>JAWUZG010000018.1:22928846-23556538 GCA_036785705.1 Acanthornis magna | reverse complement strand
CATCATGCAGTTATTTGAAAGCCCAGAAATACTTAACAGATCATGAGTGACTGTACTACAGTGCAGATAAGTCTTCTGCATCAGGAGGCTGGCATCAGCAGTATCTGGCTCCCACCTAACCCACCATGTTATGTATGCTTCACCACAACAGCATGCCAAACTAATCAATGGTAAGCAGTCAAAAGTCACCAAAACCTTAGTTTAAAGGTTCCATATTAATTTCAGTCCTTCTTCTTCCTTAGATAAATCAACTCTGTGCTGTTCTTTTGCCTCTGGTTTTCATTTATGCGTTAAAACATAAGGAAAGGTCCAGCTACTTGTGTTGGACCACATATAAACTGTATGTGTTGGATCACATATAAAAAAATCAAAATCCTTAGCAAAACTTTTTTTTTTCCCTTGTAGTAGAGAATAAAACTTTGGCTGCATATCTTACTTTATACTATCCTATAATACTAGTATATGTCGACTAGGAAAGAATATCTAGAAATATCTGCCAACTGTAAGAAAATTGATGTGGGTTTGATTTAAAGTGTAATTAATGCAAAACAATCTTAAGCTTATTTTCATATTTTCTTAAGGAATATAGGTTAATTCTATGAATAGACTGCACTATATTTTGCACAGAAAAGAATTAATGCAACAAATTAGCAAAGTCAGTATTCACATCGTGACATTTTTCTCTGTGGCCAAATCTGAAACCTCAGGTGATCTTAAGTCCTAATATCTAGAAAAAGATTTTCCATTAATAGATTTGTCTGATTTAAAGTTGGAGCTTCCAGGTTAATAAAATTGGCTTGCTAGTGGTTATGATAGATTTTAACCCCTGTGAAATTAATAGGAATATTCTTGGGCAAGTGTTTATTGCTACATCACAGTAATCCTAATGAAGAATAGAACTGCTAACCAACTGGACAGAAAAAGGAAATTTAAAAATTTGCAGTGTCATTATCTCCAAAACAAAATGTAAAGGCAAGAACTTAGTATTCCTTATTAGGAATGTATTTTACATAATGTCTTAATAGGAATTGAGTTTATTTTAATGACTTTTGAAACATTCCATTGAAGTATTTGTTGTGTGGGAGTTTAAAACACAAGCCGAAAATTTTTAGAGGAATTATTTAAAGGTGCAGACAATAAATGGGTATTCCTATGTCTGTATGGTGAAGTCCAGAACATTTCCTTATCAGAAGGAAATGCAAGATTTCATAAGTAGATTTTGATGAGACTTCATGATCAGAATTAAAGGGCTCATAATCAATACCTAAATTACATGTTAATGACCAAGCTTAAAGACTTCACAGTTCAGAAACTGATGGAAGGAATTTGTCCTTGGAAATAAGTTGAGATATTGCTTAGTTTGTTCCTAGAGGTAATTACTATTAACTTACGGTTTTTCTCAGCAATACCTCAAGGACAAATGAATAAATCAAGTCTGTTTTGATAATTTGCATACAAGGTACCTTCTTAATTGTATTTAACCATAAAGCCAAGGCAGTGGAATGCTGCTCGGGTAATTGATCTCCAAAGTGCATCACCTATGCTCTCTCCTCTACATATTTCTAGTTGACACAGATGGCTTACAAGAAGCATTTTTCTTCTCCCACTTGCCTTTTGGGGCAGTCTCACAATTCTAGAAATGCAGCAAAGAAGAAATCCCTGTGGTCCACCAAGTCCAAAGGCTACAATTAGGCAATGTCCTTAAACAAGCCTCATAGGCTCTGGATGAAGAGAAAAAGTTGATTCCGCTTTCTCTCTGCATACATCTGCATAATTTCTGGGCACAGTACGGCCCCTTGTGAGATAATATACATCTTTTTTTTGCAAGAAAGCCATTGTTCCTGGCTTAGCAGCACCTTTGAAGGTACTTGCCAGTGGCAAAAGGAGTTGTAGCTCTTAAAGAACGATCACAAAGATCACTGCAATTACCAGTGGGCACGCTGGGGCCCTAACAAGACTGATTCTGGATTGTCAATCCTTCACTGTAAAGTTGTGTAATCCCTATTTCTACATTAATAAAGATACCACTGAATCAGGACCTTAAAACATCTTTGCTTGTGAAACGAAACACCCACACTGTGATGGTTCACTCATTGGCATATTATAGAAGTTAACATGGAAATCACATTTTCTCCTCTAAAACAAGTGGATTGTTCTCTTTGAATCCACATTACAAAAGGCATATGTGAAATGCAACTGAATAAGACAAAAACAATCTTGAAAGATATCTAAAAGATGCAGCTTTTGCTTTATAGCCGTTTAATGCTATCCTCTTACTTCCTGAGCTTTAGTACTATTTTGAAATTTCCCTTTGTGTAGAGACAGTAGAAATAATAATAATTTTGATGTAATTCTCTCTTAATGAAAATGTAATAGTGTGTATGTAATTAAATAAGGCTTTGTATAGCTCCTTTCTTTTATGGTTACTATGAAAGATACTATAATTGGTTCATGATAAAATGAAAAATTCCTATCTTTCTTACAAGGATCAGTGATAGGGAAAGCAGTGCTTTTAATGGCTTACTGATCATACAAATACTTCACTAATTTTCTAAAACAACCCCTACTAAAGAGAAAAGTAAAAATATTTGTTTAGCTTGCATCTCCAAATATGACAAGGTAATCCTTTTAAGATTTATATGAAGGTTGTTTCAGCTAGTTAGGTTGTGAGTTTATAGTTCCTCTAGCCAAATCGTTATTAGTTCCTAGACTGCATACCCTGAATGTATACAGAAGGCAGACAAATATCTTAAAATGAATTAGAGAACCGATCCGAGCAAGGGACACCTAGGGTACTAAGGCCACAGGGTGTTAGCTCACGTCTAGATGAAATGTAGTTACTTATCTGTTGCATTAAGTAGAAAAACTAAAATAAACCTGACCACTGCATACAGAGATGAGCCTTTCAACTGGAGTATCTCTATTACCTTCCTCTGCTGCTTTGGAGACAGCATAGGCAGAACTGTCTGCCTTCACCTGCTGGTTTATACACTCTGGGCAGGGAAACATAAAATCTATATAATCTTGTAAGTAACTAATGCTCATTATGAGAAACAATGTGTGGAAGTAGTATCAAGTAGGTGGTGCTTCATAGCCCTGAATGGTATATACTAGCTCCCACGTGCAGACAAGCTTTGATAAATCTTTTAATCTGACAGCTCGGGTGAAAATGTGTTCAACTGCCTCCTTGTTTAAAATGTCTTTCAACAGGACTTTGCACAGACTAGAGTTGTTAATGATAGAACACCAAAGAACACAAATATCTCCACCTTTGATGTCAGGACATAGATACTCATTGAGTAACATCTTTGATAACTCAAATGAAGCTCTGAGTGTGGAAAACTCTTTCTTTACAAGGATAGGTTGCCAGTCTCTTAAGCACCTTCCTCTGGTACATACTGTTGCCCAACAAATCCTTTGTCTTCTTGAAACAATGTAAGACCTTCCCTGGAGCTGAAAAAGTTTCAATCCCAAGTAGACTTTTATCTGCTTCACCTGACTTTTATGGCAAGTTTCAAATCTTTTTCAGTGACAGGCGATTCCTCCTAGAGTTGTTGAGCCTTGTCTTTTTTGCCTTTTTAAAATTTTCTTTTCCATTTTTGTCCTTAGTTTTTGCATTTCTAGGCAAGAAAATCAGAGGTTTCTCTGCACTCCAGGTTTTGATTTCCTCACTCAGCCCTATGACAACATGGTGCTGCTACCAAGGTAAGGTTTCTTGCTTCAACATTTGCAGAAATACAAACTGCGACTGTTTCATCTAAACAACCCTACTAACACCATTCCCCAGATATCTAATTACGTCAAATATATAATTTTGAACTGGATGTATAATACAGCCTGTTTTCTACTTAAAATGGATTACTATATCCTTTAAAATAATAATTTTTTAAGCCATTCACAGTGTTGTTCCTATTCAATGCTGCTGTTGTCATGGTTTCTCTAACTGTGGTGTTTTGGGTTAACCCCAATAGACAACTCAGTACCACACAGCTGCTTGCTCAGCTTCCCCATCCCAGTCAGATGGGAGAGAGAATCACAAGGGTAAAGGTGAGAAAAGCTGTGGGTTGAGATAGAGACAGTTTAATAAGTAAAGCAAAAGCTGTGTGCTGAGAAAAGTAAAATAATTCATTCTCTTAACATCAGCAGGCAGACATATATTCTTTTGAAGGAAAGAAGCATCTTATCACATATAACCTGACAGGACAAATGCAATAGCTCCAAGTTACATTTCTCCTTCCTCCATCTTCCCCCAGCTTTTTTTTTTTTTTTTTTGCTGAGCATGGTATCATATGTTACAGGACATCCCTTTCACCATCTGGGTTCAATTTCTTGGGTACTCCCAGTCTGCTGCCTGGCAGAGCAATGTGAGAAGCAGAAAAGGCCTTGACACTGTCCATCCCCATTCAGCAATCAATAAAACATCCCTGTGTTACCAAAACTGTTATGATCACGAAGTTCAGGCATCAAGTTTGAACAATAAAATAGAAGAAATCTGATTTCCAGATTCCAGATCAAGTTCATTTATCTAATAACTGACTCTCACCTTTATTAATACAGCTTCAGCCTAAAAAGGTTGTAAAACAAAATTAAATTGCTGGAGAAATGTAAAGTGTTATTAGCACAAAAAAAGACCACTCTTAATGCCACCTATTTTATGTGGGCAGGGCTGCTATAAACTTTAACATATGTGGAGTCACAGTTTGATGAAGGATTCTTTCTTTATGCAGAAACCGAGGTGGTTTCTGAGCATGACCTGCAGCTTCTATAGGTTATATTCAAGTGCTTACAACTTTCAGGAAAAAACAGAATAAGCAGGATAAGCAGCACTGGAACTGAAGCAGAAATAGTATATCCTGGATATAAATAATGGGATGAAAACTGCCTGAGATCTCAGAAAAAAAGGCAACACCTGAACAAAATGCAGATTTAGAGGAACTATGCTGCTGGTAAAGTTGTTTTATTTGTCCTCCTTAGAAGAGAAGGCTTCAACTATTGTTCAAGCTCCCTAAGACGGAAAGCTTTTCTAGTAGCAGATCTTTGCTGCTTCATCTGCAAAGCCTTAAGAACAGCTCTAAGAATGTGAAGTAAAACACAGAGCTCATGAACGTTTGAGCAGGTAAATATATGCAAATTAGACCTTGTTGTCAGACAAATATCTACTGTATCACTTAATACAATCTGGGTTCCTTACTGCTCTACATAAAAATAGGAAATGACTACACACAACCAACTTCCCTGACTAATTTAAAATGAAAATTGCACACTATATTTGAAGGGCTTTAAGAAATAAAAATCTGATCTGCACTTGATGTGAGCTGGGAAGCTGTTGAGTTATATGAGGCATAGCTATCAGTTTACACTTTCTCAAACAAGTTAAAGCAATATTTACAACTAACTAAAGTGCAACCTGCAAGAGCTGCACCTGTGTCAGTAGAAGGTTAGAAATAAGAGCTGCTGAGCCTTTCCCTGCACAGGGGCATATCACCATAGCTCACACATCATTATAAACGAGCAATGAAACTTTTCCCAGACTCTCTGGAAAAATCCAATCTTGTAAATAGCTTCTCTAACAGACAGAAGCATCAATTCGAAGATGAAGGGTTTGTGGAAACAGTATGGCTTAAGTTCCTGCCTTGGCAAACTGTCACAGCTCCCTGTCCTCTTTCTTTAGCTGTTTGCTGGATTCCCCTGTGGACTGAGGGCAGCTTAAAACATAAGAATACAGAAGCAAAAAAAGGAGGGAGGGAGGAAGAGGCACCAGTGTTTAAAGAGAATATTTTGGTCTAGGTTGAACCTGGCCATGCAGTCATTTGGTTTGACACAGTTGACAACATAGCAAGTTGCTGGAGCAATAACAAGAGCAGGCACAGTTAGGGTTTGGAGGGTGACAGGAGCTTTTGAAATCAGCATTACCACTAGAGCAGTTCATCCAAAACTAAAAGAATTATTTTCATATCACAAGGCAGGAATGACAAAATGAAAATCAAGTGTTATGGCTCAAGAGAAAAACTTCTTACCACTTAAAAATAAGTGTATAAGGAAATGAAAGAATGATAAATAAAATTTCATTAACAGCATCTGATTTTAAAGTTAACTAAAATTAAAACAACCTCATCTTGTAATCCAAAATCAGCCATGATCCAGTTACAAGACAGGTAAATGAAAGTTAGTAAAGGACATGCTTTACTTACCTGAAAGTGTAATTAATCCATTGTAGAATCTACATTTTTAAGAAATAAATACAAGGATTTTACAGACAACTTCAGAATTCACCATAAGATCTTCTACAGTTACTTTAGAGAAAATTAAAATAATCCATTGACATTTTCATGCTTCAGGACATGTGCAATGACTGGCTGAGGGGAATTGAAAAAAAAGCTGCTAAAAATAGGTTACCACATTTTTCTTTCATTTTTCTCAAATTTACACTGATTGTTGTCAGGCAGAATATATTAGATTAGAGTGATCAGTGTTTTCATCTACAGCATATCTTTGATTTCTACTGAATGGAAACAGACTTGTCTGATTTTGTGTTATGGGTACAATTTTGCTAATAATTAATGCCGATTCCACTAGTCTAAGTCGTAAAAAGATATTATAGCAGTAGGTATAGAAATGAGCCACCAGTGTCACACATGCTGTGGTATGCAATTTAAGGATGTTTTTGTTGTCTTTAGGGGTTAAAGTTGAGGCCAAGTTCAGTTCCAGCTGAAGCTGGCATGAGTCTGTAGTAGGTTGACCCTGCCCTGGACACCAGGCACCCACCAAGGCTTCTCGCCCACTTCCCTCCACAGCCAGCCAGGTGCGAGAAATTTTTCTAAGAACAACTGCTCTGATTTCTACCACCAATGTTATAGGCTACCGGTCTTGAAAAAAACTTAGCAACCCTGAGTTACTTCTTTACAGAAGTGTGTTTAAAACCTGACATAATCTAAAATATGCCAGGTGATAAATAGCTGCCATTGCTAAGTAGCAAGTTTTTTTGCAAGTGCTAAAACCAAATTAAGGCCATAAAAGAAGTGTGTGAACAAAACCCCAAATTTGGAGGAAAATATGTTGAACAATGAAGGTGACATACAAAGTAAAACATTTTAAACAATCAATAAGTAATGAAGTTTTAAGTTTCAGCGCAAGATATATTGAATGTACAGCCAGGCAATATCACTTGGTTAAAGATTCAAGAAAATTATGTGCTGTCTTTAATGAATTGCAGTGTAGGCACTTATCTCATCAGACAGGTCTTATGCAAGTCAAAAGAAACCTTACTGGTTTAGGGATTGTCTACCAAATGTTTCATTTGGTAGTTTGCAGTGATGCATAATTATATGTCAGCATATGGAATAAAAACCCATGTGTGTGCATAGATATTTCTCAGCAAATTAATTGCATTCTTCATCTCTCCTGCTGAAATTTCCTACAAGTCGAACAAAGGTAAAAAAAACCCCAAACATTTTCTATGCAGACAGCTTAGAAGCAGAAAAGCTTTACTTTAACACAGTATCTGAGATTTGAAACTTAAATAACTAAAGTACTTTGAGAGAGATTTTATTGGATTTTTTTAGCTCTTTTTTCTCTCCTATGTGCACTGAACTAGAATTTCAGGGCTGCTGAGTGATGTCATTTTACTTAATAAAATTAGCTGGAGGGTCTTTGAAATTTTATGGCTTCTGCAGCATAAAAAAGTCAAACCCATGCAGTATTCCCAGTCCTTGGCAGGAGCTCCCAGAGGAAGGAATCAGTTTTTGCCTAACCACAAGAGTGCTTAGGTTGTGGGCAGAAAGACACAGGGAGCATCAAACTAAAGTTTGTTTCTGAAAACGCTGAGACTCGTTTGATGTTTCATACTTTGAAGAGAAGCTTAGTTTTGCCGAAGACGGAAGCTGCAATGAAGGATGACAACTTGTTCAGAGGTGCTTTGAACAGAACTTTAGCACTAATTACAGCAAAGGCCAGGCAGAGACCCAGGCACTAACATTTTTGCTAAAGAGGCACTGCAGGAACTACGGGTGTTTTGAAACAAAACTGATTACTAGAGCAAAGAATTTAGTCTTTTTTCTTATTATGTAGTTTCTGTTCTTCCTTTTGTTAGGGTTTTGGCTTTGTTTTTACTGTGCTGATGTCTTGAAGGGCTTTAAATGTTTCTGCAATAATTTCAAGTAATATATCCTGAAAATTATGGGAAAAGACAAATGAATGAAGTCTGTATTTAATACATTTAAGTTACACATCCAATTCAGGCTAATTATTCCATTTCAATTTCTATTGATTTTTGCTCTGAGTGTTTGAATAATCAGTGTAATTTTGCAAGAAAAATTATGTCTAAGATAAAAGACTGAAGTCTGTCAAAATGAAGGGGACAAAGGAGAACTTCCTTGCATAATTCATTTTGACATTTAAAACTCTGAAATATCATGGAGTAGGGAAGAATTGTGTAAGAAAAAAAGACTGGAAAATTTAGAAGTAGTTACGCTAGTAATTAGAAATTAGAAGGGGCCTCTGCAGTCTAGTCCTGAGATATCACAGCTCAGCTTTCCTTAGACTGACTTGTACCAGTTTTCATGGCTCTTTATACTCCATTGGTACCCTCATTCATTCAGACCACCACTCCTGCAGTATTGAAACCTCCTAATTTTTAGATGAATTTTGTTGTGACCTGTTTAAAGCACTTGTTCTCCACTAACATCATCATTTAGTTCAAATAGCTCTCCCTACTAGAACATGCTGACCTACTAAAAATCTGTACTACCAAATCAGACACTGTATTTGTTCACTATTGTTGTTGGGGGTTTTTTCATTGAATTTCCTAGTGAGAGTTAGTTGGTTCCTCAAAATCTTGGAGACTTATTTCAGCTTGAATTGGCAATGGAAATGTGTCTATACTCATTTCTAATAATCTGGTATTCTAGTTTATTCACCATTTTCCCCTGTTAGGGTAAAATGAGATAAAGGTTTCATTTTGTCTTTTGGACTGTACCAATATCATCTGAACTGCTTATGACCACCTTTTCCTTATTCTGCTTTTATTTGTGTAGCTTGGTTTTTCTACGTAGAGTGTTCAATGTTTACTATTGATTTTAATATTGTATGATTAGCCTTACTTTAGGCTATATTTATTTTATCTCTGCAGTTCTTGATCTGTAACACCCAATTTTTTTTTAAAATTAAGCTTTTCATCCTCCTTTTTCTAAATTCTTTCTTTAATCCTATCATGCCCTATTTTAATTTCTGATAAAATTTTTACCTTGCTAAGAAATCAGATTTGATTTCAAGAAATTCTGGACCTCTTCTAAATTCAAGCTCTAAAGCTCTTAGCTCCTATTCTTTAACTAACCAGTTCTCTTTATTGACCAATGTGAGCATCTGAAATTCTAAAACATATCACAGAACTCTATTGTTCTTCTATTTAACAGAAATAAAGTTTTGATTGTTGATACCACTTTTCCCCCACCCCTCTTTCACCCCCATGACCACCATTCAGATCCCATTTTAATGTCTTACTGTAATCACTTTGGGCATAATTTTTCATTATTGATTTGCTGATTAAAAACTTTGTCAGCTATGAGATTCCTGAATATAGAGACCTGTAACTGCATTGTCAGGTCTATTATTAGGAGATTATGCTCTTCAGTACTCCCTGAATCTTCTGTTCATATTCTCCGGCTATATTTCTGCATATCTTTTCCTATCCAAATCCAGTCTTGGGACTTATTACAGTACTACCCAAATACAATCGGGCTCATAAACCTTTCCTAAAATGAAGTTTTTCTTGAAGCAGATTTTAGTTTATTCTTGGCTCTCCTTTTGACTTTGCATCTGATACAGAACCACATGCAGTGGTATTCATCACTCTTATATCTATCTTTCCAGAATGATTTGTGCCAGGCAGTAGCTATGCTGTGCCATGATTGCCACATTAGTAACTGTTTTCAATAATTCTGGTGGCACTGTTTGATGTCTGAAGTCCTGAACAGAGCACAAGCCATTCAACTACTGCATGTTGTTTTGGTGTCCCATCCAAGCTTTCATTATTTACATTACTTACCTGCAGTTCTCACCTACAGACATGTATAACTATATATCTTTCTGATGTCTAATACTGTTTTATTTGCTGCTATGCCTTTATTTATCAGCTCTTCTCTGTATGTTTCATTGTCATGCGTAAAGTTACGAACATACCTCTCAAAATTCTTTTGCCAGTATAGGCCAAGCTCAGCCCAAATAATGTTATTTCTTTAGGTGATGAGGTAAGCAATCCCTTCTCTAGTCACACTTCCAAGTTGTTAAGCTTTCTTCAAACTCCCTTGAAGATTTATTAGTGTTTGAGCCATTTGCTCATCTAAATGGCTGCGTTTCCCTTTGCTCCCACAGGTCAAAAAAATTTCACTGAGGATAGAAAGTTTCCACTGCTTTAACTATCTCCCCTGCTTTACCCAATGGACATTTTCCATCCTATTAAGTGTTATTTTCTGAAATTTGTTGGATGATGCCTTGCAACAAAAATTCTGGTGCTATATCTTGTATCTATTCTTGACACTCAAGCTGGTGACAAACAGACCTGTCTTTTGGTAGGAATCTAGAAATCTCTCTCCCTTCACTGTTGTGTTCAAAGAGAAGGAGCTTCTCTTCAGCACTCAACTGACGCTTTACAATGCAAAGCCTTACACTGGCAGAAACACAGCAAAAATAATCCCTAATGGAACAAGGTGTGCACTTCTCTTACAAGGCACAAGTCTCTTCCATATTCCCACTTTCAGCTTTCAAATTCATATCACAAGAGACTGAAGCTCATTAAAGCCAATGAGAAACTTTGTCATATATTCAATAAGGGATGAAGTCCATGCCATCTATAGTGCTTAGCCTACTCCCACAAATATACTTCACTTTACAGTGTATTGTCTTCCAGATTCACTTAATGTTTTCTTTATGAGAGAAGGTCTGACTGTATAATTTATATCTCCATTTTCTTTTTTATTCAGCATACTTCTTACATGGCCTTTGGTTCACCTCTTGTCTAAAGCAACTCATCCTATGAAATAAATTTTAAAAGAAAATTTAAAAGACCGTTCATTTCTTTTCAGCTATCACAGAATAACAGGATGAAAGCAAAGCTGATGAAAGCATCTAACAGACATTTTTAACAGCTGTTATGACTGGCAGAGATGTACATATTGTTCACTACATCCTTAATCTTTCTTTTTATTCCTCCAGATTTGTCTAGCTTGATTACCAATTTGCAGTAACTAATGTCATCCTAAAACAGGCAATTCCTGAACAGACTAAATACTTCAATCATACATAGGAGTGACACAGATTTCTCATCTGGCTATTATAAGTTTACTGTCTGCGACTACCTAATTTTCCATTTTGGCTTGCCGCTACAAAACCAACAACAGCAAAAAAACCCCCCAAAATAAAAACCAAAAACAAAGACACCCCCTGCCCCCAAAACAAAACGAAATGAAACGAAACAAAACAAAACAAAACAAACCCCTTAAAAACCTAAAGCAAAACAAAATTTCAATTTCTCAGTCTACGACTTGCAAGATAGCAAGAAGTATATATATATAAAAACAATGAGACCAATGGTCAAGCAGTAATTTGTCAACACACAGTATATCAAACAAAGAGCCTCAGTCTTTACACTACTTGAGAGGTGTCAGTGAGGTCTGTAACCAAAGTTAACGTAGGGTACAGAGGTCAGCAGCATTCAACACACATAAATTTCTCTCCTGGCTTTTTCCCAAACTGAGTTATCTAAAAGAGACTATATTAAGGAACCATCCTACCACCGAAGATTCAAGTAAAATGTTCTTTCTAAGGAGTTACAGAACTATTACTGAAGACAATGTCAGATACTTTCTGTGATGGGATAAAAGTCTTATTTAGTGAAACTAGAGAGATTCATAGGATCTAAGAATTGGCCCCTGAGATTGCAAATTTGTCCCACCTAAGATCTGATTCTGTCCTTACCACTATCCTTTGCGCCATGTCTTTTGACCAGGTATTTTTGATCTAAAAGGACAGTTAACATATTTTTGTGCTATCCTTGCTCCAAATTGGAAGGTATAGAAACTTGACTTAAGTCAAAATGTTCAACTGTTCTCATCATTAAGTAAATGATATGTCACTTCACCAATTAAAGCAAAGCCAAAAACAGATTTTAAAAAACCGCAAACAAACAAGGAAAACAAAAGAAAAAAAGTCACCCCAAATTTACCTCAGGCAAAGTTTCCAAATTTTATCAGGGGATCAAGAAAAATAAAAGGTTCTTTCTAAATGAAACAGTTGCAAGTGACGCTTATTAACCCAAACACCTGTTTTAGAGAGTTTAAATTTCAACACAGAGCCTGAGGCAATTTGATGCCCTGGGATGGGATATAGCTACCCAGCAAGCTGAGTAGGAAGCCACTAAGTTAATAAGAAATACCAGGCACAAGAATTGTTATTTGATTTCCCTTGGGCAACACTCTATCCATCACCTCAAATAATCCCCTAAAAAAGATTTCTTACCCTTTCTCCTCCTCCCCCCCCACTGATTTGATTATGATTTGCTCATAATCACTGGCTTTTGCCTCTTGATCTTGGTGTCTAATGGCTCCAACTTTCTCTTTGTTTTCTTGCCAGGATCTCTTACTGGCTTCAATCTATTATTTGTCTCCATCTGTCCCTCATTTTCTTCTGGGCATCTCCTTTGTTCTCAGTTTTAGGCAGTCTTTCTTTTCTGATCTAAGTGTCTTAGGAGCTGAATGGAGATGTATTATAATATTCAAGACCTTCTGAAGAAGGTGGTAGTAATCCATTCCAATTTTATTCTTCTACCCTTCTCTCACTGTCTCCACACCCAGACGTTCCCCTCCATATCTCAGCCTTTTGACCTTTCTCTGTCTTCTTGTGTAGAGGGAACAGACATTTAAAATTTGTTATTGTGTTTCTCAAAATGTTAATTATTTAAAAGCCCCACCTTTTTAAATTGTACTGAATTTAAGAAAAAAAAAAAATTCTAGCTTATTTAATAGAATTTTGGAATGTATCAATGCATCCAAGGCTTATACTAAACATTTAGTTTAGAAAACTTGATTCTCAGCATATTTCTATGAATAGAACTCCATTTCACCCCCCAAGGGTTGAGGGATGAATCTGATATTGTTTAGGTTTTTAGTGAAACTCAGATTTTTTTTTTTTAAATTTTACTAGCTTTCTGTGTCTGTTGATTCAGCAGAGTCCAATTTGCAAGGTGGAACTTTAACAAGATCAGCTGTAAGTATAAAACAGAAACAATATTAGATGGCTTAGGCAAACTTTTCCCCTGCCTATGCTTCCTCTATATATCCTCCACTATTTTTTTTTAACTCATTCTTTTGAGCTCAAAATTTATTCTAAATTCTCCTTAATTCCTAACTTACATTGTCACAGTTCTTCTCATTTAAAATGAGAGAGGTTCCAAGACTGCCAAAGTCATTGCAGCATGAGCACCAGACAGGACACAATTTTTTTTGTATTTCTGAGCTGACCCCACATCTAATCAGTACCACCAACTGCTATCGAGAAAGAACAGCAGCAACAACAACAAACAAGGGGAAAAGACAGTGAGATCTTCACGCACTTTCTTCAGTTCTTCATGTTACGAAGATTGAGCTGTTTTACCAAATTCTGCTCTTTGACTGGACAGGTTGCTATGTTAACTATATACTACACTTTTAACAAATAGACTTTAAAGATTATTATTTGGTATATGCTGATAAGTTTTCTTTGTGTATACTACATGAACCCTAAAAGATATTATAATATTAATGTCTATAAGAATAATGCAACTCTGCAGAAATAATATAAGCTGGAGGCATGATTATCACTTCAAGAAAGTTTCAAAAGTGGTATTGAGTGATTTGATTCACTGCCTCTTAAATGTCCATAATAACATTGTATTTGCCCAGATAGGTTTCCATTATAAATGGTTTATCAAGGAGCAATTTTCACTTTGAACCTCACATTTTTGAAGCTGAGGAGTTTCAAAACACTTAAAGGCTTTGATTCCATATCCAACCATTCAATTCAGCTGTTTGCAAAAGACTGCCTATCATGTTAAAACTGCAATTAAAGCCAGCTTGGAAGATACCATCTACTAGTATTGCAATTCAGTTTGAGATTCCTTTTTTTCTATCATGAAATGTTTAAAGAAATTGGTTTGATACATTTCCCAAACAGGAGTAACTGTTTCAGTACAATTCATACCTAATATTCTTATGGACCTGATCCTGAAAACTCATTAAAGTACTGCTTTACAGGTTTAATTAAGGTGAATCTTTTCCTTTATGAGTGCATGAGATGGGATCCTATGGTAATTTCCAAGGAAAGACATGGCTACACTTTAACACTTGCTGGATGTTAAGCATCTTCAACATACACTATTCTTGGGAGAATCAGGCATTATTCAAATTCAACAGGAGATGCTAAATAAATAAAGAAAACATTTTTTTGATTGGTGTCCCTATCAGAATTTTTGCCCATTGACTCTGGACAGACGTTTGTATAAATGGATATAACTGTTATGTTTCTGTTTCAGTAAGTAAAATGCTTCCAGGAAGCATCAGGCATATTGAGATTGTTTTGCACAGATGATCTGTTCATGCACTGTAGTTGGAAACCTTTGGGATATGTCATATTTATTGTGCATACAATCATAAGAAAATATACCTAGAAGGAACCTGGGGAGACCACCGAGCCTGGTGTCCTTTGTAAAGCAGGATCTATTTCCTGACAGGTGCCTGTTTAACTTGTCATTAAGTATTCCCACTAATGAAGGTTCCAGTTTCCCTAAGCCACCCTTTTTAGTGCTTTGCAGTACTGATACGTAAGAAAACATAGCCAGTGTCTGGAAAACTTCTGCTGCCATTTAAGGTCATTTCTTTTAGTCCTGTTTACCACAGACATGGAGAACATTTCATTCTCTCTCCTCCATGGTAACCTTTATATGCCAAAAATGCTTCAACCCCTTCCCAGTTTTGCAGGTACATATGGCCCCAGTTTTTCCATAGTGCAGTCAGCTGCAGGGTTCAGACTGTGGTGTCACTGCATGTATGCAGCACATCTGTGTTTCTTTCCACCCTTCTGACCCTTGCTGTGTCTGCTTAACTGGGTCAACCACTCTGCCACAATGTTGCAGGCAATGTCAGTGCTCTCAAGACCATCCCCTGTATGTGTCCTCAGACTGACACACAGGGAGTTTCCGCAGGGTTTCATGGATTCACAGGAGCTGCCTGAGGACACTGAGCTAAAGTACATCTGGAAATCCTGAGCACACACTTCAAGCTCATCCAAAGCAATCTTGCATAGGAAAAACCACATGGGAGGGCCCAGATGTGTGGCAGTTCTGTCAGTGGGGTAGCAGGCTAACACTGGCTTTTTTTTAAAGTTCTAGTTGCTTGAGAGTGCAGACGCACATCTACAAAATGCAACAGTAAACATTCTGGTAATAATCAGCTGCCCTATTTGTGGTGCTCCACTCTCAGTACCAAGCCAAAGTTAACGAAGGAAAATATCTCCATATACATTATGCTGTAGAGAGATGACAGCTTGAAAATATAGTCTTAGAAAGTAATTTGTAGCCTTGCCAGTAACATTTAATTAATGTACTCACTAAGGACCTATATTCAGCCCCTGGATATTCTAAGATTTTCATCTATATGGGCTTTATCTCTTTGATCTCAAGAGTGAAACTATTCCTTTCCTCTGTGTTTCTTGCCCAGTAAGCTGAAATTGAAACGAAATTCTTTTGCACTTGTAAGATAGAGGAATAAAACTTACCATGTCCATGTGCCAACAAACACTGTGGTAGTTAGCAGTAATATGGATTCCTGCAACTCCACTACCATTTTCCAGTATCTCACACTGAAGGAGAATAAGTAGGAACTTTTAGTTCAGGAAAGAGGCATACACAATTAACTGAAGCCATTTCAATTTGAAATCAATGTATTTCAGAGGGCATTCACAACTAAATGAAGGGCAATGGTTTGAAATGTCTAAAAAAAGTAGAGAGGGAGTTTCTTTTCAGTCTTGCTAGAATTTTTTTTCTTCAGAATAATCATGTTTATGTGTGAAACTTGTGAAATGAAATGATTTTTCATTTCAGCAGGGAAAGTATATTTGGAGTTACTAGAATCTGGAGCATATGGAAATGAAGCTTCCCAAGGAGAGAGCTGAAAATGGCACATTCAGAGAGCAACAGAGATCTATAGGAGATGGTGAGCTGCCAGACTCCTGGGAATGTTTCAAGATAATCACTGGAGCCCCAAAACGACCTGTCAGCATTTGCTGAAAATATGGGATACGAAAGAAGCAAAATATTATGAAACAGCATCCTAAACAACTTATTTCATTGAAATAAAATTCCTTCACCTAGGAATTATTGTTCTATATTAAGGATATCCTTCTCCAAAAAGTTACTGAAGTTCTAGTTTTATGGGACAGAAATAAAAACGCAGAAATGTGATGTGTTCTCTGCAATCAATAGGCTACATCACCACTAAACATGTGTCTAGCACTAAAATTGTACAACAAGATATAAAAGAGTTACTCAAGGTTCCTGGCTAAGTATCACACAAATCAGTGAAGGAAGATCTATATATAGAAATCCATTTGATGCCTAGTAAAAGTGTGCTGGCAGGAAAAAAACACTTTGAAATGGCAAGTGAGACTTTGGAGTCTCTTGGTTGAAACTCATCCTCTTCCTTTTTATCCACCCCCTTACTGTTCTTCTCACACATTCCCTCCTCCAGTCCTTCCCTGTTAATGCCTTCAGTTTTACAAGGTTGTTAATAACCCTAATTTTACACAAATCTCCACCTTGGAACTCACTTTGGTATAACATTTGTTATTTACTTAATTCTCTTTCAGTCCTCCCAAATTAAAAACAATGAAACTTACCAAACTCATCTAATATTCAGTGATGTGATGTCAGATAATCTTTCTGTCTTCATCTGTATTCAGGTGATTTCAGGTCATACTTTGTTCCTCACTGAACCAAGTCTTAATTTATTTCAATCTCTCCCACAGAAATAAAGATAGTGAGTGTCATCTTCAGGTTTTATTTGGTTCTAGGGTAAAGTTGGGTTCACCAGGTCCTTTGGTACCGTTGGAGGATATGGTTGCCAACAGCTGTTTTGTGTCACAGCTTGGCCAAGGTCTGTGATCAGAGTTCTGATATATCTTGATATATCTATATTCCTGACATGAAGAATCCTTTACCTGTGAGTTTAGTGTCAGTAGAGTACAGGCTACCTCACCTTTTGCAGGGGAGGTGACTGTCATTTCCTCACACATAATGACAACATTATCATCTAACTCACCTGGAGAAGGTTCTAGCCATATAGATCCACTTGGGTGCTTAATATAAGCAATATCTTGGCACAGCTTTCTCGACAAAAAAGAGGAGTACTCTGAAAATAGAAGAGCAGAAATCCAAAGGCTGGATACCCCACTTGACACCACTTTAAGCAAAAACTATGGTATTGGAGTCCTTCAGAATTGTGGTGGGTCCTAATTCCATCTTTTATCTGCCATTTTCCACAACAGGCAGCAACAATAGCTCCTTCAGTCTATTGAGGGGCTCCTGCTGAGAGTGGGAAGTGGGGAAAGAGAGCCATATTCTGGGAACAGCAGGGAAATGAGCCTCTGTTAAGGAGTCTGGTGAGGGAATTGGTGCTTGGCACTGCAAGACAGTCTGATCATTATTCCTGCACAGCAAAGGGACTTTCAGGAAGTGAATTGATGTTCATGGATTTTATAGCACAATAGTCCTATATGGTTCTTCCTACAAATAGATGGAAGTCCTTGAAGGAAAGAATTGTAGAGCACTTTTTCTCCCTCCTTTGCTGATTTGCATTACAATAAAGCACTCAAAATTTTAATTCCTATTCACTATTAAACACTATTACCTCTCACCCAGTTCTTAGCATAGCACAATTAATATATCTCTATGTCTCCCCTTAGCTATTCACAAAGAATTAGAACACAGACTTTCCTTTCAAGGGCTGGGTTTTTAAGCATCCTCTTTAAAACCAAAACTAACTATTTCTAGTGAGAACCAAACTGTGAACATGGGCTCAGATTCTATGCTTTGTAAAGTCATTCACATCCGTGGGATTTGCATATATGTATATCCAGCACATCTATGTCATCACCCTGAATTAGAGACTAGCAGGATACAATGGAGACCAAATACTAAATTTTTAGAACAACTCATGGAAATTTGGATATTTAAATGGTATTACTGGGATAGACTCTCAGCACATAATTTCTCCACATCTTTGGAGTTCTTGTTCTTCATTATAGTAATTTAAACATGACTGTGCACTGACTACTGCCACCAGTCCTCTTAAGACTAAATTCAGTACTACACCAAAATATCTATTCAGTAGACCTGTACACAAATTCTTTTGGGGTCCCAATCACTAATATTTAATCTTAATTAATTGCTAATGGTTAAGTGTTAGAAGTCCTACATACCTATATGAAAGAAACTTGAATAAGTTATTTAACTGAAAAGAAAATCTTGAACTTATTCGATTCATATCACTTCATATTTTGAGTTCACATCACTTCATATTTGGAGCTGAAAAACAAATACGAATAAAAATACACCTATAAATACAAAAAATCAATTCATACCAGGTGGCGCTAACAGAAATATTAACAATTTTCCTTGAGATCTCTAAAACTGAGAAATTAATTACAGGAAATCCATCCAGTTTGTCAGATTAAGGTATAAAATAAACAGTCAAAACACTTTTAAAATCTGTTGTCAGATTCGATAAAGCCTGTCTCAGAATGTGAGATTTTATTTTGAATTAGGAAAATTCTTTAACATTCATATTTACAGAAAATAAGTCTACTATTCTCTGATACCCTATTCTTTTACTTCACACTTGTACAATGCCTTAATTTCCTCTCTTATTAAACACACATTGCAAAGAGAAAGATGTCCAAGTCTTGAAATCAGTGTGGAAAAGGGTTTTAAACCTTCCATCTTACACTCTAACAAGGATTATTAGGGGGAAAAATGTAGGAAGTGGGACAGGAACTATTTGTGTAATTAACACAATAAATAAATTGATTAAGATTTACCTCTTGTCCCACTTCTTATTTCAAATAAAAAATTGCACAACTTTGTGCTGTAAAACAATGACAGTTCGACAAAAAGCATATTGAAGTGCTTTACATTATCACCTGCTCTTCCTTCCCTCACATCATAACACCAGTTTGATAAGTCCATTTTGCTAGACTATTAAGACTGTTAGAAGTTCCTGTGAAAGATGGAGGAGAGTCTCAGCATGATATATACTCCTAAAAGTCAAATTTTTCAAAATTTTAAGCTGAAAAAATGTGGATAATTGTGTAAAAATCATTGACAAATAGCTTTATATATATATATATATATCTTAATTTCAAGGAAAAATCAAATAAAACTGATTGAATAAGCTCAACCTCTCATAAGAGAAGTATCTGAATTCAAGCCTTCCTGCTGAAAGCTATACTCCTTCCATCACTGAATATAATTGACATGGAGATATCTCTGATCCTTTAGAGACAAGATATAAAGCTTGTGTTTGCACAAGTTGTCTATACTTCATTTTACTAGACAAAACACGTCAAGCATATTGTCACTGATCATATCGATCAGCTCAATGACTTATTTCTTTAGAGTATCATCAAACAGCAGGATTATGCAAACCTAGGGTATGGTCATGCCTTTGTTTCAGGTTTCTCTTTGTGTCTGCTCATCAGGTTGAAACACCTTTAGCTAGAAATATATCTCAGCAGTTCCTTAAATGCAGTTTAAAGTCTGGAAGGATTGCAGGCTTACAGAGCAGGTGTAAACAAATCTTTCATCCTAAAATTTTCTGAAAGCCTCTTGTCTTGTTAAGGCTGGGCTTCTTTCATGCTGCCTTCATCTGCTCTTAGGCTCTACTCCCTGGTTTTCCTCTTGACGTATTAGGGAATACTCTAAACCCCTTGTTAGTTTTTACATTTTCAAAATCCTCAATCCCATAATATTTTTCCTGAACCTGACCTCTCTTTTCCATCCATCTCCTCCCAGTCCTAAAGATTGTCTTACATAACTTTAGTCTTACCAGATTGTTATTTTTCTTTCCAAGCCTCCAAAACTTTCACCTATTCCACCTCCACTTTTGCGCTTTTCCTTGGGGATGGCTATTATTTCTCAGTTATTTCCGAGCATTATCAGTAAGTCTCACTGTCTAGAACAGTAAGTGAAAAATCAACAAAGGAACAGGGAGTTGAGTTCTTACAGTGCCACCTTATAATAAGATCACAAAAAAAAGCCTGTTCCAGAGACTGTAAAATCTCAGGAAAGGGAAGGAAAAAAGTGAAAGTTCTATAGAAAATACAAAGCTCTGAGAGTGTTAAGACATGTGTATTGGTATGATAAAAAAAATCATTTGCAAGCTTGAACTTTCAGTGATCTAGTAATATGTTCCTCTTAATGCACAGAAATCATTAGTTCTTCTGTCTAAGTAACATTAAAATGTTAAGAATCCTATTAATTAGGCACCTAGAATTCAAAGCAGAGATAAATATTCATGTATAGGGATTTTTGAAAATGAAAGAAAGAACATTAGCTACTACTAGTTTACCTGTTGAATCTTACTCACTTTGATATTAGGAGGAGGGAATTTGCTAGAATAATGGAAAATGTCCTAAATATTTTATGAAGCATCTCACAGAAATAAATAAAGAATTTCTTTCCTACTGCACAATGTTTGACCCATATAGAATGGGTCAAACAGACTGGGGGGATGGGGGGAGGAATGCATCCAATCTATACATTTTCATAACATTGGCAATATTCTGTTACTCTTTATATGCTAATCATGTTTCAATCACGAGAAAAATCTCCAGAAGAGCTACATCACTTTGTGGTATAATGTCTGTAGAATTTTGAGATAGACCTGCAAAGTTGCTTTTGTAAATTGATGTTAAGGATTAGTGTAATGTGCAATATAAACCAATGACAAAAAGGTGGTTTACAGCACTAGTTGGAGCCTTCCTCCCCTCTGTCTTCTAGAGCTTCCAGTCCAATACTTTTAGTTATATAGCATGTTTCAATGTTGACCAAAAAACTAGGTTATGTGTCATATTGTGATTAATATTTCTTCCTCACACTTTTGCTAGTTTAGGGGACGATGTGCTAGCTAGTGCATTTCATGCTAACTATTGCAGAGTTAAAGGTAATATTTAATCTTAAAAGGTAATATTTTAAGTTTAAAAAAAAAAAGAAAAAAATTCCAGAGGTGTCTTTGAAGCATATTATAAACAGTAGAAAGCTTTTTGCCTGTTAATACTCTGAAATATGGTGGGTTAAGGTTGCTTTTTCATGTTACACTCTGCACCCAGTTTTTGGGGAAAGCCACCACACTAAATTCTTGAGGGAATGCGTGGATCAGAAGATGCTGGATATTGATACCTTCCTATGCCTATACTACACATAAAGTGGATGGCATGGAGATCATCCACCCAGCCTGATGATGAGAAAATTACTTCAGTCCCTGCATTTAAAAACCTAGTACTGACTTCTCTGAAATACATACAAATGTATACAGATATATGTTTTTAAAAAGTCAGCTGCTAATTAGTTTTCTTAGCAGAGACACAAAGAATTTTTTTGTGAACACTGTCAAGTTAGAAACTAGATTTATGAGTATTTATCACTATAAGTTACACATCAACAGCCTCTCAAGGTAGATATACACAAATTTGTATAACTCAAGTTTGCCAATCAAGCTGAGTGCCAAGGTGAATGCTAGTTTAGACTAATGACATCTTTACAAGAACAAACTTCAATGTACCTTTACAAATCTATACTCCAAAACTATTATTCTGACACAGACATCTCAGTTTACTTGTATTACACATTCAGATCTTGCTTTTGCCTCCATTTTGTCTCCATGATAGCCACACTGTGCTTTTAATGCGAGTTCGTTGTCCGCTTTGGCTGCTGGTGTGAGAAACATGACCAGAAAGCCAAGCTCAGCGACATTCTTACACTCCAGGCTACAACAGTGTTTAAAACACAGAAGAAAGCAAGACTTTGATCCCTAATCTTAAAAATGAGAGAAATGTCATTGTCAAAAAGCAGAGAAGATAGAGCATCAAGCAGGCAATGGTACTATGTCTTTTATAGTCCAAATCCTAGTCAGCTGGACCAAAAGCGATTATTTGCAGCTGACTCTTGCTCAGCCTAAGCTGTAACATACAATGTTCTCATAGTATGGGAAGAATTAAGTGCACCAATGCATGGGGGCTCTCTGCACGTCACACATAAATGCAGTCCCCACAGACACATTTAAAGGACACTATGAGGAAATCCAATACATAAAACCCCAGAATCTTTCTTCCTTATTGCAAATATCGGCAGGTGAATGGCTACTTCCCTGTCCAGATTTGACTAACACATTCACTGTCTTTATCAGAAAGGCAAAAGTATAGTGGTGGAGTTTTGTGAGTCAGGCGGCTGATTATTTTTATTCTTTCAACTTGCATTCATTTTTCAGCTAATCCTTATGACATAATGGTTTTTATCTTTGTTTTGTTTTTTTTCTTTATTTTTAAAGCCTAATTAGTACTAGTAATAGTATAATACCAGTCATACTTAACTGCTCATCTCCTGAAAACTTGATGATTTTGGCAGACTAATGGATGCAGTGTAGCTTATTTTCTATACTTGCTCCAGGCTTGTGGTTTCTTCACGGCAAAACCCACATTTTAAAGAATATTGTCTGATCCACTCAACATTTTTGACTTTTAACACATTATTAATATTCTTATGATCTGAATCTTTCTGATAAGCAACCAACTCTTGTGGCTACATCAGTATAACTTAATAAAAGCATCAGGTGGTGAATTTGTTATTTTAGCCAATATGCATATGCTAAACTGAAGAACACCTATCAGAGAAGAGTTTATAGGCAACATTAATTCAAGCTTTATACTAGTTGAAAGCCATGCATCTAGAAAGCCCTAGGGATCTTTTATTTAAAGAAAATTTGGGAGAAATAGAGCATGATAGTACATAATCTCCAGTGTGCATATACAGCAATATGCAAGGAAACAGTGGGTGGCCTATTGAATAATAACAGAAGTACAGATGAGTGAAAAGAAATGTCAGCAACCGAGTGCTGTGGTTTCAGCTGGGTGAGTATAGGCCAATACCACAATGGCTTGCTCAGCTTGCTTTCTGCAGTTTTAATGATCACTGATCCCTATAGTTGCAAAATTCGGCTGAAGTATAACACAAGATCGTGTGCAGAGCCTATACACCGCTTGTTCAGATTTCTGCTTCCCTTTGATCTTCATGCCCATTTACTGGTAGTATAACTAGTTTATTATATGGTCTTATTTAGACTTTAATAAACTAAGTTAGATGACAACTCTAGCAGACATGAGATGCATCCTAGATCTGAATGTCTCTTCCTCTTAGAAAAAGAGGACTTTAAGGAATAGAAGCATTTATGCTGATAATTAGTAAAACAGAATCTAGCTTCTAAGCTTTACTTATTGCTGCAGTCATTTTTATAAACCACAAATCTAATGTTACAATTAAAAGTCTATCAGTGGTTGACCACACTCGTTGCCTCCAAGGTTTGCAGTATTTCCAGCCATTGCAGGAAAAATCTACAGGACATAATTATGTCAGTCATTCAGAATGCTCTAGTACTGACAATGTCTCTCTCCTTTGGGATATATATTATAGGGCTAATATCAGTGTTTAAGGATTCTATATACAAATTATTTTTATCCAGATATCAGCATTATATCCACAAATTCTGAACTGCCCTTAAACATTTAGGTATGTTATGACAAGTGCTCAAATAAATCCTTTATGTCTAAGTAGAGCCCTTAGAAGCCTATGTAGTTATATAGATCTAAATAAATACACCTATAAAATTAACATGTTGTGAATTGACCTTTGTAGTATCACCTTTGACCAATTATAGTAAGAATACTTTTCCAAGCTATTGTATGTTGAGGGAGCAAAGAGGTAAGGAAATACCACTTAGATGTTAGTGTTTCTCATTGTCCATCTTGCTAGCATGTCCTATACACACTAAATACCTCACTTGTTGCCATATTACAGCTTGACACTCAGAAGAGCTTCTACTTCCACATTAAGTTTTAATACAAAACTAAACCTTTAGCACTTTCCTAGTCATTTTGCAGCTTTTTCCATCCACTTTTCCTTCGCTGTGGTGTGTGATTCACTTGTGAACACTAATCTAAATATATTTCTCTTTTAGTTACTCCTGTGTAACATCTTTGAGCTTGCATTTCAAATTTTAGTTCCCAATATTACATTTAGAAAATACACCCATATATGGAAATCCTTTTCTATCATATTCTGAACTCTTCGGGATTATATTTAAAAGGTCTCTGCAGTGAGATCTTACAACCATCAACAGAATTTGATAAAATGTGTTTTCTATATTTTAAGTGCATGCTAAAAGTATTATAAAATCATTGAAATCCACAGTGCAAGGCTCTATGGAAACATACAGCAACTGCATCAAAACTTCCCTGCAGTGCTGCCATGGGAGTTCTATAAAAATGTTAATAACTTCAGGAATATTTTCTCTAGACAAATTTTAAGTGAAATATTCCAGCAATGTGTGATAGCAAAGGATTAGGCATATACTGCAGGAATAATTTTTCCTTCTTAGGCCAGATTCAGCAGGTAAGTGTCCGTTTTCAGTCTTCCAGCATCTTCAAGAAATTTCACCTTGATAATGAAAACAGTATCATAGATTTACAACATAGTTTCTTGTTTAATGGCAGCACAGCAGTCTTTTCTTTATTTTCTATGTGAGTTTCTGAAATATACTCTTCAGACATATTTCAGAGGGGCTACAAAATATATTCAGGCTACTGGTTGCTATTTCTCAGAAACAGCAAGTTTTATTCCACTCGCATCTAACAAACCAGTTTTGAAGTGATGATGTTATAGTTCAGCAAATGTAGATTTTGAGATGTGAGCCAGGTTCATGACACATAAATTATATAACTTAAGATGGAGTATAACACCCACGTTACAATAGAGTTATGTCTATTTCCTGAGTTGTAGAACAGTCTTGTCTTCTGTCAGTGCAACAGCAACATGATAGGATTTTTTTATGATTAGTGACTCTGAATCATATTTGCTCAGGTTCTAGGTAAAAAATGAAAATCTTCCCAACTGCACCTTCATGCTCAGCCTGAGATTTCAGACACAATATATCCTTTCAGACTGTTATATATTTACTGGCAAAAAAAGCAACTACAAGGCTAAAGTCTCTTTGCAGTCGCTACTCTCTCCATTAGATTGCACAGGCATAATTGAAGGTAGAATTTTACACCATTAATGGAATTTAATTAAGACTACTGTTGAAGAGGTATGAGATAGAAAGCCATCCCTACCTTATTATTCAGCTATCTATGTCAGTCTTGTTACTGTCGCATCTCTCTAAGGTTACCAGGTGTAGAGAGTAATAATGGTTTATTTTTTCCCTTGAGAAAGTATAATGGAAATCTGAAAACCCTTGAATAACAAGTCTTGGAAGAAGATGCCATGGTTACACAACTGCTTTACCAGTTAAAAGGGTGGAAATCCATGTAAATGAGACTGTTCAAAGTGTACAAATTCCATGAACTACAATACCCAGCTTTATACAGCACTAGCAGAAGACAATTACACAATGATTTTGGAGTGTATAACTGTGTAGTTCATGGCAAGCAAACTACATCTTTGTTGTTTAAAGCTTGTCCCCATGGATATACATGGAATTCAAATTATGACTGATTACGAATTTATAGCTAAGCATCTACTTCCCCTCTTCACCCCTGTGAAGGTATTCCAGCTTCAGAAAAGGAGTAATTAATTTTGAATTTGCTTAATATCTTTTCTGGTATGTTGCATGCTAAGATTGCAGTAACAGAGGTAATTGTTATGGTGTTTAATCGGACAAGAAACAGGAAGCATGTACATTAGGAGAATGAGGTGCCTACGGCCTGGATCTCAGACTTAGATTTACAAAACTCAGTTCTGACACATCCTATTTCTAGTACTTCCATATGTAAATGGCTTTAGTAGAATTATTTAAATTCCAGGTTATACTCACCTGTAACCTGGGGGAATTGCTACCAGCCCATCACTGGTGCCATAGGCTGTAGGTGCTTCTTTGGTGTGAGCAGACAGTCCCAGGAATATGTGTACTACATTAGCCAAGTGCCAAACCTGGCATAGCTGCGGCCCCAAGTACTTGCAACACCATTGCAAAGACTATGGTGACACCCCTTCAACTTTTACCATGCTGTTCCTACATGAGGTTCCTCTGGTGTCTGTGTGTGTGTTTCAGTTTTGGACATTCACCCTGCCCTTACACATACTCCCAATGATCTGTTTAGTGTTCACAATTTAAGCCATTTTTTTGTCCGTGATACTGTGTCTGCAAGGTGCAAAAGTGCACAAAAAAATATATTGCAAAAGCAAATAGTTGGTAGATGCCAGAATCAGTAAAATCTTCAAAATTTGGGAGATTTTCTAGGGTTGCCATCTTTTATGGTACTCTTTGGAGAGCAACCTGCAGGGACTGCTGACTCACCTCCAGGAATCCTGGAAGAAACAAGGGACTACTACAAATCAGAAAGTTGTACAGCACATGCTAGGATAAAAGAAAGTGCAAAACTTTTTCTATCCTTTCACTGGAAAAAATCTACAGTCAGCAGCAGTATGCAGAACAAATTTTTAATAAGATTATCCTTATTATTGATGCAGAAATGGGCAATCAGGTGTTGTTGTTTTCCCTTGCAGAAGCTCAATAATTGGTCCAAAGTCTTCTGATGTTATGGGGTCTGAGATATTTAGCAAAGAAAATTGCTAGTGAGAAAACAGTGAAGAGCTCAGATTTATCAGGTTACTATCCTGTAACAGTGGTAGACATAGAGGATACATGGCAAGTGGCCTATTTCAGAATCAGCTGGAACCTCAGAAATCTGATGAAAGGACCAGAAATACTACATGGAGTTACTCAGCTCTTGGGCAGCATGGAGAAGTTAGATAGAGAATTAAAAACTTTTGGAAGTGATTATTTCTATAGCAGAAACACCTGAACCTGGAATAGTTTTACAAATGACTCAGATCTTGAACAGTTAGGGAATATAGTAAAACGTAAATTATGGAAGATGCTGCAGTTAGTCATTACAGCATTACACGGAGAATGGTGCAGCCTAATTACATTAGTTCCGGAACCTTATCAGCATATCTGATTTCTGTATCGATTTCTGGAAGCTAAATGTAATATCTGGTTCAGATGTACATCCAATACCTCAGATTAATGGAATGCTACTGGGCTTGAGTAATGGCCAATGTGTAACTAAACCTGACTTAACAAGTGATATTTGCAGATGCTTTTAGCTTCCCAGATTCTAGAATACCACTGCCTTTTCTATACTCTATCAGGTGTGCTAGTTTTAACAGTCCATTTTATTTACAGTAAGTTCCAGCAGCATTTTCAAGACTGAGAGAGAAAATAATTTATCTTAACCAGAGTTGCACCATTTGATGCAGTGATCTATATCATGCACTTATCTAGATATAGGCGGAACACCTACAAAAGATGTAGATGGCCCTGGAATCTTTTAGGATGCTCATGTTGCCCTGCTCACATGGCTAAATGACAAAATGGGTGCACTGAGATTAAATACAAGGAAAATATATTTTTAAAAGGAATAAGGAGGAATAAGACTGCATGCTGGGTTTGGCTGGAAATGAGTAACTTTCTCTTATATCAGCCCCTATGGCACTGTGTTTTGGATATGTGGTTAAAATAGTGTTAACTGGTTTGTTGCCAAAAAATGTTTGTACAGCCTCTGAGCTTCCTCTGTTTCCCACCCTGCCACCCATAGCAAGTAGCCTGGAGGCTGGCAAGGAGCTTGAAGGAGACACAAGCAGGACACACCCAGACTGACCAAACAAATCTATAACACCATGTTCAACAATAAACTCTGAAGAGAGGGTATTTTGGGGGAAGTAGCCATTGCATGGAAGCTGGCGGGGCATCAGTGTCCTTGTGGGAGGCAGTCATTGAATGCCTTTGTATCATCATTTTTGTGCAGGTTTTTCTTCCGCCTGTTGCAGCAGGGAGAGTGAGCAAATTGCTGTGTGGTGCATAGTCACTGGCCAGGGTCAACCCACCACAGACTGAGGAAGAAAGAGCCTCTGCAGAGTGCCCCATTCTTACCAGTAAGCAAAAGACTTTTTATTCTTTTGTCTTTGTCTGAATATTGACAAGTTACAGATGTTTTTTACCTTGGTAGGTTTGTTCTAGAACAATGCATTCTGTAAGATATAGTCATAGCAACTTGTGTGATGCAGTAGGTGAGAAAACATGAATCTTTCATTATACCTTCCTTTGTAGGTGAAGACCTCTATCGGACACTCAGAGTTAAAGATGTTCAGATCCATTCCTTGATCTTCTTTCGCTCCCACAGAAGAACCATTCCATGGTGATAGACATTGACTGCTCACACAGAAGACAAGACCTTAAATACCACCTGCTTGAAGTCTGTTAAATTACTGAAATTTACCCATTAAGGTATTACAAGATTATCAATAAGAAAAAACCCTTACTGACAGTGTGATACCTACAGGTAAGGTCCTGCCAGAGAGATATTGATTAAATGTCACAATATCACATTAATTGGGACCACATATACAATTTAGACTTTTTCTCAATGTACAGTATTCAGTATGAGACCCTATGTCAGCCATCCTGTCTTACAGATTATAAGTGAGAAGAAATGCAGTCTTTCTTTCAACATCACGGTCCTCAGTCATCCTATCATGTCTCCTCTAGTCCCAAGCCAGCAGCCCATGTCCGCCCCAGCCTATGACTGCCTGCTTGAGTATTTTTAAGATGAAACTTTTGGAACAACTGAACGTTTCAATCAAGAAAAAAACAAACAAACAACTACAACAAAACAAAAACCAAAGAATAAAAAACAAACAACAAAAACCCCCACCAAAACAAAAACAAAACCAAACAAAAAAAATCAAAACCCAAAAAACCCAAAAACCAAACCAAAACCCCTACAACATCCTGTGGCTGCAGATAAGTTCCTGGACATGCGTATTACTTCTAAATAGTAGTCAAGTGAGAAAATGCAAATCAGAGCCAGTTACAATGTGTGACAGCACAGCAGCATGTGGATTTTACCAGGTCGGACCAGATGTAGTTTACATGTGAGAATACACAGTAAAATGGAAAATCATTTCATGCATCCTTTCAAACAAAACAACAGCTATATAACTGTATTAGTGCAGGGCCAAGACACAGCTAGCATTGCTTTCATAAGCCCAAAATGAAGTTGCATTTGATTCTAGCATCTCTGAGACAACATAGATTCTTGCACATATCTCTGCCAGACTTTGCAATGGATATTGTGTCTCTATCAAACCGTTGAACACAGTCAGTTTGTTCAGGGTTGACTTGGCTCTACACGGCATCTAAGAAATCCCTTTCTTGCTATCTCTGGTTTCATTAACAGTGACTACTGCTCTTTATAAATGCACGCATGTTTTAAAAATATTTTTGGAGCAGCTCAGAACTAAACAAGTGACAAAATATGCATATTGAGTTCTACTATGGGCAATCTCTTGGGACCACATGTAAATTACACTAAGTTGAAGTATACAGTGGAAAGAATCTGTACACAGCAGAACAGAAAATAGGGTAGAGAGAATCCACTTTAAAAGTGTACCTCAGCTCTTCTGTTACATGCCCTGCCTTAACTGAAAGCAGTTCTATTCCATATAGATTAGCAACACACACTAATGGTAGCCACAGAACAGGCACTGCAATCCACATCCTTGTCTCCTGTGCAAGAACTTGCTTATGGGACTATAGCCTAAAATGCAGCCTAAAAAATACCTTTATTTTCTTAATTTATGTACAAAAAATCTGGGACAGATCCTGTTCTCTATCAATGCTTTTGCTATGGGGCCAATGTAGATATTAAAGAAGGTAAGTTTGACTGTTTTGCCTGTGGCCATGAGAGGTTAAATGAACTCCAAGCAGCTTGACACCTTATAGCTCCTGTATGATTAAAAGGCAGAGAAAAGGAGTGGAGCTCTCCCTACCGGAGAGACAATAGAGAGGCAATGAATGACCCAAGTGTGGGTCTGTCTCAAACTTGTAGAAAGAAAACAGTCAGTGGCTGCTATTACTCTGTCTACAAACTACTTAGAGAAATAGCATATGCATTTGTTCCTACCTCCTTGAAAAACAACTGCAACTTTTGCATCAACTTTGATATGAACAAGACCAAATCATTATAGCAATATTACCATTAAAGTTTCATGGAATTTTCTATAGGGATAAAAAAATTCTTTTGAGTTGGGAGTTCCAGTGAGATGCCCCATTTTTTTTCTCTGTCCAAACTGTTTTCAGTCCTTTCTTTTTTTTTTTTTTTTTTTTTTGGTCAATTCTATTCATTCCATCATGATTATGAAATTCACCCATTTGATCATTACCTATGTGTCCTTGAGCACACTTAGTCCTTTTCTTGGTAAAAAGTACACATCTGTTTTAAGTCCAAAGTTAATAGAAATGAAGACATTTTGAAAAGTCTTTGGTCAGATGCTTAATGGTAGCACATATGGTAGTCTTAATAGCTTACGTTCAACATGACTGTGAGAAGTAAATAAACTCCAAGCAATTTCACATAATTTAATTCCTGAAAGAAACTCTGACCTTGATATTCCTTGTTATGTATATAAATAGAAATAAATTAAGATGCTTTGTGCTGAGCCAACTAGGGGATTTTAGAATAGCAATGAAGCTCTACATTGAATCAAGGTGTTCCATAAACCTTTAATTTCCTTGAAAAAACAGTAATTTATTTCATGGTAATCTCCTTTTTGCTGAACAAGTGGTTGCATTTTCTCAGTGGGAAAGTAAACCAGCTGGAGATTTAATGTAAAGAGTAACTCAGCACAGCAAAATACTGTGTATGTAAAGAGATTTGCAGTTTAATTCAGAGGTCAAAAGATATGTTGCTTCTTAATGATATTGGAGAAATAGCTTGGAATGATGCCCCTTCCTTAATTCTGAGCAGTAAAGAATAGACAAATTAAAATGTCAGTATACTGAATTGAAAACTGTTTTATGATAAGACACTTGAGCCAGCAATCAACTTTCCAAATACCACACGTGATAGTAGATTTACAGTTCTTGATGGGAAGACTAGTGCTAATTTCAGCATTCAACATACCAGTGAGACAGTGCTGGAATTCCGTGCTCATTTTATATCAGACTGTTATTTGAAAACTAAACAAATCCTAAATTGGGGTAGATATGGCACCCTGATTCAGACAGCAAAAGCTATTTCAGTTGGAAAGAATTGGGTTTACTTGTTACAGGCACTGATATTTATAGTATTACTTAGTAAAATGCTGTAAATAACCTTATATCAGCTTAAACAACTGGCAGAAAAAAATCTGTTTGTGAGTGAAGGAAATAGATAACCATGAATTAAGAAAAGAATAACTTTCTTCATGGCATAAGATGATGATGAAACAAATAATGGTATTTCACTAATCCTGCTGCAAGCCTATAAATTTCTGAAGATATGTATGCTGGGCAGATTCCTTTGTTAAGCTCTGAGTTCAATAAGCTTTTTACTTAATAGCAGTTGATTTGGAATGCAACTATATTTGGAGTATAAAATCCAAGAGTGATGGCTCAGTCAATATTTTCATTGGCTAAAAAAATTAGCAGCTGATTCATAGCTTTATCTTCTACTTCTCAGGATAAACTTGTTCTCAGAGGATGCCTGAATATGCAGATAGTGGGATAAAAATACTGTTGTTAGGTGACGAATTTTTGTATTGCTATGCTTTCTTAGGTCTTATATTGTACTAAACTCCAGCAGTTGAAGCTCCCATACACTTTCACCACTATAACCACTCATCTTGAGAATGGTTTTATCAATTCAAATGCAAATCATGAAAGAAAACAGCACATTTTTCCTCTGCAAATATGGTGTTCCCTTAGAACTTCTTTGTCTCAATTCTCTCAGCAGATTGTAGGCATCTAAGTGCCCATAATTTTGCATCAAAAGTTTCTAGTCTTACTGGTATCAATTTTCAAACTCAATTTGCTTTAAAGAGAGAAGCTTTTCTTGTCACACTGGATTATTTTGGGCTCATAGACTTCAGCATTAATACTTCCACACTTCTGCGAAAAAATGGCTACACTATGAAGGCCAGCTTTAAGGAATTCCCACTTCATCACATTTCATTCAATATACTTTAAAATGTGTTTCCTAGGTAGCCTACTGTTTTAAAGGGAAAAGTCTCCAGTCTCACAGCTTGCAGTACTAGTGAGTGTTCATGCAACCACATCAATGCATGGAGGTGATCTGATACATTCCTCTGTACCTGGATTCAGAGACCAAATATGTGGATGGCAATAGGAGCAGCTACAGAAACAGCTACAACATAGGGTGAAAATATGAAAGTAAGAAATGGAAAAACATTTAATCTCAGATACTCCAACTGTAGTCTGTCAATTCTTTCTTTAGGATAAGGGGCAGCTTCCTAGTAGGTTCACCATCCTATGATCAAACCACCATTCATTCCATCTCAGTCCCACAATTGTCTTGAACTGTCTAGGATAAAAGTGTGTCTAGAAATACAAGCATCGTAATCACACTATTTAGGATTAACTAAAATCAGGAGGAGTGTTTGGCGTTCATTTGAAGAAAAACATCTCTTCTACAACCTGGGGTTCTTGTACGAATGTGCTAATCTCTGAGCCTCCATGCGTAATTTCTGTTATTTTTGCAGATTAGACATGTTTTTCCATAGGGCAGAATTCACAAATAAGTTACTTATTAGCAAATCTAAATAACAGAAACGTTCTTTCCAAGACAGAGGGATATTTAGGTATGAAGAGCTTGGAAGAGGGTCTGGCTGTTTGCTGTCTGGCTGTTCATATTACAGGTGGATATTTCAAGAACCAACATAACATTATACAAACTAAGACCAGAAATAAGACATGTATTTGAAGAGTAATAATAATTAATCTCTGAAAAATTTTATCTATAGAGGATGTGTACCCTCAAATCCATACAGAATTTAAGTCAAGATAATTTGCTGGTTTTTTAAACTGTGTTAACTGATCCAGACAATGGGTTTGTGATAACGACTCCCTGATATTCTATGGCATTCACGAACTCAGAATGAATGTTCTTAGTGACCCCTGCCAGCTATAAAATCTATGGGTGAATGTTGAAAATTACATTTCTTGAGAAAATACATTCATTTCTCCTATTTGATATGAAACTGCTTTTCATAAAAGGATAATGCTCCTCACCTGAGACTTTCAGTTTGGTACTTTTTGTATGCTTTAGAAGACCATGACCAAGACAGAAAAAATTGGAGGGTCACCCATCTTCTGTTGTGACTATCTACTTGCAGGCTTTTTGCTATCACATGACAACAGCTGAGAGGCAGCTCCTATTTTTTCTTTCCTCCCACATGTGAATATTTCTGTTGGCAAATTAGTCAATTTTCTGGCAGAGTAAAAGAGAATAGCATGCTTCCAGCATCAGTGAAGGGAACATAAATAATTTCTGCTGATGACAATGTTTGAATTCACTCTACCACAATTAGGAATTAACAAAATTCCTTAGGTACAACTCTCTGGAAACTGCTAGCAATTGTTGACTTAAACAGCAATCCCAGCACCTGCAATTAGGTCAGCTACTTGCAGTGTGCCCCTGGGGAATTTGGCCAGTCAGATGTTCTAGTGCCTGTCTATCACAGCTACCTACTCCAAAAAAACCCACAGGTATATCTGTGCTATATGTGCTGTATATTTTTTTATACCTCTGTCATCTATTCTGCATTTTATGAGGGCACTTTTCTGCCTAGCTAAATGCTGATGTAGCCTTTGGCCTCAGCTGATCGCTGTTTGTGTGGAACAACCATGATGTCAAAGGAAGAAAGCATCTTAGTCATATTTACACATGGTAAACAGCAGACATGTTCCAGTGTTAGAGGTGTGAATGACACCCAAATCTGCAGGGTACCATTATATTTCTTCAATGAATATGTTTGTACAGGATACATTTGTAAAAACATGGTGTTCCTGTGACGAAATATTAATCTCTGGTGGACACAGTTGCTAAAGTGTATTTTCTATTATTTAATATTCTTTTTCATTGGATGTCTGTTTTCTAAGGAAATATAATGTAGTTTTATTCCTAGGGAAAATGTTGGCTCAGCTTAACAGGTGACTACCATTCTCTGGCATTTAAATGTAGTGACACAGTCTTCTAGGATTGTGTTTCAAATCTATGCTTAGCAAGGCAGACATCATTTTAGGACCTTCTTATTCTCCATTTTCAAAGGCATGTGTTTTGGTCTTTCTCAGATTCCTAAGCTCTTATTATGAACCCATGAGATGCATGCCTTGGTTTTTAAATATATGCTGAAAAATTATTTTCTGCTTAAGAAGCATAAAACTTTTAAAGGATAAAATGAAGCATTTCTCCAGTAATAATCACTTTATGCCTTACTTCATAATATTTTATCTGTATTTTTTTTTACTTACTTTTCCACATTTTCTCTCCTTCCCTTTTCTCTCTTTAATGTAAAATAATCTCATTTATCATTTTACTTTGTTCAGATTTTTGTTTTGTATGATGAGTTATACACTTTTCAGCAGTGTAATGATGGAATTGAGATGTAAAGTTAGGAGTCAGAGATTAACTCTATTAAAATTCAGGAATCTTTGAATCTGTTATTTTATTTCAGACCCTTTTCTATTTTGAGCTGAATAATTCTTTCTTTTTATTTTAAAAGATGGCCTTATTGGGGCATTTCTGAAAAGCAAGCAGAATAGTGATTGGGCTCTCATTATTTGACCACAGTAGATTTGGCAGGACACTGAAAGGAATAAATACAAATAATCAAACAACAAATGTAAAATGGTCTTTTGGGGCTTCAAGAAATATATTCACAATCTCTTTTATTTTCTCAAGTTGTGTCTTTTTCCAAAAGGAGCTTGGAAAGTTTCAGCTGAAAGTATTAACAAGAATTGAAATTGTGGATGGACAGCAATTAAACTATTGCCTCCTTTACTCATCACCTTCTAACTTAAACAAGAAGTGCTTTGGGCAAGAGAGACACACCATTAAGCAAGTTAAAAGATGTGAAAAGAAATACCTATTAAATTTCTGAGTAAGTTTTCTACAGACTGGAACTGAAGGCCATTTTACTGGCTCACAGACTAACATGCAATCAATATTAATTATCAAAGAAAAGAGTTAATAACACTCTTGTCATAAGACCAGTACAGGGTAATGAACTGAAACAACATTAAAGCATTTTAAAGTATAGTGAATGCATACATGACATCATAATTCTAAAAAATAGATCAAAATAATCTCTATTATCAGAAAGCTAGGGACTAGGCTTCACTTCCGTTGTTTTGTCTCTCTGCAAAGTTCGGTACAGTATACTGTGTAGTTATCTCAGAGAATAAATAGTAATGGCACTCTGACTGATGGTTTTTCAACAAGACGATGTTCAGAAAGGAGAAGCCCAGTTCAGATTTTAGTGCTAATTCCTCATAAAATACCAAGAATCTCAGTGTTTTACAACTTGGCATTACCAGTTTTTTAATCAACATGATCTGCCAGACCATACTGTCATAAAAGGCATTCTAAAATAAAATGAAACATCCTTCACTATACATTGCTAAACTCTATAATCTGATCATTTTCATCAGTTGTTATGCACCGGATAGCAATGATAATCCACTTTGTTAGGTAAGAGCCTAAATTTGGTGGGAGGTGGAAAAAAGAAGACTTTCATTTCTCAAATTATTTTACTTCATTTAATATTAAACCAGTCCCAATTAAACAGCTAACGAATGTAAGACAATTGAAAATTTATCACATTTGAGCTTGATTCATCCCACTGAGAAGAGTCTCCTTTTTATAGGACCTTAGGAGACTGTTTCTGCCACACACAAATGTTGAGAATGTGGTGGAGATATATCAGTGTTTATACTGATCTGGACTACAAAGTTGTGGAATGAATTGAGTTGCCTTTGTGTACAGACTATGCCCACTCAGCACAGCTATGATCTGTCTGGGTAGCATGCAGCAGTGATTCAAGAGGTCTGGGCTGTTCACGCAACCTACAAAAAGTACTCAATGCAGCTGCCAGAAATACCATCTTAGACTTAGAGTGCTTTGTGTCAAACTCTAAATTGTTCAGGACATTCAGCCACAGCATTCTAAATCAGATTTTTATGTCAGTACTTTTATAGATTACTTCCATATTGCATTCGCAGCAAAACTGACACAGTGCTGCAGTTCTGAAATCTTTAGGTGGGGTGAAACATGTGAATTACTGAAAATGAATGTTAATAAATGGCTTATAATCTGAGCAAACAAGAATACTCATGAAATAAGATTCTACTAAATCACAATGTAATGATACAAATTTTGCTTTTACAGAAGCCGTTATTTAAAAGCCAGCACATGTCATACAATGTTAGAGATGATATCGTGTTTATCCACCACTCCAGAAAACAACTACTTGCTTGGTTTATAGAATGCCTTGAAAGCATTTGAATGATCAAAATGGAGCATTATATTGAAATATTTTCAAAGATGGCACCATCTCCTCATTACTAGTGATTTTTATTAATTTCCTTTGTTAAAGTATTAATTCTAATTTCATTTTTCAGATGCATATAACTGGATCTTTTTTTGTTTTTATTCAATGAAAACAACAAAAATTATGACTAGTATTTCTTAGCAGAGAATATTCTGTACACAATTTTCACCTCTCTTCCAGGATAGCTCTTTTATTCTTCCTTAATGTTTAAGAGAATCTTCCAAGCAGACTGTATTTTTAGTTCTTGCACAATCTGTCTTGACTGGTGAAATTGTGGATTCTTGTACCTATCTATTTTATCAGACTGTGGGATGTTGACCCCTCAAGCCATAAATGTAATAGTGCGGGTCTGATTATTCTTCTGGATTGTGGATTCATAAGACAGTATCCAGCTTGTATCCTTACTTTGACAGAGACTTTTCATTCATTTCTGTCAGTCTTCAGAGGTTTATTCAGCACTGGAATTTTATTCTGTACATATTACAGAGGGATATCTATCTCCTTTAGGATCTAACCCTGCAAGATATTCCAGTCGCACTAAAATCTTTGAAGACCATTGCTACTTAGTATGCGGAAAGGTGGGACTCCTCAGATCCCCAAGTCCATATATACAGTAGAGTTGGTCAGAAATTGGAATACTTCCACAGAAGCATCGTGGTCTTGGGAAACTACAACTTTTGACAGCAAAATGGTCAATAGTTTTCTCTGGTTCTAATGCGTATCTTGCATCAAAAATAGTATCATTATTCTTTTCAGAAAGAATGTACATTTAACAGGGACAGCAGTTACAGGCTTATTATTCTTTTTACACAAAAAAAAAATGTTCACTTTGTTATGCCTGCAATTACTCTTACCTATTTATTGTTGTGGTGTTGATAATATTGATTAAAATAAGGTTCTTAGACTCCCTCTCTCCACAATTTTTTCCTCATGACAGTAGAGAGGGGAAAAAAAGGTCTGTTTTCTGTTATATATACTCTTTTGGTTTTCTGTTTCTAGAGAATTATATCCTACCAGTACATTTCTCACTATGGAAAATTTTTAGTCCAAACAGGCACTGGAAAACAAAGACTATTAATGCAGTCTGGGTATTGTGAGGTGTGGTGCCTGATGTAGTTCTTCATTGAACCAGCTCGAAATTATTCCAATTCAGATTTTATCTCAGTCTAATACGAATAAAGATTGGTCTATAGTTTAATATTGGCTTCAATTTGGAAAACTTTGAGAAACTGTAAAACTTTGACAAATCAAAGGAATTAGGAATGGCATTATCTAGGCTGAAGAGCTTAGAGACCTCAGTATGAAAGCTTTCAAGGCACAGAGATTTTCTGGAAACTGTTTGGAAAAAAGGAGAAAAAAAAAAAAACTTACTAAAAAAGACCCCAGATGTAATTTGTTGAAAACTGCATTAGGAATAGCAGCAATGATACAAAATAAAAAAGATGGATTATCACAGATAGGAAATGCAGAGCTTAAAAAGAAACTCCAAAACAAAATTGAAACTTGAAAGTAACAAATACAGCAATAATAAAACATTTCAAAGTTTAAAAATAAAATAAGAAAATACTAAGAGGTTAAATTTTAAACAAAAACTAAGTTTTACTGAAAAGCTAAATAAATATTTTATCCTAGCTTTTGATGAGGAATGTGCTATCAGGAAAGATATAGAAACCTTGAAGGCTAGAACCAACTAATCTGTTTATGGCCAGGTGGAAGGAAACTTCAGAATTTAGTACACTCTACGCTGAGTGTGATAATAAAATGCAACATGTTTACCAACAGTGAATAATGATTAATAAGGGCATCATAATTTTTAAGAAATAACTATTACATATTTAATCTATGTGAAGAAATCATACACATGCTTCCTGGGAAAATTACTAGCTAACTTCAAAGCTCAGAACTGTAAACTGCAACCCTGGATAGGATGCAGAAGGAGAACTTTAGACATGAATATGGGATGTATGAAAAAGAGAAACATCTATCAAGCTACAGGGAATTGCTTTGTGGAGTTATGCAAGGATTGGTTCTGGGGCAGACATTGAGAAAATTAGTTGTTTCACCATGAAACAACGAACTGCAGTTATGAAATATGCTGGTAACTAAGTTGGAAAAACATCAACACCTGGAGAACTGGAGAACTGGAGAATTACAGTGTTTTATAGAAAAAACTAGAGCTTAGTGGTAGAAATAGGATAACATCTATTGTTACCATAGGATGGCATTTAGTGTTACAAGGTCAAGGGTATTACAATGCTTTGTTATTGGCATCTACCAGTGATTGCCTGTCACCTACAAAGAACAAGGCAGGAGCAAAAGCCACCTTGTCCTGTCAGTGTGAAATCTGTTAAAAGAGCTTTCAAGTTTTACAGATCTTGTTTACAGGATGACTAATATGTATCCAAGTAATACACCATGAAGAAAATGTAAAGACTATAAATAATATGGTAATTCTATTGAATATTACTAAACATTACAGTTATTGTACAAATACCTGCTGAAGCTCCATCTGGAATACCATATATAAAGTTGGTCACCTATATTCCAGAAAGATTAATTTGTACTAGAACAGCTGCTGAGCACTATTGAAATGCTGAAGGGAGAACTAAACTTGTTTAGCAAAATATAGAGCTTGAAAAGGCATTGCATTGTTCTCAGTATACACATACAAAATACAAATACAGGGAGAGAAAACTCACATATTAAATCATCATAAAATTTGAAACAACAAACCTATTTTCACAAGAGAAGAATAACTTTGGAAAAAGCTTCTAACCATGTGATAGATAAAATTATTCTATGCAGGAGCCCACAACCTATTTGTAAACAAACTCAGAACCACGGTATCTGCCATTCATGTGTGCTGGCTAGACTATTGCATAGTTTTCAATTTTGCTTCACAAACAGAACATCTCTCAAATTTGTGTACTGTAAAATCAAAATCCTATATTTCAGATGTAGCAGCTTTTGTTTCTTTATGTGTGTTAGAATCATTAAACAGAACCAGAATACTCTTAGCTTCTTGATGTGGACTTGATAATTGATTTTAGTTTAGAGATGTAGGAACATTTTCTCTATAGTATTTTGGGAGTTCCTCACCAACATAATCCTCTTACAGGATCTTCTATGACATGTACAACGAAAACAAATGCAGGTTACTGTTTCTCTCTTCCGGGGGACTCATGGAAGAGGGGATGTGGAAGGGACTGGAACTAGATTTGGCCATTCAGTCCCTAGTGCAACATATGCCATTGGGTAAAAGTTGCCTCTGCCCCTTTGCTGCTGCAGTTTGGAGCAGGGCAGGGAGTGAGGGTGCCGTGACAGAGGTTCTGCCACCTCCGCTTGCTGGCTATGCCCAGTGTATTCTGCTGAGGAGACAGAACTATTGTGCTCCTACTTACCCAAGTCAATATATTTGACTAAGCGATGAGTCAAAACTGAAACATACTTCAGTAGTTCACTCTTTCCTAAAGTAACAAAGCTGTAATAATTATGAATATCACTGACAGAAAATTTTATTCACTCACCCTTAAGCTGTAGAGTTCATACAGCATTCATTCCAATAATCTTCTCATTCTGCCCTTATAAACAGTATTCATTATACCTCTCTGGGTTTCATAAAAGGACTGTCTGAAAAACACATGAACAATGTAATTTAATTACAGAAACATAAAAGATATTAAGGATGATAAATGTATTTTATGACCTTTAAAATGAAGCCAGACAACATTCACATCATTTTTGCTTTTTCATGCCTTGGTGAATGTCTTGAATTTCAGAAAAAATCCAAACTGTTTTGATGGAAACTGATTCTTATTCCACATTCATAGGAATTTGCATTGCTGCTGCTATGAATGATATATCAATTTTACAGTCACCACACAAGGTGCTAAGATAAACTTTCTCCAGGTCCTGTCATACAAAATTATATTAGAATAGACAGAAATTATTAATTTAATGACATATTAAAATTCAATAGCATAACTCCAGAATGTATTGAAATTAGTAGGTGTTAATTCCTTTTGAAACAAAAAAGAATTAAAACTATAAAATGCTATCTGCAGGTGAAATTCTAATAAATATGCATTATATTGTATATCGCAATATTGAATTCTTACTTACAGTAATTTACAATTACACCATCAATAGAAATCTTTACAAAAATAATCTCTACCAAACATTAGAATCCCAAAAAAACATCAGAAATTTAAAAAATACTTTTTGGTAATGATGTCTTTTTGCAGATGTTAAAATTGTAACTCTGTGGTAATTTTTAGGTATGATTATTAAAGACAGCAGTTATGTTCCAAGTAACAAACAATACTAGTTTGTTTTTTGTTGTTTTTTTTTTCAATTCCTTTTACAGGCCCAAAGCAAAGATGTTGGTTCAGCACTGAAAGAAGATTAAGTACCTGTACTATTATTGCTTAGCTGTTATTGTCTAGTTGGATGACAAAGAACAGGAGAGACATGTCATCGTGAGGAGTCTTGGTGTGGCCAGGGATTATATAATTGGTAATTAATTTCTTTTTCCTTTCTTAACTGGAAACCACCTTGAGACCATCAGCTATCAAATGAATGTAATAATTCATACTGCTTGGAAGAGGAGATATCTGAATGACTTGCATAACACACCGAATAACTGGTGGCTTCCAACTGTCATTTTGGTTGCTGCTATTTCATTTACTAAATAAAAGTTGCTCTTCTCTTTTGCGTATATTTTGCCTAAGTCAATACAGACTTTCTTTCCATTTGCTGTGCAAGTCTATATTTGCTGCAGACAGAAACTCCTGTGTTGACCACTTACTTATATTATCTCATTTTTGTTACGGCGTAAGTATATCGCCTTTTCTCTCTGTGGATAAGCACTTCACTCATGAGCTTTCTGAAGCTGTGCTGCAGCAGCTTAATTCTGCTTATAACCTAATTCCAGGTTTTAAAATCTGTAAATTGATTTTCACACTCTCAGCTGAAGATCTTTCCCTGATGCCACCTTCTCCTAAGTCATGGCAAGCATACTTTTTTCTCATAGTAGTCACTGCTTCTGATAATTCTTACCATCTCTATAGAAAGGAAAATGTCACTTACCTTGTTCATGGGATCTGGATACATACCAGTCCTACTTAGCTTTTAATTTAAAGAGCAAAACATTTTACCACCTCTTCAAAATGAAGAGGTATTCTGTTGGAACAAATATCAAAATATCCTAAGGTCTGGACTATCACTTCACATGAACAGACATTCGAATATTTGATTACATGCTAAATATACTAATCACTGAGAACAGAATGAAAAATATTATTTTCACTCCACAATTAATCCCCTGTAAATGTACACACTAAGGGAATTAATTACCAATAGAAAAAATATTCTTATTTCTGACAGTTACAGAGAAGAGTATGATTTTTCCATCTAAAATCTAATTTTATAATACCTAATATATGTTTTAACTATCAAAGCACTATATATATAGCATTAGAGAAAGGGGATTTCTACATTAACTCTAAGAAAGCTTTGATTCATTTATATCCACTGAGGTGTATTGATCCTTCCACACTAGGCTGAAGATTCCTCTACAGCATCAGGAGTAGGTAGCTGGGTCTCTCTTCCTTGCCTCCACCCTGAAACTTGGATCTCTTTCCTTTTTCTGTGTAAAAATTGAAATGATAAACCATTTCACCTATGCAAAAGGCATTCTTTAGCATCTGCATCTTCCTTTCTCAGTACACAACCTTCTCTGATGTCTGTGAAACTTATTTTGTGTCAGAGTAAAAGGGACTCTTCCATCAGCTATTAGCACTGTACTATAACTTCAGGTGTGAATGTGTCAGTGGATAGAAAGACTTGGTCAAACACTGCCCTTGCTTACACTGCAAATGCTCTGGAATCACAGCAACGAAACAAGTTGAATTATGTTGATCTCTCCTTTTCTACTGTGCTCAGGATAATGATGATGTTAGTCCCCTTCCTAGATTCTTTGAAAACACTTGAAAGCCTGTTCATGGTCAGCTCGAACAAATATTTCCTGGAACTTCATAAACATGGTTCATACTTTTCTGGAAGAAATAGGCCCAAAATAACATAGTATCTATCTGAGGGTAATAAAGAGGAAGAAGAGGAATATCCCTTTGGGCCAAAATTAGGAAGCTTGAGGGAAACCTTTACAACCAAAGTTTTTAAAAAGTACCTTTTGATCCCAAATGGAGCGGAAGAGTGAAGAAATTAACAAGGAAATGCAAGAAATTAATTCATTAAGAACAGCAGCAGCTCAAAATGGAAGTTGGTGAGGTAGTAGGCTGTCTTTCCAACTCACTGGATATTAAGACTGAAAAAGATACATGCCATAATCAGGATAGATTTAGACATCTCTTTAGATGTGCGATCATAGTAGTTGTCCCAGTTTCCTTATTTGGAAGATGTCAGTGTTGCTCCCCTTTAAGGTGAGTTGGAATACTATGAATTTGTTGGGGTTTTTGTCCCCCTACCATTAGCTGTTCTTTAGATTCATTAATATCTTTGGTGTTGGCACATTATTTTCTTCTCATCTTAACAACATGTTGTTGTTGTTGATACAAAAATGTTCATGCTTTGAATATGTATGAATGCATGGTAACTAGCACAATGGCCATCTAACTGGGACGCTTGGGGACTAATGGTATAGAGGAGGAAATAGACTTATCCACACACAAAGTAATCCCTGAAGTGTAGATCCATCAAACCGCAAAATTTTAACTACAAACTCCCCCTTAGCTATAAGTCATATGTTAGTTTTCAAAATACACAAGCCATTTCTAAGCAGGAGTTTTAATTTTATGAGCTTTTTAAAGTATGGAAATAAACACAGAGCTCAGGTTCAAACCAGTTTTTTCCTGGGGTACAGTAGCTATATGAAGATAGGCATATACCATAACATTCTGAGTTTAGTCTGGATTTACTTACTGCAGTTATTCCAAAGCATATAAAAACCCCTACTCTTATTTTTAATAAATAGTTCCAGTCAGTTCCTAATGTTGTTAGTACAGCTCATTAATATCAGCTGTCTCCTGTACTCTCTTCCACTTTCAAAATTAATTAAGCTAGTGGCACATTAACTGGAAGGAAGAGGCCATAGCTTTATTTATGCAGAAAACAATAAGAGCATAAATCAAGAGGAGTAATCCTAATATTTTAGAATTGACCTTATGAAGGGGTACTTTGCCAAGTGACAGCAGCATCTGTTCAAATGGAAAAAACAAACATAACAAGTGAAAGGAACACATCCACTTCTCTCTCAAATTTTGTGGAAATACTGCTCATTGCTTGCAGTCACCTACCACACGAAGAATCCTCTTTGGTACCCATTATCCCATCCATTGTACCATTAACAGTCATAGTTTCCTTTTGCCTTGTAATTTTTCACCCAGCAACAACCTTAGAATCTTTATTTGAATATAAATGTATGTGATATTTTTATGAGAATTTATATAGTGTTTGCCATTTCTGTCAGTTAATGTTTTTAAAGCAAACATTCTGGACCATATAAACTTCTATAAATATATGTATATTTATACATGAACACTACCACTGAATTAAAACAACACTTAAACAGCTACATAAGATTGATACACTAGGTAGCTGCAGAAGCTTGGAAAAGGACTGTTTTCTTTCTGCAGCTGTTAAAATGGTTGGCAGCATGTATCAGAAAGAAATGTTTGTGAAAACTGGCATTTCATTAGATTTTAATTCACATATCACTGATCAAAAGATGACGCACCTTCCGCTGCAGGTGAGTCACTACCAGATCCACAGCTGCACGCAGTGTTTTGGCTCTACAGGCTATGAGCAGGAAACACCAGTGTGGGTGTCATGCTGAGGTGTTATGATGAGGATGCTTCCTTTGGCACATAACTGGAGAAGGATTTCCATTTCATGCTCTAGGCTGCTGCATGACTCCAGCCCTTTGTTCATCCTGCACAGCTACAAGGCTATGAGCGTCAGCCCTGCTGAGGCAGGATCTCCCAGGAAGGAAGGAATGGGGGATCCCTGCAGTCTAAGCACAACCTGAAGGGTGTTGGGACCTGAGTTTTCATCAGCCTTTTCTCCTGAAGCCAAGAACTAGGATGCCATTACCCATCTCCAAGGGTCACAGTTGACTTTTCAGGTTTATTTCCTCATGCGACTTGCATCTAGTCTCCCTCATTATCCCTCAGGAGGAACAAGCTAATTTGTAATTAAAACACTTTGGATGATGTGTCAGACAGATGCTTACCAACCCTTGGGGACTGACTTTGATCACAGGTTCTGAATATACTGCTGATTGATATTTAAAGTAATAATTCAAGAGACCCTTTTTCCCAGAAGCTTACATGTCTTTGTAGATCTGTGAGAACTGATTACTTTCTGTCTGCATCCTTGTGATCTGTCTTTTATGATTTAGTTTAAGTGAGGGGTTAGACAACCTTTCTCCTCTTTCCCATGACACAGCCCTCTCTTTCTCTCGGCCCCATGTCACTTGCTCTGTGTAAGAGCGCCCGGATTTCTGCTCAGGACTAGTCTCCTCCTCAGTTCCTCCACTTCTGAAATGTATTATGTGATATCCACAGAAGACATTGGAAAAAAGTACCAAGCAAATGTAACAATTTGGACTCTTCATTAGCAGAAAGTATTTGGGAAAGTTATTGTTCTGGTTACCAAACTAAAAGACTTCTTTCAGGGCCACTTCTTTGCTGGGTGTCACTGAGTGCACCCACTCCGATGTGTGACCTTCAACAGAGTATTCTGCAATTGTACTGCTCAGACAAAGGCCTGAGTTACACTTGGGTACAAATTTGAATTAATGTAGGAGGCTTAAGGTTTCCCTCCCTTAAAGGGCTTTCTTCTGGAAGCCCATGGCAAAAGCAGACTGAAGCAACTAATAGAGCTTTTACCAAACACAGCATGTCCTGTTGATTCCTCAAAGGTATCAAACATGTAGGATAAAGAGGGCTGATTGCTGATGCACCTGTATTATTTAGACCTTTTAATGCTGCTTAGCCAGCTCCCAGTCTGACACAGTCATCCCAAAGTGCTTATCATTTCACTCTCCTAGCAGCCTTTCAGCCCACCATGTCCCGCTCTTCAGAAGAAGTAAAGGTGTCTGGATTGTGCATGGTTCTTTGCGTGTTCTTTAATGTAGCCTTGAGACTACTAAAACTGGGATGCAGCAGATAATAAGCACTTTCTTGTTCCTTTACGAAGACACATTATCTTGCCACTGCTTTTATTGGATCTAATCATGCAGCCTGCCACCTCCAAAAAGCTACCAGTTTTAAGTTTTAAGACCAGAATCCTGCTCTTGAGCAAAAATGGAAACAGTGGTAGAAACATCTTGTAAAACAGAACAACTTGTGAGTAGTTAAGAGAGACAGAATGAAAGGCATCACAAACATGCGCCCTAAAGGGCAGCCTCTTTCTTCTAAGTCTTCCCTTAGCCTGGAGGCCCTTCAGGGACTTTCTGTGCTGTGGCCATCCAATCCATATGCAGCTCCATTCCACCTTCTCTGCTTCCAGGAACTATACTTTTTTTCCCCCATCATGTCCCAGAGTTGCCTTTGTGTCACCCTTTACTCCTCTCATCGCTTTCTCAGTGTTTACAATGCCTACTCTCCCCTGTGAGACAGGGGAGCTGGGAAGCTTCCCTTCCCAGCACACTCAGCCAGCACCTGCAGCATGCCAGGCTAGGGAATGGGATAAATGACTAAAAATTTCCTTTTTATTCAGGGACTTACACCTTATCCAAACATCTCTTACTTAAAGCAATCAGGCACAGCAAACAGAAAAAGCAAATGCCATGTATCATGACCCTAAAAATGAGAAAAAAATAATTTGAGCGTATACATATAGATGTTTATGTAAATATATATGCATACGTAGATATATTTTGCGCATATGCAAAACTAGATATATTTATATACATAAAAATTCAAAAGCAAAAGATAATAACTGAAGATGGTATTAAATACTTTTAGGATAGGAAACAATAACTTTATTTCCATTTTGAAAATATTTGGTGAAAAAAAATTACAAAGAATCTGATTAAATACCACTCAGAGAACTGAAGGGTGGGTATAGTGGTGCTGACGACAGCCATTCTCTCATATATTTCAGACCCTTTGTTTTGTATATCCTTCCCATACCTGCTCCCCATACCTGCTCCCCATACCTACTCCGCATGGTGCCTGACCCAAACTCAGAACTGTCCTCTGACTTATCAGATTTTATGTAACTCCAGAATATGCTAAGTACTTCATAATACAAAACTCTGGGGTAAGCTAGTTTCAGTTTCACCTGGTGATGCTTTTCTACTTAAATATTCAGTGGTTGAGAAAGACAGCAGCACATCAACTTAATTGTGGGGCACATTTAATTGAAATTCTTGTTCTGAATGAGATTTTCATGTCTCAAATGCAAACATCCATCTGGAAGATATTTAAAAAGTAGTATTTGCTCGGTATCTGCTGTTAATATAGGCCACTAGGCTCAGAAGACAAAATCTGTCAGACTTGGGGGTATGAATGAAATACCCTTAAAGCCATCAGCCTCTAGAGTCACTCTTCTTGATGCATATCCAATACTTACAGGGTCTCAGTCAAGGGGAGATACTGAGTGTAACCATCCCAATATACATCACAGTGTTGTAAGAAGGAGTCCTTGTTACAATATGGGATTAATACCTTTCAAGCAGGGCAGAAAATTGATTTTGTGCCTCCATCAACCAAGATGAATGCCCTAACCAGACAGGAAGAGAAAGAAACAGGACCTGAATCACTTTTTTCCAAGTTTTATTAATCTACTCTTTTTTTTTTTTTTTTTTTTTTTTTTTTTTTTTTTTTTTTTTTTTTTGGTAGAAGAACCGAAGAACCTATCGAATAATTTTAAGTGAACTGGACTATTTTTAAATAAATATTTTATCTAGAAGGAAAATATTTCCTGTGTTAAACCAAGGCTCCTACACTGAATATAAGCAGTTAACTGATTGTTCCCTGTAAGGTTGTTCCACCTTTTCTGAAATTTTATGAAATAGGACATTTAAGGCTGACTTGTGTCAGCCTATTACCCTGTCTTTCAGTCTTATTGAGAGTCTTCATAAACTCCTCTTAACTATTCAGGCAGCCTGCAGCAATACACCATTGGAACAACAGTAAATCATATAAGATTCATAAAGTTAACACAGTCTGCCAGATAATGTCAGACATAAAAAAAATGCTACTTCATTAAGAAATAATCCATGCATTCAAAGGTTATGTATTAATGCACTAAATGGTTTTGTACAGAATTCATATTACAATGAAACCTTTGAATTTCTTGCTCTCTAATATTAAGTGATAATTAAATGAGAAGAAAGTACCATTTTAAAACTTCCAATTTGAAGTTATGCTTTAACTGTAATGAGACATCTAACAAACTTCTCAAAAGTTTAATTTAATTACTTAAATCATGAAAAACATTACTTAAGTTTCAAGTAACAGCTATCACAATTACACATATGCACTGACTCCCACTCACCACTAAGATCAGCACATTATGAATGATAACTCCTCATTGAGACATATCAGTAGGAGACTTTTGAGAGGAACATTTATGAGCAGGCAAAGCTTCATTTAAATGAATGAAACACAATATTTACAGCAGCAAAACATCTGACCTTCATATTTCAACTTCTTCCATTTTTTAATGAAAATGGGTGTTTTAAAATACATCCTGTTTTGTAAATAGATGAGGTTTTGTTTGTATACAGATTCTTGTAAAATATGTCTTTCCAACTAAAAAAAAGCTGAACCAACTTCAGTCAACCAGTCAACCAAAATTTTTTAGCTTAACCTAAGCATAAGATCTTTGAGCCCAAACAGAAGATTGGAACCTTATAATATTGGACAGGGAGCTTTAAGGCTGCAATTCAGTTGTCGCTAACAATAGCTTTTACTGTGGAAAAAGCAACAATGATAGTAAATTTCATTTATGAAGTGCTGCTCTCACAGTTCCAGGGAGTTTTGCATCCCAAGCAAGTAAAAGCAACACAGGAAATAGATCTTTCAAATTCTGCTTTAAAAAGCCAAATCCACAAACAGCTTTCCAAATATAAATAGGAATTTCATGTCTTTGTAAAACATATAGTAAAAGCTCAGACACCCATAGTCTTTAAAGTATTTTTAGGACAAAATCATGAATTGGTATATTCTGACCTAAAAATAATACCAATAGGAAAGAGAATCAATAAAAGAAAAAATTAAGAAGTAGGACCCAATATTTCCAGAGTCCTTATTAAAAAACCCCAAGGATGCAAAACTTTAAAATCATCCTGGTCAATGGCAAGCTAAATATGAGTCAGCAGTACCCTGAAAGCCAGGATGGCCAAATGTGTCCTGGGAGGCATCAGGCACAGCACTGCCAGCCAGGCAAGGCGTGGGGATTGTCCCGCTCTGCTCTACACAAGGGCGGTCTCACCACGAATCCTGGGAGCAGATTTGGGTGCCACAGTATAGGAAAAATATTGAACTATTAGAGAGCATCCAAAGTAGGGTCATGAGGGTGGTGAAGGGCCATAAGGGGAAGCCGTGTGAGGAGTGGCTGAGGTCACTTGGTCTGTTCAGCCTGGAGAAGACTGAGGAGAGACTTCATTGCAGTTACAACTTCCTTGTGAGGGGGAGAGGCAGGCACTGATCTCTTCTCTGTGGTGACCAATGACAGGACCCCAGGGAATGGCCTGAAGTTGTATCAGGGAGGTTTAGGTTGGTTTTGGTATCAGAAAAAGATTCTTCACCCAGAGGATGGCTGTACACTGGAATGGGCTCCCCCAGGGAAGTGGACACAGCACAAACCCTGACAGAGTTCACATAGTGTTTGGACAACATTTTCAGGAACATATTGTGACTCTTGGGCATGATCCTGCGCAGGGTCAGGAGTTGGACTCAATGATTCTTTGGGCCCTTTCCAACTTGGCATATTCTGTGATTCTGTTATATCTTATATCTCAGGGGACAATTAATTTTTTTTTAAAAGTTTGACTTGTGATTCCAAAGATACGTTGCTCTGGCCCTCAAGGGCAAACATATATTAAGAAAAAAAGTATATTCTTTCCTATGATAGGAACAGAATACAGACTTTTTCTGCTGCACCTGAACTCAGATTTCTACCCTGAAAGAACCAGACTTGTTTTGCCATGACTAAATCCTAATCAGTAACATGGTTGGGTGCCATAATCTGGATTTTTTTAGCACTATCTGTAGAAAGCAGCTATAATCACAAGGATTTTACATCATGTCATCACTTTGTCTCAGTAATTTTGTCTGGACAATTCAATATTTTATTTCTGAGTGACAAGTTCTATCAGAAAATCACTATTTATTAATAATTGAAAAAAGTTATAACACTGATACATTGCTCCAGTACTCTATTTATTTTGTCTGTATGAAAGTTAAGGAATAAACAAACATCTTGTCAAGCACATAACTGAGTATTGCATTTTTATTCTATTTCTTTATGCGAATGTATATTGCATGGGTAAACAAGGCAGCAGAGAATGCATCATGCCACCAAAGGGAAGACACGCCAGTGGAAGTAGGTTTTACTTACTATGACACTTCAGATTAATTTTATCTGTTCACAAGTATATATTTATGTGTGTAATTACAATGGAAGAACCTTGAGATTGAATTGGAAATTGGCATACTCAAATGTGGCAATGAAGTAGATAATTTCTTATGTTAATGAAGCAGATATGTAAATGTCGTAATTGCATTAATCAAATACACAAAAAATAAAGTCTCCAGCCCCACTCAGTGCCAAAAAAATCCCCAAAACCAAAACACAGGTATTCTTCAAGGTGTGCAATCAATTACCCATGATAATTACAAAGGGAGAGAAACTTCATCATTAATGAAACAAGGGAAAGAAATAGAATGCTAAAGCCAAATGCCATAGGTAAGGCCAACATCAATTCACAAAAGTGCATATACATTAAACTATGTCATGTCTATGCTGCTTTAGAGAAGGCTACAGCATTTGTTAATAAACAATGCAAAGGTTCAGTCACAATTAGTCCAGGCTCCCAAACCTTCACTGTAATATCACATTAAGTTACCAGTTTATCCTGCTACAATAATTTCTTTACCGCTCCCCATTTCTATATCTTTCAAAAATATATGCAGTGTTCAACCATCATTGCTCAAAAATCTGTATATATCTTTCATTTTGCTTAATTTAAAGCTCCTATAGACAGTCCCAGCATTTATTGTCAGCATTCTAACTGCATTTATATTTTTCTACAGTCATCCTCTACTTCTAGGTGAGAAACAGTCTTACTTGCTCCGTGCTGAAAGCCATTGCTCATGACATTTGAAACATAGGATTTATGGTGTTCTTATAGCTGAGCTCAGGCAAAAACGTCTTTAGAGTGTGAGTGGTTAACAGAAAAGCTGCAGCGTGGCACCAACTGGGTCATGAATATAAAAGTGCCTGTTGTCCTTTTTAACTGTGCACTTTAATAAGGCACGGTGAGGAAAGGTTTATCAATTTCTTTTGACTAAGATCCTGCTTGACAGACGGTAAGTCATGTGCTCTGTGGAGCTGAGTCTTACCAGGTGTTGCCATGTAGCCTCCATGATGAAGCACAAGGAATTCTTCCTGATGGTACAGCCCCTCATTTGGGACTCTGTCCAGACATGTTTAGCCAGGTGCACAGAGACTTTGCAAGTGGTGTACACACAACAAATAAAGTATAAATTATTTTTAGGGAGCTACTTGGCCAACCAGTGTCATGCTCATATTCCCTGATACAGCACACCAAGAGCATACGCCACAGCACACAGGTGCCAGAAAGGTCGTCCCCAGGGCAGCAGTGTTAGCCTCGGTATCTATGTGTGACTGGTCTAGGATGTTGCTGAGCTGCTGTCTCCCATCAGCTGGCAGCTCTGACCACTCAACCCAATGACTCCCAGCAAAATTAATTAGCTTCCCTGTTTCTCTTGTGGTTCAAACCATTCCTTGCTGTTGTCTTTCTTCTTGCTTTATTAATGATCCTGTCTCAGCAATCCTATTTCTGTACCTTTTACTTTTTTCTGTCTCTACAGGCTGTCTCATGGCTCTTTCTCCACAGCACAAGTCAAGGTACACACCTGAGGTACGTGGGCTGCACCCTGGATCCTTCATATCCACACAACTTAACCCCTGGAACAGGGGAGCACACGGCAAGGATTTCAGGGAGAGAGATTTGTCAGAGATCCTTGTGCTGCAGGCACAAAGTTGGCACAGATGCAGTAAGTTTTGTCAACTTCAGCAACAATGACCTATATTCCTCACTTCTTTACTGATTTAGTACCTACTTGTTTACGTATACACAGGCAATTTTTTTGTTAATAAGCGTCATAATAACACTGTTTCTCACACACATATAGAAAAGAACCAGTTGCAGCAACTGAGATCATGAATGCAGATAGAATATATTTCACAGCATTTGCATGCTTTACGCCTGAAGTTATTTCCTGTTTTTAAATAATTCTTGTTCTAAAATCTGCATCAATCTTCTGTGAAATATTACAAGGGAGCAGTGTAAGCTTAAAGCTAAACATATTAACCAATTAACAATTAAAAAGTAATCACCAACTTTCAAAATCTTGCATATTAAAAAAAAAAAAAGAATAAAACCATCAATGTTTATGAAAAAAGTAAATTAGATTGCTTTTTAAAGCAACCTGTTTCACAAATTTTGCCTAAAGACAGTATGAAATATTTGTCCCCAAAGATGAAATCAAAAATGCAGAAGTAGCAGAACCTCTGCTGCATTGTACTGTGTTACCAGTGATTTTCATTTCCAAACCAGCACAGCAGTTGTTCATTTCTTCATCTGAATAATGAGAAAAATGTCCACTGACCTTTTTCTGTAGTTCTCTGCCCATAATCATGGAGCATATATTGCATTGTATTGTACTCTGGTTCACAGGGTGGTCAAATGTGACTGCCAATGTAGGAATTCTAAACCATTTTACAAGCATCTCTCTCAAAACACAAGAAATAGTGTTTTATATAAGATTAACCTTACTGAAACACTAACACAGGGCTCATGAGGTGAATAATGGATGGTTTTATGTGAGTAATGGCACCACTCCATGAACTGCTGAACTCATGTACAAAATGTTCTCCATATGCCTCATTGATATAGACCATTTGATTGCAAATGTGCTCTCTGGTATTAATCAGTAGATGGTTAATCTTAATATCGTCTTGTGTTGTCACTAGACATTTAAATAAGTAAGCAATATAACAGGGAATTTTTTTCCATAGATATTCCAGTAAGTGTGCATTAGCTGTTTCTGCATGCAGTGAAAGACTGTAAAAAATATAGATAGCACAGAAAAACTCATCTGACAACATCACAGAAAATGTGGCAATTTTGTGTATAGCCTCCAAAGGTTTTCTACATAGGCTTAAGATAGAATCCAAAGAAATCTAATGAGTTTCCGCAAGACCTTTTGCTTTTCCTTATCCTCAGGTTTTACAGTAGAAGATAGAAAAGTGCATTAGTAGCTCCAGTAACTCTAAAGTTTGTTACATTTTTCTTTGCCACCTCTTTTATTTTAACAAGTGACTTCACTGAATAGTGAATTTTAATTCGTATCAGCTATAAAGAGACAACAGGTATATCACAGAAATAAATACATAAAGCTAGGATTTGGTCTATATTTTAAACAAAAGGTAAATATTTTGGGTATGGTATGAATGAAGTTAATTATTTACTTGTAAAGAATAAGTTTATAAGAAAAAGAACAAAAAATGATCCTGCCACAGAAGCACAGAGCACAACAGTAAAATGATTTATCCTGCTACTTGCTACGATTTATCTTGCTATCATTGTAAGATATAACCTTATTTTACCTCAAATCTCGTTGAGTTACTTGTCTCCACTCTTCAGCCTGTTTCAGAAGGTGTGAGAGACTGGAGGAGATTGCTGGCTTGAAACATTTCAGGCGCACGTGTGGGGGAAAGGGCAGCTCGGGCCTTGCTCTGACAAGGAGCACTCTGCTCCGCACCCCCGTCCCTGGGGCCTGTACCCCAGCCCCTGCAGGGCTGCCGCTCCCTCCCGGGCACACGGGAGACAATGCTCCTCTCCCAGCCCTGGAGCCCCCGGCCAGCCCCAGAGTGCCCAGACAGATGACCACGACACCCACAGGGGGAAGCGCCCAGGAAGGACAAAGGGCCTAACCTGGGAAATGAGGCAAGCACGTCTTGAGCCTACCTCCTCTTGGAATTTCTATCAGCTGAACATCGCTGGAACCAGGACTGGTAGTCATGTTTGTCCTTTTCTACATCTTTTCTGTCTTTTGCTCTTTCTCTTTCTAATTCCCTCTTCCAGAATTTTTTTTGTAACTTAAAATTTTACAGGCTTAGGGTTTGCTAATGGGCTAAGTTAACGCTTTGAGAAGTGTTTTACGTTGATTGAATGCTGTTCTAAACCTTTTGTCAAAGTTCTTTGATTTTCTAAAGCTGCCAGTAAAGTTCTTTTGTTGTTTCGACCTCTTGAGAATATCTTGTCAGGATTTCTCCCGTGCATCTAACTCAGATTACATGAAAAACTGTAAGCCCTTTTAAGTGGCTTGTCAAGTGAGCTTTCAGGGCACTACAGGAGGTCATTGCACTGAAAATAAGAAATCTTTTTTCCTCATAATTTCCAACCAAATTTAATTTTTCCAACATCTACATCTACTTTTTTTTTTTTTTTAATTTTGAATTTGCTCTTTTGAATTTTAAAGATTCTTCCTCATAGATGGCCTGCTTGTGGAAACTTTCCTGTCTGACCATCCAGAAGCCACTCCAGCAGCCGCACTCACATCATCAGAAACTTTGGCTTCTGGGATTGAGACCCTTTTGCAGCAGATGGCTCCAGTGACCCTACAGGTGCCCCACTTGGCTCCCTACACAACCTACACTCACATGGCCAGACCAGGTTTCCTCGATCCAGGGTTTCCCACAGCAGTCTCAGATATCTGTATCCAAGAAATAAGGTGCAACAACAAAAGAGCAGCTGGACTGAAGGGTTTGTCACTCTCTAATCAACTTTGACTTGGAAAAATGTGACTGACCATCATGGAAGTTGTCACTTTTTTAATATCTGCAATCACTGGGCATATGCATTTTGCCCCTGTAATTTAATTTATCCCAGCACAAAGGGTGATCACTGAATTCTCCCATGTGCTAGTCAAGGTTCTTCCTCAGCTGCTGTGCTATACCTCAATACCTTTTCTTGCATCTTTCTGTCCTCTATAGCCTCCTTAGATTATCAGTTTTTATTCATAAAGGATCTTGAAATACTTTATATTAACTATGTTCAATAGATGCCTATAGATCTTGCAATGCAGAATCTGAGAATCTGAATTGCATCCCTTGCTTGTTCTTCACCATGTTTGAAACATACCAACATCTGCAGTTGACTCCCTAGACAATAGATCATCTCTTCCAGAACACTGATCACATGATATTTCCTATATAATCTAATTGATTTTTTCTTCTTTTTCTCAAATAACCATTTTACTTTCTTTTAGCTCTTCTTAATTCGTTTTTGGGGGCTTTTTTCCCCATCCTTTCTGTTGCACTTTTTCCACGTGATCTTTTACTTCATCACTCCTCCTTCTGTTTGTCTTGAGATAGAAATTTAGTGACTCTTTTACAGATTCCTGAGTTCAAAAACATATGCAATCTCTTCTCTCTGTCCTTTCCCCATCTTATCTTATCTCATCTCATCTCAACCTTACCTTAATCTTATCTTAATCTTATCATAATCTTATCTTAATCTTTTAAAGCTTTTAGCCAACATCTCAGGGACCACCAGAATGCAGCTGAAAGCTAGGCCACCATGAAGGCTGCTATGTGACACCCACTGTCACTCACTATACCACTAATTTCTAGGTCAAGTAAAATGTCTTTTCCATCTCAGCAATGCAATTATAGTAGTGAAACTCGCAGTATATCAAACTGCCACTTTTGTATTCATCTTCAAACTGCAAAGAGCTTCTGAGGTTATCTTGAATATAGAGTTCTATACCTAATGCCCCAATTTAGCAGTTAGTCACCCTGTCCTGAATATTTCTCCTTATGTCAAACTAAGCTTTTAGCCAAGCTAAAAAAAAAAAATAAAAGATCATTGTATATCTCAGTCATGTAAAATGTATTAAGCCAAGTACCAAAAATTAATAGATTTGAAGAGTGGATTTGTGAGAAAGACTGATTTGTTTTGTCACATTAAAAGCAAGTAGGATCATATCTTTTAGTCCACCTCTTTATTCACTGTAGAAACTTGTTATGTAATGTCAAGTTCTAATTTAATTTTATATGATCCCAGAAGCTAAATCTCTTTGTGAGGCTCTAAGAAGGTTGGAAGCAGTGATATTAAAATATTAGTATCAGATATCCCTTGGCTTTTTTTCCTGGAAGAGTGAAGCATCTCACAACAATCTACTATGTCTTCTTCTAAGACTAAACCTCAGAAAGGGAAAAAAAAAAAAGAAAAAACCCAACCAGCAAATAGATGCTTGGCTGATTAATTTTTAATTTCTGTGAAGTCTCTATGCCTTCATGGAACTTAGTGGAGTTAAAATCAGATTTTGAACACAAAAACATAGACATGGGATTCATGGCTCTTAAATGCCATTCCTGAAGGATCAAGTTATTACTGCAAGAGCAGGAAAATCTTGTTAATTTGATAGTGAGGTAATAATTTGCTTTCAGCCTATGCTTTCAGCTTAGGCTACTCTGCATTTTCAAAGTTATGTTTTGCATGGGAAAGAACTGCAAGCTGGCACTTCAAAACGTGAACAGTTATTTATCATGTTCAAAAGATTCTATCTCTAAGTTCCATGAGCATTTCTTTGTGTAGACCAGGGAGGACTTGAACAAGTGCTATGCATTACTTCACAAATCATCCTTTAAAAAGCATTTTTGTTTAACTGTTAACATTATTTCCAATAAGCAGAATGGCAGGAAAATAATTTTTATTCTACTTTCTAATTAAAAATATTTTTTCAGGCTTTCTGAAAAGATGTGTACCTGATTCATATTGTCAAATATTAAAGCTCAAACTTTCTCATTTTATGTCATTGTAATGGATGGTCTTATTTGAGTTCTAATTGGACTATAAAAGTCTTCAGTTCTATAGCTGATATGTTTACTTTTTGCAACTCACACAGACTCATTCTTTTTCAACGTCTTCCAGCCAAGGTTTCTACTTTCCTTTAGCAGACAAATAACACTTTTAAAAACCTTGATTTTGAGTAAATTCTTTTATCTTGTTGTAACATTCTCCATAGTGTAAAAATGCAACAATCACCTTGTACTCCACGTCACCTGGATGTGTTATCATATTTTCCAGTATTTATTAATTTTTTTCCATTTCCACTACTGGGGAATCCATATATAAAGTAAGGCCATATGCCATACACAAGATTGGCATATAAAGGAAAAAACAAAGTGCATGCCTTCCAAATCTCTTTGTTATAACTAGATAGCATTTAAATATTTTTCTAAAAATATCACAATTCTTTTACATGTACTCCAAGTTCTGCTTTAAATTTATTAACACTAAGCATTTATAATAATGTTCACTCTCTTCTTTAAAAAAAAAAATATGGAAGTTAATTTATTGCATCTCAGAAGGAAAAAAAAATTGTGGCTGTAGCCAAGACTTAGGGAAAGCATGCAGTATGCAAAATTTTGCTGTGAACAGACTTGTGAAAGAGTTTTGTACCTGTGATATTTAGAATTTAACTCTTATTAAATTTTCATAGAGTTATGCTTTATATCAAGAGTGATCTCCAAGCAACTACTCTAATAACATTAAAAACATAAGTATCTAGAAATGTTTTTTATAATAAAAAAAGTGCTTGGCATAAATATCAAGGTTAAGGGAATGAAAGTAATCCAGGTAATTATTTTAAATTGATTATTTTAAACAAGAAGTAATTAAAAAAAGAACTTGAATGCATTTAGGTACAGTTTAACCAAATGGCAATTTATGCCCTGTAGGCCCAATCTGTTATAAATATTCATTATTTCTGTCCTTGTAACAAAAATACAAACAGTTTTTCCTATTTGTCACTTCAAAGTTAAAAGATAAGGCATGGCACATCCCATACACAGATATCATGGCAAAAAAAATGAAGAGGGGTCTTACATAAGATTGTATTTCTTTGCATGAAATTAATGTCAGAATACCCAGTGGAGGACTCAGTTGCTACCTGTTTGGTTTGGATCCTCTGATTTGGGTGAGGCCTCTGATGTGTTCAGGCCAGTGGGGAGTATAATTTTTTTTTCAGCACAATTGTTCTAAAGAATTTCAGCCTGATTTTCACCAATGGTGCCATCCCAGTGCATTTTACATCCTACCCAAACCTTCTGCCTTTAGTATAAGTTTGTCTGTTCTGTTACACACAAACAAACCCCTGAGGCAGGGAGGCTTCTGTGGCCACTTAATCTGTTAGCTTTGCTTGAAAGTTAAAACAGAGGGAAAGACAGACACATTGATGTGTTTTTCCTTTGCAGGGTTGTTTTGCAAAACCTATTTTCAGAATGGAAAATTTGCCACATATTAATGAAATAGATCTTATTTAGATTTAAGCAGCCAAAGATAGCAAATGCCATAGGTTAGCCTTATGCTTTGTGCTCCAGCTGTGGTGTAGTTCATTAACGAGTCTGCTAGAGGGAATGATAAGAATTTACTGTTAGGAAATTTCTTTTCTAAGGTGATTTTCCCAGCTTCCTCCCAGCACTATTATTAGGAGTTACCATCTATCTTACCTTAACATTTAAGTCATTGACCTACTCTTATTCTCTGTCAGAACTTCTTAATAATTTTAGTTCAAATGGAAAATGAAATGAAAAGCAGGAGGAAATGAAATATCAATATATGGCTTTTTCTCATAATGAAAAATGAGATAAAATCTAAAGATAAATTAATAGACACTGTACCTAACTTATTGCCGTATCCAAATAAAAATTCCAAAGCATGACTGTCTTTTTTCAAAAATATTGAAGTAACCCAAGTCTACTAAAACTTGACTGCAGGAATGAACTATGGGGGCACATATCTTCTAAGGAAGTAGAAATTATTCATCTTGCATATAGATAAACTCAAGAAAACCAAGTATACATAGATAGATTTTGTTACTGGCCTAATGTCATTGTAGAAAAAGATGAGTCAGTATGATGTGCCAGCCAAAGGGATAAAAATCAGTGTCAGTATGAAAGCCAAAATGCATGTGCCATGGATTTCTATAAATAAATGGAAGATGTCAGAATATCTGAGTTTAATGACAAAGTAAAAAATTAAAACCTGTATTTGTAGTATATATATGAAAATACTTGAACCAGGATAATATTTAAAATGAAATCCCTGAAATCAAAGAATTACTGCTGAGTTTTATTTACTGGGGGTAGTAAATTTTTCTAAATGGGTTTAAACTCAGGTTCTGTTTATAATTGAATAGAAGCAAAAATTTCATGCATAGTTTTAAGTAGCTTTTGTCTACCACAAAAGCAATAAACAAACAGCCAGTTTGCATGTCAGGAAAGGAATGGAAAAGGAAGTAGTGTTTTGAAAGTGTGGGAAAATGGGCAGAGTAGATGAACATCCACCAAATATTTAAAAAGTCAAAATATTACAAAGAACATATGAAAGCCACAAAAGACCTTAACCAGTATATAGTCTCAATGAGAAGCTTCAATGGAGAACATATTTGTGTGAGAGCAAACACCAGTGCTAGCTCAGCAGCAACAGCAATTTTAATGCCAACAGCTCAGCCAGGTACAGAACAAATATTTCTAGAGATTACAAGAGGTAAAAATATCAGCAGGCTAAGTTTAAATTAGAGGGTGATGTACAATTCAGTGTAATATTGTGTAATATAATCACGTGCCATAGAGGCACGTGAACAATTGCTGCTCTGAAAACTCTTCACATCTGGTGCAAGAAGATTGCTTGGTCACAAAGGGAAGAGACTATACTGAGGGCAAGGGATAGGAATAATGATCACAGATCACACAGAGAGTCTATTTTGCATGGAAAATTCAGAAATACCCCCAAGGCTTGATCCTAAAATGTGCTTGGCTCTTTCGTTAATTAAATTAATAACAACACAGGAAGCATTCCAAGTGTACCAACACACAGCAGGTGATTTACTCAAGGGCAATGTAGATGCACTTTATGGTAAAGGCACTGTTCTGCTGAATATAAATCTCAGGCATGAATAACTTCAAATCTTTCAGTAAGTCACTCCTCTCTACTCCCTCATGCATAATTTTCACGTGGACTTTTCACACAGGAAAAAAATAGGAATTACAGTGAAACAAACTGTAAAGTAGGAAAACACCCTAGTAGAAAACTGATGTTGTAAGAGATCAGCAGTGTCAATAAATGTACAATGAAACCAGACTCTTACAGAAAATGTAATTAGTTACACTGGATTATAGTTATTTTTTTATTGTGCAGGACTTCAACACTGGATATGAAAATCAGAGATTCAATGTAGAGAATTTTCAAAAAATAGAGGGAGAGGAAGAAATTGAGAAGTAGGGATCTGCAGTACTGTAAATATGTTTCTCTATCTATATGAAAAACTACGATACTCAGGACCATACTACACCAGAAAGATGACAGGCCAGAGAAGAAGCATTAAGTCTGGTCAGCTACAGCCCCACAGCGACAGAACTTTAATATCCTACTTAAGTTTCACTAGAAAATACCAAACTGCTTTTCTGGATTTGGGAAAGGGTTAATCAGGAATGAGGTTGTATTGCCTCAGGTACAGGACCTCTACCCAGGTTCTGTATTTATGCACCCAGGAGCAGTGTGTGTTTATATTTCGTTCTATAATTGTATGTATGAAGTCTTATAGCTGAAGGAGAGATCCATCCACTTAGGTTTCTGAAATGATTAAATTATATCTCCTGTACTATCTTTTCAGCATACTTATAGCAGAAACTTTTAGCATTCTTGTTGTTACCATTATGAGAATTTTGGATGTCCTGCAAATATCGGTTTTTTTAGTTATACAGAGCGTAGACCCTTTTTAAATTTAATTTGGTTAATTTTGTCATAACCAAACTTTGACAAGGGCAAACAGTGAACGGTTGGATCCTTTAGGAGCTCATTTCCTCTTATCTTGATAGTTTGCTATCTTTAAATCTGAACGTGCTGTAACTTGTGTGTATATACAGCTGTTTTCATAAGGAGATTTTTTTTTTTTTTTAATTCAAGCCCGGTTGCTTAGTAATACTCATTTAAAGCAAGCATCTTTCCATTTGGTCCATTGTCCTAAACCTAGAGATGTCAGAAAATGATTGTGTGAATTGTCCTTGCTGAAAACTCTTGAAAGATCATCAGAAAAAATTCAATTCCATAATTTTCAAACTTATATTCAGAAAAATGTTACAATTTTCTCTTTTTCAAATGTAGAGTCATAGTTCTGAAAACAATTTACCTTAATTTTCACCAAGCTATATGATGAACAATATCTGGGGAAAACAGCTTAATAAAAATATTAATAATCTACATTATTCATAAATCATGTTTGATCAACTCAGTCTCTTCTACAATAATATTCCAATAAAATGTTTATTGTATTTATTGAAGAGAGAACGTAGGTAGCAATTATTATCATTCCCGTTCTACTCTTAACTAAAGGGGGACATACAGATATAAGTAAATTTTGGTCTGCTTTCAGTCTCTCTTTGTGTGTTTATACAACACCAAACAACAAAAAAAGCCCCTCCAATTTCATCCACAAAACCCCATAAACTATTTTTGTGAAAAAAGATGTACATTGATGTAATTAATATAGAATTCTGCTTTAAATGATGAAATGATCATAAAAATTCACAAAAGTAATGTTACAGTAAATCTTCCCTATATAGAAAAGAAGCCCAAACCACATTCAAACTAGCCCTTAAAATATTTCTGTAGTTAGCATCACCAGAATAAAAAGCACATATATATGTACATATACATGCGCACACATAAACATATGTATACATACACACACACGTACACACACATATGTATATAATGTACATATATAAAAAAATACATCTGCCAGGTGTTCTTCTGATCAGAAACTTGAAAATGCTTTCTGTGAAGGCATGTTGCCAATTCAATATGGGCACTGCCAAACAGGTGAAATGTTAACTGGTGAAATTTCCCAAGAGCAAACCTGAAATATTTTCTCTTTTTTTTTCCTCTCTCTTTTTTTTTTTTTTTTTTAAGGATTACTTCTAGGCATACTTTAGGTACTTTATCCCCTGAATCTGCTGCAGCAGTAAGGTAGAAAGCTGAAGAGATAAGATTAGCACATGCTTCTCCCCTCTGGCTTGCAAACATTGTGCCATTTGGTTTCTGACCTCTTAAATGAAAGGTGGAAACTTTCTCACAAAACCCTAGGGATTCAATTCCTCAGAAATGTTTTGGTTTCTTGGGGTTTTTTTTTTGAGGAGATAGAAGGGATAAGTATTACACTACATCTAAAAAGATTTTCAAAGACCTGAATAGAAAAGCCAGCTGCCCTGTAATATCAATATATGACAAGTAAAAATTTTGAAGTCTCATATATTTTCACATTTTTGACTTACCTTATGGGTGGATCTTATTGTCACGATTAGAGAGCTCCTTTTCATAGTGATCTTAAGTTGTGAGTGCTATACACTGCTGTGTGCGCAATACTGCAGTTTCTTTATTAACAGCATTGGTCTATGGTCTTGCTGGTGCCTAAACACATTTCTAAAATCTCAGGGAGTTTAGATAACTCTCCACAGTCAAATACAGACAGTCTGATGAGGAATAAAGACTGTCTTTATTCCCCATCAGACTCAGAGACAGCTCAGGCTGTCTCTCTGGCCAGGGCATGGGTTGCATTATGCTAAAATAACACACATGTGACAAGAACATTACATGATGTCACTACTCTGACTCCTTTAAGAATAACTGAAGTCAGGTGTTTGTAGCTGAGAATAAAATAGAGCAATTCTGACCTGCTGAAGGCATTTTTATCACATCAATTGTCCTTAGCAAGCTCTGGAAGAGTATGACTATAAGTCAGCTAACCTCCTCCTAGCTGCATCAGAATGGACATTTCATTCGGGTGAAGATCTGACTTTTATTTTAAATGAAATCTGCAAAAGATTGACAACAATTTCTATCTGCCCTTCCCATTTCCTTTTATATATTTTACCTCCTCACAATTACTAAATTGTTGAATCATATTCTACCCATCATGACACAGATCTCCTCTCAAAGCATTTTCCACAAAAATTATTCCCCACTTTGCATAGGACAAGATACACTTCATTGTCTCAGAAGCAGATCTTGAAATCGCTAAAGGGAACAGTTTCACAAGCTTTACCATATTCTTCTCAGCTAACAGTAATTTCAGAACACCTCCAGCTCTTTAACTGTTTCATTTATAGCTACAGCAAATGTCAATAAGATTAATATGAATGGCGGAACATTTTTTTTTAGAAAGCATTTAGAACTATGGCAAAGAACAGTGCTCACAGAAGTGCCTCATTGGAATTTCTATTCCCATAAAATTATGTTGTGGCTTCTGTGTTATATGAGGCCACTGTATTGCCTGAAATTAGGTCCCACCTGTGCTGCTGATTCAGCCAAGAAGTCAGCCAGGCCCTTCCACACACATTTTAAAACATTGTCTTTTTTTTTTTTTTGCAGCGCCAGGATTGAGAGATGTACTGAGCTAATCAAGAAAGCTAATCAAGACCAAATAAATTGGTCTTTTGGAATTAATAGTCTGTCATGTGATGACTTTTTTTTAGGGTATGTATTGCATCCTATGTATATATTGCATCCCATGTGCTGTTCCATAAGGACCTTAATGGTGCATCAGGTTAAAGCTGTTCCCTTTAAATTAGGATTTAAAATTTTTAAGGCCTTGAAGATATGTTTTTTTTGTTTGTTTATAGTATTATGTAACTGAGCTGGAACCTTTTTATAGAATAGGTAAAAAGTTATAATTACAACCCAACGTGATGGAACCTTTTGGCAGGACCAAGTAGAGGACAGACAGCTGCAGTGACATAGGGTCATTATTTCCATTCCAGATATTCTTTCATCTATTGAAGATGGTATTTCATATGGGTTTTGGTTTTTTCAGGAATTTCATAACATATAATGCCATCCTAGAAGAGACAAGCAGTAGCTAATAGGAGACTGAGACTCATGGTTCCAATCAAGAATTTTTGGAATAGTGATTTAAATCTGGATCATTTAAGCAGGCTACTTAGGAGTAAAGGTGCCCTTTCATCTTTATCACCAAGAATGATTTAAGATATAGAATGAAAAAAAACCTCAAAAAACTCTGTATAAGAAAATGGGTTTTATTGTCTGAGTGTATTCCAGTGAGAAGGGCAGAGATCGAAGATTTATATCTTTCCTTAAGGTATTCAGGAAACTACATGTATTCCAAACATAATCAAGCCAACAACCCAAACTGTTATTGCTCTTTGCTTTGTGGTCACTTCTACTCTCAGTCTCAGGTACCTATTGCTTTCAGAAATTTATCAGTGAAACCTATGAGAGGTATGGTCCAGATGCCAGATTTCAAAATAGCTCTTGCCATCTAATAGGAAAGGTAATGCTTTTTCCCACTTTGCAATGCAAGCCAAATTGTTTTAAAGAGAGCTCTAAAACTAAGCACATAAAAGCAGCCCTTGCAGACAATAAAGCCTACATGATGAATGTTTATTCCCACTGCTACTAATGATGAAGGTTCTTGGCTTGAATGATAAGTGGGTTTGGTACCTATCACTGAAATGTCAGCAGCTTAGAGGGCAGATTTTAGCTGTAAGGACATGAATTTCTGAAGACCTTCACTCATTAGTTACTGCTTGCGCACAAGGTTAAATCCCATTATGGACAGTCATTCCCTGTTATGAGTTAATCAAATTAATAGTTAACATCAATACTTGAAATAAAGCTTACATGCAGCTGCGACAAGCAGTTAACAGAATGAAGAGGGTATAATGGACTGATGGTATTGGAACAATCACTGGGAGAATGTGAAATTCATATCCAGTGGCTGGCTCCTCACAAATAGTATGATTTGTGAAATAGTTTTAGTTTTTCTGTGGAAAAAAGATATAAAGATCACATTAAATTTAGAGGACTCCAAGCTAGCTTATCTGATTGGGATTCTACAGCTGATTCCAGCAGTGGTGTAAATCTTCACTGCTGCTTCTTTGAGATAGGAAGAATTTCCAGAATCTGAGAGTTTGGTTCACCAAATCTGAGGTATCAGTAAACTGAAGGACACAATAGAGGTTAAGGAAAAATAGCAATAAGAGAAAAGTGTACTGTATGATCTCACCATGCTGCACTGCAAATTGAAGTTCTGACTCATCATTTTGTAATGACTGCTGTAACATCATGCTAAATTAATTGGTTTTAGAAATCAGCTGGGGAAAAAACAACAGGAGTTCAAGCAACTGGCATAAGTAATGATGAGAGGTTTTGTATGAAAGCAAAAAAGTATTCTAAGAAGAAAGGTCTACTATTGGTAAGAGATGACAGAGAATATGAACATCATATTACTTTACATTTAGGAATTTTAGTTTAGTGGCCTTCAGTTATATGTTATAAATTTGGCCTATTCTGAGTAATACTGAAGAACACAGTCTAGGTACCAACATTTCAGCTGATATAAATTAGTATAGCACTAAACTTTAGTAGATTTACATGGGTTCTTACTAGTGATGGCTCTTTCCAGCATGTAAGAATGTGTCTAGAAAGGTAAGAATGTAATCCCAGTCACAAGGATGGAGATACCCTACATTTTCATTATTATCATAGAGGAGAATGGGCCTCACTGTGATTTCTAGAAATAATTTCTGGTTTTAGTTTTATCTTTTGTGGATAGCAATAATACTTGAATTCTAGTTTTGTTACATTTTGACACTAGAGAACTATTGTATTGGTCAGTTCATATATAAGGAAAGAAAAAAATCAGCTTCACCTCTGTTTCTTGGTGGGGGGAATGTTAAACCAAAGAATTTTATACATGGCTTTTACATCTGTAGAGACAATTTACAAGATGGCTTTTACACCTTCTTTGTCGTGCTGCCTCTAGGAAAGTAAATCTGCAGTTTCCTTGGAAACAAAATTTCATGCCATTCAAGACTTGGAAGATAAAAAGGATTCTTACTCCTTAGTCATGAGGCATTTTGGTTCTGGAGTCAAACATGATCTCTTTGACATGACATGAAAAATCCAAATGGAACAGAAAACTAGACAATAAAATGAAAGCTGACATCTGTGAGAAATCTGAATTAGGTAAAGCTTCATGAAATTGAATTTTTTTTTTATTATATGCCACATTTACTTTATTTTTTTAAGTTATTTGCCACATTCTCTCTTCCTTGAATTCAAGGACAAGAGATATGGACTAGAACCCAGAAACACAGGCTTCATACCTATTGATACTTATATTCATGTATAAATGAATGATACTTACATTATGTATAGAAATTTAATTGGTTGCTTGACCAAATCACCTAACTTCTCATTAAAAACTTTGAATCCTTTTAACCAAAAGTTTCATTTGGAGGAGGTTGAATGGTTTAAAATTTTTGGAAACATCAAAATAGCTTGTGCTGGCAACCCTGAAAACTTTTTGATGGCAATAAGAAAAAGTAAAGTCTACTTTCTCCACTCCATTAGAATGCAAACTCTATCATTTGTTTAACACAAAATTTCCTGGAAATTAATAGAACCTCTCTGAATTGTCCTCTCATCCTGGAGGACTTAGAACACTTTTTTTTATCCTTTAAAGATATTGCATAACATCTTGATGTAGATTGCTTTCACTGCTTTCCACCAAAGCCATTCCATCTTACATGAAATACTTACATATGCATTGGAAAAGAGAGATAATAACTCTAATAATGAACAGAAACAGCAGAGTATTATGTCTTAGATATTTATATGAAGTTGAATTTAAGTCAACATTAAAAAAAGAAAATTATTTCATTCTCCCTTACTCTGGGAGGGAGTACTCTCCAGACTACTGTGATTAAGAACTTGACTGGTAAGGTGGAGCTAAGATAAAATAGGAAATTTATTCTAGGAGACCTCTATAACTACATGTAGAAAGGAGCAAGACCCCTTCCTTAGAAAAAGGCAAGACATATTCCTGAGAAATGGAGAGACATCATCCTGTAAACTTATTGCTTTCTTTCTATGGTTTTCCTAAAAAAAAAAAATTCTTGTGTGTTGAACAAAACATACTTCTCAATATAAAATAAATACTTTTTTTTTTTTTTTTTTTTTTATGAAAAAGAAGTTTGTTTTCAGTCTGTACAGCTGTGGTTTTTTTCTTCAGTCCTTCCTCAGAAAAAATTATTCGCACTTCTCCTGAGTTTGTGCCTCAGCTTCTCATCTTTAATAAGTACTTAACAAATACTCCTTTCTTCTGCTGTCAGCCCATCTAGTCTATTTAGATGGTAACCTTCCAAGAGCAGAAGCTATTCATCATTTAAAAATTAGAGGCATTTATAGCATTCTAGTCTCAGAGATGGCTACTAGACACTATTGTAGAAAATAATGTAAATTTATCTATGAATAGTGGGTTAGCACAGAAATGTCACTGCAACAGTTGATAACACACAGCAATGCATCAAAATTGCACTGAGTAAGTTGAAATAAGGAGACTGCTGGTACGAAGTGTAATTCCTGTATGGCTCCATCAGGTTTTAGTTACTCCTTCAAATTATTAAAACTTTTGGGGAATAGAGGGACAGGTGCTGGGAGATAATGCTGCAGCAGCTATTCCAAGGCATTGTCTTGGGAGGACACTCTTACAGCCAGGACAATAGTTTTGTGATTATGAATAACAAGCCAAGAATCTAAAAATAATTATTTACTAATTAGCTGTTCTCTTATTAAATTCACAAGAATGCTCAGTGATAGGGGCTCCTTTTTTCCATACTTCAGAATTACTGTTGGCAGTTGCTGCTGTTAATTGTTTAATTGTTATCTTTAATAAAGATTTACTTTATCATCATGACTATTACTCATGGTGTATTTCAGGAGAGAGGCAATCAGCAAAACCTTAAAATATGACTCCTGTCACACCTGTGAGGACTTGGAGAGACAATAGACAGAAGTTAATCCAGTTTTCTGAGCTTTCTAGACGTTATTCTATACCCATTTTCCAGCAATTTCGGAGAGTTCTTAGGTTTCTTGAAAGGAAGCATATATTCATGAGTGTTAATGAAATGTACGTAACTTTTTTTCTTGAAATTGATGCATTAAGTGCATCAAAGAGGAAATGGAAATGTAGTGATTCATATTTTAACCTATTCTAAATGAAACTTATAGCATGAACTCTTGACTTAAGTTAATGAATTATTTTGTAGTAGTGAATCTGAATACATGTTATCAGTATTGAAGAACTGAGCACTGCAAGTTCTAAAGTTAAAGTTCCTGTGAGATTAGTGGGTACAGTATTTAATCAAGGCAAGAAGCATGTGCCTGCATCCACACACAGGTGAACATGTCCAGAGTCATTCTCTAAGGAATGATACGTGTATCCACAGTCCTTTATTCTTAAATGCAAATGTGTAGAAACTGGGCATGTTGATGTCATACATGAACAAAGAGAAATCTTCTAACAGAATTTAGGAAGTAAGTAAATGCAAAACTTAATGGAACTCCATTAACAATGATACGAGATAAAGTTATTAATATGTGTCTTAAAAGGTTAAGTAGAAATATATACAGTCATGACAAAATAATTACAATGTAGGTTGATATCTGGCTTGCTTTAATATCTATCTTTTAACATTACAAAGATGGAGATATTCCAGCAATTCCAGAATTTTCCAATTGATGAAAATGAACATTCAAAATAAGAAACTTCAATTTCTGCTGTGGGCTATGCAAGAAAAAGTAAAATTATGGAAAGAATTTATTAGCCAAATATCTAGCACATATCTTGAAAGACTTCAAATATTAAGATTGCATTCAAGTCTGCAGTCATCCACTGTTTCTGTAAAAACCTTTAACCACAGAAGCTGAGCTAAAAAGCATGTGGATCAAACAGGGAACTCAGTCCTGACAGTCCCAAACTTTATTTCCATTGTAATGAGAAAAACTGTCACAAACATACTCAGCACATTTGAAATTCAGTGTTTTTGCCTTAATGACACAAGATATGTAGAGCAATCATGGTTTCAGAAGGCTGTGCAAGACACATGCTTCCTGAACCCCTTACAAAACCACCTGAGATGTTAGGGAGTGCTCACTTTTCCTTTTTTTTTTTTTTTTTTTTTTCCAATTTTTTTAAGGTTAGGCCTTCAGGACCTAGCCTAATTCTTCTTCCTCCTGCTTTGGCCAGCCTGCCTTACTTTACAAAGTTTTTGAGACCTTAGTATTTCAGTCATGTCCACCAAAAGCCTCATGTACTTTCTATCTTCTTAGCTGTTGTTTGAGAGAAAGGTGAGACATAAATAAGGTTGTGATTGATCCAAGTACTTGTTCACAAAAAAACCTACCAGGCAGAAAACAAAAGTTTCAAGGGAGAAATCTAGTTTTAAAATATATTTCATTACCACCAGTTAGATGAACAGCAAGCTAATATAGCCCTAATTTGAAAGTTTGCCAAGAAATGAGAAATCAAAATGGAGTGTAATTGAAACAGCACAAAGGGAAATTTAATATTCACTGATCAGACTTTCTTAGTGGATGAGGGAAAAAAAGTTTCATTGCAAACAAAGCCTTTTATAATAATCTCATGATCATGTTGTTTATATCTAATAGAGATTACTAAATCATGAATCTGAGTTTGCATCATATCAGACAGCTTTTGTTGAGGAATACCCTCAGTGCCGGTAGCTCGGTGAGCAGCTGCAGTGCCAGCTCCAGGCTGAGCTCTGGGTGCTGAGAGCCCCAGACAAGAGGCCATGAACTGGAACCAACCTTTGCACAGCAAAGGGCACGAGGACCTGTGGTGCCAGCCAGGGGACCGGACACTCAGAGACATGGCAGGAGCTGAGAACTCAGCTCAAAGACCCCAGACTTCCCTGCACTTGGACTGTGAAGGTGTAAAAGCCAAGGTTTAGCTTGTTTGGGGTCCCTCCCTGGAGGCACCAGCTCCAGCTGTTAATTCTGTTGTTGCACCATGATTAAATTGCTGAAAGGATCCAGAGGTCTAAGACTCTGCTATGGAAACCTGGGGTCGAGCTGGTAAGGAAACTTGCTGTGACTGTGCGAGAGTGGGGTGTGTAGTGAGCTAAGCAGGGCACCCATAGGGTCACTGGAGCCAGCCGCTCAGGTGGTGCGAGTGTGACTGCCAGAGTGTGACTGCCAGAGTGTGACTGCCAGAGTGTGACTGCCAGAGTGGCTCATGGATGGTCAGACAGGAAACTTTCCTTAACACTTTTGTGGTTGCCACTAGGAGGTACCTCTTACTCTCGTGTTCTCTTCAGTGCTGATTATAAAAGGGGTTTGCATACATTTTCTAGAAGTTATTTCTATGTAATATGCACATGAGGGAAAAAAAAAAGAGTGCTTTCCCCTCTGACATATCACGATTTGCCAATATTGTACAGTTTTTATCCTTTTCCTAAAGAAGCCTGTTGCATTTCATAAACATTTAATTGTATGTAGCCCTCCAAGGCTTTTATGTAGATTGAGCAGTTTTTCCTTCTACATCCCCAAAACCATTGCCATCATCATTCATATTTCTATTCAGTTTATTTTGCATCTTCCTGTGCACTGATTGACTGACCTGATGTAACAATCTAAGTAGAATAAATTTATGCAGTTCATTACTTTACTGAAATCAGAACAAAGCAAGCAAACATTTTGTATGGGAAAGGTTTTAGATTAGACCTCCAAAATTTATATGCTTTAAAACAAACTGGAAAGGATCAAAAAGGAAAAATTAGAGTGCTTTGATTTTTGCAAGAAGTAGGCCATGAGAGAAACAGAAAAGGGCGGTCTGTGTAACTTCTGTTAGATGAGAGCAACCTGTACAGCTGACAGTTCAGGCATGTCTTAGGTGTGTTTAGTGTGACCTCATCTACAAAAACAAGAGTTTATATGGATTGTTTGCCACATTTGCCTTTATCCCTAGGCAAGTACAGAATTGCCAGGTGATAGATCAATTTCTGTATCAGCTTAAAAACAGCACCAACAACATATGGATTGTTTTAGTCTGTGAAATCACAGTGGATCAGAGACTTAAATAAACAGACTCTAGAGTACAAGCAATAGTAGATCAGAATGCCATGATACATTCAACAAGGCATGGAGTGCTTAAATCCCACATTTGAACAGGAAAAGGCTTATATGAACTTTGAATATGTCTGGAGTAGTTGAAGCAGTCTCCCAACCAGGCAATTCTCAGTTTGTGTACTAGACACTTGAAATACTGCATGTCCAGTGCGAGATATGGCAAGGAGTAATACTTTTTACTTCGGTGCAACATTGGTTATTAGTGTTAACAGCCCATCCCAAATGCCAAAAGTATCCACCAAAACCAGAAAGCAAGCAGATACTCTGACTGCTGAACAGGGCAAATGTATGTCTGTTTGGGACACGATAATTCCAAGGGCTGACAGTGAGCACCACTACAGGCTCACAGCATCAGCTGGTCCAAGGTTGCCAGCTCAAGCAAATTATGTCAATACAAGGAACATGGCAGTCAGAACCGATCCAAGTGTAGCTGTGCAAGGAGGCTGGAAATCAGGCAGTCACTGAGAATCTTTCCTGCCATGACTGTACATCATTGTACAAGAGTATATTTCAAAGGATGTTCTTTTTCAAGATAGCTACATATAATATTGCTGAATAAAGTAAGGTCTGAACAAGTCAAACCCTGGGAGCACTGGCTATTCTCTCTTTTTAGTTGTTAACATACTTCCTGACTTCAAGACAATAATTTCCAAAAGAAATTATGGTCCAGGCAGAAGAAGTCTTTCCTGTTAAACTAGAGAATCTTCTGTACTATCCCAGAAGACTCTGCAGCCTCAAGTCTCCCACATAACATCCCACTGTAGTCCACAAAATCTATGGGGTAGGTAAATATCACTCTCTCGTTCTGCAACATAGCTCTCACATTCATATCAGGCACTCTGGACTGAAAATATCCACCCCAGACTCAACAGATGGTAATACTCCTTTAGGAGCACATGAGCATCATACAGAGCCTGTGGAATGACAGGGAAAAATTCAATATATCATTAATTCAGCTGTATAAGACCACTTGCATACAAGACCTGACAACAATCCATGGTTCTCTTTTATTTAAAAGGGCAAATTTATCTTAAAATTTTCAAGATTAACTCCAGCAACGAGCCAGGGTGAAACAAGCTGCCAAACAGCAATATGAAAGTACAGCCTCAAAACAAAATAGAAACCAAACTCCCAATTAAAAAACAGCAAAAAATACAAATATGTAGAATGGGATCAAGGGAGTTCTAGTGAATATATAAGCAGGTGAAAATCAACAGATATTAAAAATAAAAATGGGAGGCATGTAAAATTCTAAATAGTATGAACTTAGATTAATTTAATTGTCCTTTAAATAAAATAGAACTAGCAGTCAGAATTTTCTTTATATGTTAATGAGAGTGAAGTAGAAATTATTAGCTTAATGCTTGGAATTATTTTGTTGGAGTAGTAATCTATCTTTTCACGTATTCTTCTTCTGCATGTACAGGAAGAAAAAATTCTTTGGTTCAGTTTCCAGCTAGTTCAGCTCAATAACAACTTCATTCAAAGCTGGAAAATCAAATAAGATCAGGAAAAGCTTTTTTTTCTGTTTCAGTCTGAGACTATAATAAGGTATGTGGTACTCAGATCTCAGACACTTGTGAAACCTTGAAAGAACTCTCAGTGACATTTGCCTTAAATTGTTTGAATCAAATTTGTGTGTGTGTGAGTGTGTAGTCAAAATATAATTTGACATGGTGTTGGGAACCTATTCCTGTCAAATATTATCCTCCTTGTGATTTTTCACTGGATGAATCGATGGTTTTCTCATGTTCTTCAAGGCCTCTTGAACTCATGCTCACTGAGTAATTGAGAATTTTTGGGTCCAGTTTTACACTTGGATGGCAAATTTTGGCAGCATCTTCAATGTAAAAACATATAGGGAGCAGCAGCAGGGCTTTCCTGGCCAAAAGGGCTGCTGGATTCTCTCTTTGCTTCCAAACAACACTGGCAGGCTGTTGAGTTCTATTTTATCAGATAACAAATACTCACTATCACCTCCAACACATGATGCCTTTTTCCACTTCCTTTTCCCTTCCACAAGATGGAAGTTTAGAAGCCTCAAGTTTAGAAAAGAAATCTGTCCAGGACCACCACAGCAGCTTCTGAGAACTCTTATTTCATCTGAGAGATTAAAGCAGAAGGAGAATGAGTATTATTATTATTGTGAAATACTTTAAAGCAGCAAAAATCTGAAAGAAAAACCATCCTCCCTGAGATTTACGAAGCCAGAAAGATTATCAGAAAGTTTTGCAACTTGAGTTCTGGTAGCAAAAGGAAAGGAAAGATCATGATTGATTTTGTGTGAGGCAGTCCATTTCTTTGATGACAAATTATAAATATGTTTTACCACTGCACACGGAAAAGCTGCTGATAATAATGATGAAATGGGAGTGAGAGCTTCTCCATGTAGTACAATACTATTACTCTTGTGGAGCTATGACAGCATTGTGTATACATAAGGGTGAATTCTCAGGCTGTACTCATCTTTCTCCATACTGGTAAGGATGTTACTGTGTGCTGATGTGAGCAGGACGGGGCAAAACATTCCTCCTAAGCCAGACATGGCACAGGTGAGAAAAAAAGGCTGTGTCTCATCCTTTCTGACCAACTTCATAATTCTATTTCATAAGATGATCTGATTGTTAAGGAAACTTCCCCATCTGTCTACCAAGGAGCCCCCCTGGAAGTTACTCACCACCTGAGCTGGGACTGAGGCCCCTTTGCAGTGGGCATCTCTGTCACCAAAATCATTGGGAAGAAATGAAACCCTCTAACATCATCTTTTAAGTGTTAGTGAGCCAGGCATTACTTTGCTCTGAACAGGGTATGTAGTGAGTCACACAAACACACCTTTTAAGACTTTTCACTCATTTATAAATTTTTAGCAAACAAAAAAATTAATATTCATTGCTTCTGTTATATAATTCTCTTCATTATTTTGTATTCTATCCCCTATTGGTTATTAATTTCTTGCACTTCATGCTAATTTGGTCCAAATTCTTTAGTGCTCTTATTGTCCTTTCTCAGACAGGGAGTCTTCAATTCTCATGCTGTAATGTGACCTCTGTAATTAATGACCTCTCTATCTTCTTGTTACTCCAACATCTCCTTGAAGGGCAATAAATTTAAGATCCCAGATATCCAATCTTCAACTCCCTCAGGCTTTGTTTTTTGAGCTTATAAGGTCTAGTTCAGCAAAACTCAAAGCCTTGGTGATTTAAAGATCAAACTAACAACAAAACTCTGTGAAAAGAAATCCAGCCACCTGCTGGCAAAGTGGACACTGCCTGTGACGAACAATCATGACCAAAAAAGTTACTTAAAAACATTAATTAGAAAAAAATCCATTTAGGAATGATATATAATTTACAACAGCTCCAGTGACCCTATGGGTGCCCTGGTTGGCCCTGCACTTACACAGTCACAGCAAGTTTCCTTACCAGCGCGACCCCAGGTTTCCATAGCAGAGTCTCAGACCTCTGGATCCTTTCAGCAATTTAATCATGGTGCAACAACAGAATAACAGCTCGAGCTAGTGCCTCCAGGGAGGAACCCCAAACAACCAAAACCCTGGGCTTTTATAGCCTCACAGTCCAAGTGCAGGGAAGTCTGGGGTCTTTGAGCTGAGTTCTCAGCTCCTGCCATGTCTCTGAGTGTCCGGTCCCCTGGCTGGCACCACAGGTCCTCGTGCCCTTTGCTGTGTAAAGGTTGGTTCCAGTTCGTGGCCTCTTGTCTGGGGCTCTCAGCTCGCAGAGCTCAGCCTGGAGCTGGCACTGCAGCTGCACACTGAGCTACTGACACCGAGTATATTCCTCAACAGGATTCTCCATATACTTTCCCAGTATCTGCTCTGTCTGTACCTGTCTGTGCCTGTGTGGACCCACCAATGTAAAATGGCTGTTGTAACCATTTGTACAGAAGATAGGTCACATGAGACATGGAATTATGGATGATTCATTTAATTCTGAGATTTGTAATGTATCGGAGCTGGAATGACCAGTCCTTTGTCAGCATTTCTTGTATCTCTGCAGCACGACTCCTCCTGATGAGTAATTCTTTTTATAGTTATTTTACAGCACTTTCTGATATCTTTAATAGTAATAAGGTGCCTAGATACCAGCTGTCTAAAAATACCTAAGATGGTCTGATAGACTGAATAGGCACAAAAAGTGAAGTCACGAAGAAAGAACTGAAAAACAAAGTAAAAGATTTGGGAAGTGTTAAAGCAAATCAAGTATTCCAGAAACTGCAGTTTGATATAAAATCTTGAAGAAAAAATCTAGAAAGCACATGTAAAAATGAAGAAAACATATTAAAAGACTATGTTAAATAATGGTGAGCTCAGAATGTAAGTAGAGACGTGGGACAGTGTTAAAATATGAAGCAGCTGGATGTACATTATAAATGCAGTATGGAGACACTAAAAACATAACAACTATAATCTTTTAGTTCTGTCTTCTTTAGCAATGTTTAACTCCTTACTGAAATAGAGGCCCAGAACTGGTTGCTTTCTGGAATTTTTGCATTCCTGCACTTGATATGCCTGTGGTTCTTGTATTCATCAGAATGAATATCATGTGCTCCTTTTGATCAATAATAAAGTAATAGCTAGAAATAGGAAAAAAAAGTATGCATACAGTTTAGATTATTTTCAATCTTCTTTAAAGAGAAGCCATTAGTAGATCAATTGGCATTCATCATAACATCTATCATACCTTATTACTCTTTATAATAAATATGTTTCCACCAGAACATAAAATATACAGTTTACATATATGTATACATGGTCTTTTGATCTGTATTCAAAGTTTGTTTGCTAAGACTCCTTAGCTTGATCCTAACACGTGCTATATGCTGTCCACAGTCTCGGCAGATTGAAATGTATGACTTAATCATATTCATTTTTAAAATGCTCAGGGGCTTGTGAGTGAGCAGACTGCCTGCGATCTCTCCAGCTGGTGGAACCTCTCTTTGGTCAGTAGCTGACTGCTTCTTATCCGCTTGGGGTAAAACGGGCAGGCCCATCTCCATTAGCAGGCAAATCTCTAAATGCTGCTTTGTTCAGTCGTTAGTTTTACATTGTAATTTCTGACCACATCTACAACCTTCTTAACTCTGTGTGTGACTTAGTGTCTGTTTTCATGGTACTGATCCTACTTGCAAACTCCGGAAAGAAAGCCCCACTCTCTTCCACTCTTGTCCTTGTACAAAGTCAAAAACTGGTGTGTAAAGGACATGAGCCATCATTTGACTGTTTAGGTAAGGGGAGAGAGAATGAGGAAGTTAAATATATAATTTTGTGTTCTACTCAGGGTTGTTCAAGGATACCATGAAAACAAAACAGGCAGTTTCTTGATGGAAAAAAATATTGTGCAAAAACACTGAAAATTGAGATCATCTGATGATAAGAAGCCTCCAGACAACTTTGCATCAGTCAGATACATTTCCAGCTTTACAGCATTTAACCAGATCTCTTTTCCTTTCTTAAAATTGTTGCAAATAAGAGAAGACAAGGAGACCTCAGAATGTGATCAAATATAAAAAATTTGCTTGTTGAAGATAAATAGAATAGGTAATTTTAGTTGCACCTATTTACATGAAGAAGCTTGTAGGATGACTTTCCCTGCCTATAATGAACTTCTTAAGGATTTTGGAAGGTTAAATTCATTCAGGGACAAATAGTAAGCAATGTTTCTCTAAATCAGAGTGCATTTCTCAGCTAATATGGGAAGCTGTACTCCCATATATAAATAAGACTTTGTTTACTATACACCTAGAGATCTTCTAAGAAGAGTGAAAACCTGCCGGTGCAATTTACCATCTACAAGTCAGTACATATTTCAGGATTCCCTACCGAAACTCAGTTTGGGAATGTGCTGTAAAGGTTTCTCCTAGTGAGACATTGGTATCCTACTGAACTTTAATGATTGCTTGTGGATTAAAACTAGAGGGCTAAATCAACTCTCAGAAAAATATCTGAATAAACTTATCAAGACTCCTGGAGATAAAAGGCCTCCTACTTATCTCTGATAGACCTGATTGTGCCTTATTGTTTCACAGCTTTGAATATTCCCCTCTTTAATGGTAAGATAATTATCATTCCACCAACTCTGACAAAGCCACCATTTCTCAAAGTAACATTCCATACAAGATGTGGGGAAAAAAAGAAAACATTTAGACAATACTATTAATAAGATGAACTTGCACGTGAATTTTGAGACCACGAGTCTTACTCACTTTCAGTTCTAGTTTAATTTAGCACCACTACACTTCAGCAGAAGTTTAATGCATCTTAATCAGACCAGAAAAATGCACAATTATTTTTTCAATACTATGTACAGGGTATGCCTGATAGGCTGGTGGATAAACTACAATTTGAGTAAATATAAATATATGTATGTATATATATCTACACACAAATACATGCACACTGGGAAGTATTTAAAAGAGCTGTAGATGTGGCAGCTGGGGACATGGCTTAGTGGTGGACTTTGCAGCATTACATTTATATTTAGACTTGATAATTGTAAAGGTCTTTTCCAACCTAAATGATTCTACGATTCTAGGATATGTAGATGACACCATGCCGGTCTCAGATTATGCAGATGATACCAGCTAGTATGTTCACATCCATTATCTCCCTTTACAGAACACCTGGATCACCTTCAGGACATTGCCCCCAGCTTTGGGCTACCTTGCACAACAAAAGTGCAAGTGTAGAGGACAGTGACCAAGCTGGAAGAGACTGGATCACTAAGCCTCTAAGCAGAGGCTGCATGACCAGAGCTTGTACAGCCTGGAGAATTTTTCCTGTGTGGGACTTAAGAGTAGCCTCCAGGACATTCAGGGATGTCAGTGAGAGGATGGAGCCAGAGTCTTCACGGTGGTGCATGGATGAGAGAAAATGGGTATAAACTGAAATGAGATTTTCAGACTGAATGTAAAGAGGGATGTTTTCCTCACGAGGAAAGTCTGTCAGGTCACGCAGAGATGCTAGGCAGGTGTGGAGTGTTTCAAGACCAGACTAGGTAAAGCTCTGAGCAACATGGACTGATCTCACAACTATTCCTTCTTCCTTAGCAGAAAGAAGGCTGAGCTAGAGACCTTCACAAGGCCCTTCCCCACCTAAGTTATGCCTCGATACTATAATATACAATATATCTAAGCTGTGTATTCGCATCTGAATTATTACTATGTATGTTAGAGAAACTAATAGACTAGACTATATGGGCTATACTAGCAGAATATGATAAATTATACAGAGAATTTAATTGCAAAGACAAGGCAGGAAAAGTTCATAAACCAGCTGCTTCCCCTAGGTCACAGTTTCTACAGGTACTTGAGATTGAGAATGTTTTATATATTCATATCATTTGCTGAAATCAATAGGACTACTCAAAAAGTGAAATTAGGCACTTGAGGGCATATTGCTAGGCTGGGATCCTTTTTTGTGCTCAATTCCACAGAAGTTGTTACTGAGCAGCAGGATGGAGTTTAATGTTTGCCTACCAAAAAATTGAGTAAAAATTACTAACAAGCACTATGGAGAGTGATCACTTCATCAAACTGAGGTATTTTAAGTATACAGAAACAGAATTTTTTTACTCAGACTTTTGTGCTTGGACTTTTTCATAAACTGATAAAACACATATTAAGAGTATTATATTTGAAATTTTACATGTGGCGTTTTAAAACATCACTGATAGAAAATCAAAACTGATTTGCTTTGTCTGCATAAGCAGGAGATAATTTCCATTTTCTTCCAAGGACAATGTCATTAAATAGTCAGCTAAGCAATACTTAGTAGGAAATGGCATAATTTTTAAAATGTCTATGCAGATATAAATAGAATAAATTATGTATTCTCAAATCTTATATTTCAGCTTTCACTAAAACATTATGAACAGGTCTAATAAATAAAAAATTTTCTTCAGTACAAAAAAAAAGTCCCTCCAGGTAATTCTATAAGGCAGAACGCTGTTCTGTTCACCTCTGCATTATACTTTTCATTACTTTTCTATTATCTGGTTTATAGTTTATGGGCAATGGCTGAGATACTGGACCTAGCCAGAAGATAGTTGCAAGAAGTGTTTAAATTAACATATATTGGTAAGTGTAAAAAATCCATGGCAAAAATTATTGTCAAAGGTATTTTAAAGCAACAAAAAGCAGAGTATATAGCAAAGCCAGATTTAGGGGGAAAACCACCCATTTTGTTAAATATATTTATATAACTACAGATTTAGTCTTATGACAACAGAACAAAGTCTTGCTTATGGGAATAGCACTGCATTATTTAATTTCAATCGCTGAGAACCAATATGAGCAAGAAGCTGATGGATTATACTTTTGCTTTACAAAAATAAAAAGGTTTTTTATAAGTCATGTAGATTTTTGTTATGAAAATAAGAGAATCTTTACTCAGAAATGCAATAAAGTTTTGCATTCTATTTTATACCAATCTTATTGATTTAAAAATAATCTAATTTACACATTGTTCCAGAACCTTGTTTCAGCCTCGTTATCAAAGGAGTGACTCTACCAGAAGATTCTATTCTTTCAGCTATCTCCAAACAGGAAGACATTTAATTATTCCTTCATTTAACCTGAAAGAGAGTTGATCTAGCATGCTATCATCTTCAGCAAAATGTGATAGTTGATAGATTAAATATGTTATTATCAACAAACAATCCCACTAAATGCAGTGAGAGAACAGTACTAAGGGCCCCAATTTTTTTAACTAGAAGTTAGAATAAAATGCTTGGAGTTTTATTATTATTATTCTTTTATCATCCTCTCATAACAGAAGCTGTGTAGGTAAGATACTGGCCTTTTGGTACATTTGGTTAAATGGGTACTTATATTATAATAGTATAAATAAACAACACTGTATAATCCATACATGGATTATAAAATATCATTTTAATTAAAGAACTCATTAAATAACTACAAGATTGATTACATTATCCAAGCAATTTTGCCAGGAAGACAAAGGAGGAGAAGATAGATAAAAATGTAAAGAATCACATTCTCCCAGAAAGAGTGCTTTCTCTTCCTATTGGGGTCACAGAGTAAGATATTTCTGTTTCTCAACGTATGTGTGAGGATTTACCCAATTGACAAGGTTATTACTGATAGATAGGGTTAGATGTTCCCTGTGTGTCAGAGACCCAGTTCACAGCAATTTCTTTATGCTTAATGATAGGCGTCAATTGCTGAGAAATTATTTTTCTTTGTCTTTCATATGACTGATGACCACATATTTATTCATAGTTTAATACCAACACTTTGATACTCAGACTGGGTAGCTCCACTGCTGATTCAGTCAGAAGAGCATTAGTGTTCTGGCTATAGTGTTAGCATGTAAAATAAATTTCTGGGAAAAATTTTCTCAAAAAACTTGGTGTAAATGTGCACTGAACACCATGGTTACTAATATACATAAACTTCCTGTACATACAAACCACACCATTTTATTGTCAGGGTCTATGTCAACATGATGTATCATTTACTTGTCTCTCCACAATGACTGTAAGGTATCTGGAGTGGTTATATCTTTCACAGAATACAACAATTGTCTTGGATTTTTTTCAAAGTACAGATAAATCTCTACAGTTATTCTAAACTTTTTATTCTCATTTTTTTCTGACAAAAATAATTGATTTTCTTTCTTTTTTTAAATGAGAAAGAATGTACTTTACTTTTCAGCTAAAAATTTTTATATTCTATGTGAAAATTTACAACAAAATGGCATTCTGAAATGTAAACACAGTGACGTTTTGAAAATGTTTTATTGGAATAAATTTTTAGAAACAAAACTTTTCACTATCTTCAGTTAACTCCTTCTAGCATAATTTTTTGGCATGTCAATATTGTTATATTTCAAGATACATCAAGTATTTCCAAAGAACTCTTTATGGAGCATGAATCCTGTTTTTCACTCAGCTCTATCTTTTCTCTTTGGAGATCTTTGTGACAAGTTATCCTTCCTGAAAGTTTTCCATCTTTTTCTTCCCTATCTCCGTGTTTCTCCATTGAGCAGCAGTTTACTAAGTTATGGTCAGAATTGTTGCTTTAGTTTCTGACCATAAAACCTCTAATCCCTGTGGAAGTCTGAAAAATCAGTCTCTTACAGGGGTAAGAAGGCTGAACATCCTCAGATGTACCTTTCTCTACACACAAGCAATTTCATGCTCTCACTGAGTTCCATCAAAGCAGATTGGTTTACTTATCTCAGTAAAGTTGTATGTATGTATATTTCCAGGACATTTGTTGTTGCACAGTTAAAAAGTCCAAGTTTGTAGCTGAGAAATGTGAAGAACAGGAGCTATTTTAACAGTATCTATAAAGTTTGAAATTTACCATTGCATTGTATTACCTTAGTTAATATATTTTACATATTATATATATATATATATTTTAATATATTTTTGTATTTTTAATTGCATTTGCATAATAGTATACGATGCATGAAGACAGAAATAACCCAAACCAGCACCACGTCCACTAAAAATCTCACTACCGATAGAAAAAAGTCTGGCCCCAAGAATTTAACAAGTTTTCACCACTTATCAGAGTGAAAGGCATTATTCAGACACTTCAGAGGAAGTGAGGTTGTTATCTGACATAATATGCTATATAATACATTTCTAACCTAGAAATGGTGAATGTTTAGGTTGTGAGTCTGCCCTAGTCAGGATGTAATATTATTTGGAATAGAAGGAGGATGATATTTTAAGAACTAGCAGGGTTCAATGAACACTAGGATACATTATTTTTAAATTGGTATGTAAGCATAACCTGCTATTGAAACAACAGAAGTTAGGAATTTTTCCACTATATTATATGAAACTTATTTTTAAACACAGATCTTTTCTTTAGCTCAAGGTATTATTAAGCACCAAAAGAAATATATTGCTTATATCAAAATAAGGGCTGTAAGACATAAAACGTTCTTATTAGTAGATCCTATGGGTATATGATTAGCATAAGGCATACTATCAAAATAAAGGAACATTTGAAAGAAAAATTGTGACAAAAAATTATATTTGGCACATATTTAGATCTCCTCAGTGCTGACTGTGATGCTTTGGATGAATTACTGCATGTAATGTATTAATTTGTCTGGCTTGAATATGGTTTAGAGCCATGGTTTTTGTCATATTTTTTCCTTATTTCTGATTTTTAGTGGGCTTTATATTATCACATCATTCTGGTTTAGTTGTTTAAAAGAGCAAGAGCTTCGAAGCAATATTAAGTTTTAAACTTAGTGCCCTTTAGCTGTTCACTTAAAATTCAAACAGACAAAAAAAAAAAAACCACCCAAAAACCAAAAGCAAAGTTTATTTCTGTTCCTCTTCTGAAAAATATTGGGGCATCTTCTATTCTGTAGAAATTGATGAAGTTACAGTTTCTAAGAAATATTAATTATTTACATATATAGTGATCCACATCTTTGAACCCTTATGATCACAAATGGCAGAGAAGCTTAAGTATCTTGAATTCTAGACCAAAGTCACCTCCATAAAACCATGTTGCCTGTCACTCTAATTAAGGAAGGTAGGACAGAAAGAAGTATTTTGCTGTTCACAATAATCTGCCTAATAACATTCACTCCACTGAAACAAGCAATACGACATGGGTCTTAAATTAATAAACACTAATGCCATGCTAAGATAAATACTTCAAAGACCTCTCCTAGCATTTAATATGTCTTTCTTAAAAAAAAAAAAAGAGTTTGAATGACAGTGAACTTTGAGCATATTCTGTACATTCAAGCCCACAGAATTTGCCTGAGTTCTCTGCAATACAGTGATTTCCTTAGGGAGGAGTCACATGTCTACTGATAGAGCAATACTTCAGTACATGCTGTCACCTACCTATTTAAATCCAATCCTCTGGTCAAAAGATAAGTGACTATAGTAAATAATAGTAAAAGAAACAAAACCCCAGACCAAAACAAAACAAAATCCTATCTTCTCTTACAGTGGAAGACAACTCCTGCTTCCAAACTTCTGCAAGTTTTCCCACCTGGGCTAACAGAACTGTGAGCAGATGCATTTTTCATGGGTATCCTAGGTGATGTTGATATGAGTAGGGCTGAGAGAAAACTAGATAGATTTTAAAAGCATGCTTGTTTATTCCGTGCTCTCTCATTGTTTGAATTAATTCAACATTCTTGAAAATGCAGGCGCACTATCCTTTGATATAAAGCAGATTCTATTTTCATGCCTTGCGCTGCAATCTCTTTGACACATGCTGGATATCTGCGTCCAGAATGGGCAAAGTCAGTGACCCATACTCCTTAGGAACTGATGTTCAAGCTTTCTATTGTGTTCTTAGAAATGAAAGTATTTCAATCCTGACCTTCATCACTTGTTCTGATCCCAGTCCTGAACCTTTTCTAACTGGAGACTGGCAGTCATAAATAATGTGCTACATTTTGTAATGTTTTTTCACTGTGAAAAGAATATCACATAGAAGTTGAATGAGATCACTGGCTCTATTTCTACTTCTTTTGAAAGAAACATGGCTTTCAAATCTGAAAGTGCTTTACACGCTTTACACCCAGCACACCTAGGCCAAAAAAAGTTCAAAAGAAAGTATCTGGGTAAGTCCTGTGTATGATGATGCTTCCCTACAGTGGTTAGTCTTTAAGAGACTTGAATTATCTTTATGCTGATTCTTAATGAAACTGGAATAACATCCTCTGTTTCCAATGGCAACATAAGGTGGTGTTGCAAGTTTGTGATCTTTCTCATAGTCAATCAGAAGGTTCTAAAGCACACTATCGTATGAATTGTTTAACCTTAATCCGATAATTAGTACATAAAGGAATATCTGTATTCTTGTACATATCCGTAAGCATGTGCAGAAATGAGAGCATGTTCATGTATGTACCTGCATTTCATAAAGGTGAAATACTGAGTTAGTAAGAAAAACAGACATGTTCAACAAATGAGTTTGTATATATTCCCCCAGTACCTACATCTGCTTCAAATTCAAATAATACTCAGATAACTTTTAAACGTTTAGTAACTGTGTCTTTATTCTTAATGAGTTCAAGACATTTGCTTTGCTTTAACATCAGGCTTATTAGAAGCTTAGGAAATACAAACACTCTTCAGATAGCATTCTGACTTTTGAATTGAGATTAAGGAAAACAAAAGCTTGAAATTTTCTATAACCATGGAAATCATGAAATGTATTGTAATCAAGTGGTGTGGGATGCACTCAGGAGTGCAACAGTGTATCAAAACTGACTGACTTCCACAAACTAACTAAACAGTTGAAGTGATTAGAAAATCACATGATTCAGAAGGTCTGAATCAGAGTTTGTATAAATTAGGGCTAGAGAAGTTTCATTACTGCTGACTTTGTCATGGCCTCAGGTAGGCCTTATGTGAAGCACAGGCAGTACAATGGCTTTGCAATAGCTCTATTCATGGAGCTGAGCTCTGCTCAAGAGAGAGCTGCTGTTAAACAGCAGCTTCCAAAGTACCTAACTCATTACAAAAAACAAAAGAATAAATCTAAAAACTTGCTAGATTCATAGCATCATAGGATTGCTTGGGTTGGAAGGGGCCTTAAAAATCATCCTAGTTTCAACCCCCCTTCTGTAGGAAAGGAGGGACACTTTTTACTAGATCATTCATAATATATAAAAATATTGACATTTATATACTACTATTGATAAATTTCTGTATTTTAAATTAGATTTATCTTCCTGGCAAATCTTACTTTTTGGCCCAATATTACACCCAGCCCAAGAAGATCATCTTTGATGTCACAAGCTCCAGTTTATAAACACTTCAATACATGAGAACAACAGGCATCGTGCAGTCAATATTTTTCCTACTTTTTTAAAAAACCAATGTGATTATCTTTCAATAAACACAAATTAACTAGAATTTGAGAGTGCAAACCTGCTGAGTAAAGAGGTACTTATTATTTATGACACCGATTTAAATATAAAATAAAAAGCCAGCTATGTTGCGTTAAGCTTAATCTGAAAACGCAGCTGATACGGATTCCCTACTTTACAATTAGTAACTCGTCCTTCAGATCGCCTAGGTACTGCTGGCAACATGAGGTTGTACTCCCCAAAAGGTTCTCAATGCTCCCCTCTAATTATCTGCAAAGACTCACCATTTTTCACAGAACTTCCCCTTAACAGTCTGTAAAAGTTAGTCATTCCTCACATTCTGTACCTTTTTTCAGTTTCTCCCTTTATTTGTTATGTCCAACAATTTCTGTTCAGTAGTTTCTCATTTTCTGTTCAGTAAACCTCAGGCCAGGATCCCCTGCCTGCTTACTTTAACAATGTCCCCCCACGAAGAGGAAAAATTAGTAAACCGAAGAACTGCCTGTGGTTATCTAAGCTCCCTCAGAAATATTCCAAAGAGCAATTAAGTCTAGTATTCTTCTAAATTTAGCTTTAGGTGGCAACATTCCACTTAGGTAATAACATTTTGTACATGCTTTTTATTCCCCCTCTTAAGAAGGAAATAAACTCACCTCTTATCCACTCAGTTCCTAACATTATTGAATTTACTGGTAGAAAGTCTGAACCCCAAGAAACACCCCAGCCCCTTCATGTTTTCATCTGTCTCATGCAAAATATCTTTATTAGCAAGTGAGCAGAGGGAATTGACTGGAGACTCCTTCACTGTAGCATTGATTTTAGCTTTCGCACCATGTATTTAACTTTGTGTGAAGGCACTCTGTGCTACGATTTTCTTCATCTGTGACTCAGGATGAGGGTATTTGCTTAAAACACACAGTAATTCACTGTTTCAGGGGTAGAAAGGGAGCAAGATCAGCCCCCCAATTCCAGATGAGCAGGAACAGTCCCTCCTCCCACTGTCTATTCTCACCATTAAATAGTATTGATTCAACTGACCTTAAATAAAACCCTCTACTATTTGTACCCTCATGACACACCACCTAATGGCAAATTGCAATGGTTTACAATTCCCCAAGATAAAGCCAAATGATAACAAGTAGGGACAGCTTCAGAGAATGAGGGGGAAGATTAATATGGGAAAAATGCAAATATATGAAAATATGTGAAAAGGAGTGGAGAAGTAAATCCAATCAGATATTAAAAATGCATGAAACAAACAAAAATTTAGAAGCCTAGAGTAAAGGAGAAAAACACCAGAAACTTTTCCAATGAGAAAAAAGGAAGAGAAAGCTCAATTATGGGAAATTAAAAGAAAAATCTTGCCAATATATGACAAAAATATATGGAGTGATGGTTGATCAATAAAGCAGGAAAGATCTTGACAGAAATTATTTTAGGTGAAGAAACAAGCAGAAAGACCTATTTCCGTGGAGAAGACATTATAGTTGTCCTCCTACTCATAAAGATTTCAATAATGTCTGTTAAAATCTTAATGGAAAATATAGCAGGAAATTAGGCCCTAATCAAGGGATGGAGGGTTGCTTTAATTTACCAGGGTATATCTTTAATAAGCTTTCTTCTGAACTGAGAGTGTGCTCAGGGATTTTTAAATTCAGATTGTAAATTTAGTTGTTTAAGAAGAATTTTGAAAGTAAATGTTCATTATCCACTTTTTAGGAATCCTTTAAGACACTTCAGTCCACTGAATCTTGAAAAATTTTTCTATCAACTTGTTTCAAACTTTCCATTCAAGTTGGAAGTTAGGTGGCATGATGAGAGCACAGTAATCACAGTCATGCTTAAACAGTTCTGCTTCTCATAGGCAAAATGAGCATTTTTCAGACCATACAGTTTAAAAACAAAATAAAATATTGAGGTAGATTAGGCCTGAGTGATATAAAATAATACAATATTTTTTTAAAGGCCCCATTGATTAATTCTATTAAAAAAGTAGCAGCAAAACTTATTTATCTTGCTTTCATGTAAACTTTGTTTTGCAAGACAGGGATTGTTTTGTGTTTTTATTTCTGTCTTACGTCAAATAACCTCTTTTTAACCTTGAAAAGTATCATCTTCACTGCTACATTTGCTGACTATTTATGGACAAAATGCCTAAAAGCACCATCCAATTCTAACAGTTAGCTCCCGTAATAGATTTATCTACTGGAGCCAGAAGAAAGGAAGTGTGGGAGATGGTACTGCTTGCTCTTATATGAGTCAGAGCTCAATTTTGCAAACTTACTGGTGTGGTTTAATCCTGCAAGTTGTGTAGCTCCACGATAGTTTTGAAAGACCTTGTGGTGCTGGAGGCAGGAATGTGAAGATGGACCAGGCTGCCCAAGCTTGTGCCTGTTCCTTGGAGCCACATCCAACGGATGGGTGCCTGCCCCAGACTGCAGCTCAGACAACACCTAGGGCAAAATAGGAGCCTATAGGTGTGCATCAAAATTAACTTCTGCCTTCATTCCCATCAGCACCTTACATGTGAAAAGGGAGATAAGCCAGAGAAAGACTTTTTACGCTATGCCACTTAAAAGGTTTATTTGAAGAGGTGTACAGACCTCAGATGGATTTTGACCAAATCATTGCACCGCTCTTCTGAGCTGCCTTCCAGTGTGCTTGGCTGGAGGCATTTGCACTTTCCCATGTAAAGTATTTGTTGATTATAGAGCTAAATAATTAACAGTATATGTTTAAAATCTTACTTTAAGAATCAATGTGGCTCCAGTCCATGATTTGAATTATAAACTGCTCTTGGAACTCAGCAATATTTACTAAGTAAATACATTCTTTAAAGAGCACTTCAGTAGTGTATACACAGCCTCATACTGTCAGAACAGAAAGTGCATTTAATTGGCAAAATATCAGAGAAAATAGGAAGAGATTTTTTTATTAGATGTGACCCACTACTTTCAATGTCTCTGGAATGCTGAGGACATGTTTTTTTGGACTGTCTGTCATCGTCCTAGAAAACACTATTAATTTTTTCACAATATTAGGTAGCCAGAGGTTTCATATTGAAATCTGATTGTCCAAGAACCAATAGAGCTTTAGCTCTCACTAAAATTGATTGAATTTGCAAATGGCTAAATTAAAAAAAAAGCACAATTTATAAAATATTACCTGTTTATATATCCTGTGAATATTATTAATAATAATAATAATAAATAAATAGGCCAATTTTAAAATTAAGAAAGTGGAGAAATAAAAAATTCCAGCTGTGTTTGCATTACATGATTAAAAGTAATAAAGTAATGTGGACATAGTTTACTGAGAAGGGAACTCATATTTTATTTATATCAATTCTCTGTTCCTTTAATAAATCATGATTTAAAAACACACATACACACACATACAACTTTATTTATATTTAGGCCTAACTTCCAGTCTAATTTCTCTGACAGTGGTGCCAAATTAATCTGAAAGCTATTCTGAAGAGTTAAAACACTGGAGGTAGAGACTCTTTCAGGTTAACTTGACTCCTCCAGGTGGCAGTGAATCACGGGCATCACAGCTCCTCGGGGCATCATTGAAAACCGAGTCACAAATATATGGGTCATGTGTGAGAGTGCATAAAAACAACTTTTTTTTTTTCCTTGGCAGACAGCCTGCCTGCCTACTGAGCAAAGAAAGTTTAACATTCAAGGAGGGCAGGTCTTTAAGGATGGGACTCTGGAAGAAAATTATGATGACCTGTCAGTGACCTCATTTTTTATTGCCCCAACCAAAAAAATGACTTGTTAAAGAGTTTTGCACTGAAACAGAGGCAAGTGGCAAAGTCTTCTGCAGAAGGTTGAGCGGTATCAGAGGCTGCCGCCACGGCAGCAGCCTGCATCAGCATTGCTGCCGCATCACAGCCCCAGCGGTGCTGGCAGCCCTGGCCCCACAGCTGCCTGCCGAGCCTGCCAAGGAGCCACCAGCTGCTGCTGCTGCTGCTGCTGGAGAAAATGTTTTCTACAGCTGAGCAGCTGGGGCCCGCCACTGCCATGCAAAGCCTTGAAATAATAGTTTGAAATGGCGAGGGATGTAGCACTGGGAATTGAGCATTAAAAATTTTTGTTACAAAACACAACAAAAATGTTTAAACAAAGACAAATGGCCCTGAAAACACTAAGTGGTGATTTGTTTGAAATAATAGAAGTTATAAAAAATGGAGCACATCAAGCGGTTTCCTTAGTTATTTGCAGCAGTAAAGGTTGGGGGTGGGGGGTGGTTTGCACAGTGCAATCCTAATTTGTTTGGCTGTAGTGTGCCAATAAACAAAAGGCATCTAAAGAAGATACTACGTCGTACCTACTCTTACCTTATCACTTTACCTAGTGATAAATTGAAGCAAGTCCTATGATGAAACTATAAGTCCCCAAACCACCTAAACAAATTCATAGCTAAACAAAGATTCTGAGGAAGGACGCTCATGCCCAAATTTGGATGCCTGAAGGATTATTCTGAGTTGCAAATGTAGGATATTTCCACCAATGCAAATTTTTAAACAAATCCCCCAAGTGTCTCTTTATTAGGGCCTTAAATATGGATTTAAGAACTGACCCCTAGACTTAGTTTTACAGGTTTCTTGCTTTTGGCTTGGAGGTGCAGCTGCACTCAGGAAATGAAGATGTAAAAATAGCATTGTCGTAGTCAAGGATTTGGCCCATATAAGTAGACATCTCTTCCAGCTCATAATGATGTGTTTCATTGATTTAAAAAAAAAAAAAAAAAAAGAAATTGCACAAAAAGCTTCCCATTTATTCCCATTCCCATCATATATGTTCCAGGACAAATGTGCTATAAGGGCATCCACTGGTTTCTATTCTGTTCGAATATGTGCTAAATTAGAGCTATCTGAGGTATTACTAACAGACATGCTAGAAAGTACAGTTTTATTTGTCTTATTGGTTTTGGGTTTATTGATATTTTTTGCAACAAAGCTATGCCCTGACAGCTATTTTCCTTAGGAGTGATGAAGCTGTCAATCATGAGAGTGAAGTCCGTAAGAGCAGGAGACGGCTTGTTCAGTGGCAGCACCCAGGCTTGGCAACTTATTACCAAGGAAGATAAGGATGAACACAGATCTCCCTGGCTTCAAAACAAAGCAAAAAACTCACTTCCTTGGCTTATTTCTCCTGCCACTCCTCCAAATGAAGGTGAGAAAAAGGAAGAGGAGAATAAGGAAACAAAGGGAGTAATGAAAACAAAGAGAATGAAGACATGATAGGAAGGTAGTGAATAGTCCACTTCTCCTTAAAATTATCTTCACTGAGAAATTGAAACCATGAAATAGTACATACCAACCATTATCAGCCATGAGATTCAAAACTTGTTTGAGAACACTAGAAGGTGTCCAGAAATTACAATTTTAGGCAAACTAGGGTATGAAAACAGACAGATCCCTGCACTTCTGTTTTTAACTGTGACATGGCAAAAGATTCATGGGTTTCAGGGCCAGAAGTGACCATTATAACCATTTAGTTTATCAGCAGTTTAAAACAGACACTTGAAAGTCCACCCTGATCAGGTCCATGATTTTGGTTTGGTTGGTAGTGTGACCATTGGAAAGCCCATGAGGAATGTACTGCACACTGCAACTAGATATGTGAGATCCAATGTGCTCTCATCTTCTGAGCACCTGTGGTTTGGCACATTTTTTTGTGGTCTAAAGGGCGTACTTTTATTTGCATGATCTGAATTTTGTTTCCCATTGGTTTTCATCAGTTAAGTGCAGTTGCACATCTCTTACCTTCTAAGTAGTTTCACAGACTTAACTCAAGCACTGCATCTTATTAAAGAGAAGTATTTGCATTTTTTTGAAACATTCAAGGTATTTCAAACTCTCTCTCAACTCAAGTGCATGGAGTAATTATCAGATTGGTGAATTTGCGGAAAACCACTTTTTCTAACTGTTGGACATTACACTTTTCTCCATTAATGGTCTGTTGATAGAGGGTTTTTCTGGATGCAAAACATAACACAGTAATTAACTAGGATGGAAGTCCATCACTTGGACTTCCCTGGTGTTACACAGATGAAATGACAGTGTCTTCTCCCTTCTCTCCTTTACATGTCCCAATTGTGATAATAATAAAATAGCCAGTGAAAATATTACTGCCTTGTTACCTAAATTTTTTAATCGGCATTTAATTTAGAGGATGTTGTGGGGGGTGGTCTGGGATGCTTGAGCTACAAGAAAAATCAGTATTTCTAATTTAGAGGACATCTGCATCTTCACTGAATGGTACACATTCATGCAGAGTCGTTTGATTAGTCACTGTTTTCTTGCCATTATCTAAAAACAGGGCTTTCTTTGAAAATCCTAAATTCAATTGAAAGTCTAACATTTTCAATTGTTTACTTCACTGGAGGAAGTGAAAGTATGTCTCTCACTGACTTTTATGAATATTAAATGTTTAATAATATAATATATACAACCATAAAATAAACACAGTTAATATAATATTTTGGTTTAATAATGCATTTAATTTGAATATTTGTACATTATGGAGATAAGAGGTCTCATTTTTCTGATAAGCAGATGCAGATACATATGTCTAAATACCTACTTTTAAGGATGGAACTGAAGACTCAGACAGGATAAAAGCTTTTACCTAAGGGATTGCAGTATCGAGAATGATTCTGCATGTCAGAAAGTAATCTCAGAAGTGACTCTTTTATTCTGTCAAGTAGACTGTAGCAAGGAAGTTTACAGTATGCTGATTTGGTCAGCCATGGAGACTACATACAAGTTGGATTTAGATCACATCAGTTGATGTCAATTTACTTTCAGAAAGCAAGGCATCAAATACGAAGAGTTCCTGCCATTCCTGCTTCAGCGTTCCTGCCATTCCTGCTGCCTTTTCAAGGCAGACTCTGAGCTGATCCTCCTCCTCTTGCAGGAATGTAGGTAGAATGGTTTGATATGATATTTTAACTATTAATACTCATTACTCTCTCCCACTTACCGTAGTTATATGACTATGCGAGTAATATTTGACCCAATGCTATGAAATGCACAGTGATTAGATGTTCCATTTGCTGTATCAGAACTTCATCATTCCTATCACCACAAAGATGCAAGAACAGTCTGGATGGAATATTGATTTATCAATTAATCATCAGCTAAGCCTAGGCAATAACTCTGTAATGCAGTGAGTAAACATAGCAAAAGAACTTTTATACCTATGTCTGTGATTTTTCAATCTATTTTTCACTGATCTCACTGTAATTAAATCAAAAAGCCATCCTGAGTGGTAGTATTTTCTTAACGTAGAATGATGTTGTGGATCAAGTTTTTACTTTTTCCATCAATGAACAGAAACATTTCTTCAGTGCTGGGAGCTAACACAACAGCAAATAAGTTTAGCAGATTGACATGTGTGCATCTGCCCTATTTCTTATCCATCACACTTTTTTTCCAATTTCCTCTTTATGATTATCTATAACCTTTATTGAATTACTTATTCTGCATATTTTATTTCAGTATTTTTCACTGAAACAGGTCAGGGCAAGTAAGTTCCATGATGAAGACAATGGTATGAGAAATTACTATCTCCTTAAATGCACAACATAGAGATGTGATATATCTGTATATCCCACTGTGTTCATCATGGGTGCAGCCTTAGCTGGAGTACTGTGTGCAGTTCTGGGCCCCACAATTTAAGAAGGATGGGATGGTCCAGAGTAGGGCACCAAAGTTGGTGAAATGGCTGGAAGGCCTGTGCTGTGAAAGGCTGAGGACTTTGGACTAGACTAGTTCAGAGAAAAGGAGGCTGAGGGGTGACCTCATTGCTCTCTACAGCTTCCTGAGGAAGGGACGTGGAGAGGAAAGGGCTGAGCTCTTCTCTCCAGTATCCGGTATATCTTGTATGGAATGGTTCAAAGATTCAAAGCTGCACCAGTGGAAGTTTAGACTAGACATAAAGAAGTATTTCTTTACTAAGAGGGTGTTCAAACAGTGGAACAGAGAGGTGGTCTATGTCCCAAGGCTGTCAGTATTTAAGACACATTTGGACAGCACACTTAAAAATATGCTTTAGCTTCTTGTCAGCCCTGAAGTGGTCAGGCTGTTGGACTACATGATCTTTGAAGTTCACTTCCAACTGAAAGTCCTATTCTATTCTATTCTATTCTATTCTATTCTATTCTATTCTATTCTATTCTATTCTATTCTATTCTATTCATCACAAAGTATTCTATCCTGGTGTGAAGAAAGGTCTTATTCATATTTTATATTTTGCCTCTCCTAATTATGTTTTACATTTAGAAAGGGAGACTCTGGATTTCAAAGAGAAAAATTAAAAAAAAAAAACCAAAACCAAACAACAAACGATCCTGCTGCATTGGAAATTAGGAACAATCTCTGCAAGTTCCTGAAAACAGTCTATATTATAGTCTTATATAAATGCTTCTTATGATCACCCCAAGACCATTGCAACAACCTTAATACTGGTTTGTCATTTAGTATATTTAATAACTATCTCTGTCTTAAAGAGACACTATTAGAGCTCTTAATTCTGTCGTTGTTAATCTGATACAAAGAGAACTCAAACAATGCAAAACAACAGTCTACATGAAAGTCCATGAGCATGACAGTTTCTGCTGGTACAGAAAGTGTTCAGAAGTTAACCCACACTCTGCATTAAATTGACAGTATAAAAATAGACAATTCTCTTAGAAAGAAATGGGTACTCAGATCACAATCTCATTTGAAGTACACTAACCTTATAGAATTTTGTGCACACACTTGAGTGTCTCCAGTAAAATGAGATCTCAGTTCCTCACTGTGACACTAAACAATTCCAGGTCATGTGCAATGAGATGCCTGCCAGCCTCTCAGGCTATGGCAGTACTATATAATACAGCCCAGCAGCAGGATGTGAACAGTGCTGAGCACTCAAATGCACCATACATGCTTATCAGAATTTTATTTCAGGCTAGATATAGCCTGGTCCTGAAGGACTGAATGTCCATCAGTAATTGGAGAGAAGATACTCTTGGAATATATTTTCTAGTTTCTCAACACCCAAAGGGGCAAGAGAAAAAACACTACAGGACTTTCAAAGGAGCCAACTGGAATGACAATGCTGTTACCATTGTCCACAGGACACTATAGCGAGACACAAGGAAAGGCTCTTCAAAAGCACACCCCCAATACAAAACAAAAGAGTAATGAAGAAGCACCCATAGAAGAGTTATTAGGTGCAAACTTTAATCCCTCCTGACAGCTGAAGGGAATGAATTGTGGCCTTCACAGCTGGGGTTAGTGATGTAATTAGATAAAACAGTGGTAGTATCAGTGGTGCTCTGTCTGGCTGCCATTTCCTGAGATAAAACCCACTGTGCACCTTAATGAAGTACTGTACAACCACTTTGTGTGCTATTTGGTGCCTGCCGTACTTATGCTTGAGAATACCTGCCAAATCTGGCTGTTCACAGAATTTAGGCATATGTTTTGTGATCAGATCCTGAGAATCAGGCCCTGCAAATTTCCTGTGAAATTGGTTTGGGAGGTTTTCCAGTTGGTGGACAGGTTCTTCCTGTGGCCTCTATCAAACCACTGCCCCATGCACACAGAAGGTGTTGTGCCACCTCCTAACCTATGGTCATACATCCATTTATATGGTGCACATACTCCCAAAAAAGAATAGGAGTGGGGAATTTGCATTTTTTTCCCTGAAAATATAATTTTCCTGAACCATTGCAATTTGGGTTGTAATTAGGCCACTTAACCTGTATCAGTAACATGTGTTGAATCTGTTATATGCATTCATCAAAGCCTTGAAATGAGATAAGTAAGTGTGTAATGGGAACTTTTAAAGCATTTGAGGCTAAGCATTACTGACTGTAAATAAAAAGAGACAAGCAGTAAAAAGAAATGAATAGAAGTAGCATTGAAAAAGAAGTAAGTCTTATTTTGTCTTTAAGCCTGGATCTACTGGAGGTAAGCAGGAGTATGCTTGTGTGACCAATATTTCAAAAATGAAACATATAATTTCCTTTTTTTTTCATAATAATCTGAAACCCATTGGATCATCACTGAGAAAAATCATAGTGTATCCAAGCAACCCAGAAACCTCATCTTTTGTACTTAACATTGGATAAATATTCAATGACTTATCAACATACAAAATGCAAATATTTCCTTACTTTATCTATATTGAAACATAATCGCTTCAGCCCACTTCTCACTTTTTCACTGCTTGCTGACATTGTAATTGCATTTAAGAGTGCTTTTTAAATTTTTTAAAAATATTTAACAATGCATTGAGAGTGGCAATCCAAGCGTCATCCTTGTTATTATTATTTACATTAATGTCTAACCTGTTCTGGAAATATCCACCAGAAGAAGAACCCCAAAGACATCACCCTCACTGGTTCAATTAATCAGGAAATGCCTCAAAATCAGTCCTGGCAACTGCATGACACAGAGGGTCTGCCTTTAAATATTTTCACGTGCTTGTAGCTTTAAAGTTATGTCTGTCTTTAACTATTTTCACATGCTTGTAGTTATAAAGTGATGTTAGTAAATATTGAAGGTCTCAGAATAGATCTTGGTTTGTCCTTAGAACTTAAATTGGTTTTGGGAAATATATTCAGCATAATGAGTAAAATATGATTAATTTCTAGCTATAGAAATTCCTTTGGTCTTCTGATGTGTTATTTACTCCAGAATTTCATTTTAGTTAGTAAGAGCCATGGAATGGGCACAGGGGAATAAATGAGAACAGAACAGCTATTAGGCAGGTATAGATCAGCATACAGACCTCAGCTGCCGGTAGATCACCTTTTCCAAAGACTAAAAGAATAACATCAGCAAGACTCTACTGATGCTGACTCAGCATTATTGCCTTAGTAGAGAGCAGCAAGCAAAAATGCACATGATTTTATTTTTGTAAATAACATGCAGCAATACAAATTGGAGATGATACGCTTTTACCTTTTTTTCAACTCTTTATCAAACCAAGAATGTAGTTCATTTAGTACAGATTGAGCTTGTGACTGTGAACACATATGTAAAAATGGTAATGAACAGATATTTTTCTGCACTACAGATGATTATCCTATGAATCTCTTTATTGCCTGTTATACCTAACTCGGCAGAATCAGCTCTCCTCAGAGCTTCAGCAAATAAAGTCTCAAACACACTGATCAGGTACACTATAAGTAGCTATGATTTATGATATTCAGTTGCTAAATTCAGACATTGTATACTATATTGTCATTTTGTAGACTCGGGAATCTAAAGTGATACCAATAACTTTAGGCGTTCATTTTTTCACACAATTGGAGATTTCATATCTGGAAGCTTTCATTATCCACAGGCCATGAGGAGATGAGGCTGGTTTAGAAGACTGCAGTCAAATTGGCTGAATTGCTGGTTTTGTTCCAGATAAAATTGAAACCTTTACAGGTAAGGTAAGAAAGCTTGTATGAAGAGCAGCAGAGCTCAAGCAAAAAGCAAAATAAAGAAAACATGGCTTTTTGATACTGCTGGGATAGTCACAGCATGCACTTCTGAATCAACATCTGTAACTGATGGGACTCCCTCAGAGGAAACTTTGCAGCAGAGTATTTACTTCATCAATATAATTAAGTTTTAGTGATGAGTGATGCTGAGAAGACAAAATACATAGACATGTAAGGCAGTAAAATAGCAAAAAAAGAGGAAATTCGGAAAAATTGTTTTCATGTTATTAAATTAGTAAATAATTTCTGACCCATCCTTTTAATAGTATAAATTTATTTTTTCAATATTCTTGTTCCCAGAAATATATGTATTTAAGTCTCAGTTATATTTTATCATTTTGTAGCATGATAAAAACAATCTAAAAAATTAATACATATCATAAAAACAAGAGGAGATAATGTATTTTTAAAATTCTGGATAAATATCATGTCAACCTAACCTATTTAGAAGGGTTCTATGAATATGGTCTCTAAAAATTACGACATATTAAAAAATATACGTAAAGTATGACTTTACCAAAAGAAACAATTATTCCTGCCCATAATTTATTTCTGGCTCAGACTGCACAATTCTGCATCTTCCAGTCTAAATAATTATCTCCACAAAGATTAAAATGTGGCCCTTTATTTACCATTAAAGACATTACTAAAATATACTGTGAATGTTTCCAATGAATGCTACGGTAGCATAAAAGTCTCTCCAGTTTGGAAACTCTCCTATTTCTATAATCAAAAATCACATTGATCTTTGTGGGGATTGTGAGCATGAATGGTGAGTTCACATGTAAGAATTTGTAAGAAATCTTATCCCTCCCTTCTTCTTGCCATACTCCAAAACTTTTTCTTTTCCTGCTTCCTAGGTTACAGTCACTGTAAAAACTATTTTGCTCCTCTGTTCCTGATATGCAACCACATGCTTGGTGGAACTAAAATACACTTTGTTTGCTTGTACCCTGAAAGCAAATGATCAAGTTACTTTCTGCAATTCCTTGACATCATCAATGAAATTTATTGTTCCTCAAGTTTTGTGTGAGACCTTTGAGTTGCATTAGCCATATTTTTATGTCCCCTTGAAATTATTGACAATTCAAACATGGAGATAACAAGAACAGATTTCATAAGAACCTTCCTTTCTTGCAATGTGTAGGCATACATCTGTGCTTTGGAAGGGGTAATCCAACTCAAAAATTCTCTGTTTATCACTTAAATAAAACTCTCTCTAAGGCAGAGTGTGACAGCCATTTAGTTACTCAATGTAATACTTGACAAAAGATCTGGTGAAAAAAATCCCAAATACACGCAAAAATTTCTTCCTCCCATTAATATGCATATTGCTTTCTAACCTTTTTTTTTTTTTAAGTGAATGGGATCTTACCATTTTAGTTAAATTCATATTATTTCAATATATTCTTATTTATTTAGTAAGTTTAGTAGGACAAGTACAGGATGTGCTTCTTCGATGGCTTATTTTCTCCCATATTTAAAACAAAACTCAGTGAGGAATAGGACAGGCATTAGATAATGCGATCGGTAAATTATCTATCAAAACAGATTCTCTTTCAGGTGCTTCAGAAAAGCCCTACTTAAAAGAATTACAAAGCTTTCTGTCTTAAATGTTTATTTTTTTTTAAATTTAGTCCAAACGAGATGCTTTGTACAGTAGGAAAACTTGCAACTCAGAGTCTCCCGACTAGCTGTAGAAATGACACTGATGATTCTTAAATTTTAAGGCAGGAAGAACCTTTGCGGTTAATTACTACAGGCCTTTTGAAATTTCCTGTCTATTGACACACCTTCAATATGATGAGTAGCATTTATTTACAGGAGTGAACTCACCAAAGAGGTATGGTTTTGGACAAAGGTCAGTAAAAGGGAATGTAAATGCTGGCAAGAATCTCTATTGTATCAAACCTAGCAAATCTTACTAGGTCTCAGAAGTGATGCGCAGTGGATGATTCAAGTGAAAGGTTAAAAGGAGTGTAAGTATAAAAAAGTTACATCTCTCTTGGTACAGTCACTGAGTTGTTAGTAACCAGCAGTTAAGGACTTTTCAATCTTGAGATTGTTCTCTGGACATTTCATTTTACTGATGCTTGATAAACCTATCATACATTAATTTCCTAATTCTTCTTCTAGCCATATTACTGAGCTCTATCATTCCATGACAATTGTGACTATTTAGTATTTATTTATTATAAGACCTTCTCTTTAATTTCTTTTAAGCCTGTTCCCTAACAATTTTGTGATGGGTAAATTTTACTTGGTTATAGTACTTGTAATGTTTGAGATTTGACATAATCCTGTTAATACACTCCTCCTATCAGTCACCTCGTTTTCAAAGTGAAGAGTATTTTTAATCTCCATAGTTCTCATCTGACTTACCTTCTACCTCTGAAACTGCTCTACTTCTGCTGCATCTTTTTTAACAGGGATGATCAGAATTACATCCACATGTTGACATAGACTCACCAGACATGTATGGCGTGATAACAACAATTTCTGTTCTTTATTACTTTCCTAATATTTCCTAAGTTCTATTTACCACTTTAACTGCCTCTGAACATTCAGCTGATGCTTTCAAAAATCTACTTATAATGGCTACAAGATCTTTCAGAGCCCATTATTTTGCATCTATAGTAAGGTTATTGTGTTTTTCCCACCAAATGCATTATTTTGCATTCATTGACTTTGAATTTTATCTGCCATTTCATTTCCATTTCCAGAGTTAATATCACAAGATATTCCTGCAGATCTTCCCAGCCAGCTGTAGATTTTAACTCACTATTCTAAACATATTTTTTACCCACACCACTGACTCTGTCAAAGGACACCAGTAGATTTGAGAAGCAAAAATTATGTTGCAAATCACATTCCCCTTACATAAAGCACATTGACCTTTTCCAATGTATTATAGTTACTTCACTATCTAATAAGCCTATCTTTCTCATAGTATTTATTTATAGTCTCAGTTTTTAAATCAAGCACCTAGAAATATCTGGATACCTCTTGCTACCCTTCAGGGAGGCTAATTTGACTGACAGATTAGTTACCATAGTCAGTATTTCAGCAATTTGATATTTGAATTTCCTTAGTTTTCCTAGTTAAAAAATTGTATTGATGTCTTGCTATGAGATATTCTATTGAACTATTCTGACATCTGACACTTTAATATGAGACAGTTGCTCCTTCCTCCTCCTTATTCTTTGTGTATTAGTGAAAAGAATTTAAATTTTAAGCTATGGCCTTATCTTTCTCAAGATCAGTCACTATATTTCAGTTGTCTATTAAACTGTATTTCTGGTTGGATTCCTGCTTCTGATATGTGTGAATAAAATTGACGTTTTTGATTTTTATGCAACTAACAACTCATTCCTTGAAATCTCTTTTCACCTTCATTGCTAGGATTTTATATTTAGAAAAATCAATACATATTAATGGATTAAATTTTCCATGTTATTTCATATTTTTCTTCTTCTAAGATGTGGCTTAAATTTTTGTGAAAATTCCTTTTTTTTCGAAATGCTTCTTTCACTGTGCTGTTTTAGTAAAATAGGTGCCTTGCTTGATTGCTTACTTCAATTTTTAAGGAGAATTTTGATAAGCAAAGTGCAGGATAATAAGTAGTGCTAAGTAGTCTTCATTCTGTCATTAGCATTTTCCTCTACTAGCTGTTCCTTTGCACACCTCTCATTTCCAAACTGCTGCAGAACCTGATGCTGCATGCATGGAGAAAGACCCCAAAAGAACAAGGCCAATGTCATTACAAGAACTATGTAAAGATACCTCCCTAGACTCTAAGCTTTGTGAGTCTTGAATTTCCTAAACAAAGGTCTTTGTATTTATCTTTTGATTTTCTCCACGTATCCATCAAGTACATTTTTAAGTCATGTATTTTCTCCATTTCTATGTTTCAGACTGTGTGATACCAGCTTCTCCTTCCAAAGCATTTCATTAACAAGTATACAGATGTAGGTACCAAGAACTGTATGTCTACACAGTTCTATATTTTATGAACAGCAATTTTTTCAAACACCAGTGAGAGCAACCTTCTGAAATTTCTGCTAAGGCAATAAGGCTGAGTGATTTGCTAGGATTAAATTTCTATTTATTTATTTATTTGCATAATCCTGGGTAAATGATCTGTATTAAATGAAAGATGTTTGATCTAATGATTGTATCATATTCAGTTGAGACTGCAATTTACTTGGTACATGTAGATGGACAGTTTAAGACCATGTAAAATTGAGATAGTTTAATAGGATTGCCACTGAAAGACCTCTTAACACATATTAACATCAAAATATGTGATTATTTTGACCATCGCAACTTTGGGTCCATTAGGAATGTCACAGAAAGATTATACTAATGAGGACTGCTTTTTAAGCTCCTGACTTCTCTCAGTCAGCTGATCAGATTTTTGAGTCTAGAGACATCCAATCTTTTGGTCACACTAGATACTTTATTAGAGGAATGGAAGAAGGAAAAATGTTTTCAAATCTAGGTGTTTATGAGATTTGCTTTCCTTACTGCAGTGATGAATAGGTTAAAAGCCATTACTTTTTCGACTTTGAAAATTAGTTGACTTAAATCTACGCCCTGGTACCACCAGGCAGTGCAGGCAGCAGCCAACAGCTCCCAGGGCTACACTGGGGAGAGGGACTCTTCCAGTGTCCGAGGTTTTGTGCTCCCCCTTTCTGGGAAGAGGAGGTCAGAAGGAAAACCAGAAGGAATTCTGAAAATGTGTGTTATTCCTGCTCTGCATTTGGGTCGTTGGAATTATTTTGATCTGATTTACTTCTCAGCTTGCAGCATTTGGTTTGCAAGCACTTGTTTCACAAGCTGCCAAAGCAGAGCTGTTAGAGAATTAGAAACTCAGACTTTCTTCTTCACCTTTGAGTTTAAAATCATACATTCTGCTGCTGGGATTCAACTTGCATCAGGAAATGATGGTGTAGAGTTTCACCACTGAAAGACAGTAAAAACAGTTTTGTGGAGTCTTAACAGAATATTTGAAATGTCTAAAGAACTTCTGTGGGGATGCACAGGCAGAATTAGAGATCCTCTGAGAGCCAGGTTTAAATATTTAATCATCAGAACTATCGTTTTATGCAAGGATGATGTGCTCAAAAACTACACAGAGGTTGTTCTAATGACAGTTTAAGCAAAAGATTGCTTCCATTCTTTCCATAATGAGACTGATCCCACGTCTGGGATAAATTCAGTGCTTTTTCCAAGAGAAATCCTCACAGTTGTTTCCTAATTCCAGCAAAGGGAGTGTAAGAAGGCAGGCACTGCTACAGGCATCAGAAAGCACCAGACGGGGGAAGCATGGAGAGGTTGAATTTCCACTGGTAAACTGAAAGTGGCTGACTGAGCTTGGTTATAATTTATCTGAGAAGGGGAGAACATTTGTCTTTTTGCAAAGCTTCCGTGTTTATTCTTTTTTGTGTTGACTTCGCATTTCTAAAAGTCTTTCTTTGGACTTCTGAGGCCTTGATGGTTTTGTTTTACATGGTTGGTTTTCGGTTCTTTTTGCAGATGAAAATGCCTCCTTCAAGCTGTTTGACCGTTGCCAAAGGCCTGTGCTTTATTTACTCTCCATTGCAGTGGCTTCTGTTTAGCTTGCTGAATGGCAGCCTGATTCCTGGCAAGTACTTTAAATCTGCATGACCAGGAAGGTTGAGAGGATAAGAGGGAGTGAAAAGTCCCCTGTGCTCTTTCAGAGGTAAAATCTATTCAAGTTTTATAAGTGTTTTAGGCATGAATGCATTTGAAATATAACTAATTAATCTATTAATATACTTCTGCAACAAACCAAGATGTGCTTACTTTCTACAAACTATCAGAGCAGTTACTACTTGTAGTCTGCTTTGCATATTACAGAAAAAGGTTACACTAAAGGTTTTTAAAACTCTACATTTAAAACCTTTTTAAAAATATATTTTAAATGATAAAAAGTATTTAAATGAAAAAACGTGTTTAACTTCCATACCGCATTTTATTGTTTAAATGAAAGAAAAAAAAATCTTGTTTTAAATGACAGAGCCTGTACTCAGAGAAGCTTGTGACACTGTGATAAAGTCACTTGCTCCTTGCATCAGGTCCTTTCATACAAGCACCAAGTCTGTGACGCTGCACAAATTCCTAGAGCTCTGCTTTGAAAAGAAAAGCCTCTTCGGAGGAAGCACAGAAGAAATCCTCTGTGCTTTTGCCCAGAACGATGAATTTGAACCCATAATATAGCACATCCTGATGTGTGTTAGTCCTCCTCATCATGACAATTCCTCTGTTTGGCCTGGGAAAAGAGCCTGATAATTTTGCTCTTTTGAACCGGTAAGCATAATAGGTGCCTAAATATCTATTAAGTACCTATTATGTACCCATTAGGTAGAATAATAGCCTATCCGAATATGGCCTTAATTGCCTCTGTGTAAATGTTCCAGAAATTTGTGTGCTAACAACAGTAAAGACTTCCACTGCTTAAAGAAAACCTATGAGCAAAGTCACAGCTTCTTGATAATGGGCCATTATCCATTAACTGTACTCACATAAAAAGACATCTCTTTTGTAAAATGCCCTTACAATGGGACTGCAGCTGAGAGATGATATTTCCTCTAACAAGTGTTGTCTAATCAAACAGAGGCAGCAATTTGCAAAGGCTGGAAGGTCAGCACAGAAATTATTCTGAAGGACCAAAAGGTGAGTCGGTTGCTGGGAGGATGCCTGTAAAATAAGATAGGAAAAGCTGAGGGATTCTTTGGGCAGGGAAACCTGCAGGAATCGTCCAAGGCAAAGTAAGAGCCTCCTAAGGAAACACAGTCTGAAAAAAACCTGAAGAGGAAATTGAGAAGAGTAGCTGTAACATAGGGGAGTGCCCACCTTCAGGCCTTTTTCTGCAATAGGGCCTACGTAGTGTCATTCCTCTGTGTTTTCTCATAATTTTCCTGCTTAAGAAAAAGACAAACGAGAGCAAAGTGAAGCCTTTTCACTGGATATGAAAGAAATGCATTTTCATTTTATGTGGCAAACATTCTTCAAGTCCAAGTCCCTCAGGCCTAGTCTTTACTTGCAACATTTGGCTCGCAGAAGTTGAACTCTCTTAATTTCTCTACCAACAAAGGAATGGCAGTCAGAAGATCCCACGCTGGAGCTGAAGGTAAAAGCTAAGGAAACAGAGCCTAAATTTTGCATGCACTTTCCTACACAAGGATGCTGCAGCATTTCTGTACGAGTTTGACACGTACTGTAGGTAAAAGAGGTCCAAAGAGGTTTCTCTTCTCATTTGTCTTCTCTCAGTGATATGGGGAACCAATGAAAAAGTGATACTATACATGAGGAACACAGGAGTTATCACAAGTCCTGTGATACAGTATTCCATGGAGTCTTTAGGCATTTCTGTTGTTTGGAATGAACAGAAAACCATAAGGACATTTGAGTGAGATAAAGAGCATTCTGAAATTTCTTGTGTTCTGGTGATAAGGAGTTCTCTGTATCATACATGTATTCTCAAGTAGTTTGCTTATCATGGCAAATCCCAGTGTTATATCGTGGCTAGAAAATTGATTGTTTTCATTTTTCATCTAGGGACTCCAAACAACAAGAACTAATTAAGCATAAGAGTGATGTGAGACTGACAAGCAGAACAATTTCTTTTTTGCTTTTGACCATTATCTAATGTGATTTTTTCCCCTCTTACTGGAAAAATAGAATGATCTTTAATTAAAAATGCCACCATTTGAATGACTCTTGATGACAGTGAGGTTAAAGAACATAATTTGTGGCAGCTTTAATCAGAAAACCATGAGACCAGCATGAATAATACAGTCAAAATAACAGACTATGTGCTAGTAATAATGATTTAATGTTTGACACTTGTTTGCTTAATTTTGTTTGTGTTTATGCAGAAAGAACACTACATCTTTTGCTAATGGCATAAATAAATACATCAACTTCCAGCTCTTGTTCGCATGGTATCTGCAATATAATGGAGCCCTTAATGCATTACACTGCTGCTGTCCAACTCCTGGCATGCAGGTCGAATCTATTCCCCAGGTGATTCATCATGTTATAAAGTTTGTTTGTTCTCTGGTCCATGAGCAACACACTGTAATAAAATCTGGCTATACTTGTCAAAGAAGTTGAACAGTTCTGTTTTATATCACCCTTAGGCTAGCTAAGTTACAGTGAGCATCAGTAAGAATGCAGAGTTAGCTAGTCACTGGAGGGATTGAGAAAAAAATTCCTAAAGTGTTCAACTAGTTTTCTGAGATTTTTGATTCAAACATTATTAATTACATAAAAAGCTAAAAATTAAATTTAAAAAACTCCTTTCCACATGAAAAGAAGTTCTTCTATTTTGTTAATTTAGAACAGCTGACTGGCACAGCAGTGCATAAGGAACACGCATGGGAGCTTTTCTCTTGACAACATTCCCCTAAGAGGTGAGGAATGACCAGCCAGGGTAGGTAAAGGATGTATTCTGTTGAGCCATCACTTCTGTTTTGTTTATTTTAACTAGGGGAATAAACTCTAGAAAAATACTGAGATATTATTGCACATATTTTCATCATCAGGATCTCTTTTAAATTAATTTATTCTGGCTGAGGAAAGTTTGCATTAATTTTTTTTTGTTTTAATTTTTATTTAAAAAAATAATAATTGCATATCTGCCTGTAGTCTAGCACATCTTACTCCTGACTTTAAAAATAAAGGGATGCAAAACTGAATTATTTTCTTTATTCAATAGCTCATATAATGAAGTGCTGTACTGAAAATTAATTATACAGAACTGAATGCAGCACAGATATAACATGTATTTATACAGCTTGCTACTTTAAGAAATTTTTATCAAAGTTTTGAGAAGCCAGATATATTTGATTGTTATCTTATTGTCTTTCTACAAAAGTTCTACCATATTTTGAGATAACAACTGGTATAGATCCTTTCTGAACAGATTTTATAGGTTCTTTTTTACTCATATGTACTGTTTAGTTCAGAGTGAGTGAATGATGGGTGAAGCTGGTGAGTAAAGAAGTTGCAGTGAGTTCAAGATAAATTTAAAAAACTGTTAAAGTCTAATTTCCATCAGGCATTTCAAACCCACATCCTAGGTTGGTTAATGCTGTGAAAGACTGGTCAGAGGCAGAGTAATGGAAATAGAAGCTGAGGGAAGATCTCAAACATTGCAGCAGTGAATACCATTTGCATCAATAGGCAAAAAAGATTTCAGGATATCACAAACTGAGGGAGGAGAGAGGCTTAAGAAAAGAGTGCCCTATGGAAAGGAGACTTTGGAACTCTAAGCAGACAAACTGTCTTAAGCTCTCTGCGTTCAGAAAACAAATCATATCTATCAGCTGATGGTAATGACAATAATGGTAAAAATATCTTAAACCCAAGTAATTCCATCATTTTATTTCTTCAATATCAGCAGACATTTTTTCATTATTTGGGAAAAATACCCTAAGGCTTTGTAACTTAGAAACAGAGCTGGAGTTTTTTCCACATCCAAAACTTTCTCAGAACAAACTTTGAGTCCTGGAAGCCACTTAGCCTCCTAGCAAGACCAAGGTGGCCAGCACTTCCAAGAACCACACAGCTCTTGCTCACTCTGCCTCGTTGCCATTGCTCCAGGCAGTGCTGTGGGACAGAGAGGATACATCCAGCACATGCTGCCACTGCCACCGCTGCCAGAGCTTCCCAGGCCAGGGAATGTCCTTTGCTGCCAACTGTTTTGGGAACTGGAAGAGTATGAATAGGGAACATCATCTACTGGGGAAGGAAGAGGCAGTATTATTTGCACGATGGGTGTGGTAGGAAGTGTTTGCCACACTGCCCAGCACGGAGCTGGAGCAGCAGGGCTGGGAGAGCACAGTGGCTCTTGGCACAGATCCAGGCAGCCCCGGTTGTGTGAAGAGGAGATGAAGCCTGGGAGACTTGGAGATATTTTTCTTGAATAAAAAGGACGGTTTCCATAGAAACTTCTCTTTTATTTTAAACAAATTTAAAAGAGAAATTTAGCAAACTATAAAATCAAGCTTCCAGAGCCCAATTTAAGCTATTCCTTATTGATTGCAATACAAATGAACATAAAAGCCTGCAGCCTGGAACTGACAGTGAGAGACAGGCTTCTGCCAGCTCCCTTGTTCCTTCCATCAGTGTATAACCTCTATTAGTTGATAGTGGCAGTGACACACACTTTCTAGCACCCTCCATTTTATAAAAGGAGCTTTCTTTAGAGCGTCTCATCTAAGGGCTCTTTGTTTGTTAATGAAAACACATCTCTTGGACTTAACATGCAACGCAGGCATCACCCTTATTCCGAACAACTCTTACTTTAAATTCAGTTATTTACAAACAAGCAGAGCAGATGCAAAGTGGCCATTTCACCACTACACTGCATTTCCCAGAATACCAAAATGCAGCACCGAGGGTTCACAAACCTCTACCAGCTGGAGGTGTGGGAGATGGTATCCCTCTTAGCAAGTATCTGCTGTAGTGCACAGGGTATCCAGAGGAAGCAATTAAAAAAGCATCTTGGACTCAGGCACACATATGGCTTATTGCAACAAAAGCATACTAAGGTATCCCTCTGACAATCATTAAGTTTTGCACATACCATTTTAAAGCCAGACCCAATTGCCCTCCCCCTCACAGTTCCTTCAGCAACTTCTTTAATATTCAACATACAGTACAAATTGAGCCCTTTGAAATATTTATTTAATTTTTGAAATGTCTTTATTTTCTTAATACTTAATATTTTCTTAATTCTTAATTGTCAGGCTTTTAATCGGTGTTTACTGCAATGAAAATGATACAAGTTTGTTGGTGAGGTGTTATTACAAACCCTTCCATGTTGTTTTAGAGAAGCTTTACATGCTGGCAGTGCCCTGTGTACTCCAGTAAATGCATTGCCACTATTCCACACAACCCCATTCAAGTCTTTCATGAATGAGTGGGTTGGCTGCTTAAAGAAACATTGTCAAAAGTATTGGCAAAACCAGGGTTTAATATGAATTTGGGAAAATGTGACTTTACAGAGTTTGATGGCAAGGTTCACTCTATTACATACTATACAGATCGAAGCCCACAAAACATGATCAAATTAGAAGCAGTTTGGAATGGTTTGCATGGCAATGGGGAATGCAAAAGGGGGTAAGGGTGCAAAGAATACAGATGTAAAGATAAGGGTGCAAAAGGATTTAGCAGCACTTAATCATTGAGTAACATTTACAAAGCAATTTGATAGGATTCACTACAAGTTATAACAATGACTTAACTACAGGTTTGAAATAGTAACATTCAAATCATAATCAAATCACACGCAGACAAAGCAATATGTAAACCTATTATTTTGTGTGCAAAGGTACATACAAATATAAAAAGGTACATTTATAAATATAAATATTTCCCCTCAGGTTCAATGAAATACTCACATCAAAGTCCTTTGCATTTCCCAACAGGCAATGGTTGCAGCTCAAGGAGCATAAAGATGTGGTGGGGGTATCAGCCCAGTCCACATTTTCAGAGATGGCTTGTTGAATACTGCAAGCTTGAGGGTTCGTGTGCTCCAAGAGGCATCCAGCTCAGAGGGAGATGCTTGTGCAGCCTGCTGCAGTCCAGGAGAGCTCAAAGAGCCTCACTTAGGACTGCTGTTTATAGGGTTGCAAGATGATTAACTTTGGTCATCAGTAAGTTTCCATTCTGGCCGTAACCCAAATTGGTAACTACTGCACTTTTTTTCCCAAAGTGCAGTGACAATGGTACGGTTCCTCTCAAGCTGCAGTTCACAATAGTGCCACTCCATTCAGGTTATGATTGAGAAAAATTGTTTACCAAAACTACGAATGATAATTGCTTATCCTTTGTTTCCCACCTAGGTTAGGCAACTGTTGTTTCTGATTGTTCCCACCTTTAGCAAGCAAGAGCTCCTGGTACATCAGGGAATGCCTCTCAGACCAACTAGTATGGTCAAGGGATGATTTACTGCTCAGCTAGTTTGGCCAAGGCTTATCAGGGAGCTTCTGAGGTCATAGAGGAGGTCTAAGGATGAGGTGCGATTGAGATGCAGCACCACAAAGGCACTGCTCTCTTTACCAGCTTCATATAAAAATGGTTATGTTTTCATTAAGGACATGATGGACTACTCCATTTGGCATGGTCACACAATCCTCCAGTGACCTAGCAAAAAGGTTGCTGTGCATTTGTTTTTTTTTAGAGGAAAATTTAAAAAAACACATGCTTCATAAAAGAGGGGCTTCTTTTGATCCTGGAATGACCCAAATATTGGAGGTAAGCACATTTGCCCCTATAGTGCTGCTTTGCATCTGCTCTGACAAAAGAGGAGTCCAAATTTGCGTCTTCATGAGTGACACAGCACTCAGTAGGCTGAAAGGGCAGATGGCACAACCTCTCAGCTGCAGAGAGGGAATGAAGGATGGGATCGCCTGTACAGCCAGTTCTTTGTAATTTGGCACTGCTATGCTTCTGCTGCTCTCTTCCTTTCATCTTGTGAAAGGACCCTGAAAATTGGAAATATTCCTACTTTTTACAAGGATAAAACAAGATACTGGTCTTAACATTTCTTTTTCTTATACTTCATTTTAAAGCTGGACTTCTACCCTAGAAGTCTGCTGCCAGGTTTCTGATGTGAGAATAGCTAGAAATAACTGGGAGATGGGGTAGTAACAGTGTAAAGGGGGTTCTGGTGGTACATGCTACTTGCGTATCCCTGTCCAGGAGGAATCATCTTACATGTGTATCATGAAAAAAGCAAAATGGATTTAACATCTCAGAAAAGAGCAGTGCAATTCAATCTGCTGTGATTCCACTTTTTGTCCTGTGTGAGCTTAAATCTTGATTCCAAGTTATAAAAGATAGAACTGGTTGGAAATCACATATGCTGACTCACTGTGAATTGTTATGAGTAACTTAATAGCTTAGTCATCTAACATAGAGATACATTTGCAAAAATATTGAAATCTGGGAAGAGGAATGAAGTGTAACAGAGCATAAATAAAATGCTCTTGTGTTTTTCTGAGATGAATGTTTTGATTTTCATCTGATATCTGACAATCACAAGAAAAGTACTGCCTCAAATATTGAAAAATAGTAGTGATACAATATGATCTTTTTTATTTCCACCTAGAAATGAAAAAAGACACCCTGAAAAATAAATGTTGTCCAACATTTCAGTTGCATCTCACATAATAACAATTTAAACCTACTGAAAGAGATAGTATTTTTGCAAAAAGTAAAAATTAGAATAATCAGAATTTCAATATTTTTAGCCATTTGTTTTTAAGTTAAGGGTCAGTAAGACATGGACATATAGTTATGAGCAAAGACCATGTTTTGATTATCAGTTTGTGCTCAGGAGTCCTGGCTATGTGTGAGAGCACGTGTTAATAGGCATTGCTTCAGAAGACATATGCATATTTCACATAAAAATAACTTCTTTCTACATTTTTGCTCCATCTGTAGTTGCATGAGAAAAAGATAAGCAAATGGTCTTCATATGGGTTATCTTTAGACAACTAACATTTTCAACCGGACTTACTGATTCTACCGTTTCCATATTCTACTGGAAACGGTAGAATTAGGAAATTCTATCCTAGAATAGTAGAAACGGGAAAAATAAAATGTTAGGCCACTCAGGCACTGCTGGATGGACACTGGGTGGGGTGTAGATAAAAGACAGGATGTAGAAAATCTCTAAACAGGTCATTATAATACGTAGCTTAGACAAATGCACATCTTGCATTGGGTTTTCTTTGGTGGTTTTTTTTTTAAGCTTTGTCCCTTAGCACAAAACTTTACTCTGGAAATGTCTCACAATTTTGTCCCTGCATCTCCTAAACCCTGCCAATATTCCTCATCCAAGGCAGGATTAATCCCTTGGAAAAGAAGCGAGAAAAAGTAGGCTAGAATTATGGAAAAAATATTAGCAGTAGTATAGAAGTTAGTAGCACAGTTAATACTCTGTCATTTCTGGATTTAACTTTCTGTATCAAGCTTTGCGCTGTTTTCTTTAAAAAATGAATGACTACTCTGATCAATCTTTGCTGTCAGAGATAACCCATGCGCACACACTATATATTAGGATCTGAATGAATGACACATAAAAATCAGATAAAAGAACAGATGCTAATAATTTATTTAAATATAGCCTTCTTGAAAAGGTTAACTTGTCACATTTCATCTTCAGTCATAAACCCCCTATTTTTATAATCGGCAATATTGACTATCTGCTTTCCTTTTATTGGATGGGAAAGAACACACAGTAAGTATTAAAAATAGCCTAAAAATTGAGACTTTCTCCATTTGTGGAAAATGCTGCCTTGGCAATTATGGTAAAAGTCTTAACATGTATTAAGATGTTGTAGTTAAGCTCTTTCTACCACCTAAAGTTCCTTTATTTCCACCTCTTAGTACAATCCATTCAAACACTGTCCCTCTACAACTACTGTGTGCGGTGAAAAAATTTCAGACTGTTATTAGAGTTGCTGTACATGAAGTGCTCCTGAACTGCCCTGGCATCTTATTTGCATTTAGTTTATCTCTAAGATAGATCTTTTGATCATTAAGGTTTTATATAATTTGAGTACAAAAGGGGGAAATTCTGAAATAAACTGTGCTATTCAATCCTAACTTGCGTATGTCGCTTTGCTGGGAGAACATCCTCCTCTGTGCAGTTACAGGTATGGAACTAGCAGGTGGTAATGTTCTGTTTTGCAGCTGCTATGGGCTTATTAGTCCAGAGGTATGTGTCACATACCTCTGTCAGCAGTCATCAATAGTTATTTATTAGGACTGTGTTTGAGGAAACAGAGCCCGCAGTGAATTAAAATCCCCAGAACAAACCAGTCATTTTTTGTTGCAGGTTTACTAAACATTAAGCAGCAATGGAGATGGGTATAGCAGCTTTCATCTACCTTAAGGTGTTCAAAAAATTCCCAGTGTGTGGATGAGCTTGGGAGGAATGGTGAGACTGCAGAACATTTCCTCATGGAACTTAAGAGTAATGCTTCACAGAGATTAAGCAAAATGGCTTCTTTCCAGACTTCATTTCTTAGAACAAAATGTATCTCCCTTCAGCAGTAAGACTTGATTATGCCCTCAGATATGCACAGCACTGAAAAGAGAAATAATTTATGCACTGGAAGGGGTAGCTGCAGCCTCCATGATGAACTGTTGTTCCTTAGAGATACTGTCTTCCAAGAAGTGGTGCATTGTGCCAGTTATGCACAGTTGCTTCTGGACTTAAATATTTCCCCAAATGCAGGATAAGTTCGACCAGATGTAATGCTGTGCGTCTACATTTATTTTTTTAAGAAATGCTGTCTCAGATGAATAGAACATTTTGTTGTTGCTGTTGCTGTTGTTGCACACCTTATTTTGTACTTGAAGAGGTAAAAATACTCACGATTTCTGGATGGTTCTCTAACTATACCATTTCAGCAAACCCAAAATTCAAGCACTAAGTTTCGGCAGTATGCTGGAATACACATCCAATAGTAACTTAGACCAACAACTTAATATATTAAACAAAAAAAAAATTATAAGTTTACTTTTGGTATTGCCTCAAAAGACAAGTATGGGAACTCCAGGCTGTGTTTGCCCTCTGACAGGACTACAGGATGTGGCCAGCTGCATTCAGTCCAGCAACAGAGATATTTTTTAAATTTTTTTTTTCTTTGTAATAAGAAGCAGAACCAGATTGATACATTCCCTAATACAATTAACATGCTATTGTTTACAAGCTGTATTGCTGGTTGAAAGTATTAAAGTAAATAAAATAGCATATAGGTGTATAAGGATTACATAATAAGAATGTAATATAGAAATGTAGTAATTATAGCAATACAACATAAAAATTATGTAGCAATAAGTTGTCTGAGTACTGCACCTAACAAAGCCTGTTTTCCATTGGATTTGTCTTGTGGTTGACAGACATTTTAAATGAATTAGTCAAAGGCTGCAAGATGAGCTCACCCCTAACCACATAGCAGAGAATCCAATGAGGAGATAAAGGTAACTGCAAAAAAAGATTTTGTCAGGTTGTTCCTTGTTAGTTAATGAGAGGATCAGTAAGGGGCACTAAGTTTGACTGAGTAGGGTCTGCTCTCATCTCACTGATAGCTGCATATTTATAAATAAAGCGTCTTACTGTTTTCTTGGAGCTTTCTGGATATCTACTAAAGTACATTGACTTTAGCCTGTAATTGTCCTTTTAGTGAAGGCATTAGCACAGTCTTTGTTCTCAACTGTTCCAAGTTATTTGCTTTTATGAAGAGGTGGGAGGATCCATTTAAGACTTCAATTAATGCAGTTTGAAGTTGGTCATTACGTTCTAAGGTTGCTAATGGTGCTCAGAGTCAGTGCATAGCTCCGTCCACACATATAAACATGCAGTATCTCAAACTGCACAAATCCCTTACCCTCAGAAATCTGACTTACTAATAGGTACAGACTGCCAACACACAGCACCCAGGTCTTTCTTAGTATTACTTTGAAATAGCTCTGGTTAACATCATAATGCTGTTATGTTTACATTCAGAGCTGTAAAGTAACATGATTTTGTGAAAGTATGCTCCTCACTCAGAAATATTATTAATATTTGTGTATTAAATATTAATGTATACATGTATCTTTGCATGGCACTTTCCAGATATTAAAAAGAAAAGGTCTCTGTCCTCAAGAGCTTACAATCTAAATACCATTGCTGTAAAAAGCACTTGCCTCCTGATGAAACTGAACCTACTCGGAAACTATTTCTTTATATGGAAATGTCCAGCTTCTCTAAGCAGTGCTCTAGAATACGAATGTTTTTTCCTACATGAAGTGGGAGTTTTTTTCCTGGCTCATAGCATTTATTTTTATTATAGCTAAAGGCTTACAGATTTTTCAACCTAATTACATATTTGCGCATTTATTCATTTAAGTGCTCACTTTGCTTACTAGAGGTCAGTGAATAATTTTGCTAGGAAGTTTAGCTTTTCAGGAATCTGTACACATTAAAAATATGCATATGGATTATACATTATTAGAATACCTTAAATTCTTCGATGTGCAGAAATATAGCGCTTGTTGTTCTGGAAGTGTGAACAGTGTTTCTTTATCGAGTATCCAGACTGGTAGGTGGCAATTTGGATTACTGTGCGATAATACTTTGCAGATTCTTTAATTCATAAACTTACATGGAATAAATATAAATTCCTTCGTCTTACAACTGTGGAAATGGATGCAATAAGGGACATGAGTTATTGAATTGTATAAGGTTGCAGAGCAGGTCATTGACAGAGCAAAAGCAGTTTTTCTAACTATATCATCCCTTGGTTGGATTATTCTATGCATAAATTTGTTCTCTTGAATCAGTTTGGTAGAAAATGCACCTTTTCATGAAAAACATTACCTCATTTTTGTCCTTAGTAGAAAAAAATTCTTAATGTCATCATCTTACATTTTCCCTGAACATCATATTGCTTATTGTGTGTTAATTTAATTGGCAAACTAGGCATTATAACGAATTGTTCCAACAAGCATGATCTTTCCTGTACAATTTCTAACACATCAGGGAACTGTAAGTTTGATAGGCAGTATTCGAATCTCAGCTTCTAAGAGTGAACATAATCTAAAATAGTTGTATCAAAAAGTCAAGTTCTCTTGTATCAACTTTTAAACAGGCCTTATACTGGACTTTTCACATGTAACTTTGTTTAACATGTGAACTTAGTGGTGGAGACTTTGGAAAATGAGAAAGAAACAGCAAGGGATGCAGAAAAAGAGGAAGACTTATTTGGATTGGGTGGAATGATGAGAAAAGCAAATGCGAAAGTTTTGGGAAGGCAACACCTGATCTTTCCCAGACTAATTCAAGCCAAACTACTTCATCTCCTAATGCTTTCTTATTATTAATTTGATCTAATTATTGCCTTTATTTCCCCATCTTTCCCATTTGCTTTCAGATTCCATTCATATATTTCGAAGATCTGTAAAGTGTTCTAGGATAATGAAGGGTGGCCTTGAAAAAGTTACATAACCCTCAAGTTATAGACCGACATACACTATAGTGTGACACTATATTCATTTGTATCCATGATCATAATTCCAGTTCAATGCAAACTCAGATAATCAATCACAATATATCTTTAAATATACCCTTTTTTTTGCTCAATATAAAAGTATTTCTGCAGTGAATAGAAGAATGGGATGAGTCTTTGACCTTTTTATTACCAGCAGAGTTATTTGCTCACATGATAATGCTAAACATAACAGTTAATGGGAAATATTTATTTGCTCTCTGCTCTGTTTTACTTATTCTAGTGTTACAGTTCTTCTTTATTCTTGGCTCTCTTAAGCCCTAGGGCATAGCAGCAGTTTACAGACCCCTCTGCAGCCTTTGCTAGGCCAAAGGAAGTTATTCCTTCTGGCTTGAGATGGGTTCTGAAGCATGGAGTACAGTTTGGTACCTTCACCCAACTGTTTTATGTCACTCCGAATATTCTTCCTAAGAGGTAATTACAACATAACATGCATATGCCTGTGTTAGTCTGACGTTCACTATTTAAAAAAAAAAAAAAAAAAAAGGTTATATATTGTGGTGCAGCAGAAAAAAGCAGTTGCTGGTATACAGATTTCCCTTATAACTCTGGGGAAATTTAGTCATTATGTTTGAGAACTATATTACTATTTATCTCTTCCCATATTTGATGCTGAAGTCTAAATCCCTAGCCTTAAATGCTGAGTTTGTAGGTTTAGGAGTTTTGGTGAGTTTGTGTTTCTTTAAAATGGAAAATACCTATGAAATGTATCAAAAGAGTTGTATTAGCTTTTGAATTAGTCTTCCATTCTTACTAACAGTACATTAGGAAAATTGTCCTCTCTATTTTAAAAGGATGAGATATGAGAAAGAGCAACACCTGTGGCTTCACTATGATAGATTCCATCATTTGCCATGGTTTCATAATGTTTTACAACTTTTTTTTCAGATGCATACGTGTAACTCTGGTTTGAATTAAATTGTATCTGTATTAAGTTACTGAGCATGTGTTCCCAGATTCAGTTACCTAAGGAACTCCCATGCAGTCAGAAGGAAACAGTCACTTCCCAAAGTGATTTAGACCTTTGTGAAAGAAGTGGTGTTTATCTTCCTGCATGGTGTACAGAAAATCATGCTATGAAAAGCCAGTGTCCATAAAGGAGACAGAGGAGTCCTTCAACTTTATCCAAATAAAGGGAGAGAGTCCACTGGGGCACATGCCCACAGGGTTTTCCCTCTCATGTTTTTTGGAACATCATGGGGGTCATCTCTTCATCTCTGGAAAGAGAAAGAAATCATGATAGCTATCTAGCAGTGAAACGACTGTGCCTGTTTAAAAAGCATGAGTCCTTGCTAAAAAGCTTTACCTTCTCACTGCTCCCTGCATGGATTTGAACTGCACTTGCTCAATGTTTGGATGTATCACAGGGGGAGTTGGCTGCAATCCCTACATTAGCTTGCTAATACCTCCTGATTATAAAAATGGTTTTGCAGACTTTATTTAGGAAAATATGCTCCTCTGTTGTTTGCATGCAGTCTTAAATGACTGCAGGATTTAATTATTTTAATTTCAGGAGGCAACTTTCCTTATTGGGTAAAATGCTGCTCTGAACTGAGTGACCATTGTGAAGTTCTGCATATGTTCTTATCCTGCTCTTGTATTTCAGAATCAACTCAGCTAAAAAAAATGTACAACATGGATCAGGAGAAAGCAAGTCTTTCTAGCCTAATAAAAAGAAAAAAAAATACCAGTCTAAAATACTAATACCAAAAAATGACCTACACTTGACCTTAACCTAAGTCAAGAACTTCAAAGTTAAGCACTCAGTTTGTAAGGATGCTTATTCTTCAAGGATTCTCCTATTATACAGCCTTTAATTATATCCCAAGAATACAATCTTTAATTATACTGGATTTATAATACTTAATTATATTTACCAGGAATGCCTTCCTTACCAGGAAGACTGGGGGACAAGAAAGATATAGGACAGGCAGTGAATGACATTTTCACAGTCGCTTATTAGCAGGGGAAAAAAAGAAAAACTGGAAGAATTATCAGATGCATGCAAGAATAGAAGTGAAATAGTAGCTAAAGTAGCTGGAGCTACACAGAATAACGTAATTCCTTCATTGGTCTACCACATGTTGACCTGTTGAATCAAGAGGCTAGGTCAAAGTCACTGCTTGGTGAGTTTGCAGAGTGCTGCTTTCTTGGAGTTTTTTATTTCCAGATCTGCAAGCACCAGGTTCAGGCATCATTTTCAGAGCTTGGGCTCTGATTTGCTTCAAGATTTTCTGGTTCCTTTTTGGATCTCGCCTTTTGGCTTGGTTTCAGTTTTTCCCTGTATTAAATTTGCAAAATTTTATATTGACACCTATGCAGAACACAGTTGTTCACAGTGTTGAATGAAACAGGAAGCATTCTTTAATGAAAATAATAATTCCACACTATGTGTAACAACTAAGACATAGGGCCTTGAAAGACATAGACTTGAATAATGAGGATGAAAATGTCTTGTGAATTAGAGCCCTGCCAGGAGAAAAGAGACGCCTTACAGGTTATACACAAGATAAAAACCTAAGGTATCTGAAGCAACTAGAAATTAGTTATTAATCAACTTTGGTGTCCCTGCCTTAGCAACAACAAACCTCCACTTTTAAAGTAATTTGTTAGGCTATATTAACTGTGAGGAGTGAAACATTTTTTAAAGTATTATTCATGTGACTGTCAAAATCAATTCCTTTTATTCTGTTTATTAAGGAAGTTAGGCTTATATGACTGCCTGTCAATTTTCTTTGTCTCTTCCCTGAACTCTTGACCAACACCAGCCAAACTCGGCAGAGGACTCCCAAATGCATCACATTCCCACAGATTTTGTGCCAAATTGTGAAAACAAATTAAGGAGTACCAAATCCGAGAAAGTCTGCAGTGTAGTAGCAACATGCCAACAGAAGATCAAGGTGCTACAGGTCTTTGGTCTTCTGGTTTCATAAAGTTGCATTTTGTTCAGCTACTTGTTGATCTATTAAGTACCATGCAAATTGGTATGGATTTAGGGAGAGGCTCAGGAGTCTTCTGGTTATCCCAGTGGCATCAGCCAGGGCACCAAGGTGCTCTCATGCTACGTTCTGTGGTTGGTTTCACACACCAGGGCAGTCCTTTCCTCTACCCATCTTGCTTATTGACATATTTTGGGAGACTTTGGAGTGCCTTGTGAGAGATGTCTTTTTTCAGCATGGTTTCTTACAGAGGCCTCTTCAGGTTTCTTATTTGGGGGGCAGGAATGGGAAGGGTAGGGTGGTATTTTTCTTTTAGGTGAAAACACTCTCTTAAATTTATATAGGTCCTACAGCGGCTTTAGTGTCCACTTTGGCAGTCTTCTATTTGGACATGAGCATTTTGGTTTACATGGGAACACCAGACCCAGTGTTCAATCTTTACAAACTGCAATTCTAGATTAATGATAATAACGATATTTACAATACATTCACAATGTACCTGGAAGTCATGTACAATTCTTGCAAAGAGGAGAAATGTCATTCACCTGCATCTGCCTCGCATCTGTAGTTGTCCAGAAGATGAGGGCTATATCCAGCCTTCAGAAACAGCTATCACTGGCCATCACCCAGTGCTTAAGCTTATGCTAACCTTGAAGTGTTGGAGGCTGCAAACAAATCTATATTGAAGTGGAAACAGAGTGTGTCCTTTGAGCATCAGGAGTAGCGTAGCAGCGTAAAGCAGCGTAGAAAGGAGGTGATAGTACGAGGAAGTGATAATTCAGAATTTGCCATTAATGGAGTTCATAAATAAGGTCCCCAAAAGGCTGATAGCAGGAAATCAAAAATCACAGCCTTCTTCTCCAAAACTGCAGGTGACAGATTTACAAAAAAAATGACAGCGATAAAATCTTGGTGGGGAGGAATATGAATTTTTAAATCTAATTTTGGCTCTTTTTGGAGTGATCTGAGAGCTACAAGACAGTGAATCCTTTGGAAAAAGGGATTAGCAAAAGTAACACCCTGAGAGAGTCTCAGACTTAATCCATGTGCCATCAGAAATGCTGCTCTATCACAGCTGCAGTCCATCAGCGATACACTCAACATCTGCACGAAAACTGTGCACTACAAGCCAAAGATTGAGAAGTTCCGCACCACCTTATTAATTTAGACACACCTGCAAATATAAATATATATTCATTTTTTATACAGAAAGATACATGGGTATCATACAAAGCAGTTACAAAAGAGATACAAAGCAGTACCGGCTTTAAAACTGGCCACTGTGGCTGCTATTCAAACCCCCTGGGACCAGCGAGAGGAGCCCTTGGGATCGCGCCGGGGCGCGGCGCAGGGGCCGCGGGAAGCTGGGAGGGCGGCGCTGGGAGCCGGGGCTGCTCGGGGAGGAAATGTTGCTGTTTGGGAGCTGGAGAAATCCCCCCCGCGAGAGCCGAGAGGAGGGAAGTCAGTCACCTGGCGGTGAAGGACAGTAAAACAGGGACGGAGAGGGAAATCTCTGCCTCTCTCTCTCCCTTCTCTTCTGCAAGAGATCCACCTTCTGTTTTCCTCCCAACTCTTTTAGCATAACCTTCAAAGAAGATCATACCCTACAGACTTTTTAAAAATAATATACATGTGTGCATGTGTATATATATTACTGTTATTATTGAGAGACTATCTTTAGCTGCAAAACAATTTTTGAGCCTATGCAGGACTTGGGGGATTTTGTTATCTTGCCAGCGAAATTGTTCATCGCTAATGTCTTGCGCTCACAGGGTGCTAAATTAGCTACCAGACTACTCTGGTAGCATGACGGAGAAAGGCTTTTATCATAGACTGTTCTCTTCTGTTTGAACACATTTGCTTGAAATTTGCTGCATGATGCTGTCCAGGGAAGCAGGATTTTTTTCTCGGGATACAGCGATTCGCCGTTTTCTGAGCTTATTGCAGAAGAAAAAAAATATTCTTTAAACTGAGTGGATTTGGTTGGTTTTTTGTTTTGGTTTTTTTTTTCTGTCTCCTCCTTTCATTGCCAGAGGACGCGAATCTCTTTCACCAGGGAAGGATCACCTGTCGCTTTAATCCTTAAGGGAGTTATTTTTTAAAAAAAGTGAAATATTTTATTTATTTATTTATTTATTTATTTTAACCGGTGGAGGCGTGATCGCAGAGAATGAGACTGAGGGGAGCTGCCAGGGTTTGGAGGACAAGGCTGAGTTTAGACTGGAAACTGAGAGACTAGATTCCCCCCTCCCCCCCTTTTTTTTTCTCTCTCTTTTTCTTTTTCTTTTTTTTTTTTTTTTTTCCTTTTTTCCTTTTTTTTTTTTTTTTTTTTTTTTTTTTTGGCACAACTTCCGTAGTTTCCCGTCCGCTCCGTTCAGTTTCGCTCTATGGACAGATCAGCAAACCTGGACACGGAGGAGCTAAAGGTAGGCGACCCGCCGGGTGCCATGGCTGTGACTGGGGCTCGCATCCCCTCCTGGCCTCTCCGCCGCTGGGCCGCGGGGGCGGGGGCCGCGCGGGGCGCTGCGCGGGGCTCCCGCAGCCCGGGCGGGGGCGCGGAGCCGGGCGCAGCGGCCCCGCGGCGGGGGAAGCGCGGGAGGGCGGCTGCCCCAGCCGAGCGCGGCTTCCCTCCTGCCGGCGCGGCCCACAGCATCGTCACGATAGCATTAATAATAGCAGTGGTGATGATAGTGGTGGTGATGATGGCAGTGGTGATGGTACTGCCCGTGTGCTCCCGGCGTTGCATGAGCACCGGGGACAGCGCTGGGGACAGCGGGCAGGAAGCGGCAACTGACCCGCGCCTTTCCCGGCAGAAGTTGGCTCTGAAGCCATTCTCGCCCGGGCATCTCCTCTTCTTCTTCTTTCTCCTCCCCTTGCCGCCGGGAGAGACGGGGAAACCCTTCTCCACCCGTCTACCCCTCCTCTCCCGGCTCGCCCCCAGCTCGCCGTCCGGTTCCCCCAGCCGAGCGAAGCTGAGGCAGCAGCGGCGAGATGTCGGGCCGCTGGGCCCCGCCTCAGGGGCCGCTGGAACAATCAAACTTTGCATTAGGACGGTGCGAGCTGGGAGGATTCTGCTCCCCCCCCGCCCCCCGGCCCAGCTTTGGCTCCCTCCCCACTGAAGGAGCATGCCTGAGAGCGCTGAGCATGCTCCTTTGCGGAGATAGAGCCTTCCTACACCTGCTGCAAAACCGCCCCCCCCGGCCCCTGAGCGGAATTTGGCTCAAAGCATCATCATCATCACCATCATATAAATCTCTCTATCAATCTGTGTGCGGTAAAGACGGTGGCTGGCTCGGGCAAGCAGCGGCGAGGGAGCGGGAGCATAGGGCGAGCGCAGCGGGGCCGCCGGGCCGGAGAGAAACGACAGCCACGCCGGGGGGCGGGACACACACACACCTCGCCGCGGTGGTGGCGGAGGTAGCGCAAAAGGAGCGATGAGAGAGGAAGGGGAAGATAGCCTTTCTTCCCCGCCTCATGCACAGCAGTCCGCGGGACACCCCCTCAGGGCGCCGACTTTCCCACGGCCGCGGAGAAGGGCTCGCCTCTGGGAAGGTAAACCGGCGAGCCCTGAAGTGCTGCTGGGGGCTCTTTTCCTATAAACCAGATCTGAAAGTACAGAATAAATAGGTTCACCCCCCGGTCTTGCTTGGAACTCTTATAAGTCTCCCCAGGGAAAGGAACCCCAGGACCGTAGCGCTGTTTGAGTATTTGAGGTGACGGAGGGGAAAGACGATAAAACGATTTGCTTGAGAACCGCTGATCCGCACATCACTTCCAGGGTTTCCCCGCCGCAAACGCTTCTTGCCTGAGCTGCCGGGGAGTCCTCTCCCTCCTGCCTTAGCCTTCACAGGATTCACAGGAGACAGCTGGCGCGGGAAAGGCAAAAGACGAGTCTTCCGATTAAGGCGGGGGGAGGAAATTTTATTCTATCAGATTATTTTTAAAAGGTCTTTAAAGAAAATACGTTCATGCTACAAGAGGGCAGCACTTGGCATGAACTGTCCGTAAAGCCTGAGGCACGTCCCGCTGTGAGCAGGACATCCAGCGCGGGCTGAAACGCAGGGGACTTCCAGTAATCCCGTAGTTATCTGCGCTGCAGTTAGGACTCGTCTTGCAGCGTGTAGAGGCTGAGCGACCTTGACCAAAAAAGCAGCTGAGAAGTAAGCATCGGCACTTTCATCGTCCCCCCGCCCCCCCTCCCCCCTTCCGCTCATAAGGATGAGAACAGCTTCCAAAGGAGGCATTTCTGCAGATGCTGTTAGGGTCTGGGCAGCTCTCCGGGACCAGCCGCTTTGGCACGATGCATTTCCTGGCTTTCCAGGGTGTTTTGTTGGTGTGTCGCTGCTGGGAGAGATCCCAGGCTCCGGCAGGTCGCCGCCGGAGCGGAAGCCGAGGCTGGATCCGGCCCCGGCGGCCGGCAGGGGGTGGTGCGGGCCCGACCGCAGCCCCGCGCCAGCCGGGAGCGGCTCCGCAGCCAGCGGCGCGGGGTGCCACAAACCGCGGGGCCGAGCGGCTCTGCGCCTCGCAGCGGCAAGCTGCGCTTTCCCCGCAGTGCGAGCCGTCCAGGCGCTCTCCCACCAGCAGCAACACAACGTGGGGGCAAAGCTCTTGGGGGTCTAGGAAGTTCCCAGCTGGTGACCTTGCTGTAATTGGGCAATACATCTCCCGTATTGCTCCAAGTTGTGAAAGCTTTCATCAGTTTCTGGGTAGTTTCAGGAGAGGTGAAGCGCTCCACTCCTTTTCCCCTGTGCCGACGCGGCTCCTTGCCAAACCGAAGAGACAGTGAGGGCACATAGGTCACAGGCGGCCAGAGGTCCTGAGGTGTCGAGTGCGCTCCCTACTGCACCACACTGCATGGAGGGCTCGTGTCAAGAATGCCAAACATGGTAGAGTGTCGTAGCAGGGCTTGCCAAGAATTTCGGAAATGGGCTGGACACTCTTTCTTGATAGTAGGTTTACTCCGTTATGACAAATGCATGCCAATAAACATCAAAAAGTGCCAACTTCCCTACCAATACAAATGTGTTGTCTCTAAGATAATAATGAGAATGAAAACGTATACTGTTATATGTAAAGCTTCTATACATCTCAAATCAGGCATTAAATACAAATTCAAAATCTTTGTTATTTATTGCACTGATTGTAATGAATTCTGAATTATTTGTATTGATAATGGACATTTTGCAAGGTGGTTTAGTGAAAAACTCAACAAGTATCTTGTGTGCAACATCTGCTAATGAGGGTAGGTGTGTTTCCCCTTACTAGTCTGTGCATGAAACCCTGATGAAAGAAATCAGTATGGAAAACAGAGACTGCTCTTCCAGAGGTTTTGAGCTGTCCTGGTTTTCCTTTGATCTGTCTCATCTCTCTCAGATGCATACAAGAACTTTCCTCTGACTTCTTAACTCACAAACCTGTGGGGTTTTTATTTTAAAGGAGTAATACTGATAACAGAAGCTAAATAATTCTGTCATGGTTGCAATATAGTCTTGGGTTTAGTGTTGTGACGGGCTTTCTATTAGCTACAGTATATGCAAGTCTATACCTACATTTTGAACGTACATAAAACTGTGTGGTTATGTGAACATTATATATATTTTAGGGCTTTGTAGTTTGTATATGTGTATAAAATATGATGAATTAACTTATTTTTCATTTAGTGTATTTAAAAACTATCTTGAGGCATGTAATTGCTTGAAATTGTCTGAGAGTCATTTGCAAAGAAGAGTTGGAAGACATTTGTTTTTGCTGGACCTGTTGACTTGTCATTTTCATTGGCATTGGATAAATTATTATAGATTTTGTCCTTCACATTTGCTCATTCATTTGACACGTAATTCCTCTAATGTGTATCACAGCCATTTCTCTTATGTTTGTTTAGAAACTGCAATTTGTGTAGAGTCTTAGAGGGAGATAGTATTCCTTACAGTGTGTAAGGAATTCCTTACACTGATACTTCTCTGGAGAAAAGTTGGTTTGTAATTGAATGTATGATAACAGTGAAATTATTAATATGATGGATTAAAAAACATCCTGGAAGCCATTTATTACTTGAAGACACTGGTTCAGTGAGAATTCTTCATTACAATCCCAAGATGTTTGATTAATAGTGTGCTTAAGTGTCTTGAAATTACCACTTTCAATATGCAAAAGAATGAAACACTTTATTTCTGAATCATCTTGTAAATATTAGCTGAATTTTTTTATTCAGCTCATGAGAGAGTATTTATAGTCTGTTTACAGTTTTACATTTCCTGTGATATACAACTACTGACTTAACAGCATGAAACTGGTCACAGAAGAGGTTTTTGTGAGAGCAGTTTTCCAATGTCATTTATGTAATTTGTGAAATATCTGATAAAGAAATTCAAACAATGAAACCACAAGAGTTTAAATAAGGGGTAGTTTTGTGGTCTTGAACATGTAAATCACTTCAGTATTTAAATTAACAGAAGAACTAATACCCTGAGGAATTCTGTAATTTTTTTATTTATTTATGTTTTAAAAGAAGGAGCCAGAGAAATTCATGTGCTTGGTGTGGTGTGGGAGGACTTTTGATGAGGTTAGGTAGGTGGTTTTATATCCGTTTTAAGTCAGTCACTCCATAATGGAAAGTGTTGTACTCTATAACACTCAACATACTCTTACAAAAGTCTGTTTCATTTATTCAAGTCTTCTGCTTGGGACATAGACATCTTAGCATGGATAATAAGGAATTTGTCTTTTTAACACAAAACCTTCTCTTTCCAGTCTTTCTTTATCTATATCCCTGCAAGAAACCTTCATGGTTTACTACGGTCCTTTCAGCAATACTCAATAAAGACAATTAACCTTTGCATTCACAGTCAAAGCATTCATCCTTTAAACCATTCTTCATGAAAGGTGGAGCTGAAATGGTTTTAAAGTAATATATGTGCAAATTTCTTTTCTCTGTGTTCCTGTTGTGGGATTTCCTCTCCGTCTCTCAATATGTATAAAGACTAGACATAGTTCAGGGGGCTGGAGAGAATTCTGTGCATAAGATATAGTTGTTCAGCAGACGCAGAAAAAAGGTCAAGACAATAGCAGTGCTCTCACTATACACTTTTGAAATCATTCCTGTACTATCACTGCGGAGAATCAGTATAACCTGTGGCCGAGCTTTTTGACATTGTACATTATGGCTTTGCTAAACTCAACACTTTTTAAATGGAAAATACATCAAAATCTGAAGGCTTGGTTAAAGGGAAAAAACCGGTTTATCTTCCTGTTCTTCATGGTTTGGGAAAAAATATTGTGTTTCCCTCTGCCACTGTATTTTGCACTTAAAAAAATAGATGAAAGAGATTTACATAAAGGTTAGCAACACATTTCTTTCTTCCGGAAATGGAAGAGGTTAGTGTGTGATGATACTGTAGGCTGGGTTGTTTCTATAGATCTGAATTTGGAGACAATGTATAACTCATATTGGAGGCTTTCAAAGATAATTCTCTAATGTGAAGACATATTTGTGGGTTCCAGTCATGCTTTCTTACTATGTTCCTTAACCTTTTGGAAGTTGATATTGTTTTCCTATCTTCCTGATTAGGCCAGGAATAAGATTGCTTGTAAAGTGTTTTAGCAAAAATGTCACAAGAGACATTTCCTGTGAAATAATTTCCCCTTGTGGTATTTTATATAATTTTGTAAATCCATATTTAACTTAGTTGTTTCCTATGTCCTTTAAAGATACAGCATTCCAAAAGACAAATATAAGTATTCAAATAATAATAAAAAATAAAAGGCACTCTTGAATTACGAGTAGATACTTCTCTTACTTTGACAGGGAAGTTCCCCATAGGGAAAGTACTGTCATTTTCTTCTCTCCTTCGAAAGAAACCTGGAGAACATGACTTGGAAGTTGTACTATTTCCTTTATTTTGAAATACTTTGTACATTTAAAGAGCTTACAGAAACCTTCTTAATGTCCTGTTGTACTTTTGACTGCAGCCATGTATAATGCATTGTAAAGCCAGAATTACTTAGCAGTCCAAGAAGGAAGACACATTTATCTACTAAGACATCTGATCCTTTGCTAATCCTTAAGATATTACATGTTAACTCTTTGATCCACAACAAAACCCTTCTTTGTGAAGAAAGTTGTTGTGAGGTTGCTATCCTTGAGGGCTGGGTTTTGTTCCATGTCACAGGAAGGAATGACTGTTGGCTAAGCCACAACAGTGAGAGACACAAAATGTGAGGCTTTATTCTCAGCAGTATTACTGCAGCTAATCACACAAGGCCAGATTTACAGAGGTACTAAGTCAAAGCAAGCTTCTGGTGTTGAGCAACTTTAATTAAAAAAAAGTGTTCTTTCTGTACCTACCTGCTTATGCCTCTAGCTAACACGTTAAGGAGGATAGTGTAATATAAACCCTGTGTATTTGCACTGCTTGAAAAGTAATAAATGAGGACAGAATACCTTTCTGCGATTTAAAATTAGTAGTACTTTGTTGAGTCACTGCAGTTACATTAGCAGAAGCACATCAGTGATATGCCTAAAACCGGTGGCACAAGCAGTAGAAAGCCTCAGGCATAAAAATCTGGCCTTTAGCCACATTTCTCTGTTTTAGCAGTTCTCTCCAGTTCCTCTGGGCAGCATGGTCTGGAATTTATAGGTTCCACCTTCCTGCTCCTACAACTCTTGAACAAATTATGTTAGTAAACAGAGGCTGCCACTACTGAAAAATCACATCCTTTCCAGTTTGTGTTGAGGTAATTGTGTACATTTAATAGTAGCAGATAAAGTGAAAACAGAATTAATTTTAATTTGTGCTTTCTAAATGCATTGTTCTTTGTACCATGATGAGGGTGGAGAGTACAGATTGCTGGATCAGATGCACAAAGGTGTTTTTGTTATTTTTGCTTTTCAAAATTGGGGTTGATACTTTTCAAAATCGGGTTGATGATACTTACGCTTCTCAGTTATGTAGGTCTTCTTCTACACAAAATTGTTCATAAGTTATTTTGCGTGGCATTCAAGAAAGAGGAAAAAGTTCCTAACTTCATATTGAACACAAGCAGTGCAATTACCAAGGTATGTTGGGACCTGTAGTTGAGAAAATAATGCTGTAAGCCACTGAAATTACAGGTACCATTCTTCCCAAATAAAGTTAATTAGTAATAGTAAATTTTATTATTTCTTGTTAAAGCTAGCACACATGCACAAAGCACTCTGTAGAGCTCTGCCCTTCAACTGATTGAAGACAAGTAAATGAACTGTGTTAGAGGAAGGTTTCATGTTTGCTTAACTTAGACTTGCATTTAACAAATTTCCAGCATATGTGAAACAATCAAAACTAAAAGTAAAAAATCAATAGAACCTTTGCTGCTTTATAAACTAGTAGGTTTCTGAACATGGATCAACAGAGATGACAAAGGTTGAAAGGCAATCTAAAACTTCATGAGCTACCTATAATAAAGGGGAAGAGAGCTAGTTGAATTAAGCCCTCAGAATCTGGGTTTTATGTCACCTTCAATTTCAAGTCTTATATTGGGAAGGGTGTTAAAGCTAAACTCAGAAAGGTGCTAAGCTGCTGCACATCCAGCCAGCCTGCTCTGTGCTGAGGGGGTCAGGGCTGGGCAGCCCCCTCTCCACTCTGTCTTTCCTGATTGCACTTGAGGCTTGGGTGAAAACATGGTTTGGTTGTAGGTAGCTTTGGAAGTGGTCAAGCCATTACCAGGTTCCCTGTGAGAGTTTCAAGTCCTATTTTCCAGGAACATTCATTATTTCCCTTAGGAACTGCTACAGGGAAGGTGCCTACAGTGCAATAGAGACTCTGTCCTGTAAAGGAGTCCACAAAGACCCCACTTCACCCATAGGGCATGAAGCATCTGTAAGTGCTTCAATTTTCTCTAGTCATGCTGCTTAGACACATTGCACTAATAGCACATTTGCTTGCATATTTCCCATCTGGACTATGAGGAGTATTTTAGGATTTATCCTGCTTTAGGGCCATTGATATTCATCCCCCAAATATACTGAATTTTCCTGAGGACCCCAGTGAGGGTGCTCAAAGGTTATTTCTTTGCGAAAACGAGTTTAGCACTGAATAGTGACCCCAATGACTTTCACTTGGTAAGTGGCCAAATGAGGTAAAAAATGCCTGGGTCTTCCTGATTTTTTTACTATTAGCTTAAGCTACATATATTTTAAACAATAAAAGGAGGCTGTAGCTCAACTCGGAGGGGTTGTTTCTATTTTGAAGAAGAGATTGAGCCAGTTTTCTGTATTCAGAGTGATTGCTTGGTCATCACAGTCCTATAGAACTTTTAAAGATGTGTATCACAGTCAGTACAGAAAATTCTGCCAAGGTTGTAAGGCTTCGGGAGAGATGTAAGAATTCAGTCTGTGTTTTTTTTTTTGTTTGTTTGTTTGTTTGTTTGTTTTTGTTTGTTTTTGTTTTTTTTTTTTTTTTTTGGAAATTGTCTTGGCTAATTCAGGAGTCTCCCTGCTGAGAAGACTGGCTGTTGTAAATCCCATTCACTGTGTAATATATGTGTGAGGAAGGAAGTTGAATGATCTATGCCTCAATAAATGGCAGAGAGAATTTCAGAATACATTATAAAAAGACTGGAAGTTTTTCCAAGAAGATTACTTAGCCTTAAAGCTGAAACTCATGGCATCATTTATTACTTTCAGTAGTTTGAAAATTAGCACTGAGTAAGTACAAACTAGGAGACACTCACTGTAAAAATCCATTCCTCCAAAATGACACAAAATCTTAATCCTCTCAGAAATTTGGAACAGTTCAGGCAAAAACGAAAAAGACAAAAATTAGGATCAAGATCCATCTGTGGTTTTTTTTTTAGCTTGAGTCATCAACAACAGATGGTAAATACTTTGTAGAAATCACTCACCTGAGTTACCCCAGTTTATGGGGTTCCTAAGGCATCAATCTACCCTTAGTTCTAACCTCTAATATTCTTTGTCAAAACTTCAGTTTCCTCTGAAGTTTCCTTCCTCATAATTACACAGGCTTGTGTGTAATTATGCCTTTAGGTACAGTACCTGATATGTAAATATTGGCAATAATTGTCTTCCCTTTTATTTCTTCTGAAACAATAGGATTTAGTCCTAGCACAAGACTGCCTAGCTGTGTCAAACTTTATAGGTTGTTGCAAAAATAGATAGCAACAAGCTGGTATTGACTGTCACTTCCTGTAGGACTCACCTTGACATCTACTATTTCAGGTACACATCAGTTTAGAAATACTCTATGTGCCATTTCCCAATGATTCCTGCAGTTGAGCAGACATGAGATGAATGCAAAAACTGCCCATTGTATAGACTCATGTTCCTACTTAATCTTCATGCAGGGAAGATTATTCTTCCATTTCATCAATGTTTTATTAGGTTTTCCTGAAAAAGCTGTCAGAAGAATATAATTCTTCAGAGACTAACAAGTTACTTAGCGTGTGCTATTTCCCCAATACTGGCATTGACATTGTAATTTCTGTAAGTATATCTTGCTTTCAGGGGAGGGAGTTACTATTTTTTGAATTGATCTCATACCTTTCTTCATTTTTCCCCCAGCTCACTAGGTGCAAGTGAGTATGTTATTGGGAAATGATCTATTTGTTCAGGAGAGACTTCTCCCTAGTTAAGCTCCCTATTTTGTTCGGTATTATTTTAGATGAGATAATATTCACTGTTCATGCAGATATGTCATCTACTCAGTCTGGTGAGATCACTTGTGCTACTGCTTAATAAAATTATGGGATTGTGAGTAGGGTCTCTGTGTTTTATGATAAAATTTCCCTTATATTGCTGACAGGCATAAAACAGGAGGCACCCTTTGCTAAGGTGCTGTCTGTCCTATTGAACTCGGACTTTTGCAAGCCTTGATCAATGAATGAATGTACCTCGTAGGCATAAAATTGCAGAATGATGAGCAAAGCAGAGAGGGAGCACTAGCAGAGCTGTGCTGAAGCCTAGCACCTGATACGTCAAGAATTACAGATTATATTGGGTAAAATTTATTTTGGTTTTGGGCATATGCTGCTGCATCAGACTACAATGCTGTTCTTTTATAATAGACATACAGAGCTTGCCAATGTGGGTTTAGAATAGCCAAGTGGAATGTAAAGATTTGAAGCTGAAAGGGAAGGCTGAGGGGTGCAATAACAAATGACAGCACAATAACACTGTGCTGAGTTGGTGACAAACTGAATCAAAAGGGCTGTATGGCTCTCTGCACTGTTTCTGATGCTGATTCCTCATGGACATATCTTAATTATTTACACATTATCACTATATTTTGCAGTTTTTAAGACATAGCATAACCTTGTGTTTTGTGCAAATATTACTATTCAGTAGCTTATGTGTCTACGGCATATGCAACATTTAAAACATGTGGGAAAAAAAAGAGTGAAATTTATTTGTTGAGGTGCTAGAAAACTAAAATGACTTACTCAGAAAATTTGTAGGAAGCCCACGTCTGTGAACATGGGCCTATACAGGAGGTGATTGGGCCAGAAAATCTTAGAACCTCTGAAAGCAGATGAAATTGCTATTGTCACTATCAGTTGGATGGTGTTAAGATAGCTACTATCTTACTGTCCCAATGGAATGTTACCACTGAATCGGTATGCAATGTGTTTTATAGTTTTCTTATCAAAGGTCAAAGTATAGGGTCAAAACTTGTGCTCCTGGGCAATGCATATTTCCCCAAAGTCATGAAAAAAAAATGGGACCCATTTTACTTAGCTTTAACTGGATATTATTTTAGGGAAAACCCATCTTCTTCTGTTGAACAGGTGTACTTTTCTGTTTCTCATAGTGCCAGATAATTTTTTTTTGCTCATTCACACCTTAATAAAGAGCTAATGGTACTTCCAGAGACTAGGAATCACAGGTATGAATACTGTTTCTGTCTGTGGAGACTAAGTATGCTCTTACAACTACGAAAATAAATAGGCCTAACATTTGTCTTACGATGATGCTGTGATTTTTCTTTAAAACAGAAGTGTAGTTGAATTGCATCTATCATTGCATCTTTGTCCAGCTGCATGGACTCATTTGCATTTTAAATTATGGATTTCTTTAATAATTGATAACAATGCCAACATATCTTCTAACATTGATATGTAAATACTTCATGCATCTTCTTGTGACTCCTCCCAGATAAAGCCAGTAGCATGGAGAAGGGAACAGGAGAGATAACATGATGCAAATGTACTGGAAGAAGGCAGTAGCACCGTGTGAGCCGAATGAAGGTGCCTTCCACTATCTTACCCAAGCCAGTTCAACACAGTTCTGTGCTTTCCTCTCACCCTTCTTTGACCTGCCAGCCAGTTGGAGATTGACTGCACAATCTTTCCAGCAGCGATAAAGTGCCATAAATTTTAATTTTAGGGGACCAAAATGCTTTCAAAGAAGATCCGAAGTAAAATACAGCTGACTTGGCAGTGGTGCAGAGGTAGTAAGCCCTGTTGAGAGGGCTGGCAGTCTCAGCTGGTAGCTGGAGCATCTTAAGTTGGATCATCACTCACGAAACAGAGTGGTTGTAACAGTGTTAAGTGCCCATTCTGCATATGATATTTTCATAAGACCCAGACTCTTGTGAATGCCAAGTTGCCACTATTGATATTATTCCAGAATTTGGCCCAAGAATTGTGGCATAAGGGCAGATGTTTGGATCACAGTACACAAATTGCCTGCTTGCTGCAGATGGTTATGGTGGCAATTTTGTTTCTTGCTTTTTTTATTATTTGCCTTAATTTTTTTCTTCTGATCTTGTAAACTGAAAAAAAGGTGAAAGTTTCACTATGAAAATACAGTTTTCTACGTGAGGAAGTTAAATACATATTTCCAGTTCAAATAAACCTCACTTTGTCTTACCTTACAATAATTTGGTGTTCACTCATATGTGTTTTTACCCCAGTTACATACGAAGAATTGTTTTTTACGAAATGATTTGTTTGAAATAGATTTAAATGTAACCTTAGAGCATAAAACATGAAACAAGAAAACAGAGTTAAACTTCTAAACCAATCAATTTGATTCTGAACACAGCAATTGCTTCTGCTGTCAGCAGGAATAAAGTTTACTGCTGTTGGAAACTTGTAGAAAGTCAAATGTGTTCCAGTAAAATGCCTTGTCAACTGCAAGTAAACCAGACCACACATTTCAAGAACCAAACATCTCCTTATTTTAGTGTGTATAAGGTTTGTGTCCTAAACCCCTGCTCAGAAGTAGTTACAAGAACGAGAAGGAAATGCGATATTCCTCAATGGCAAAGAAATCCTGCTTATTGACTTTCTGAACTGCCTCAGCCAGAATACACAGGATTCAGTTGTTTATCTCATGGGGACCCAAGACATGCTTATATCCAATGCTGAACTAAGATTTCTATGGATGTCTTTGTGATTATTATGCCTCAATAAAACTAAACCTTATATCAGTACAAGTTGTATCACAATTAAGTCTTAATGACAAGTACAATCCCAGGTTTTTATTGAAAAAATACTTCTGTGAACCTTTCAAGGGAAGAGAAGACAGAAGGAGGAATAATTATTTGTCTGCTTAATTTATTTTAATCTAGAGCCGATTAAACTAGTGTTTAGAAAATCTACCTTTTAAAAACATACTTTTTAAAAGAGAGGTAAAATTGTAATGCGTCCCTCACTTAACAGTCTGTATCAGTATCAGTTTGATGGGTAGTTTGCTTCAATTAGCACCTGCTGAAAAAATAAAACAAATGAAAACCTCAAAGCTGTAAACTTTCATAGTCCAGGGCTAAGAATCAGATGATAATGCTGTTTACCAGGATAAATCAGGTGCTACTACCAAAATTTCAATAGCAAAGGTTAATAATATCATCATCAGTAGCTCTTGAAAGAGACCTGGCTGCCTAAAGGCAGCTTAATTTTAAACACTGAGACAAGTCAATCAGTATACACCTAAAAATATGCATTGAGGGATGCAGTTTGCATACATTAGGGGCTAGTTTTTTCTTTCTAACCTGTGAGATCTTGAATTCTTTTGTTTTCTTATTCAGGAACATAGGAACAGGTGCATTACTTACACATAAAAATAGCCTTTACTCAAAATTCTGTTCTTTCTGTGCTAGACTTAAAACATCTTACAAGACTATTTGTCTGGGAATGGGGGATGTTGATGATCTGAAAATGTTGATGTCAGCTCAACCAATGTCCATTGACTGCAGCTCGAGCGGTTAGAAGGTGGGCCCATTTCCCATTTTTACATTTTGCACTGATAGCCTGTAGCATTTAAAGTGGCTAAGGGCATGGCGGAAAGCAAAATACTGAGATGTCAGTAAAGTAATTTCAGTGCTTTTGGGAACACTATCCTGGATCATGGCTAAATGGATGTTTCTGATTCTGACCAAATGCCAACAAGTTTGGCAAGGCTGTGCCAAGGACAAAAAAAAAAAAAAATCTCTGGAATTTAATTTTTTTAAAAATTAAAATATCTTTTATGAGCTCCAAGTGTATTTTTGTGTTTCATGGCATTCAGTGTCAATGGTGTAGGAAGGAACTCACTTTCACTTGACACTCTGTGTTACACCTTGTGCTTTGAATATGCTCTGATTAGATTTATTATGTAAATCCACATAGGCTGATAGAGAAGGTATATCTGTTCATGATCACAGGGTAAAGTATGACAAGTATTATTTCCTTGGCATCTATTTTGACTATCAACCGCATAAAGAAAATAACTCTAGTCCTTTTAAGTCACATGGAAGTATCCTATGATTTATGGATGATAGTATAGTTACCCATTGACTTCTGGAAAGAAATACAGTAAGCCTGATTTTAAATGTGATTTAGAACATAATGAATACAGGGGAGTTGCGGTTTTATCAAGGGCATTGGTCTCAAAACTTTTCTGAACAGTTATTTTGAAAGGCTGTCACTAGCTAGGCCAAATAATTAATACTGCAGCAAAATGTCAGTGGAAAAAAACAGTTGGTGAAAAAATATCGTATCGCAGAGTCATAGGATAGTTTGGATTGGGAGGGACCTTTAAAGGTCATCTAGTCCAACCCCTCCACAAAGAACAAGGACATCTTCAACTGAATGGGGCTGCTCAGGGCCACATTGAACCTGACCTTGACTGTTTCCAGGGATGGGGCAACTACCACCTCTCTGGGCAACCTGTTCCAGTGTTTCACCATCCTCTTTGTAAAAGACTTCTTCCTTATATCTGATCTGAATCTTTAAGTTCACCACTCATCCATCTTTCTTGTAAGCTCTCTCTAAGTACTGAAGGACCACAATAAGGCTTCTCCGGAGCATTCTCTTCTCCAGGCTGAACAAACCCAGCTGTCTCAGCCTGTCCTCATCAGAGATGAGTAAAAAGAAGAATCAGTAAAAAGACGAAATATCTGCTGAGATTTTCAAGACTTAAAAGGATGTTCCCTGTATTGTGATATGTTTTTAATAGAAGAAAAAGTCACAGAAACAGGTGGAAAAAATTTTCCTGTGTCATGATTGGTGAGATTGGTACCAGATTTATGCTCATTGACTTTGTTGCTGTCTAGAGGCTTTCTTATATACACCCTTGTTGATGGTAGCCGAAGTTCAATCAACACAGAACCAGGGCAGTGTGTGGGTCTAATTAATGCAGCACTGTGCATGTATGTGACAATGGGCATTTTGTAGTCAAGAGCAAAACAACAAAGACTGTTAGCATCAAAATTCAAAGGTCTCGAAAATAATGGGCAAAGACACCTCAGTTTTTAGGAACTGCCGTAGCCAATAATCTCAGTGAGAATATTTTGATTTAATCTTTCCTCAGCCAGTATCTTCCTGTTGCTGCATTTCATCTGGTTTGAGTCCCATGGAGCATTTTCCTTCTCAGAAGACTAAGCTTCAGCTCAGCTTCAAGTCAGAAAATCAAGCCCAGGCATATATTTTACAGCTCATAAGTAGTTACAGTGGATGGAAGAAAATGTAGGCTAGTCATCAAAATAAGGGGCAGTGTTACAGCTTTTGCAGCCATGTAATCAAAAATATTCTTTCTTTTTTTGCACTGAGCCACTTGCAGTCTGTAATACACTGAAAAGAGATTTTATGTTTCCTTTTTCCCTCTCAGTTTCCAGCAAGGAAAACAAGTGCTCTGCTTCAGCAAGTGAATCCACCCATGCTTGTGATACACATACAAGCTGTGTGTGAGAATTATACCAATAATTACTGTTTAGAAGTGCTCTGCATGCTGATGCCACAATAGGGCATTGAGAATGTATCACATAGTTACGGGAAACACAATAGGAATCTTTCTGTGAGTGAAATAATTATATTTTAGCCACGTTGGAACCAAATAATCTGGCTAGCTCTAAGTCTTTATTCACGTGTAAAAAGATCATTTATGCATTGTAATGCACCCTTGTTCAGATAATTGTGCTGGAATATTCTATGAAAGTTTTTGAACAGCTCTGTAATAGCCATAGTGTTGGGTGACAGCAGTATCATTAGTAACCTGCGTGTTTCTAACCATGTGCAAATTCATCTTTTATTCCATTGTAATTTACCACAATGTTTTCACCTTCTATATATTTCAAGAGAAATTATCTTTACTCTAAATGCTTCCCCAGCCCGAGCAGCTCCATGCATAGGTTAGATGATCCTGTATTGGTGTAGGAGAGAAGTGACACCATGTGCTGTCCAAGGGACACATCTGCAGGAGGAAGACAGGGTGGTTCAGAGGAGAGCCACAACGTGGGGAGGATTGCTGCTCCAGGTCTGCTTGTCTGGAGAGGCACAGTGCTGGGTAAGGCAACCAGAGGCAGCTCTCAAAGATCTCTCGTGCCCATTTAAAATACTTTTAATGAGGTCCTTTAGCAAAGGTTCTTTAAACCTTTCAGCATAAAAATCCTCTCATAAACAGTAACTGAATAAAAGAGAGGACATACTCTTCTCCAGGAATGGAAATTGATGAAAATATTCCTGAATAGTTATCCCGTCTCTATATGGTGTCTCCAGATATCCTCCTACAATGACCTGTTATTTGTCTGATCTGCTGCAGCTGTTTTTGTAGTCATAAATAAGCAAACAGCATTGCTTCTAGTGCCTGCATGAGTATCTTGAACCAGGAACATCATCAAAATTACCCTCCAGTGAAAATCTGAATAAGCTTGGCCTGTTTAATTTAACAAACAAACAAACAAACAAACAAATGAGACTTGACTTGGTAGAATGCAGGGTAAAACTTCAGCATATTAAAGAACTTCATTGTAGTGGAGAAGGGCATAATAATAAGTGCACAGGGCATGTGCATATCCCCATCAGGCACACAAATTTATAAAAGGGAGCATGATTAGCTGTTGGAGTAAACGTACCAGGAAAGAGATGAATTCTCAGTTCCTTGATGTTTACGGGCTGAGACTGAATGCCTTTCAAGATGATGTGCCTAAGGCAGTCATAAATTATGCTTTAGTCTAATTTATGTTACCAGCTTAATGTGAGTAAATAAGGTAAATGGGTGAAATAAACCCGTGACATTGAGAATAATCCAGTTGTTCCTTAAGAAATTAAATATCTGGAAAAATTGAGTGATCTCAAAGTTTCTGACTATATCAAAGTTTCTGACTATATCATTAACAAAATGAAGCAACGTTTGCCAAGTGCCATAAGCACATTTTCAAATGGGATGTAGAGGTTTTAGTATGTACATGCAGAGATTAATTTCCTCACTTTTTATTTTGACCAAGGCTTTGTGGAAAAATATACTGCATTTCTGAAAGTAGTGCAGCCATCCCAAAATGAGTTGCATATATGTGCTATAGCGCCTTTCAGAGGTGAATATGTATAGTATCCAAATGGCAGCCATGGCTTGAATTTGATTGCATTTGTTGTGAGCATGAACTTCTTCCTGACTTTTTCTGAGGAATTTAGTTTTACAAAGGTTTAAAAAATAGATTTGTAGGATATTCCTTGGTCAAAAAATCTTAGCATCTTTTGTTTGGAAAATCAACCTTCCTGTCCTCCTAGAAGCTAACAGAAAATATTTTCAAATGGTAATAGTATTCTAGGCAGAAATCCAGAACATTATATTTGCTGCCTGAGAATATAATTTAGGAGTTGTAATATATTCCCTAATTAAAAATATCATGCACAGTAGTGATTTTATTATTCATTTATTATCTGGACCATTGAACTAATCTGAAGAAAAGCAGCATTCTCGGAGGCACAAGTGAAGAGGCTCCCTTTCTATTCTTCCAGCAAAGGGACAATATTTTTTGTTTGAAAAATAAGGACTTCCCATAACTTGCTACACAATTATTGTTAAACTTTAGCTAAATAAAGGTTATATTTCCTGTCTGAAGGAATATTCAGGATTACTTTTGTGACCTTTATGTTTTGTAGTATATGGGTAATATTTCATAAATGTAAATAAATAGGAGATTGAGAAGCAAAAAATATAGGAGATTGGAAAATAAATCTAATGTATAAAATCTTACAAGTCTTAACTGTGAGACTAAAGCTAATTTTCAATCACTTGAAAGAAAAGGGAGACATAAAGCTTAAAAATCAGGAGCAGTTGCTCTCTAGTTATTTTCTTGTTGCACCAAGCTTACAAGTGTAGGCTTTTAGCTCACACATATTGTAAGTTTTTGCCCATGTCAGTGACAAGTGGAGTCAAGCTGTTAAAGATTCAGGCTGCAGAGATTTGGCTGTGAAGCAGTATACCCAAGTGGAGTCTGCAGGTCCCCAGTTCAGTCCCAAAGGCATAAATTGACACAGTCTTCTAAGTGACAGAATACCTTGGTGAATACTGTACAGTATAGAATATATAGTGTTTAAAATTCACTATATCCTTTATAACAATTTGTCCTCTTTTTCAATTGTATTATGGGGTTTGATGTATGGTGTTGGTCAGTTCTTTCCTTAAGCCTCTTTCCTTACAAATGCTACTGCTTTTGCTCTTCTGAACTTTCAGATGCTATCTGTATTTCAATAACACTAAACTGTAAAGAAGGTTTATTTCTTCTAAATTTTATTAGACTTGCTTTACATTTTTCAGTCTTCAACCACATAATGGATTTTGAATTTTTGTGACTCTTTGACTATACATCTTTTAAATATTTCTTACCTCTGCTTTCCAAAACCTTGAAATCAAGAAGTCAAAAATGTCTTTACATAGTACAGACATGCAGTCAATTTTTAGTTTCTTAGTAAGCTGCTACAAAGTAGTACTGGAGATTCAGGACAAAAATCTGGAAAACTAAAGTCTGAACCCTAGAACTGAGCAGTGCTGCAGTGACAACTTAGTGGTCACTTTTCTTTTTTAGATTTACAGATGCTGAAGCTCCTTTACTGGAATTAAAATGAAACATCAAGCATGTATATGTTCTCAGACCTCTTTCTTTTCGAGAATCACATTATTTGTATTGCGGAAATTTCTGCTCAGTTCATTTTACTGTATGTTTTTGTTGTACTATGTGTAGTGTTTTTTACTTTATGCTACTACTTCATTGTTCTACACGACAAAAATAAATACCATTATTTTTGCAATATAACCAAATTAAAAATGATCTGTGTCTAGATGAGTTCTAATTTTGATTTTGTCTATCTGAAACCAATTCATGTTCTGAACTAATTCTTCCAGACTGATTGTTTAACTCATGGCATGGTGTTTTATTCAACAAAGGCAGCATAAAATGTAAGGATTATGTAGACAAAGCTCAAAGGTAAACTCACTGTTCCACTCTGCTGACAAAACTTGATTATTTTTCTTAAAACTTTGAGCTTTTATACTTCTATAATTCTCTTTTACACCACAGAATATATCTAGAGTATTAGACGGCATTTCTAAATTTCTTATGGAACACAACACAGAAATTACATTGCCTTTTTATTTGCTGAGTGCTGTCTCACAAAGAAGCAATACGATACAGAGTGAAGATAGCCTGGAGCCCAGTATATGGTGATGGCCTATAAGTGCTTTGGTTTTTCTCAGCATGAGTTTGCTAATCCACATATTGATTGGTGTTCACATATCATCACTTTACCATTAGGAATCCAGATACTCCATTCAAGCACAATTTTAGGAAGATTATCTCACCATATTTTCGGTTGGCACAGGGTACTTTTCCTTTCATTGAAAACAGAACAGTAAGCCCAAGCAATACTGGAATAGAAATGGTAGTTGTAAAAGGTTACACAGGTACATGTGTACCAAAACTTTTTACATTTTGTGTGTTACTAAAATTAAATAAGAAATGTATGTACATATCTCTTAAATCCATTTCTAAATACAGCTTTACCTTCAGAGGAAACCAGATTAAGCCATTTATTGTTGTCCAACACTAGGTCATAAACAGCAGTTTTTTCCTTTCATGATAAAGCAGCTTAATCCACTAAATCCTTATGAAAAATGTAAATGTTTATATTAATCAATTAGAACGAGGCTTTGTGGTGCTCTTGTTCTCTTTCTCTTTCAATATATATCTGATTTATTATTCAATACATTTTGTCTTTTACCTTCTTTCTGCATTGTAACTTCACTGCTTGAAAATCCAGAGGTATGTTCTAATTGATACTAGGGAAAACCAAGTTTTATTTTGGCTGTAAATTTTAAGCAAGTGTTATTACTTTCAAATATGAATTTCTGTCTATTTTGGATTTTTCTAGTGGAAAAACTAATAGTTATTGATCAAAGGTTTGATGCTGTTCCTTACCCTAGCAGCCAAAATACACAAAATAATTGCAATGTCACCTGCATTAAGCTCCCCAAAATGCAGAACTGTGGTGGAAACTAATACCTTGGTGTGGGGAAGTGAAAAATTCTTGCATAATTCTTATTAAACCAATGGAAGCAAGGGAGAATCATCTCAAAATGGTTTAAGATGATACATTCTTTTCTATAAAGTGAAAATGGAGGGAGGCATATCTACAAGTACTTTGGAGGAGATGTTTAAGATCTAAACCAATCTTGTTAATTGGTAATTTGGTCTGAAAAGCAGGATGAAGTTCAAGCAGGACAAATGCAAATTGTTGCACTTCAGTAAGAATAATCAGCTGAGCAATGAAAGATAGAAACTGCCTAGCTAGCCAAAAGTTGCAGGAAAAAAATGGAGTTGATTTATTGAAGGCAACACCAGTTGTCAAATTCATATTGTTGTAAGAGGAGAAAAAAGCCCCAACCAAACCCAGCATCTGGTATCCTGGTTTGGTTATTGCACCTGAGATAAAATACTGGCTAGCTGAAGAGATTGCGGAGAAAAGCATGGAGAATGATCAGAGGTCCAGAAAACATGATCTGAGGAGGAAGGAAATAATCTGTTTCCTTCATCCAGTGACAGGAAGGAGCGAACCAATGTTGAAACAAGGGATTTACAGACATTTAGACATATTTTTAAAGATCTGGGGCAGACTGAAGAGAACTGTTGTGTAGTATTCACCAATAGATATTTTTATTGAATGGTTTATACAAAAACCTGTGAGTGTGATTTTGACACAGTTGATTGTGATTGAGGAGGAAGAAACAGACAAAGACCTTATGAGATACTTCCAGTTCTATTTCATATGGTTAGTAAATGTGGGTATTTTTTTTACATAAAAGAAAGACTAATCTTAAAAAAAAAGCAGCAAAGTAAACCTACTACTTTGAATTATTTACATATTTTTTAGTTTAGGAAGTTTTAATTTTTTTTTAATTGTGACCCTTCTTGAATAGCTTCATTTCACCTTTCGTACATTCTACCATACGCTCTAATTCAGCCTGTACTTTGCCAGTTAAACAGACATAAAATGCTGCCACATGTTTTTCCTACACATCCCCTTCTGCATGATAGGAACTACCCAAAGAAATACTTTTTTTTTGCTTTATCTTTCCCTGCATCTCTGCGTAAAACTTATTATGGCTCTGAAACTTATCCGGTCTTCAGTAAGTTACATCCTTAAATTTTTTTAGAAAAATTGGGTTTTTTTGGTTTCCATGAAGAGAACCCTCCCCCCCCCGCCCCCCCCCATTTATTACTTGCAGTGCAACAGTATGTCTTCAAATGCATCAAGAATTTGAAAAATCTCTCAAAATACTCTTTCAGGCCAAATGCCAATGTTCCGGCAGAAATGCCCACTAGCTTTTATCAATATTGCTATAAAATCCAAGTCTCAGCTCACTTGAGTTTGTTTCTGTCAGCTGATTTATGTTTCTAGTCACAATGTATTGAAAGCATAAAATGGAGCTGAATGGCCTTCAAAAAAAGTGAAGTACAAATTGAAACACTGAACATAGGAAAACGTTTCTAATCTTACCGTCTCTTTCAGACAGCATTATTTCTACATTTTATTCTTCATTGGCCATGTTTTTAACCCTCATAGATTTTTTTGCTGGTTTGGAAAGAAAACTGTTTCCTTTGCAAGGCTGCCTTGGGAAATTACATTTTCATATACTTTACTGCAACATACTCAAATAGTGCTTAGATTTAAGGTTGCCTATACTTTGCTGTTGTGAAAATTCTAGAGAAGTGAAACAAATGAAGGGATTTCCATTCGTCAACCTGATTCAGTACTGGCATCTAAATAACCCTCTCTGGCTCTTTACTTTGTTCTCTCAAGGTCATTGTAGTTCTTCTTTCCTTACACTGCACCCCAGCACCTTTGAAACTGGAATTGCAGCCTGGTTCTGTGTCTGCCATTCAAAGCCACGCCTACCTCACATTCTTCCTATTTTGTACATCTTCTGTGTCCCCATGTGCTCAGGCAGGAAAGGAGGTACTAGAACTAAGTCAAAGAACTGGCTCCCATGCATCTCAGCATCTTCTATGCTTGCTCTTCTCTTCACATATTTTGTCCCAGGTACAACTTCTACTCAGCTATGATAAATTTCTAGACAGAGGAAATACACTTTTCCAGTAAGCCTGTATAGAAAACGAGTTTAGAAACACATTTCTGGAAAAGAAGGTGGAGAGGAGTAATGAAAAAAATGGGTCACGGGGTTGCTGATGCAGGGTAGGACTTCTGTGTTCTATCACACATGCTTAATGCCTTTAGCTGGAAGCCAAAAATGTTTAGTTTCCCAAGGCAGGGGGAGTATGATATCAAGGAAAGAAAGTTCCTTTTTTATGGACATCATGAAAAAAATATTCCACAAGACTGAATTTCTCACTCATGGCCTCTGTTTTCCACAGATGGATGAAAAGTGGATAATTGTAAGTGAGGAAGACAGAAGGCCTGGTGCTGTAAGAACCATTGCTGTGAGTCATGAGCCTGGAGAAAATTTCCTTATGACAACTTTGCGTCTCTTACTCTGTCCATGAGGTTATCCATTCCACAGCAGTAATCAACAGCACATTGGGTCAGTTGTGTTCCGAATATATTCTTTCCTAGTGCAGAAGATGATAGCATGGACAAACCTTTCTTTGACTTTGGAGACTGCTTTAACTGATCATAAATATTGGACTTCCTTTTCAGACATATACAAAGAATGAGAGATTGGAGAATGTTCCTGAAAGAGCATCAAGCTTTACTTACTAAGTTTTTTCTGTAAAGGGGAACTAATCAGCAGGCCCATTATCACTAGCAATCTTTCCCCTTTGGCTACCTAAGTGTAATTTGCCAGCTGGCTGAAAACTTGATCATCTGCTAGAAAATTATTTGGCTTTGTGTTGTTGGGTTTTTTAAAACCTTTTTTTAAACAGACTGACATATTTTTTTCCACAGTCACAGATATTGGACTAGATTTTTGTGGCATGTACCCAAGTTCAAAAAATACCCAATTCCCAGCCCATAAAAAATATTTCTCTCCTCTCCTGGAAAGGGACCTACTGCTCTCAGTTTGTGATCTCTTTATAATTTTGTCTTCAAGCTTGTCTGAATCGAAAGCATCACCCTGGCTTTGGGCCCCATGGATTGGTTTTGTGTGGCAAGCTTTTGGTAGCAGGGGATCTACAGGGGTGGCTTCTGTGAGAAACTGGTAGAAACTTCCATTGTATTAGATGGAGCCAACTCCAGCTGGCTCCAGGATGGACCACTCACTGCTGGCCAAGGCTAAGCCCAGCAGTCACTGTGGTAGCACCTCTGGGATAATGTATTTAAGAAAGTGGGGGAAAAGCTGTGCAACTGCAACAGCAGGCAGGGGAGTGAGAATATGTGACAGCAACAGCTCTGCAGACAGCAAAGTCAGTGCAGAAAGAGAGGGAGGAGGTGCTCTGGGAGTGAAGTTAAGTCCAGGAACAAGGAAGGGGTGGGGGGGAAGGTGTTTAAACATTTAGTTTTTATTTCTCATTACCCTACTCTTATTTTGGTTGCTGATAAATTAAACTAATTTCCCTAAGTCAGTTCTGTTTTCCCGTGATGGTAATTGCTGAGTGATTTCTCCCTGCACTTATCTCGACCCATGAGCCTTTTATTATATTTTCTGTCCCCTGTCCAGCTGAGGAGGGGAGTGATAGAGCAGCTTTGATGGGCACCTGGCGTCCAGGTGACCCACCACACCCCAAACCCATGAATTTTTTGAGTTTGAGGCATCAATAATGACTCTATAGTACTAATCAATAGAACAACTCTCTTAAAGAGATAACAAGAGCCTTTGTTTCACTCTGTTCAATCTATATTATTCAGTTGTAGATTAAAAAATAACTTACAAGATACAATTTTGCAAGATACAATTTTGGTAAAATCTTTATTGAAACAATTTAAAAATCAGAATGTTTGATAATCTCTCTGTTTCTGGTGACATTTTGGAACAAGACGAACGAATACAAAGCAAAGTCTAGAGTGCATGGCACTTTTCCACCAAGGATTTTTAATACCCAAGTGTAATTCCTCACATGCAACACACACATTTCTCATGATGAACCTATGTCAAAGTTTTTGAAATTATTCTCACAGTTTACCATATTTTTATGTTTCTTCTTGAGTATTTTCATGTAATTCAGTAACACTAGACAAATGACAGTGACAAAGATTATTTCACAAATGTTATACCTTGCTTCTCTTGCTGTTTTCTGTTTTGCTATTTTCCCTGGTTTTAGACTTAAAAGAACCACAGTTTTGAAGTTCTTTTTCTCTGTATGAGGATATATACCTCTTTTTGCTAAGGCAGATCTTGACTGACATTCACTCTTGGCTTATTGGTATATCTGGAGCAGCAGAAGCTCCACACGACCAGGCAGCTGCAGGGCAGGCACACTTGAGCAACAGTGAACAGTTTGACTTTAGTGTCAAACAGTTCATTGGCTGTACAACTCAAGAAAGCAAGTGAATATATGCCTGAATAATCACGGAGTCAAAACTTTGCAAAAGTATAAAATTCACATTTATTGGGATAAATACGAAACGACAGCAAATTTTAGAGTTAAAATAACTCCCAGGAATAAAATAGCTTCTGGAGATTACTCTACACATTGCACTTGAAGAAATTTATTTTGCCTAACTTAGAAAAAGAAAGATTTTAGCTTTTGTTTAGTTGTATAGTCAAATATTAATTAATCTAATGTATAATTTATAGGAAAAAAACAGAGAAAAGAGACAAAATTAAATAATTTTGCATAATTTGTTTCTTGTGGAAAGAGATAAAAAAGGCTGTTTCCCCCCCTATTGGTAGTAGAATAAGATTATCTTAACCAGGAAGAAAAATTTAGTTAATGATATTTGCATTACAATTAGCAAAAAGGAGGATTTGCAACAAATACAATGATTCAACCAACTTGCTCTGCATCAGATTCTTCAATGATAAAATCAGGAAGCTGCAGAATAGTGTGAATTCCTTAGTATCCATCTTTTCATGCTTAGCATATATTAAATGGCCAGTTAATCAAAATTGTCTACCCTCCTGTTCTTTAAAGAAAGTGCTTTTAGTTCATCAGCTTATTTTAAACCTGTAAGTGTACTTGGAAAAATGACTAGAAACCTTTTAGCTAGACTACTTGCATGTTTTACATTACTGTGGATTTGGCAATTGACTTCAATTATGATTCTTGTTACAATTTTCAGTGTAGAATATAATCTGTTAATGTTGCCTGCCTAATATTACTGGAAGCTCAACTGTTTTTTTTTTTTGGTTTGTTCAGTCACTGGCGAGACATTTCATTATGGTGTCTTTTGTTAGATTCAGAACTGAAAATGACTGACATGAAATGGCAGAATTTTTTTATAAAAGATGTTAAGAGCTCATACTTCTGTTTTTCAAAGTGAGTCCAGAAGTATGAAAAAACTTACTGGATGTTCACTTAGAGCTAAAAATTCTATGACTGCATTGCCTCAAGTCCTAAGGAGCTCAACATTTAAGGCTTTAACTTATTCTCAGTGAACTTCTTTCTATGGAAACAGTGCAGTTAAATTGGTTGACTCCTTTGCACTACAGTATGTGTGGTGAAACTTAAGTAAGTTTGTATTTTACCAAGTTCTAATTCTTCTGTCACAGGGGGGAAAAAAGGACATTTCTCCTCCCTGCCCCTTTTATCATAGCTGGCAATTAATTTTATATAATCAGTTGTTACATTTTAATCTGAAGAGAAGCAGCAGGAAGTGTGATCAAAACTTCACATAAAATTGTTTCTTTTCAGATTACAAAAGAGTTCTTCAAAAGGCTTCAATAGGAAAAAAACTTACAAATATACTTGTTAATTGGTTGCAGTAGAAATGAGTACCTAATTTCTAATTTTAATGTGACACTTTAGCTTCTAACCTTTGCTTCTTATTTCATTTTCTCAGATAGAAAGAGCTCTTTACTACCTAGTTTATTCTCTCTGCAAAGATACTTTTGTAGAGTAATCAAGTTATTCCTCGTATTTTTTGTTAAAAGAAACAGCTTGAGCTCTCTAAATCTTTAATTGTAAAATAGATTCTTAGGTATTAAAATTTTATTTGTGTTTTTCTTTCGACATATTCCACAACCCTTCAGAATCCATTTTGAGAAAGGAGCACTAGACTTTGACCTAGGAGCACTAGGAGCACTAGAGATCTGTCTGATGAGCTGAAAAGTCAGATACACTGCAAGGACTACCTCAGAGTATATATTAATATGAAAATATATTTTTTTATGTGTGTGTGTATGTAGGTGTGTTTGGGTGTCTAGTCAAAGGTTTTGTTAGTCCTTTTTGTGTTGGTGTCTCGTGGATGGCTTGACTTCATGAGCATATTTTCATTATTGGCCAGACTACTTGTCCATTCTTTTCTCTCTTTAGCCTGTATTTAATTTGTATCTTTTGTTCTAGGTATGAATGTGAATTCTGTATTAGCTAAATTCCCACAGTCCAGAGCGGCTCTGTCACAATCTTGTAGCATGCAGGGTGACAGCTCTGGAGGTGACATACCGCAGCTGTGTGGGGCAATGTACACCATTTATCCCTGGGCAGCTTTTACTGCCTTGGTCATGTAGACCAGGAGGCTGACGTGGCATCTTCTAGTGAGGTACTAAGTCTTGACAACACAGAAGATGGAAAGTATCAATAACTTGACTTCTCTAATACTTAATATAAACCTATTGTTTTTTTAGTTTTTACTTCCACAGGGAGCTTCTTAATCCATAATTTCAGTAAATTGTCTCTTTGTGGATTGTTACTGGCAGATGGTACAGAAGATCTTAGAGGATCCAAACGTTATGAGTGCTTCAGTAAAATGACAAAAGCGTGAACCTCAGCACCAAGAAAACTGGATTGCTACTATTCTGAAATCTGGCCTTCAGCAAAATAATGCACAAAAGCACAGTACATATGAGTTTCAGCTACTCAATGATGCACATACCATTGATCTGATTTTTAAAGTGCCTCTATATTTTTCATAGTATTCCTAAAATTATGAATAAATTATCAAAACTGTCACTGTGCATAATGCATTCACATCATGACTGCAAATCCTTAAACCGTAACACCACAGTTATCATCTACCTTGTCATATTTACTGTAATATATTTGACTTGGGTTGTGATTATATGTAGGTTCTAGCTATGGAGACCTTTTGGATTTGTGAAGAGAAAATGTTGCTACCAAAATACTATATAATTTTTAAAGTTCAGATATTGAGGGTTCTCTGTATTCTTGCCTTGTACAGATTTCGGCAATAATGTGGCATATTTAATAATAGCATTTAATAACTGTACAGCATGCTCCCTGCAGTACTGTGTAGCTCTTTATGAGCCAAGAAAATATGTAAGGCATTAAGTGAGTGAATCTTTCCTAAATGAATACCATTGCTGTAGGGCTAAAATATTAAAACACATTAAACACATTGAAATTAATGAAGTACTGTCTTTCTGTGTCCAGTGGGTGCTGTATTAAGATTTTGTGTAGGGACATATAGAGGTAGATTTACAGAAGCTGTGACAAAACAATCAACATAGATTACTTGGGATTAAATACCAGATTGATAGCCACAGGCATAATTTTTCTGCTTTTTACCATGTCAGAAGGACTCTATGTTCCTGCTAGTTTAATTTAAATATTACAGTCTGCCTCCTGATTTTTGGCGTAAAGCAGATAAACAGATTTCCTCCAAAGAAATTGGTCTAATTTTGTCAGGACAACACAGGAATTGTAAAGCATGTTGCATACTCTAGTATCTGGGCTGATGATACCTGTGGCGGAGCTGTAAGCAGTATTTCCCTTCACTCCTCACTGGAATGAAAAAATAAATATGCAGACTTTATATTGAAGTTTGGTGGAAATGCAGCAGGTATAGAAGATCCTCGAAAGGAAAGTAGTACTTTCATCCTTCTTTGTTTTGGTTTGGTTTGGTTTGGTTTGGTTTGGTTTGGTTTGGTTTTGTTTTTGTTACTTTTTTTTTAGAGTATAAGGCAAACAGTTTGGAAGGGACCTCAGGAGTGCTGCAGCCCAAATATATGAAAGGAGGACCTGACAAAGTCAGGTCTTTACTCTGGGTCAGGTTTTGCACAATCTCCCTGGGAAATCTGCTCTACTTCTGTACTGTCCTCACAGTGAAAAAGGGTTTTTTATATCCAATTAGATAGGCTTTGGGTGTTGTTTTGTTGTTTCTCAGTGTGTGTTACTCAGTCCACATACTTAAAACCGTTTCTTTTTCAGGTACTGTTTTTCAGGAAAAGGTAGGTAAGAATACGGTTAATGTCAGCATTCAGAGTCCTGGGACTTTAGTATATAGGACACTCTTCTGCAAATCTTTGTGTTTAAATGTCACAAGTGTGCTGAGTAATCACATTTCCCATTGCAGAAATAGAAGCAGCAAAGCCCTAAGTGTGTTGTAAATAACTTTTTAAAAATCTCTGCCATGATTTATAAGTGGTTTTTGACACAAATTGGTACATTTAAAGGAATTCTTGTTGTGTGCCACATGCAGAAAAGCTTCAGACAAAACCCTCCGGATCTTCTGTAATGAGATTGTCCAACTGCACTGGAGACAGTGGCATGTGTTTGTTGTGAAGGGACAATTGCATAGGTGAACTTTGTTGATCATTGAACTTAAAAATTGTTACTGAAGCAAGGAAACACACAAAAGAAACTGGAACATGAAAATTAAAATAATTGCTAAGGATATACAAAGACAATTCACTACAACAAGCAGCTCAGGACATTAAAAACATTAATATGTAGTAGACCATATGCACTAACTGGCTGTATTTTTGTGAACTTGGGGTATGTATTTTTTTCAAAAGGCTCCTGGCCTTATCACTGTGCTGTGCTGTCTTTGCAGTGCACTTGGAACATGGTAGGTGATATTCCTAAGTTATTGTAGGAGCTAACTAAGCGTGGTTCCCTGCAAAATGCCTGCACAGTGTATATGAGCTGCAGTTCACCTATGGAACTCTTGAAACCACGTGCAAACCACTTAGTGTGTAGGTGCAGTTCCTATCTGATTTAAGCATTGACTGATTTAATGGGTTTGCTTGTTTCAGCTTTCATAAGTCTAATTATGGGCATTATGCACAGTTGCATTTTCATCCTAATTATATGCTGGCTCAATGATTTCTGATGATTTAACTGCCAATTGCTAACCAGTGGCATAGGACTGCTCATTAAAGAAAGTATTCTCAAATGGCCTGTTCTTTTAATTTTTCATTTGAAATTTGGAAATTCCAGAATCAAATAGTACAATCCCTGTTTTCCTCTGTATTACCTGCTATATGGATCTTATTTAAATCAAAAATAAAGCTAAAGAACAGTTTCCTTAATGGGGTATACTGGTGTGAAAGACTACAATTTTCAGTGTTAAGCTCAGTGACAAAACCTGTTTTCCTAGAATTTTTCTGACTCAGCCTAATTTCAATTAGTATTTAATATGTGGTTTTATGTCTGTGACATAGTGCAATTACTGCGTGCTAGAATTCATGACCTACAGAATTTATCAGGATATCTGAGTGATTGAAAGAAAATCTCCTATGTACACACAACCAGAATTAGTGAATTTAAGGTTGTACCTTCACTTGTGAATAGATGAATATTTAATAGACTTTTCTTAGCTTTAATTTCATATCAAATCACATTTGGGCTCTGTCCTTTTAGGCTTCCTAGGCTTCTTTGTGGAAGACATAACATCATGTGGCTTTTTTCTCTTTAACACGCCTTCTTTGTGTACTCTGACTTTCCAAGGGTCTGACTGCAAGAATTTAGTTTCAGCACCTCTAAAGGAGCACTTGAACTTGAATATTTCTACTAGACATCTGGACCTGAAATTTCTACTAGGTTTAGTACTTAGAACTAAAAATAGTTTAATGAGTTTAAGTATTCATACTTAGACGCCACTAAAAGTGTTTCCATAGAGAACGCTGTATCAGCCAGCAATCTGCAGGATTGGGTACTGACACAGAGTTTACTGTTTTCCACTTTTAATGACTTCAGGTTCAAACAGATAGGAGAACAGGGTTTGAACAGTGGTTCTGTACTCTGTAGTTCCAGCAGTCAAAAGCCACTGGTGCTGAAGTGGATTCAACCTAGTGTCTATAAGAGCGAATACTTTCTAAGAGATTGAAGATAACAAGTCAAAAGTTCACCATTAAATATTTAACTCTTCAATGGAGCATTGTTGTTGTTTTGTTTGGTTGGTTTTAACTGAAGAACCAAAAAAGAATATCCTTAGCATGAGGTGGGTGTTGGGAGAATTTCCACAGTACTGGGAAACAATCTGTCTTTGTGTGGTTAGAACTGCAGGGCTGCAGTTTGGTTTTAGATAACTGTCCCCTCTAGTTACACCTTTTGTAGGGGGCACTTTTGTCCTACCACTGTAGATACAGATGCATGTTGAAGACTTTTCTGCCGTATACAGTGCAGAAACAACAAGGGACGTATTTGTGACCTGAAAAACTGGGATATATTGATGACTTGGATAAAATTTGATTGTTTGTGATTTTTTAGCCCAGATAAAAGACCAGAATTTTTAGCTGACTATAATTTTTCTGTTTTGCTCTTCACAAGGTTGGCAGTTCTTATCCCTTTGAAAATACTTGTTTCTGAGAAAGCACTACAGTTCAATATCACAAGTATAGACACTTTCTTTCTTTTATAAGAAAAAGCTCACCAGATTCAGTTACTTCATAGTCCTTAACATGATGTCCCTAAAACATTCCTGTCACAGGAATAGCTGTGAATGACTTTTTTTAGGTGTATAGTCATGTCAATAAACAGGGTGCACTCATTCCTGCAATCCTTCCAGGTTATTCAGTGAAAAATGCTTTGGGAGATGAGGTGTTTTCTGTTAGGCTTTTATTCCTTGTAGTAAGTAAATTCTGACATTTCATTTTGAAGTACTGTATATTGTCTTAGTTAACATGCTGTTTAGATAAGCATGTGTTTGCTTTATTAGTAATTGCATTTTCATACCTGTAATGAAAAAATAGAATTTCTCAGGGTAAAAGGTAAAGCAAATTACAGCATAAGAAGGCCCAGCTAAGTCACAACAATTGACCATCCAGCTTAGTGTTCTCTAGCTGAGAGTAATAAAAAGTGCTATTTGGGGAATAGCACACTTTTTGGTATGTCCCAGAACTGATTTTTCAGGGATATTGGCGGGTAAGATGTCTTGTCTTTTAACTTCTCTTTATGTACCCTGTGAAGGTGGGGTTTTTTTTGTTTTGATTTGGTGTGGGGCTTTTTGAGGTCGGTTTGTTTGTTTGGGGTTTTTTTGTAGTCTGTTTTTTTAATTTTCTGGTACAGTCTGTCTCTACAATCTTGAGATATGGAAACAAATTATAAAGAGTGCTATAGACTGTGTATGGTATATTATTTTACCTGCTTTAATGTAGTCTGTTGCTAGCTTGATTGAGTGGTTCTTAATTCTAGTGTTACTCATTTAGTGAGTAATAGTTTTGCAGTCATTCACTACATTCAGAAAATTTTGAAGCCTAATCATGTTCCTTTTGTGTTGCTCTCTCCAAATTAAGGAATCTCAGCCTTCTTAATCTTTCATTGTAGGGCAGCTGCTGCAAGACTTTAATCTTTGTAGTTGCCCTTGTCTGTACTTCATTGAGCCCCCTCTACTTTGGATTCTAACTCAACTGAGATGTGGAGTTGCACATCCTGCTCTGGATAAGATGTTGTTAAGGTCGTGGGGTTTTTTTTCTGTTGGGTTTTTTTTTCTTTTTTTTGAGTTGGGAGCTTTTATAAATGTATTCTCTGACTTATTCTTAATACCTTTCCTGAGAGATACCCAATGCTGAAGTTGTTTCACTTTGAGTCCTGCTGTATGTTGAGCTGGTGACATCAGAAAAACATCAATGATGACTCTAGGAAGTGTTCCTTATGTTGCCACTTTCAGTTCTGGATTTTTGCTAGAGGTTTTAGATTATTGTTTCTATGCATTTAGGAACTTGAAAATTCATCTCTTGTATTTTGGTATGCTCAGTTTCACAGAATTGCTTAGCTTGTTTTTGACTACAAGTATAAAGTCTTTTGGTTCAGTCTTTTTTTTGAAATCTTATATCTGTGAATACAGGTGACTGCTTTTATGTGATACTGATTTTCCTGGCCAAAACTTTATTGAGTGTGAGAAATGCTTTTAGGCTGATGATGACACGCATAATGAGACTCCATGTCTATGTATAAATAAAATGCACATAGGCAGCATACAGCTTGCTTTGCAATTTTTTAATACTTCAGTGTGTGTGCAGCCAAGACATGTTTGTCAGTTTTTAAGTTAAATATTTTGGCAGATCATTGGTGGATGATAGCGAACTGCTAATGTTATATGGGTGAAATGATTCTGATAGAGCAGATAGGAGAAAACAGTCTAAGTTATTACTGTTGTTGTTATTAGTGCTTCCTTTGGTAGCTCCCACCATACTCCTAGCGCTGCTTTTAAAGACGGGAATACTTGTTCCTTGCTCCAAAGAGATCACAAGAAGTGCAAATAAGAGATGAAAGTTGGGGGTATACTATAAACAGCTTAAAATGAAAATCAGCTACTGCCAGCTGTATGTCAAATTGTGATCATAAGGAAAACAAAACATGGAGAAAAATAATTTAATAAAAACATAAGAAAAAGGAATTTGGAAATGTAATTTGGAAATAATGGAAATTTATGCTCCATCAATGTGATGGTAACTTCTCTACTCATGGATAGTCTTTCTTCAAGAGAAAAAGTTCTTTAATAAAAATACGCATTCAAACAGATAATTTTGTTTTAATAGTTTAAAATGATCACTGAATTAATTCTAAATTTCTAAAGCTAAACTGGCCTCAAAGAATTGGAGGAAACTTCTAGAATGACACCAGACTTTTAAAGCTAAACTGGCCTCAAAGAATTGGAGGAAACTTCTAGAATGAGACCAGACTTTTTTCCAAGAGAGTATGCACTATTTCAGTACTTTGAAGCATGTTGTCAAAGGATCGTTTTTAATCTACTTTTAAGCACCCTAAATACAGACTTCATGCAACAAAACCCTACACTTCATGCAAGTTTCTGCAGACCTTCACATTCACATTGAAAACTTCATTCCTGCTATTTCTGCATTTGTCTTCAAACTTATGTTAAATTCCTCTTCTGTTTTGCTTGTATAAAGTAAAATAAATGGAATTAAATTACTTTCACTTGTCTGTAGTTGTCTAAAGCCAAGGCATCTAGTTTGATCTCTTCTTCTGTTATCTACTTGTGATATATAAAGGTCTATTGTGATTCTGATGTCCTGGAGCTGCTAGTATGGCTCCATACAGGAGAGTGCAGACTTTTCCGGTGTCTCCTGTCATGTGACAGCTTTTTACAAAGAGCTGAAAAGGCAGCTTGCATTTGGGCACTTGTCATAATTCCCTCCCCCACACAGCTAAGAATTAATTTCTCTTGAACAGAAAGTTAGCCAAATAAAACTATTTTGAAAATAATTCTTGTCATTTCAGGCTTTTTATTCTTTGTTTTGGTATTTTTGTTGTATACAGGAAACAAATTATCTTTGTGCTTTTTTCCTTGTGTAGTTACAATACATATCATCAGTTAATTTTTTTGTATGGATGTGTTTTAAATTCTGCAGTTAGTAGCATTTTATAAATTACTAAATGATAATTATTCATAAAAAGATACAATGATACAAGTTCTTTTTGACATGACATGTGCCGGATACCTAGATATATAAAAGACATACCTCTTTCCTGAGTTCTGCCTTTCAAGGGCATATTTACTATAAATTTGCTTGCATATTATCTGATTAATCAGTTCTATGGTGTCAGGACCTTAATGCTATTCCCTGAAAGCACATAAATAAAATTAGATAGAATTAATTTTTACTTAAGGATGATCTTTGTTGCACAAAAATTGCTTTTCCCACACACCAAAAATTTAATCACTCTGACCAATTCAAAAATAACAAATAATGTAAGCTTGGTATCAAAGTATTGATCATCTATTTGATTATCATTATATAGTTAAATAAAAGCAATATATCTTTCCTCAGATGTTCAATTAAGATTTCTTTAAAAATTTATTAAATAGCTGTAGTTAGTCAGAAATTTTTTTGGAAATGTTGGTAGCCTTTGTTTTAAAAATGGACCAGACAAAAGTCTTCTGTTCAGAATAGTGCTGCATGATTTGTGCTGAGTATCAGTGTATTTTTAAATGATGTTTAAGCACTCATATATAAATCCAGTATTTTTTTTTGGTTGTTTCCTTAGAAAGGAATGAAATGCATTACTATTCCTATTAACTGCAGGATAAAAACAGTGAAAGAAAAACAGGAGAAATGAAAGGTCTTAGCCCATTCCAGTATAAGTAAAGGCTATTGCCTTTTTGTCTAAGGAAGGTTGTAGAAGGGAAACAAATCAGAACAGATAAGAAAATACTGTGGATGGGAAAGTGGGGAGGAAAAGCACAGATTGGCTGTTCTAAGCCTATGTATCCCAGGATCTAAAGGATGGTGACCACACCACCTGTAATGATTTATGAAAGCCATGGGGAACTGAGAAGTTGCTACTGAGATGGGATAAATATATTGCTGATAGAAAACATGATCCTGAAAATTACAGCACTGTGTAAGAGTCCTATCTTTAAGTCTTGGTAGTATATGGAAACAGATGCTGCTTTTGCAAGCTCTCAAAGCTTACTGAGCCATAGAATAAGGAAAGAATGAATAATATCAGGCACATGTAACTTCTAAATCATCTAATAAATAACAGACAAAGGGAAAGTAGGAATACGGGAAGCTTAATGTACGTAAAATCTAATGAAGTGTTTGTGTTAGTAAAAATTAATAACATAGTGGTTTGCAAAGTCTCATGGAAAAATTAATGGAAATTGACTTGAATAACACAGAGGCTGAAAACTGTCTAAAAGACTGACTGTAAAGAAAAGATAATGATAAGCAACAGTATATTGAGCTGGGATGTGAAGGGCAAGAAGTGTGTAGTGAGATGTCACAGAGATCAATTTTATGTCTGATCTAATTTAACATTTTCATTAGTGATTAGCAAATGATATAGCCAGCATGTTAATGAGTTTCTTCAGATAAAGATGTACCAAAACGCAGCACAGACCCATGAAGTTAGTTCAGAGGTCTAGAGGTTAAAAAATAGGAGGAAGCCATTTGATCCAAGAGGCCACAAATTTGAATATGTTGTGAAAAAGCATTAAGACATAGATAATTGAGGACTTTTTTTGTATTATAAGCCCACCTATTGCTGGGATAACAAGAAATTAACTGTGGGCAAGTCCTGATCAATAGATGCCGTACATCTGCAGATAGATCTGTGTGCCAGGCAAGAGGAAGATGGCAAATGCCTTGGTGTTCCCTCTTTAGTGTTTGCACATGATGTAGGTTGGCATTTTCACAATGGCTAGTTCTTCTTTGCTTTCTGGTGTCATCTATACTTCATATTTTCCAGTCACCTATAGATAGCAACATAAACTGGTATAACCAATGTGAGCAGAGGAAAATAAAGTAAAAGAATCATCTTTTATTTGAGTCCATTTGTGTGGACTTTCAGGCTCAGACAGGAAATACTCCTCCAAGGAGTGAACCAGAAATTCACATTTATCAGCAATTTTTCATAAGGAAAAAAAAAATTGAAATGCATGCCTGGGATGTAGAGTTTGAATGCCGCTTTGAAATGTTTGCGTTAATATTTTGTTCCTTTGTTGGTTATCTGATTAATTTTGATTAATTTTCCAAGTCCAGCCTGCAACAAATGACCAGTGTGTCTTTCATGTGAGTTCTGTTGCAACTTTTGTTCACTTTTTGCATGGCATGACTGCTTAATGCCATGTTTTATGCTGGGGGCCAGGATTTCCTAGAGCAATTTGCAGTTCAACCTGAAAGTTACCTTTTGAGTGACTGGATCTTTTCTCCTGGCTTAGTTTCCCTCTTATGAACCCATAGTGACTTGGATTAGCAGTGGATCTGAGAGCTACAGAAGCTGCTATGCAGAAAGTGAGGAAATAAAATCTAGGTGGAGGTATTAAAAATATATATGTATATATGCTTTTACATAAGACTTCAGGTGCTTATCTTACTGTTCAATGGAGTTCCAGCATTTGAAATCTCAAGGCAGTGAACTATGAGCTTGGGCACAGTTGAGCTGGGTGGCTTCCCCACATCACTTAGTAATCATGATGGAAAGAACTTTTCTGTTTCCATGTTGATTTCCAGACTCTGACCTTGAAGAATGACATGATGATATTAGCTGAGAAGAAAAATTGTAAAACAATTGATGACAAAAAACACACTTGTCTGGGGTGCTCTCAAATTCAACATTTGATTTCCACTCTTTCTTTTTGATTTTGGATGTTCCATTCTTAAACTGAGAAGGTTAAAGTTTGTCTTTATTCTATACATTGGAAACATGATAGATTTTTCTCACAGAAGGGTTACTGCACTGTATGTGCTGGATCTCAGTAATATGTACTTAGGCTGAACAAAATATAATACAGGATTACTGGGTCTCATAACCTGTTTTTCCCCACATTGTTTAGGCTATTAAAGGACACAAGTCAGATGGAGTATGACAGGTAACTTGGACACAGCTTTCATGATCTTCCTGGTTGTTCTTATATGTCAAAATGATAACTTTCTTAGAGAGATGAAGTCAAATACAATCAATGCTTCAATTAAAACTTTCTCAATTTTGCTTCCAATTTTGTGCATAACTTTCCAGATGCTGCTTGTTATAGAATGAACCCATGTCTACAGTGTTCTTTTCAGTAGCTGCATAATCATTTAATGTGTAAATTGTGCTGTCATGCACAGCTTTCATTTTAATCTTCAATGTATGTGAATGTATATGCCTGGATTGTCAAATGCAGATACCTAAACCTATAGGAAATATATTTAATCTGTATTTAGGCACATACTGATTTACAGATGTACTTCGGTGCATTTCAGAACTGTGAACACTCCCAGCACAGATGGGAATTGAGAAACTTTATCTACCTCATTGTGGATTGGTAGCTAGGTATGAGCTATACTAATGTTTGGGTTTTGACATTCTAATGTTTTCCTTCATGTATTGATTATCCTTATTGTTACTAGAAGACAAAAAATTGGAAAATAAATCAGACTTGGAGGAAAAAGGAGGACCATTCTTAATCTAAACAATGCTTGAAAATTGCAGGATTTAAGATCCATTTTATGTACTCAGTTAAGAAACATATTCACAGTGACACGGCCCATGAGTGATGGGAAAAAAAATCTCTGCTAAATTACAAAGCTAGGTATTTTCTTATTAAGCTATTTGGCTGATGCTCTTTAGTCTGCGTAGCTTGCACTAAAAAGCTTATAATTCAAGAAATCTTTTCAGACAAGGGATATAGAATGCAAAACACTTCAGCTGTTCCTGTTTGAGACCCCTGGTCATGCATCAGTCCTCGGTGCTGTTCCATGGATAAACTAGAGTAGCATCGGCCATCCAGAAGAGGGCACTTGTGGCTCTGCAGTCTGTCTGCTCAGCCCAAAACAATGTCCGTGCTACGAACTTCTGTGGCTGCTGGGGAGAGGCTTGAGAGACTCTTACCTGAGCAGAGCCAAAGTGCTAATAAGCAATTGTGGGTTGTGTGTGGCATCAGTTGGAAGATTAGCTTGCAGGTTTTTGCAATCAATGGGCATATTTATCACACAAGCTCCTATCAAAAAAGGACACCACCTTTCAAGTGCTTTCAGAACTGCAGCTGGTGACTGCAGAAAGCCACTCTTGTGCCATACCAAGGGCTATAGGCATTTTCTGCTAAAAGTTCCGTCCAACCTATAAGACTTGGTAAGTATTTAGACAGTGACACTAGGGGTTTGGGGGCAAGAAAAATTGTTTTTCTATATTTGTTGCAGGGGAAAGGAAAAGAATAAAAAGTCAATGGAATGTTGTACTTCATGCAATGTATTTCAGTATTTGAAGTCTCACATGGAAAATGAGCTTCAAAAATTTTTATTTGACCGTTAAAGTTTTTACTCTCCAGCTAATTATGCCTCTGAAACCAAAGTAGGTGTTTGAGAGATGGATGTGATGTTTGTTGATCACATAGCATTAAAATCATGACACCTAAGCTCTAGTGTATGAAGAGAGCAGTCAAATTTGCTTTTGAAGAGTTTGTAGTCAAGTTAGGAAGACTGAGACACTTTAACTACTATTCATAATACATGAGACATAAAATATGATAACTTCTGGAGGGCATTATCAACATGTATGAAGTTAGAGGAATAAAACCGAATCTGAGCTTTTTCCTCATATAAGCATATTTGGTACCAGAACAAATATTTTGAAAATGCCTATATTACAAAAAAAAAAAAATCATAGTATTTAGTACACAAAATGAAATAGTTTTAAAAGTAATTTCCAGTTAAATAGATAATTTTTTTTTTCTTATTAGGAAAGTCCCCATGAAAAGTTACAACTGAACTGACTGAGACCCTGTGTTACTATGCAAAAAAACTGACCTCCAGTAAATCTCTTTTCCAAGGGGTGTTGAAGCTTTCTAACCATATTTTTCTCCATGGTTTTGCTGGAACTAACAGGACTGACTTCTGAGATATGTAAGCTTGTATCATGTGTCACATACAGCATTCTGAAGGCTAGAGTTTAATGCTCTCCTGGGCTCAAGGAAAACATATTTTAAAACTAATTGCAATGCCAAAAATGTGTTTGTTTTACATACTTTGTTGAACATTAATGGAGTAGGTGTAGTGACAAATCTTGAGTGGTAAAAAACAACCATTCCAACATCTATTGACGCCATTGAGTTTCCAATAAATGAATGTCTTTTACAATTACATCAGTTAAAACTTCTCTTTTCTGCTGATGCTGGGAGTGCCAGGTGAGTGTGTGTGTGTGTGTGTTCTTTCTGTTGGGAGGATGTGGAGGGATGTGTGGCAGTGGCATCTCTGCCTTTTTTTATTAGTTACTCTTTGCAAATTAGTCTTGCTGAATGATTGAATTGTATACATTTTTAGCAACTCTCCCTCCAGTTGCTATAGCAATGCTGCAGCTATCCTGATGTGTGAGTAAAGCACTGGCTTTTGGGAGAAGATTGCTAGACCAGCTGATGTCATTTGAATGAAAGGAGAAGCTCTCTGACATAATTCTTTTGACCTGAAAGTTTGTTTTTTAGTATTGAGCGATATTAGTTGAGACAAGTCTCTTTTTTCTATAAATGTCTCCTTGTTTAGTTTTCCCTCTGAGGTTTCAACACATCAAACTAATTGAATAATACTAGATACAATTTGTAAAGCAATATCATCAAATTCATTCCAGTTATCCTTCTACACCGTATTTCTCACCAGTGCCCTCTTGAGTTCTTCTTAAGTGAAATCTGATGAGCTGTGATGATTGCAGGGTCACCTTCCTGATTCACAAAGAAGCTGCTGAGCAACAATATTCTACAAAGGATTACAGAACTAATCCCCTAATTTCTGTCCCTCCAAAGACTGTGTTGCTTATCTGTTCAGGGTGGCATGAATGACAAAAAGAAAAATGGCATATTTTATTAACATATCTATACAGTACCTGTGGCTGAGATGATCCAGAATTTGGGCTGTCATATTCTTACCACTGACTGAACAATAGGTAATGAAAAGGAAATAGCTGCATGCATCCTCAGGAAATGAGAGACCTGGAAGATATATGATTAATGTAAATGTCTGCTCCATTTAAGGGGGCAGAAGTGTGCTGTAGTACATAAGGTGAGGTTTGTCATTCCCAAATTCAAATCTCTGAGTTGAAGAGTACACACCAAAATTGCAAAAACAAGGCTGTATGGAAAATCTTGAGTCCCCCTCTTCTATGAGATGGTAAGGATGAGGAATCAAGGAGTGTGAGGGGCTGTGGAGGATGTCCATGTATATTAACTGTGTGTTACAGTTGTGAAAACCCATGAAAGCTCAGTCTTGTACCTGCTTTAAAAAAAAAAAAATCTCATGCATTTAAAAGTGCCAGGTAGTTGTCCATTATCATACACTTAGTTTTCTTGTGTTAAAGCCAACAGGATTGCTCATGATTAGTGTCTGTAGGTCTGGGAACACTTTACAAAGGTCAGAGGACTATTGCAATATTGGTTATGCATTCTTTCTCGGTGTAGGCAGAAATGTATCTAAAGATTGCACTACATGTCAAATATAAAGAGTACGGTTGTAACTGGTATAAATGTTTCAGTTTCTTCTGTCATTACAAGGGCGAAAATGAGAAAAATTGAAATTTTTGTATAATCTTAGATATGAAGTGTGGTTCTAACCCAAGCGTAATTTGTTTTTCTCCATGTTTTCAATGACTGTAATTATTGGTGGACTCCTGACTGAATCTGGAATAAGCATGAATCTGTCCTTGGTCTATAATGGATATGATGAACAGACCTGGTAGTACTTAATATGTCCCACAGCTATATTTTCTTCAGCTTGCTGGAAGTATTTTTCTGCTAGAAATTTGTCTGAATTTTTGCTAGCACAGACACTTGTAAAGGTTGCAAAAGATAGCAAAATTAAGTATTTGCATTTTTTTGAGGGTTCTGGATGAGCATTAAAAAATTTATGAAGACAAGAAAAAACTTAGTGGAGAGTCTAATGTGCAACACATGACATTCATTTGAAGTCACATGTAGTACTAAGGAACTCAGAAAATTACTTCAGACTATAGAAGACTGATGAAAAAACAAATAATTTCACTAATTAAACCCTCTTATTGGTAGGAGTGAATAAGGAGTATTGAGGAAGCACACCTCATGATTATGAGGAGACTGGACAGGAGCTGTTATAGGCACATAATCTGACTTCTGTCGTCCAAAACATACACACAGAACATATCACCCAAAACATTGTCAATTCCTCAAAAATGCAAATTATCATTTTTTTGTATAATGACCTGCCTCATTCTCTAAAACTGTTTCCATTTTTTCTGTCAACTGATAGGCATTTAATTTTACTAGAGGGTGCTGAAAGGTATGGCATGGTTAGAAGAATTTTTGTAGCCAGTGGGGCCATTACCTCTAAAGTATGCAGAAAATGCTTCATTCACGAAAAAGGTATCAAGGTGCTCTGAGATGTAGAGAAACAATTTTATTATACAGCTGTAATAATGTACTATAACCTAGTCAGTTAAGTCAATGTTTTCTTAACTGGTGCAAACTGTATCCTCTTGACTCTGATGGCTTTTATTTATTCTTTAGTATCCCTTTGGCATATTGATTCAATGAATATGATCTACTTTAGCAGCAAAGCTGATGTGCATAAGGAGGTCTTTGTTGGTTTTATCTCTTTCACAGTGTGTCACTATTCACTGCCATCTCCAATAAATTTATTCTTCCATCACAGATGCACCCCAGGCACTTACTGTAGGTTTCCTTCTTCTACCAGTACCATACTGCTTCCTGTCTTAATTTGACTTCAGTCTCTTTCCACTAGCTTTGTTCTCTCTGCTTGTCTCTCTTAATACAAACCACATTGTGATTTCCTATAATCTGAGAACTTTGAATCTTAATTACTCCATATGTCTCTCCCTGTATTTATTCCCTTTCAGTGCTTCCTGCTTTGCTTCTGTGAATTTCATTATTTGCCTTTCAGTCTGGCTTTAGACTTAATTCTACCAAGAGCATAGTAGTAAATGCTCACTAGAAATACTACTGAATAAACAGCCCAATTTACTGTCAGTGCTTCTTATCTGGTGGTTCTGGTTCTGATAATAATTCAGCAATTACCTCTGAGCAGCCAGTTCACTCCTCCTGTGCTTCTCTTCTCACTTCTTCAATTATTTTGTCTATCTTCTCTTAATAGAGTGATTTGGAGAAAATTACTTGCATGGAGTTGGCAAAAATAGAATCATGCAAGTGCAGAATGTTAGAGGTTGCAAGGGGCCTCTGAAGCTCTCTTATTCCCACACCCTGCTTAAAGCAGGTCCAACCATCTCAGTTTGTTCAGCTGAGTTTTGGATATATCCAAGGACACAAATTATATATCCTCTCTGGGCAACTAGTCTCAGTGTTTGACTGTTTCTCTAAGTGTTTTTCCCTCTAAGAGTTTGGTATTGTCACTGAGAGTTTGTGCTGTTCTAGTGTCCAGAGGTCTTCTACTTGGAATCTAATATACTTCATTGCTAGAAAGAAACTTTATACTTGAACTGAAGTTTGCCTCTTAAGAAAATTCTTTTTGTCTGAGAAATTAAATAAAATTATTATTAAGTTTAGAAAGAAGTTTCCATATGAAAAATTTCTAAGCCCATCATTAACAAATTGAAAGAAAAATAATATAAAACTGTCATGATTGTTTTGTCCACTGGATAATAATTCAATGTGTTTTTTCACAAACACACTAGGAAAGCTGAACCACACACATCAAGTCCGTGTGTTGTTTTGGGCATTCAGCAGTTGTTTTTGTTGACACTAAAGTGAATAATATGACAACTGCATTTTCAAATGTTGAATCACAAATTCTTTGATTTCTAAATGCATGTTATAGACAACTCTTGAAATCAATACTGATTTAGGTGCCAAAGTACCTCTCAGAATAAGAATAAAATCAAGACCCCAAAGCAATACAGGAGGATATTTTATGCTTGAATATGACATCATTTTATCATAGCTGATAAAAGTGTCTGTAAATTAGCAGTCATAACTAAAATAACATATGCAATCTATAACTGCAACTGTCCACAGTAGGATATGCTCAGTAAAAGTGCTGTTGTAATTACTACTATGCAATTCCCAGTTCTGTAACCCATGATGCTGCCATTGCATTATTATTGTTATATGACTAAGATTCTGTTTCCTGCCTATGCTTGTTTAAATACAACCTTCAGAACTGAAAACTGAGTTCTAATCAAGAGTTTCTTGGGGCCGATCTGTATACAAATGCAGTTTTGAAATATTAAGGAGCAAAGATAATCTGCTTGAATAGCCAAATTATGTAGGCCAGGATATCCTCCTATCTCCTTCTTTCAGCCTGAAATGGTATTAGTTTGACTTGCTTTAAAATTCAAAATAAAGCTAGAAATTTCATTTGGATTAATTATTTTCTTTCCAGCATCTCTTAATCCTACTTAGTCTTTCTCCTTGATCAGTTTTTAAAGATTGAGTGATTAATCCTACCTGTCCCAAGAACAGAGCTAAGAAGTGAGACTTTATTTTTGATAGTTGCCACACTTCACAGAGTAGGCAAACCTGTGACAGAAGCAAGACAATTTTGAAGCAATTTGTGAAGAGGTAGTAGTTTTCTCCACTTCAATTCTTTTTGATTTATGTCTTAAGGCAAATCTGAGCATTAATAGAGTTACTTCCATGCCTTCATTTGTCTATTCTGTGCTTCTCTTTTTGATTTGAGTGATGATCTTGGTAAATATTCAGAGCATTCAGCTGTATGTCTCCCATCTGCTTCTTGCCAGAGAGTTACTTGTCTGTGCCTGCCACATAGGAAGGGCTTTTCCTCAAAATCTGTCACTTAATGCTGACATTTGAAGTTTAAAAGAGGCTTACCCCAATACCTTGGTCTTTCAGATCTCTCTCAGGTTCATGTACACACAGTTTAATGAAATTTACAAAGTTATAAAAAAAAAATTCTCTCCTTATTAGTTATCTTTATCAGGAGTCACTTTAAAAAGTAGGCAAGATTAATGTGACAACTCAACAAATTTCTAACAAAATAAAAGAAATATTTGATTAAAGAGGTGGCAGGTGGAAAACGTGGTCAACACAAATAATCATAAAGCAGCATAACAACTCCAAATTATATATAATAAGAGTTTGTTTCCATCTTAGCACTTCTCTTCCGAGAATCTCGAGGAAGGTTTTGGCTTTGAAAGCTAAATAAAATAACATGCCCATTGCTTTTAGACTGTCTGACACTGTTATAGTCTGAAGGTCTAGCATGTTATCCCTCTGTTTCACAGTTCTGAGTATCTTTTATCCCTTTTTGCTCCAGATAAAATGTTCTCTGCCTTTTCTTCTGAAGCTTAAGAAATGTAACTGACTTTTTCTTGTGAATGCTCTTGATTTATACACTTTTATTAAAGTTTTTTTGGCAGCTCCTGTTTTCACTAGTTTTCTTCTGACTTACTTCCGTTGCCAATAACAGCCCTTTGCCTTTAGGAAATAGCTGTGAAATAACTGAAGACCACTGAGGTTTTATAAATAATGAATTTGAAGATAGCAATTCAGTCCTTAAATTTGGTTTTATGTTGCCCCAGAGGAAACAATAAATTTTAATAAATCCCCTTCAGGCCAAATAAATGTGCTTAATCAATTACTTCCAGGCCATACCCTGGGCTTTGGAGATCTTCCAACTTCCTTTGACTCTCCCCATTTGATGTGTCCGAGCTGTTGAGGTACCATGTCAGTATAGCTGCAGGCAGCTGCTGCGGCCGTGGGGTAAAGCTTGTCCATAGATAAATGCTCTGGATGTGCTTACAGGAGTGTTCCTACCAACAAATATACAGCAATGTGTTATGCCATGGATTGAGCTTTGCTGTATGTTTCCTACAGCGAACTTCTCTGTTCTTGCTCCTTTGGAAAACAACAGAGACCGTGATGCTGATTAAATCAATACCGAAGCTGAAAGATCTTGAACAGTCAGTAAAGCAATTTGATTTTAATAGCCCATGCCTCTTTTCCTGTATACAACATATAGGCATAAATATTCAGAATTTGTAACCTGATTGTGGCAAATACACTTTAATTAACATAAAAACAAGAAAAAGATGAGATGCAATTTAGTCAGGAGAAAACCCGTAACACTTCTCCCTACCCCCCCATTAAAATGACACCTGCCTTCTGAAAACAGTATTTTAAAATATTAACAGAAACCCTTCTGCATTCACTTCCACAACAGATGGGATGGAAGGAAAGGCAGCTTTTAGGGAGGGTTAGGACCCCAAATATTGCAGATTCCACACTCTGAACAAGTGGTGCAATAAGTAGTTGACAGTCTGGTTTATCACTGCAGAACAAAGAAGGAAAAAATAATTAATCGTTCTTATGCTCATCCTTATCCAAGAGACAGAACTGGGAAAAAAGAATCCCAAAATAACACATTCCTATAGATGTGTGTATATAATAAATTTGAAGTAGCATTTTTATGCTTTGCCTAATTACTTACTTGAGTTATGCTTCAGTAACTTTAGAACAGTTATTTAACTGTTTTTAGTTTAATTGCTGAGAGTAGCATTTAAATCTCACTCACTTCAGTACCAGCATTCATCACAGTCAATTTATATAGAATTATTATTTGTGAAAGAACAAAAATCTCTTTTTTCTATCTTTTTTACCTATGCAGTTCCTTTTGGTACCTTGGATAGCACTGATCTGGAGCTCCCTTGCAAACTGTTCATTATCTCAGTTTTATTATTCTATTAACTACCTTAATTTTAATGTAATAAGATTTAAAAACTAAGTAGATTTAGAAATAGTTAATTATTTCTTTGCCTACAAAATACTGGAAGGTATCAGTTCTATTGTATCTGTATGGGGGCACAAAGAGCAATGATGAGATAGCCACTACTATAAAACTAAAAGTTCAGCCTTTGCTCTGCCTCCTGACTCTTGAAAGGGTAACCATATAAATTTGAAGTTATACTTGAGTACTTCTCAGTGGATTTGCAACTTGGGGTTGTTTGTTTTAAATGTATGGGAGAAAGGTGGGAATAAAGGTGTGAGCATGTGTATGTTTACTTGTGTGTATATATATGTATATGTGGAAAGCACAAAGTAACTGAGCAGCAGTGAAACAACCTCGTTCAAAATCTTCTGGAGGTCTGAGCAATACACTTTATCGCTGAAATTTAGAGAAAAATGCGGGGTTTGTACTCGTAAGCTCTATGAGTAGCTGAGCAAGTACTGGGCAAATTTTGCTGTGATGGTGTTATTTATGGCATTTTTCACATCTTAAGCAGCTGGTTTTGCAGGCTTACCCTTTGTCAAAGGTTTTGTGTGTTAGGCTGTGCCAATATGAATGTGAGAAACTCTTGCTTGGTTGAAGTTAATGGGAGTTTGCTGGAATTTCATTTGGATTTTTATGCTGCTCCAAGTGTTCTGTGCCTTTCAAAAATAAATAAATTAAAAAAAAAAATCCAAGGCTTCATATCCACCCAGTAAGTAACTTCATTTTGGGGTTTGTTCATTGCAATAGGGTCTCACCAAAGTGACAAGTGATACCAACATTTTAATCTAGTAGCTCAGGAGGCTTCCACATTGGTCCTCTGGCACTGTGAGAGCATGCCTGTGCATGGATCTAGCCAGCAAGTGCCTACATTGCACATTAAACCCTCTGTGAAAGGACAAACAAAGCCACTTAACGGGGTTTTAGATAATCTCCACCTGTTACAGTGGAATCATTCTGCCATTGAATGAACCATTGAAACATTTAGCCATCAAAAGGGGAAAATGTGTAATTCTCTGCTCTCTGGTGTCTTCTCTATGATGGAAATTAAAGACTGTCTCTTAACCACGTTATCTACTTTTCTATCTAACTGATAAGGATGTTAGCCAGAATGTGACACTAATAGCTCTGCAGAGGTATTCAGGTTCAGGCCTTCAGTTTTCAGGTTAAACTTTCTGCAGTTTTACCTTTTAACTACCTTTGTCTTGCTTTTTGATACAGATATTAATTACATATTAATTATGTATTTCCAATTTTATTTAGCTCTGGAAACAAAACAAGCAAACATTGACTCCCACCCCCAAAACTGCAAATCTAACCTAAGTTTAAGATTTCTAAAGAAAATCCAGAATCATGAAAACTTGTTTTGCATAGTGATTTTTTCAGCAGTTTAGCATGGCTTTAATTGCAGAAAAAAAAAGGCACCTCTATGTTGTATTTTTCATCTTTAATGTCAATTTTTTAGTTTACATTCAAATATATTCTCTTGGCATATATGTATTCATAAAAGAATGTAAAGATTCCATCATTACAGCATCTTCTATTATGTTAAATGATAAGTAAGAGATTTTTCTTTATCTTTTAATTGCATAGAGGCTGATTTTTGAGATCCATTAGGAGAGATTCACCTGGCAGCAGAATAAGTCATATTCTCCTGGGACATTATGAGACTGTTCGTTCCTATTTTCAGGTCCAAGTTTTCAATCCCAGAGACTGGAAGTTCAGTTTACTCTGTGGCTGGAAAGAAGCCCTACTCTGTCCTGTGAGTAGACAAGTGTTTCATCTTTCTGTGGGACACTTTCATTGTAAGAGAGAGATTGTATCTTTTTAAAGAGCTTTAGCAGTTATGAGGTCACTTGATTTGTAAAGGTCATGCTCTCTCCTTTGTGTTGCACCTGGTAGAAATGCAGGAGGGGGGAAAAAAAGAAATTTTGTAGAGACTTAAGCTCTTATCAACTTCAGCAGTTTTTTTATGTGGGTCATCCCATCTTCTCCCTCCTTCCTTTTTAGTCTTGTCAGTGTATGTCTTAGCATCATTTTTGTTGAGGGAAGAGAGAGATGAGACCATAAAGATAGCACTTAAAAGTAACATCAATCAGGTAAAGAGAGAAACTTCATTACAGTCCTTTTTAAGAAGAGAAGTGAATATATTCTGTTTGAATACATTATTGTTTTAATGCTTTCTGAGCTATATTGTTTGTGTAGTCAGAATCTGGACACAGTAAAAACCTGAAAATATTTCCTCCAAAGGTTGTCCATAATATCTTCACATTTTGACGTAATTGTGTGCAGGCTTCTACAGGCAGGTTGAATAAATGTGACAGTTTCTGCTTCTTAAAAGAAATAATCTATCAGCTTTGTATAATTGCATTTTTCACAGTTCTGTCAACTGGGAAGAGTCTTTGACTAATAAGCAGTGCTCAGATTAAATGCAAGATGCACACACCACTAAAACTGGCCACTCTTATCTGAATAAGGAAAATAAACAGATTAAGCAAGAAGACACTGTGGTGCTTTCATTCATTAATTAGTTACGAGAAAGCTGTCCTGGTTTTGGCTGGGATAGAGTTAATTTCTTCGCTGTAGCTGGTAAAGTGCTGCATTTTGGATTCATTATGAGAATAATGTTGACAACACACTGATGTTTTGGTTGTAGCTAAGTAGCATTTGCCTCAAGTCAATGACTATTTTTTTTTCCAGTCTCATGCTCTGCCATAGCAAGGAACATAGCAAGGACAGGTGATCTGAACTGGCCAAAGGGATAATCCATAACATAGAGCATCATGTCCATTGTATAAACAGGGGAGTTACCTGAAAGAGGGTTGGACTCTGGCATTGGTTAGTGAGTGATTAACAATTGTATTGTGCATCGCTTTTTTTCCTTGGGTTTTATTATTATTTTTATTACTATTACTGTTATGTTTTATTATTGTATTTTACTTTATTGCAATTTTTAAACTTTTCTTAACTTACAGGTTTTACTTCTGATTTTCCTCCCTATTCCAGCTGATGGGGGTGTGAGTGAGGGCTGCATGGTGCTTAGTTGACAGCTGGGCTTAAATCATAATATAAGCAAAGAAGCACAGTTTTTGCTTTTGCAGTGACCAGGCTGACAGCATTGCAACAACTTTAGATTTTCAGCTTCTGCTTATTCCATTGTTATTGCTGAAAGACAGATACCTAGTTTGCATTTTGTTGGAATAATATTCCTTTCTTTGCAGAAGAGAAAAATGAAAATACAAATTCCATCTATAAATACACTATGAAAACTGGAAAGTCTTCCCTCCAATGTGTGCCTGTGGGAGAAAGAAAGATTATTCTTTTGAGAAGCCAACATTATATATACCAAGAGAGTAAATGTGTGATTATCATTTCTATATTGCTGCAAAAAATATTGATTATTTTTTCTCTAATTAAACTTGAACAATAGATGCTTCCTGGAGGTTAAAGACGAAAATTCGTTTTTGCGGAACAAATACTGACACTTTCCTCTGACTGAAGTCATGGGCAAGTTCCTGGTAGAGTAAGGTCTGAATTTTGCTTTCCTGTTTTATTTCTTTTTTATCGTGAGAGTCATAATCCTAACTTCTTAAGGGGAAATTCTTTATACACTTTTAAGTCTGCTTGATGCTCTCTAAATGACTGTTGCTGTGACTTCTGGTCAAAGAGAGGCAATGAAATTGCTGGTGATGTAGGTGCCAGTGATAGCCCTCCTGCAGAGAGGTCTGAGGAGGGGCACCACTGCAATACTCAGATGAAGTAGAAATACTAAAATCAAAGAATGCCGCAATTGCCTAAGGAAAGAGTGACAAAGCAGACAACTATTTCAGAAGTAACAGCATTCTCTGTAATTGTTTCATTGAAGCTGAGCAGACTCACATGTTGGGAAAATACGCATGTCAAATCACATCTGCATAGGCCTTTGATGTTTGGAGAAATGATAGTGCTGCTGTGGTTATCTTTGTCAGAGGTATACTTGGCAAAGACGAGAGGAGGTGTGGAAGTGTGTGCTAACAGCCTCCTGTGTTCGGGACCAGCTTTAGCATGGCCGAGATCATGTGCTAGACAAAAGACTGGGCTCACTTACAGCTGTTCTGTCCTGATTGCAGCTGCGTCTCAATCATGGCAAAAACAATAGTGAGCATAAATGGCTCAGGTCCCACTTCTGCAGCAGAGAGTACTCAAGACCATCCATGTGATGCTTCCAGTATTAGCTACCTAAAATATGAACTTGGGTTTTAGCTAGACTTTTCTTGGTGGTAAGTTAAGCTAGAAAAGTTTCCATTGTGAGAAAAAAAAAATGTGATAGGAAGTTGAAATTTTCTTAAACTATGTTGAGAGGAGCAACAGCTATTTATGGTAATGTAAAAATTGTTTTTTTACTTTAGCAAGTGCTCTGAACTACTTGTACATGTGCTCATGTGAGCTGATTTTAGAACTCAGAAGTTCTTTTATGAAATCAGATTTCATGAGTTTAGAATATTACATACTGTAATTAACTACTTCATAGATCACAAAAGCAAAAAATATCTGGGACTAACTTGTGTGTTAAGACTTTAAGCAGACCTATGATTTTCATCATATGATGTAATAATAGATATAAACTTTTCCAGAAATTTTGATTTTTAGCATTTTTGATGACTTATCTTTAGTATCTTGAATATGTTGGGATTCAGAGGTCTCATTCAACTTAACCAGGTAGTATGTGCCTTCATCCTCAAGTAGTGAAGTAAGCCAGCAAGGGGAAGAGAGATTCTTGGACTTGTTTATTGAGAGAAATATAACATGTATGTGTCTGAATACACTGGGCTCAGTTAGCTAATACATAGGAATATGCCATATATTTCACAATTAAGATTATTCCATTGAAATGCACTTGATTATGATTCTCAGAAGTCTAGAAATGGACCTCACATTTAAACATATGCCATTATAAGCAATTTTCTATTTTATTTTATTTATTAAAGATGTTGGAGTTTATTAAAATCATAGAATGGTTTGGGTTGGAAGGGACCTTTAAAGGTCATCTAGTCCGACCCTCCTGCAATGAGCTGGGACATCTTGAACTAGATCAGGTTGCTAAGAGCCCCTCCAACTTGAGCTTGAATATTTCCACAGATTGGGCATCTACCAGCTCTCTGGGCAACCTGCTCCATTGTCTTGCCACTCTCACAGTAAAGAGTTTCTTCCTTACAGTCTGATTCTACCTCCTTTTAGTTTAAAGCCATTACCCCTTGTCCTATCACAACAAGGCCTACTAAAAAGTAGGTATTCCATCTCTCAGGTGTGTCAACCCCACCAGTCAGTTCAGAAATATAGAGATAAAAGTGGAAGTTGATTATTTCATAGATGTCTTAAGGTTCAAATAGCTTCTTCTGTGAAATGGAACAGAAAATATTCCTTGCATTTATTTCCTTTGGAATGATTTTTTTCATTATTCCTGAATTTCTCAGAGGAACTTAATATATAAAATGGTTATTCCACAGCTTCCATACACTTTATTAAATACTGAAATACCAGCATTAAGAACTCTTTAAAATGATAATTATCTTGCCGTGTTAAAGTGCATGAAATTCATATCCTTTTCCAGGGTACAGAAAAATAATCCTGTTTAAAATAATGCATGATTGTACATTTCTCCGAATATGTGCTTATACTGAATTGCATAAGCAAGAAGTGCTTATACACATGGAAACTTTAATGTCAGTGTTGCTTGAAGACAGTTGGAAGTTGTTAAATTAGGATACACTAAAGATACTGTGCATCTCCTGACTTTATTTCCTGTCCAGAGACTTTTTTCATCTAAGTGCTCTATCCTCCATTGAGGGCAGAAACTTCTGTCTGATAATGCGGTACATACACAAAAGGGATTCCAACATTTTTCCAAAGTGCTGTGTATTAAGGCTAATACAATTATTAAAAATGAACTTTAAAAATATTTGCTGTTTGATTTTCTTAGAATTACGTTTACTTATGAAGCTGAACGGTTATGTTCAAAGCACAGTTTTGGAGTAGATAAAGGGGATGTTCACTTTTTTTTTAATTATCCAAACTGGAATGACATACTTCTGCACTTATAACATTCTGAACCTATCCTTTCAGGTGAAGTTGGTCTAAGAAAACCTTTTCTATAACAAAATGTTTTTATTTTAAACTGTGTAGTACATAAAAATCAGGGCATGTAATAAGTTAATGATAACATACCTCTTGAAACGTCATCCTACTTTTTTATAGGCAGTATTGCAATGTTTTGTCACTGGTTTAGTCCAACATGTAACTAATAGATGTAAGTGGTGTCCAAGAAGAATTTACTAACTTTCTGCATTCATGTGTATGTCATTTGGAATTTGCAACTCTGAGAAGCAATAAGAAAGAATAAAGAATGTTATTCTTTATTCACCCAAGAAAGAATAAAATCTTTAGCAAGCCTGAGGTAGTCTCTGTCTGCCAGTTATAAACCACAGATTGCCATAAATTACAATTTCAATATGACTCTCATAAGTGTGGCCACCATAATTGTGCTGCCTGACTGAATTATTTCCAAAACACGTTACTGCTTAAATGGCAGATAGATGCAATTTTTCCCTGTTAAACTAGTGAATTTCAGCAAATAATTTCTTCAAGTATTTTCACTTAAATCACCATAGATTCATTAAGGAAGAGTAAGGAAAAAATATTGTTCTTTTCCATGCAGCTCTTTCCCTGTGTGAGATGGTTTTTCTCTCTTGCTGAGCCCAAATGATGGCTGAAAAAGGCACAGGAGCAAAGTAACTAAAAATAGTAGGAAAGAACAGTGCAGCAAGAAATAAGAGAAAAGACTGAGGGAAAAAAGAGATAACTAAAGAAAGACAAAAAGACAGAAGGACTATACTGAAAACATAAAAGAAAAAGAGAAAACAACTAATACAGGAAAGAGTAAAATCAAATGATGCTGTATTAGATTTCTTTCACTGCTTTTATGTTTTGTTTGAAATATTTTTTCATAACCTTAATTCTCTTATAGCTCTTAATTTTGTGTAATAAATGTAAAACATTAAACAATTAGAAAAATATTATTAAATATTCATAGCATTTGTAAAAAAATATTGCATTTTTCAGGTAAAGTAATTTATTTAAACTTGATGTCATTGTTTCACTAGGAATGATTTAGATATGTACAGTGCTTATATATCCATAGCAAACCAAAGATTAAATTAATATTGTTTTGTCAATTAAATTATATTTCAAGTGAAAAAACCTCACCTTTTAAAAGTAAGAAGATATGTCTAATCTGACTACATGAGGAAACATGTATTTGCGTTATGCATCAGGTGACTGGGACTGTCTTTTTTCCCAGACCCTGATAAATTAATGTCTGCAAAATTATACTGATGAGCTACTTTTGTTTTTCACAAAATGATATGGACTCAGGACTTTGTTCTTCTTGTTGGACTGAAAGTCACTTTCTGATTTCTGTGTCTGCTCTGTTTGTCTTGTATGTGTGCTGTGAAATACTCACTCTGCAAATATTTGCCCTGCAAATCTTTTCCTTCATTGTGAATTTATTTATGATGTTGTGGTTTAACCCCAGCCTGCAACTGAGCCCCACAGAGCCACTTGCTCAATCCTCCTGATGGGATGGGGGGGAAGAATTAGAAGGGAAAAATGAAAAAACTCGAAGGTTGAGATAAAGACAGTCTAATAGGGAAAGCAAAAGCTGTGTACACAAGCAAAACAAAATAAAGAATTCAGTCGCCCTTTCCAAGGAGTATTCAGGTGTTCAGCCATCCCCAAGGAAGCAGGGCTCCATCACACCTAACCCTGACTTGGGAAGACAAATGACATGGCTCCAAATGCCCTCCCCACCTTCCTTCTTCTTCCCCCCACATTATATACTCAGCATGATACCATATGGTCTGGAATATCCCTTGGGTCAGTTGGGGTCAGCTGTCCTGGCTGTGTCCCCTCCCCACTCGTTGTGCACACCCAGGCCCCTCACAGCTGGGGTGGGATGAGGAACAGAAAAGGCACTGACTCTGTGTAGGCTCTGCTCAGAAATAACAGAAATATCCCTGTGTTATCAACACTGTTTTCAGCACAAAACCACAACATCGCTGTGTACCAGCTACTGTAAAAAAAAATAACTCTACCCCAAGCAAGACCAGCACACATACAAAACTTAAAATCAAGAGCATCGATTCAGCAGCTTTGCCTGACTGTGTTCCCTGCAACAGACTATGTACTGAGGATAAACAAAATGCAAGGTCATCAGCTGATATGAAAATACACAAATGTACTTTTGAATTCTTAATTTATGAAGATGAAATCTGTGCTATAAATTCTGAAATATCTAGTAAAACTGACAGGCTTATCAGTTGGCAAGGAAATCAGTCTGGTTGTCATTGGCTTTAGCACACTTTCTTCTGAGCTGAGAGTGATGAGATTTTTCTCCAAGGACATGAAAGGCAAGTTTAAAAGTGGGAAAGTAGAGTGCCATAGTTAAAATATGTAGAGTTATAGATAAGTATTTAAAGGGTGAAAAGCAAGCCACCAGTATCACATATTTCTACAACTCAACCTATTCATTTTTATTTTCTTTTTCTTCCTTGATTTTCAGAAAAGGAAACTTATTAGTTAAGAGCAGTAAATTCTAAAAAGCTGATTGCACATCTTGCTTAAGATTGTGTAAATTTGCAAATGTTTTAACTGATTTTTCTCATAAAAGTTTTCCATTTGCTAAGTAAGTACAATGGGAGAGGAGGATAGTCTACATATTGATGTATTTACATTGATTCTACTTACATCATACCATGCTTTAATGTGCAATCTGGCTGCAGCTACCATTTTGGTGTGCCTAGTTATAGGAATATGATTCAAATTTACTAGCTGTGCAGTGAAGATACCAGATGTTCCTTCCATTCAGGCTGCACCAAATGGGTAAAAGGTAAAATATTTTTCTGCATGGGAAGTTCTGAGATGCTTCCTGGGGCACAGCTGAAGCTGCTGCTGATTCTGTTACAAGTTGGCTCCAAAAAGCTCCAGCAACTGCCTCTGAAGGAACTGCTTTGGTCACAGCTCAACCTGACCCAAACTTACCTTGCCTCCCTCTTTGATCAAACAGAAGAGGAAACGCAGCCCAAAAGTGTTATGAAATTTATCCTGCAGGTATTACTGAATTGCAAAGTCGTCTTTGTGAGAACATGAGAGACAGAGGCTACAGAAGGAAGGGGAATTTTCAAAAAGATTAGAAGTCCTTTTACTTAGGGATCCCATCTTTTTTGGGCATTGAGGCTCAGGAGAATTGTGGGAAGCCTGCTTGAAGGAAAGTGAGAGAGGCAAATGTAACCTTTTAGTCCAGCAGCTGTAAGAGCTGTACTGAACAGAGAGCAGAACTGCAGGCTTGCTATAAACAGCTGTAAGTCTTACTAAAAAACTAAAATGCTTCTCCTTTTCTTCCATTTTTCTGGGTATTTTTTTCCCTCCTGTTTTGTACCTACCTGTTTACTACTAAGAGGGCTTCTTGCTCCTCTTCTAACCTCTAAAAGGGTGTGGGTCAAATAAGAAGCTGATGTAGAAGGCCTAGCACAAGTGTACACAGCATTGTGGCCTTTGCATGTATTAGAACTGCTTAACACTTCGATGTGTAATTGGAAAATGCTTATGCAACCATTTTGGCAGAGATGCTTAAGAGAAACAAAGATTTCTAGAACTGCACAATTTGCAGAAAATAACTTTATGCCCTTGTTATTGCCTGGAAACATGGATTTTCAAAGCAAAAGCCACAAGGATGAAAGAGAATAGAAAATGAAAGGAGCATGCATTCCTCTAGCAAAAAACATCCCTTAAATTTCTGTAGTGATTATTTAGACACTTTGGCATTTGAAAACTTGAATATTTTTTACTCATGTTGCCCAAAAATGGATTTTCCATTTAAATTAGGATGGATGGAAATGCTAATGTTAAAAAATGAAAGCAATAAAACAAAGAAAACCAGAAAGGGTCGGCTATGGTTGGCATAAAATAATTGTCTCTAGTGGCAAGAGATATAACATGTACAGCTAGTACAAGCTGTAGGATCTCTAGAGTATTATTGAAAAGACAGGAATTACATATAAATCAAGCTATACCTTCTAAAAATAAAAAACTGCCACGCTAAAGCTTATGTGCTAAGTACATTATTTAGTGATAGCTGTACAATTTTTTGTAACATAAATAGTAAATATTATGCCTTCATGGTTTCATGTTTTTGATGGAAGATATAAGTAATTGATTTTCAAGAAAGCAGAAGAGTCAGTTTTATAAGGAAGGTAACTTGAACTTAAATATTGAGAGATTTTATTACGTTTCAGAAAGTACAAATGTTATGATTGCCTTTCATGATTTTGAAGTACAATAGCCCTGTCATAGCATACTATGAAATAATTTATAGGAAAGAGTCCTCACTGGTGTATTTGAATATGAAATAAGAAATACTTATGGTATTTTTTGGTTGATTTTACAACACGGAACCATAAGTAAACTGGTAGGTGAAAAACTGTATTTTTGCAAAAATGTAGTGATAAGAAAGATTTTAGAAGCAGCTTTTCTTCCTTTTTTTTATTTATTTCAAGTCTTGAAATAAAGCTTATGAAATAATGAAAGGACCAAACAATTATGGTCTGAAATAATTAAATTAGAATTCTATAAATTTCGTTTTCTTATATTGCTAAAAGAGAGAGCTCATGGGTTTTTTTAAAAAGAAGTGTTAAGAAAATTCATTATAAAAAGGTGTTCTATTATGAAAGTCACACAATACAGGATAAAATTCTTCCTTAACATCTTTTTTTTAAATCCATCTGGTTCTACATCTGGATTACAGCACTGTAAATTAGACCAAAATCTAAACCACTTTTCCTTTCAATTATCTGGCAATACTATGAAAAATGTGAGTATATGTAGACTTTGGAGCTTACTTTATATTGCATTATATTGCAGTTAAGAATATGAACATGATAGTTTTATTTTTAACTTTCATTTGAAGCACATTACAATGACTTCTTTTCAGAATGCAACTTTGTTATTGTCCTGAGTATATTTACAGTTATGACCTTCTTACATTTCGTTCAATAGCATGAGGTGTGCTGACTGCTTTATTGCTTATTTGAAAATACTGCACAGAGACTACTTGGTACATAATTAATGTTGGCCTCAAAAATTAAAACTGATCCTTTAAAATAGGCAAGTTTTTGGTCAGATCAGGCTGCAAGGAGTTGATTTAATTCTGATGAACTAATGTCTGAAAATGTAAGCCCTAGGAAAAACACTGATTTGGTCTTAAACTGGGTCTTCACCCCTTTTAGGCTTTTGCATGTAAGTGTTGTTTCAGTGAACAAATGAGGAAAGAAGTAGTACTTGCTGCATTTTGTCATCTGACAGGTTGCACTGAGCAAATCTTTTGTGTGGGGTTGAGGACAGCTGGTAACCAGAGAATATTTTCTTTCAATTTTGGGGACATCTAATTTTGATAACACTGAATGTTTATGCCTCTGGGCATATGTGATGTACCCTCTGCCTGTACCTTCTGCTCCAACCCACTGCCTGCTACTGGCACCCATTCAGAGTTTAGGACTTTGTGTCTGAGGAGTTATAATAAACTTTCCACTCTCCCTGACTTTGTGCTGAAACAAACACAGTGAAGTAAGTGGATGAGTAGAAACATCCTTCTGTCCCTCAATTGGCTGTCACTGCAGCAAGCCTTTAGGTGTTTGCAGAGCAGTGCCGCAGTCTCTTCAGGCTGGGCACATCTCCACTCGCTCCAGAGAAACAAAAAAGGTATCTGAGTGATGTGGAGATTATGTTTTTTCTCATTTGCCATTTCAAACTAACAAAGAGTCACAATTGTGTTTCCTAAAACCTGGGCTGAATGAGACCAACTCCTTTTCTACTGTGCCAGATTTTCAGGACAATCATAGGAACCATGCTGAAAGTTTATGTAGGTTCAAGTTAACAGTACAAGACTTTTTATAAATAAATTGATTCCATCAATGCGAAAATAGGGTTTCAAAGTATGGCAGAAAATTTCTAAAAATGATGTGCTGAAATTCATTGATTTTGTTCATAAATGCGCTCAAAGGATTTGAGTTATTTCAATTGTAAGAGAAAGAGATCCTATGGAATAGGTAAAGGTATCACCAATTTGTAATAAAATCTTGCTCTTGCTCTGCTCTCTGGAGCTCTTTCTAGAGCTTGCATGCCTCCCATGCAGAAGAATAGGAATTCCTGCCTTGAAGGACCCTGCAAACCGCTCTGCCCCTCACCCTGCTTCCTCCTTATTTCCTCCCCCTTTAACAAGAATAGTGTGATTGTTAACAGCAAACAACAGGTCTTAGATACAACCTATTATTTAGAAGAAAATCTCTAGAAATATACTCTGGGCTGTAGAAATGTCTTAAAGATAATTTCCATACTTGTCTGTTACAACATATTGATATGAAACAGGAATTAATTGAAAGAAGAAATTATTTTTGCCATGATATTTCTTCAAAGATGCCATGTCCGTGTTTTAGAACATTTTTTAAAAAGGCAGTGACACTGATATTACTGACTGGTATGTCTACTTCTGTTACAAGTATTGTTGCTGTTTTCACAACAACAACAACAATAATAACAAAATAATGTGACCACCTGTCATATCAGGTAATTGATTTCTGTAGAGAAATAAATAAAGCGATTACATATATTATGACATGTTAGCATTTCCACCAATTCATGTGGCTTTGGAGAAATAATGTGCAGTTTTAAAAATAATTTTTGTGCATATGAATTTATTCAATTAATTTCAAAGGCTGTCCTCAAAGAACTAGGCTGAAGGAAAAAGAATAATGAAATATAGTTTTCAGTAATGGTTCAGTTTCTTGTGAATTGTTTTTCCAACACTTCTAAGAGAAAACATTAGGATAAATGTAATGCTATTTTCACTTTGCCAGTTTTTGAAAGTGGTCTGTGTGTTAGTTGTTGCTCACAGATAAAAAGTAATCAGAAATAATTCAGGATGAGTTGCCAAATTAATAAAGGCATTAGGTCTACATTCACTTAAATTTTTGGAAGGAATGCAATATGCTTTTCCTTACTACTTCAAATAAAACTGCAGAGCAGATAACTAGGGATACAAATTCATATGTTCAATGGAACTAACAAGTGGAACTATATTTGCACAACACTGACAATATTTTTTTTGTAAGAGCAGTATTTATTAATACTATATATTTAGCAAATTTGTTTTTGTTCCAGTAAGTTTCTTGGTTTCATATAGACTCCTCCAGAACTTTGGGAACAAAATATATTTGCTTCTAGATATCTTGAAATCTTCCCTTGTTTGGAACGTCTGCTTTTCATATGAGCAGTTTTAAGGGGCAAAGTGAAATGAAGTAGTTCAGCTTTTAAAAATATTTTCGGCCCAGCTTAATGAATCTTTTTATCCAAACTTTGTTTTCAATATACATGACTGTATTAATGGTTCTTTCAGTCAATGGTTGTTTAAAATCTTTTCTAAAGGGGCTCCCCAAGCCATTAAGGGAGTATAATGCACTCCTGCATATCTCTGGGAAATTAATTAAATTTCTTATACTTTATCAGATAGTAAATAAAGAGATATTTGGCATTTTAATTTAACAGATATTCTTTTACATTGCAGTATGCTGATAAATTGTTCAGAATAAAGCTAAATCTCATCAGTTGCAAAGAATCTAATAACAAAAACAAAAAAAGTTTTGAAAGCTTGAATAAAATCTTTCACCTTTTAATCTTCTGAGAGTTGCCTGCATTAGCTTCATTCTGTCATAAGCAAAACAAAGGTTGCTAAAAGGAGGAATGAAAGAAAGGAGGGGGGGAAGAAAACAAATTAAGACTTGGAAAATCATACCATGATGTATTTTCACAGCAATCTAAAGATTTAAAACAGATATATGAAGTTTGTGAAGAAGCTTGTCTTAAAATTTTGTATGAATTTTTTAATTTCAGGACTTTAAAAAATGCAAAATGAGGTAGCAGGAAAGAAACCAAACCTTCTTCATGGTTCAGTTTTTGCACTAACAGATATAGTTACTATATCTATTTAATGCTAATGCATATTAATCATATAAACATACCTGTTAGAATTCTGATCTAGTTCTGTCTTCTACCAGGTATTAACTATGCTTAAAAAGATGCCAAATATAAACCGCAGTGAACATAAATCCACTATTTTCTGTTAAATTGTGTCATTGCCTTGTTCAGTACATCTACCAAAAACAAATAATGAATTGTTCATTAAGTAAGTTTCACAGAACCTTAAGATATTTTAAAAACTGGAATAGTAACAGGCTTCAAATTATTTTATTTTAATTTTTTCTAATTCGGAACAGGCAAACATGGAAGTAACTGACCTTTAAGTGGTAAGACCATTTCTGCTTTAGATGATACTGTTAATGAAATTCCATTATAATGAGGATAACATAACAACTATAGTAATTGCATTGCAATAAGGAAATTTTAGCCTTGAAAGATTTAAGAGCTAATTACTGAATGTCATAGTGAACAAATGAAACTCTTTATTTCTATTGTGGTTATATCTGAATTGCTACTAAGCATTTCCTCAGCAAAGATACTTTCTAAATGATTATAGGCCTAAATATTCCCATTTAAGCTCCAAAATAGTTTTTGCACAGCAGCCACATTTAATGTTACTGGCACAGTTGCCTGGTACACATCAGTAGAGCAACTGCTGTGAAGAAAAGGTGAAGTGTTTCTTGGTCAGGATGGAGGATGAAGAAATCACCCTCTTTAACATCGATGATAGGAATGAGCTGGGGACCTGCCCTGACAGAAAGTGCTCCTGAGTCGTGTCTGCCTTGTGCAGGTACAGCCTTCTGGTTGACCCTGCAACACCATCACCGATCTCTGGTAGGGTTCTCTCCTGATTTTGGTCCCCCCACTGAATACCTTTTAGTAAGCTTTCAACAGTAATACCTTCATAGAATAACACTTCCAAGAAGCACATGAGCAAATTTTGATGCTGATGTGATATACAGCACATGAAAGAACCTGATATACATGTGTAATTTTAAAATTTTTTGATTGACCATCCATATTTGAACTCTACATAAGAGAAAAAAAAAGGAAATAAATAGCAGAGTCTGCATTTTGTTAATCCCTTAGTAATTTAAATTTTAAAATAACCTCAAATTATCTTCAGGGGGATTAACTCACTACTCGAAATTCTGTGTTATTTTCTCAAATCAAACAGGCAAACAAAAGTGTTGCCAGTTAATACATTTTAAATTTATGCCCTCCTTTAAACAGTGAGTATAAGTATTTATCAGGGTACTTTCAGAAGGTAGTATATGTGGGCTTTCGTTGGCATTTCAGCATAAGTGATTGCTATGGAAAGCAGTATAAAACTCTAGAACACATGTATCTGCTTCTGTTGTAAATGCCTTATAGCATTTTATGATGCTGGCATTGTATCAGGCTCCTAGATTTTGTGAAGCTGTTGGGCTAACAGCACTAGAAGGAAGCATTTTATCTTCCTGGATGGAAACAAACATCAGAAATGTTAGTGGGACACAGGCATGCTTCATAGCTTTGCAAAAGAACAAACTGTCTCAGCCTCAGTAACTATAAAACCAGGACTACAATGAGCTGTGCCACTGTCTGCCTTCTCACCATGCACTGCAGTGTTTTTGGGAGGATGGCTATGGAAAGGGAATGCACACAATATCATGGCAACAGGGTTATTGTGCAGCATGAATTTATTTAGAGGCCATATGCAAGTACTATTTATTTGGACATAGCTAGTTCCTTTTGGAAAAGGAAAGAAGAAATACATCAGACACCTCTTCAAAATATTTGAATCTTGGATTGTTTGCTGGTGAGGTGTCGTTCTGGCAGTCAGGCTTTGAAGAAGACTGGCTTCCACGGAAAGGGGACAGTGAACAACACAGGGTTTCAGAGAGAAATGAGCACCAAAGTGTCTTGCTGTGTGTTCTTGATGCAAACCCTTTGGTCTTTTTGCACAGTGATCCACTTTGCTTTCTTGTTATGAATAACTCTCATCCTCAGAGACCCACAGTGACAGTCCCTCCCTTCATTGAAGGTAATGGGAAATTTGCCAGTAACCTGAATAGAGACAGGAATAAGTCATTTATTCTCTGCTGCTGAAACACATGAAAGCTTGACAAGTCTATGAATAGGTAGTTTCATCCCTGTCTTATTTTAGTCTCTTTTCAAATCTTCAGACTCTCTATCTTCAATGAGAAAACTTAACTAGACTGTGCTACTTAGAGTCTTGGACACTCTGAATTGCTTTCTCCTGAAGTAAACTATCTTTTCAGACAACAATATTCAACAGCAGTAGTAGTACAGGGTGCATAATTTATATATTTCTGAAAAGACAGAACTTCCCAAGATGGTTCTACTTGTCTTTTAATGGATATCATGAAGTGAAAACCAGAAAAACTTCTATCACATCTCATAATCTTACAATGTAGCTCTAACATTGAACATGTTTGTTTCTTAAAGTCTTTACTTTTTCTCTGGTTAAACATGCAACTGATGTGATATTGGCTGATATTTTACACTCTGTAATTAATAGAATTGGGTTATACAGGATATAGGATACAGGAGAGAGTGGAACCCAACCACAGGAATACCTCAAGAGAACCCTTCAGAAGAATATTTAGGAATATTTGCATTGCAAGTTTAAATGCATTTTCACATTGAATAATCCTTGCAGATTTGAATTTTATGGAAGAATGAACTTGGTTTGCAACACTCAGAGAAGATTATTGGTTAAACAGCTTTGTTTCATTATATGACTGCTAATTTAATATTCCCTTACAAGCTTGAAAATAGACATTTTTCTGTAATTTCCTTGAAAATCACAGTTGTTTGACTTCTCTACCTTAAAAGGTACAAAAATACTTCAAAGAGCAGTTCTCTGTATGCAGAAACATTTTTTCCTGGCAGCTGTAAAGATTTGTTATATTTGGAATATTTCGCATTTATTCGTTTTTGCATACGGAGTTTTTTTGAAGTTACACAGTTACACATTACACAGTTATCACAAAACAAGGGAGGTTTTCCAGGACCTCATGATATCATCTAATTTAACTTCCCCTGCTCAAAGCAGGGTCAGCTAGAGTAGATTAGGACCCATGCCTAGTTAGATTTTGAATATCTGCAAGGCTGAAGACTCCACAAGATCTTTGGGTAACCTGTGCTGGTATTTGACCACCCTCACAAGAAAAATACTATATTTAAAGTGAATTTTCTGCATTTTAATTTGTGCCTATTGCCTGTTGTCCTGTATCTGGGGAATGCTGAAAAGAGTCCAGCTTCATCTTTTTTTACCTCCCCATCAGATTTTTATATACATGTTGAGAACCCCCGAGGCTTCTGTTGAGCCTCATATGAGAGATGCTTCAGTCCCTTAATCATCTTTGTGGCCCTTTGTTGGATTTTTCTCCAGTATGTCCAATTGCTTCTAGTATCAGGGAGTCCAGCACTAGACCCAGCACTCCAGATGTGTCTTACCAGAGCTGAGTAGGGGGGAAGGATCCCCACTTTGATCTATTAGCAATGCTCAGCAGCCCAGGAGGCTGTTTGCCACATTTGCTGGAGGGGCATATTGCTGGCTCATGGTCAACTTGTTATCTAGCAGGACTATTTTTTTCCAAGATTTTTTATTTTCAGGTTTTTCATGCTTTAGTTGCATATGGTTAACGGAAATTTTAGAGGAGATACTGATCGGTTTACAAATATGACTTCACTCTTACATTCTTGTGATGACAGAAACAAGCCCAAAAAGGAAATTTCAGCATCTGATTCTAATTAACTTCCTTGAGTCTAATTAATTTCACCAGTTTCACATGAAGTTGAAATGGGGAATTGGTGTGTTGTTTAAAAGCTGTTTAGGGGACAGGGGCCCTTGGAGAGTGCTGAAGAGCAAGGCAAGGAGCTAATTTAGTAGGTGAGATCAAGTTGCTGCACTGAAAGGAACAAGGGTTTTGGTGAGTTTTTGTGGTTTGGAGTTTTTTTGTTTTATTTTTTAATGTTTAAAGACTAATAGTTTGTCAACAGTTTAAGAAACGATGGAATACAAGCTTCTGGTAAGCAAGTTAAAGTACTCTTAATTTGTGGAGGAGGTCTAATTATGTTAAGTGAGATGAGAACAGCTGAGTAATCTGTTCTCTTTCTTAACCTAAATCTATGTTACAGCTATGTCCCTGAAATTGGAGTGTTCATTTACCAATGTAACCCTGGACTTTCTTGTACTTGAGATATTTTTCTTTTTGGTATTACATGTGCATGTTTCCCCTTCCCCCAGCCAGCTCTGTGGTGCTCAGGCACTGTGAAGCCAAGCAGCACTTGTGAAGCCTGCTGTCTGTACAGCTCCTGTATAATTGAGCTATGCAGATGCAGCAGCTGAGTCTTTCTTAAAATTGCTGCCTGTGTGATTGAGCTGAAATACTGGAGTTCTAGTGATTATGCAGATGAATTATGCTTGTTGATACAGGACTCTCCAGTACAAGTGAGGTTGCAAATACCCGAAAATCTCTTCACATCCCCATTGCAAGAAACATGTCGGCTTTAGACTCCTGCCCATAGCAGCTGCAGTGATAGTTACATCTTTCTTTCTAGTGATCTTCAGAGTATCTGACTGTATCTTACAGCTGCCTTCAGCCTTTTGAGGATTAAACAGCTGGGTAAGATATGGGCATTAGACTTCTACAGAGACTAAGTGTTTGTAAACTTCTCGTATTTTAGCAGTGTTTGAATCTGCTTGAAGGTAAAGCTTTAGTGTATGGGGGGGAACTTTAGGTTGTTTGCTGTCAATACTAAAATGCACGTGCTTCTTTTAGAGCATCTGCTGTGTACAGGCTGTGTTCGGTAAGTTATCAGCTAATGGTCTTCCAACAAGCCAAAGTTCCCTATTAAGCCTCAGTTGTTGCTTTTGATTTTTCCATAATTGTGTCAGCACTTAATAGCAGAGAAAATGCCAGTTTTTACTAATAGTGGATGAGGTTTGTGTTTTCTCACTTGTTTTAGTTTCTTTCTCTGAGAATGACTTTTCTGTGTCACTCTGAATAGTTTTATGGTTAACATTTAGTTACTTGTAGATCTAGGTCTTAATTTTTCAGGGGAAAGTCAGTATATCAAAGAGCCTTGAACAACAAGAAAATGCACAGTTCTCTCTCTGTTGGCTTCCTTATGTAAATGTTTGTATTTAAAGAAGGGCATGACCTGGCATAATCAGCAAAACTCACAAAGAGGTAACATCCCTAACTTGAAGTTCTTGTCTGCTGGAATGATTTCTTTGAATCCCGGGTGGTCTAGAGTGGCTGCTCAATTCTGTTGATGGAGGTATTTGTTCTCTGTTGTAAGATTAGTCAGGTAGCTCTTATACACTGCTCTCATTTTTGTTTTGCCTCCTCTCTGTGACCGTATGGTGTATTAGGAAGTTGGGGGAAAACAAAAAAAATCATTAACATGAAAAATTGCCTTTTTCTTTAAGCTGAGGCATTTACAAAACAGTATCAGTTTTCTCTGCTGCATCTCCTTTTATTCAAAGTCTTTAGGAAAAAAAAAAAAAAAAGCAGTAGCCAGATAAGGTCATATTGGAATCTAAACTCTACCTGTTTGGGTGGATTTTCTTCCTGTTGTTTTTGGGTAAAGAGTGTGCGTTGGAGGTGGGGGTTTTTTGTTTAAGATTTTACTTCGGTAGCTTTAGATGCAAGCAGTTGTTCAGGCAAAGTCTTTTATCTTCAGGGTGTTTTAGCGTTTCTGTGAAAAGCAGACATAACTGTCAAATCAGATTTTATTTTTATTACACTACTCAAGGGTGTCTTCACCCATGAACATCCCCTTCAATTCACTGTGACCACGGGTGTTTCACTGTTATCTTGATTTGATAAGGGCTATCTGCACTCTTGTGTAGCACTTATTACAGCAGTTGTTGAAAAGCCGATGTTTAGTTTTTAAGTCTTGGATCGGAGGATGTCAGCATATTTAAGGCAAGGAACCACTTTGCTCTCACAGTTCACGAGGCTTTGCTCTCACTCTCTTTGCCCACAGGACTGCCATGGCTGTCACCAGGCACTCCTGGAGAAGGAACAACAGGAGGGGAGAGGAGTGAGGAGGAGGAGTGTGAGAAAGAGGAGTAGGAGAAAGCACAGATGGCCCCTTAGTGGTCAAAATAAAATAGCCCTCATCTTAAAGTGCTGCAAGCACTTGCTGTTCATTCAGCAATGTGTGACAGAAAAGAGTGGATTCTTATTTAATGTTCATGTATGCCTTTAGAGGGAGTTTAGTGAATTGTAGCTAAATGTGTGATCTTGAAAGAAAAAACTTGGGGTTTTTGTGTGAAATAATAACAAGGGGTATTAAAAAAAAAGGAAGTGGCTATTTGGCAAACTTTCTTCCCTGGAATAGTAATTTCCAGCACAAAGGGCTGGTGACATGACGGGAGGCACTAAATGAATTCTAAGTGCTATATTTAGGGACTGTTTTCTGAATCTAGCTAGCAGCAGTACTTGACTCCTGGCCTTCTGACTTTATGCTTTTTAGACACCCTTATCTGAGATATTAATAGTGAGACTTTGGAAACACAGCTTGAAATACTAATTCAGATAGTGTCTTTGTAAGGAAGGCTCTTTTTCATACTTAGTGTAAGATTGCGATTTTCTGAACGTGGAGTACTTGTTTTCGAAATAACAAAATACTTAACCGCTTATTGCCAAATGGTAGGGATAAGGAAGTCATCAAGAGATGCATTAGAATGCAGAATGGTTGGGATGATATTTCACTTAAAATCTGTAATATTTTGATATAACTATGATGAGTTATGTGATGTTATTAATTTCAACCATCTAAGAGGAAAAAATTGTTTTGACTAGTCACTTTTCAAAGAGCTATTCATGAACTGGCATTTAAAAAAAAATCAATGTATTTTATAAGAATGAGATTTCACAACATGCTGGTAATTGTAACATGGAGTATTAGAGCTATTTAACTGTTCTTTCCACAATGAAAGATTGATGCAAAGCTGCTAAAATCTGGTTTTATTGGTAAACCCAGAAGCAAGTAAAAGTGGAAAAATCTAGGGCACCAGGGCAAACCTACCTGTAATAACACAATAACAAGCAAGTCTTAAGGAGTAGCTCTTCTTGATACTTGCCTGATATATTCCCCCCCACCCCCCAGTTAGGCACAGGAAAAAAAATTCTGGCAAGCATTTGAGTAATAAAAATAGCTACTTGTTTAGTTTGTCACAGTGATGATATTGGACCTTCATATAAGGGCAAACAGCTTAGCTGCTCTTTACTGAAATCTGAAAGAAAACAAAGGTTTGCAGGAAGGATTAACTTGTGGAAATCCTCTGTGCCATAAGACACTGGGACAGAGCAGATACTGATGGTGTGTGCAGCAGGCCATGCTAGTGCCCAGGCAGCTTTGGTGCCCAGGCTCATCAGCTTCTTGGAAGAAAATAAAAATGACACCTGATACCATATTTGAATAGTAACAAACTATAATGACAATGCTTTATGCCAAACACAGTGACAAGTTAGAGCTCTCCACCAAGTTCTGCATGATTGATGTGCTGCAACGTGACAATTAAAGATCATTTGGATCAAGTGGAAACTGTCATATGCAGCCAGTAGGGAGGGTTTGACTACCAATTTGGCATGTGAGCATATGGCTGGAGTCCATAATGGCTGATGCAGTGGTAAATCCCTCTGAATTTGCAGCTGTACTTCATCTGATGATAAAGCAATTCAAGAACCATGAGCTAAAAATGTCAAAATATTTCAGGTTGCCACAGCAAACCATTTGAGCATGCAAAAGTGTTGTATTTCTTTCAATTTATATTGACAATCCATTCAGCAAAATTAGACTGTACTTTCTATTTCTGTAGGATTTGTATTCCTCTAAAATGAATCCCAGCCTATTTGAGAGCTGCTTTTTGATTATCTACAAGAAATTATTTCTACACTTACAATTACACTTAGTAGTAGTGGTATCAGTGCATCTATATAGGCATTTATTCAGTAATTTTCTTAATCATTTCTGGATTTTACTTTTTTTAATGGAACTACAGAAAAGTTTCTTTTGTTGTAGGAGTAGTGTCTTGAAGAAAGTGGACTAATATAGCATAAAGGCTTCTCTGCACAGATATTCCAAACAATTTAATTTGAAAACTATACCCTAGAATAAAATTCTGTTTGTGGAGAGTCCACAGAAGAACCTCTGTGTGCCCAAACTTGGTGAAATTATTTGGGGGATAAAGAGAAGGTGTTGTCCAGGAAAACAAGACAATGCTAATCCAGAATTTAGAGACTCACCAAAACACACAGGTTCTACTATTTTAACTTACCCACTGTTTCCAGAGTAGGAGGGAAGGGGCAGGTGAATGTTTTAGTCCAGATGGAAAATGTCTATGTAAAACATATAGAAAATTGCAAAATCTAACATGCTTTTTGTGGTCTGGATACCTCTGAAAGCCACAAGCACACCACTGTCCTACTGTGCGATTTCTAGTTGTAAATTAAACCTCTACTGAGCAGGTCTGTTTACAAAGGTTTGTAAATGGCACATCTATAAAGAAAGTGAGCTATATTTTCATTGAAGTAATGTCTTCTCTGCACAGTTAAGTCAACAATTACCACCAATGCTGAATACAGTTGAGTGAAGATAACATGAGCAGCTCATTCTGCTGGGAATTTTACATAAACACGTACCACCTCAGATATTTAATTAATTTCTGAGGCAACAGACATGATTCTAAATGTAATTGAGGTTTCCCTTCTTATGAAAGGCTTCCTAAGAAGGAACCTTGTTTTTTTCACAAATGTTATACTGTTTGATTTTTTTGGTTTTTTTTTTTTGGTTTTTTTTTGTTTTTTTTTTTTGGTTTTTTTTTTTTTTTTAATTTTGTCCGCTGCTGAATTTCAAAAGATGCCACTTTGCTGAATTGCCTGCATTGGTTTGACATCACCTTGTGTCTTTTAGAGGCTAAGCCATCGGGCTAAGCCTTTCTGGTTTAACTGGTATTTGGGCTTATGAGTTGCCATTAATTCTCTTTCATTAAGCTTTGCCACCCCTTCTATGGGTTCAGGTATCTCCATTTCAGTTCTGACAAATCTGCTTACAGCCTGCCCACAAGCCAAAGGTTTGTTTAATGAAACATATGGGAGCACTGGGCAACAAATACTATAATTATCCAAATAATTGCACTACATATTGCCAGCATCTAAGATCAGATGGGCAGTGTGTGCTTGGATAATCAAGGCTCCCTTCTCACAGACTCCTCATCACTGCAGTTAATTTTGTCTTTGTTGGAGGCCAGTGCTTGGTTTCTATAGTTGATCTGTAGCTAATCAATTGCTGTTCTGTTAATACTATTGTAAAATTTATTCTTAATCTTACAGTCTTATTTAAAACCCAGCTATCTCATTGCAAACTTCAAGTGTAATTACTATGCGGTTTAGTTTACATTTGAATGGGAAAAGCTACACCTTTCTACTTCCTTATTTTATGGATGAAGGTATCTTATAGCAGTAGCCTTTTTTTCCCCCTCCAGTCATTAAAGTGGGATCTTTTTGCTAAGGGGACTAAAGTCCTTTTATCCTACAGCTACTAGTTTCATAGCCCACTTGAGCAAATAAACCACTTCAGGGAAGAAATTTATCAGCAGAATTTTAAGAAGGTACTTGAAAAATACTACCAAACTACTGTTTCTTTGAATCATGGGCAAATCAACATTTTAAACAAAAGATGCAGATTATATGATCATGAAATACCTTCATATCAGGCTCATCAAAGAAAGAGTGAGCACAAAATGCTGTCATAAATATTTTGTATCAAAGTGTAAGCTTTAATGTGCTTTTATATATATGCATACATTTCACAACACATGCTCTGTATAAACCAAGTATTTTAAATTAATACGGCTGTCTTATGCTCTGGTTATCTACAGTGAGGGAAATCTTGGTTCTAGCTGTCAGTTTAACCTTAAAGCTGCCTCTAGTTGTGCATAGTACCAGACATTGCATGTAGAAGGGAATACTGCTGTTACACTGATATCTGCTCTAGATATCCTGATTTGTGCCATGATATATACATGGAGGTTATAATGAAGCCAGCTCTGTTTTGTTCCAGTGGGTTTGTTTGCTTAGATATATTCTCGGCTATAAACCACTGTGATGCAGTTTGGCCAGTGATTTCACTTGTATTTCTTCTCAGATAAAGCATCTTATGCCACTAGTGAATCATGACTTGGTGTGTAGAATACAGATGGTATTGAGCCAACTGAGTTCTTGCCTGTGCAATGAACCAAAAAGCATTGTGCACATGAAGCATAAAATGTGTGGTGCAGGGTAATTTTTGTTCTAACCAAATGTAGGCCCTCCATGTATGGCACTGCATGCAGGTCAAAACATTCACCAGCACTAGATGTATAAAGAAAACTGCTTTTGGAACCAGAAAGGCAGAATTTCATCCCAACAACCACCTGGATTTGTTTGTACTTGTACCTGTTACACACTATAATTCTATAGTTATATTATGAAATCTGGGCTGTTAGCAATGATTACTTTGATGCCCGGGACCTCATTAGGAGTCCTATAATGGTGTGTGGTAGAGTATCATGGGGTGTCCTTAGAATGGATGGTTCATTGTCTCAGGCTCCTGGGACTCAAGCTGCCAAAACAGCCTATCCAACTGGCAGGCAACATTTCCCATTTGGAAATACCTTATTTGGTGATACAGCTATGTGCAAAAGCTGTGGACTGGTATTTCATACAAGTGCTTGAGAGTGACTGTGTTACCAAGAAGAAAATGGTATGGATGGCCTCTGAAAAGTACTTCACAAGGCTTTCAAAGCTGCAGTTTTGTTAACAATCATGTGATAATGGATCTATTAATGTGATATTGGAAGCATTACTACATTTACAACATTTTTCTTCTAGGAACAGATAGAGAAATAGAGAACTCATATACACTTTGGCTTAGAATGGGTTCTTTATCAATCATCTATTTTCATTTGAAAGTAAACATTGAATGCAACAAAGCCAGCACTTTGTACAGGAGCTATCATTATTGGAAAAAACTCCCCAGCAACAGCATCCCCTGCCCCCCCCCCCAACCCCAAAAAACCCCCAAAACCAAAATGTGTTAAGAGTTTCATTACATCTGCCAAACAAAATTTGCCCAGTTTGATTGTCTGTTGTGGAGATAAGGAGCCAGCTAGCTGCAGCATGCTGGTGAGCTTGCATTGACTCTGAGTCAGTGCACAAAACATTTTTGTGATTGATTCCTAAAATGGGCCATCCTTGAATGTCACCATGCAAATATTGCAATATGACTAAAACTCAGAAGTTAGGGAATGCAATAACTTATAACCCTCTGCAAATGAAAGGACATGTTCTCCTTGCTCAGGATATAAATATGCATGTATGTATGCATAAATATGTATATACATAGATATTTATGTATGTATATATTTATCTCTACATATGTGCATCTGGAATGGATGAATGGAAATATACCACTAGTGATTAAACAAGGAGGGGGATTTTTATGATGAAGATCTAACCTGTTCTTTTTTTCTGAGGATGTAATTTACAGTGGGTTAATGGAACAGATGCTAGTTTCTGTCAGACTGGAGGCTACAGTGTCTTCACAGTCAAGGGTATCCTCATGTTAATTGCCATAATTAACTTATGTCATAATTAAATGAGTTCTAAGACTTCTGCTTTTTTAGGTGTATAGACAGGAGTAAGAGAGACTCATAAAGCTGACAGTTGTCTTAGCAATGATAGGTGGGGTTGATAGCACTGTGCTTTTTTCAGATGGGTGATTTATATATTTTTAACAGTGCTTTGACATTAAACATTCAGGTTCAGAAAACACAAAATGCCACCCGAACAAAGAAATACTGAAAATCCATATATTGTATCTAGTGCTAATGCTCAATCCATGTTCATTATTGATCTTCTCCAATAAGCTGCATGTGTTCAAGTGCATAATGGGAAATGCAGTTAATTATTGGGCTGGTTGTCTGCTCCTCTTTCCTTACACTCCTACTTTCTTCCTCATTCAGAAAGAAAATTTACACTGAATTTTGAAATATGTTTTATAATTTCATTCAAAGCCATTTAATTTTCATTCATTCAAAATTGGTTTATATTTTAACTTAAAACTTTATTTTTCTTTACTCTTTATTTCTTTGTTCTTACTGTAATTTCTTTTCCTTATAATTATTTCTGTCATTATGCTGTTGTGTTATAAGTGAGAGGAGGAGAAATGTTTCTCTGAATGTAGTACACAATAATATCTTCCCTTTAATTAGTTGGTAAAAAATTAGCTGTTTTTTGATACTGAGCAATAATTGGCTTCATATCAAGCTGAAGCTCTGGGGTCATTTCCAAGGAAGTATTCTCTCCCCCAGTCCTTCTTTTCCTCTGACTCCCTATGATCTCCCACATATCCTGAGAGATTAGTTGGTCAGGAGCTTTGAATCCTTTTAGAAAGGAAGCGTAGATGTTTGCCATAACAGTCACACTCATTGAATAGTTCCTGATTTTAAAAAGTGGTTAAACCGAAGACTTATTTAACATTATTTGAAGATAATGTTTTAAAACTTGTTTCTTCTGTGTTTGTTCCCACTAAGGGAAACTTTTGGTTTGTGTAGCTAGGTCAAAAAATAGGGAAAGGTGTCCTTTCAGATGAGGTACCTTTTCCAAAAGGTGTTCATTGAGAGCATATACAAACCCTTCTTTGTATTTGAAGTAGTATTGCAAGAGGTGCTCTAGTTTCTTCATCTTTTTTTCAATTACTTTTTATGCCACACCATCTATTGACAGGGCCATATGCATTCAGAGGTTGTGCATGTCATTAAATGTGCTTTTTCTACTGACTTTGTTGTGACTGACACAGTCTATGGCACCACAAAATAATTAGAAAGGGAAATAAGGAAATGTTTTTAATTTGGTAAATTGTAAAACAAATATGAAACTTTGTAACTCTTAAAAAGCAAGCAATAAGGAAGTGTAAGGAAGAGAGCTTTAAAAATCCTTGTTTAGGACCTTATAATACAAGTAGTGTTTTCTGAACATCTAGTTCATGAATTCTTTTTTCATGAATGTAACTCATTAACAACCTCTGTCATGCGCTCAAGATGCAATTCCATCTCTAACCTGTAATTGGCTGTTAAGTCATCTTGAGTCAACTCATCTATAGGCAGTTCATCTTTCTAGAATTAACAAAAGAACATTTTTGTTTTCTAAGTACAATCAAATTTTCAATAAAGAGCAAGTAATTTTTCTTTGAGTTTTATTTCTTTGTGGAACAGCTTTTGCCCAATCAAGTGATGTGGAGGTGAAAGAGAGGATGAGGACCAGCTTTCTTGACATCTGCACCTTTAATTACATACTGCCGTGTAGCTGAATCTTTCTGGTTGAAAAACCTTTCTGCAGCACTGATTGAATGACAGTAGCTGTCTTTTTTTCATGTCAGTAGCTTTGGATCAAACCTGAGGGTAACAAATAATGACATATATACACAAATGGTTTACCTGACATTCTTACCCTCCTCTGAGAATCTGGAGAGTGTTACTGTTGGGTGTAGTGTCTCAGGATACCAGCCTCACTGCCATTCATACTGAAAATCTGCTACTGGCTCTTCGCATGCTGCCCATACTGCCCAGAGCGGGGTTGCTGTGACTGGAACTCCATGTGAGTGCCAAAACCAGCTTAAAAGGCATCTAAGGAAACACAAATTTTTCAGTGTGTGCGAACTGGTGGGAGCCTTGCTGGATGCCTCTGGTAATTGCATTTACTTAATAGCTGTGTTTTTATACCACAGGGAAGTGTGCAGCAGCTGTTCACCTGTAAAGAGGGGTGTTTTCTCCTGAATGCTGAACTGAGACTCGGGGGTTTTGAGAGGCTTTTCATCTCCTTACAGTTATGAGTTTGCCTTGCAGTTTTCCTCTATTTCAACCTATTTCTCAGTGTGGTATCAGGAACATGGCTCAACTATTTTGTATCAATAACACTTAATGTAACAACCTAGTTGAAATATTTTCCTGTCCACACAGCTGGGTGATGTTCTGAGGGTTTCAGTGTGCTGCTTGAGGACGCTTATGCACTTCCTTAAAACTCTTTTTACAGTTGTGTGTGTACTAGCTTGTAGAGTAGATCAAATTCAGTGATCAAGCACCTCTGCCCCTTTTGAGTATGTCCCTTTTCTACTATAGCTTCTGCTGCTGAATAATTTCCAGCAATCTAAAAATATCTCTTCTATATCAGGCTGTTTTAATCCTTTCACCATTGCTCTGGATCTGTGTCATACCCTGGGCAGTCTGGCAACTGAGAAACAACTATGGTCCAACCCAGGATCTCAGGGCATTGATGTACTTCAGCAAAGAGGTCACTTACTGTTCACAATGTAGGATTTGACCTGGGTAGTCAAATATATTCAAGTTTTAATATAACTTCAGGTCGAAAAGGAAGCGAATTTAAGCTAATCTGCCATTATCAATAAGACTTGATCTTATACTTTAGTCATAAGGTATTAGCCAGAAAAACAAAAGCTGAAAATAACAAAGGAAATTAGGCTAAGTAATTGAGACTTCCCTGTGCCTGTCTTTTATTTTACTGAACATACCATGTCCACTCTACACTTTCCTTTTTATTTCCCCCAAGCAGCAATAGACAGTCAAAGACAATTTCCTTAAAATTAGCTGTGGAAAGTGAGTGCTATCTAGTTGCTAAGAGGTAGCTGTTTGTCTCTCTAATGAAAGACCACTTTGGCTGCTCCATGTAAGAGAGCCCAATTATGGATCTCTGCAGTCACGTTTTTACCCACAGATAATAGGCTAGCAAAAGCTCTTATACAGCAGTACATATCAGTAGACTTAAACTAAAAGCAATTCTACCAAATCAAGGACTCCAAACAATGTTATTTGTCATTCAGGTTTGTGCATTGTTTTAGGAAAACAATTACTTGGAGATGATGAAAGAAACAAAGGAGAAAGAAGGCTTCCAGCTAGAAATTTCTGTATGAACACTCATGTATCTGAAATTTGTGTATGTTGTATGCTATGGTGCAATTTTATTGGCAAAAAGCAATAAAATGTGGCAGGTTCAGGAAAGGGGGGAAAAAAACAGCTGAAAGAACATCTTGTTACATTTGTCCAAATGAGACCCTCTGCTGCTAATACTTGACTTGAGGTCTGTTATGAAAGTTAGTTTTTGTTAAAAAAAGTGTGGGTTTTTTTTTAATAGGCTTTAGTTTTCATTGAAATAATGAAGGTAACAAAAAAATGCCTATTCTGTGGAAGACAGGGTACTAACTCCCCTATGTTATTTTGCTCAGGCGCTAGGAAACTGTTTTCAAGCAGCATAAATTTGTTGTATGCCACCGTATTGTGTATGTTTGACATTCTTCTGATGCTGTATATTGTACAACTGCTGTAGTTCACCTGTTTGACAATGGCCTGTATCCTGAAACTACCATTTTGATTTAGCAAAAAAAAAAAAAAGTATATTTTAAAGCCTCTTTTGAAATATATTAGTGTGACTATTTTTGTACTGAGTTGAATATCTCAGTAGCTGAGAAAAGAATATAAACCTGATGTTGTTGACTAGAAGTTCTCTATTAATGATACAAATAATTTTAACTGGAAACCTTTCAACTGGCTTTTGTAATCTCTGTATAAATGTCTGCATTGTAGAACAGCTCTTGCATCTTAATGTGCCCTTTGCTTTGTCAGCAGTAGCACATTGGCTGAGATGAATGCTTGCTTTCTATAATATTCTGCTAACATCATGCATGCAATGTTAACAGATGTTTTAACAGTAAAATAGCAGTGTAATAGCTATTTTAGCTATACACTATACAGTAGTGTAATAATAAAATAGCTCTGTGGTATTTTGAGGTTAAAGGTTCATGCAGACCAGTGCAATGTTCAAAATATCAGAAGTAGAATGGGCTTTTGTTCTTTTCTTAATCTGATGTTGAATTTAAATTTTCTGAAAATAAGACTGAATAATCTAGAACTCTATAGTTTCATTACGTAGCACCCTCATCTAAATGACCCATCGCATTTTCTCTCTTATTTAGCAGTCTCTTGTTGTAAAATCCTTATTTTAGGAGCACAACTCAGCTATTTAGGAGTTATGCTGCGGATTTAGGAAACAGTATTGACTGTGTATGATTTTGGTTTCCCACTCCTTGGCACATAAGTGCCATAAACAGTCTTGGTTTTGATATTTTTGTAATTTTTGTAGTGTGTTCTGAAGGTGTTCTGCCAGCTACTGTGTCTTATGAAATCATTGGCACACTGTACAGGTGAAGGTGCTCCCTGAGCACTTGTGAGCTGTAGTTGTAATAGAAATTGCTACAGATAGAACTGCTAGCACAGTGTATAGCGAGCCAATTCGTCAAACTCCACCCTGAAACTTCTTGATATGTTAAAACTAGTGGGTTTGGAATTGGCTCTCATTTGTCTTGATGGAGGCAATTCCTTTTTTTTTTCTATAATTTCAAGTTGGAATTTTGTGCAGTCTTCTTGGGATAAAATGAAAACCTTGTGCTGGAAAGAATAAAACTGCTGTTGATGGAATATTTTAGGATGCTTTTTTCATTCTTATGATTTTTAAACTTTTTTCTCCTAAGGTCTGAAAGATGGTCAAATCAATCATTGTAACATAGTACCATTTTACTATAGTAAAATATATTTGAGTATTTGAGTTCTTATAGGGAGCATTTTAAAGATGAAGAAAAGCACAGAATAGATGATGAAAATTTCAAAAAAATAAGGATTACATAGAAAGAGTATGTGGATGGGAAAAAAGGTCACCATACAGAAATTTTCTGAGGAAAAAATGACAGGAAAAAATATCCAATCTATCTCAGATACTAAAATAATAAAACTATAATCTTTTATCTGTGCAGTAGATGAAAAAGTCAACATGTTTCTTCCCCTTCCTGCCACAATATGGAGCTCAGGATTCAGTTGCTACTCTGCCAGTCATTGCTTCTCTTGTGAGAATAACTACTCAAATACTGTTTCATGCATTTTTTTGCTTTACTATTTTACAGATTTGTCTGAGGGTTAGGTGGGTACTGGGACTACTGTGTTCTTAATATACATTAGAATTAGTTTTGCTGTTTAGAGCCATACCAAGGAATCGCCACTCCTGGAGCCAGGGGGAGCCCTAAATTTTTTGTCTTAACTGGTACATAGTTCACTTGCAATAGTCTGCTTGATGACAATACAGTGTTAGCCTGGCTCATCTATAAGTCCTGTCTCTAGAACTGGAAATTTGTGGAAGCCCAAGTGGTAAAAATGTGGAGCTGTTGGTTTGTACAGGCAGTGCCAAGACCACGCATGAGAATGGCAGGGCCCAATATGCCAACTGTGTAGGTTTAGATATTAAGAAATTCTTTACTGTGAGGGTGGTGAGACACTGGAACAGGTTGCCCAAAGAAGTTGTGGATGCCCCATCCCTGGAAGCGTTCAAGGCCAGATTGGATGGGGCTTGGAGCAACCTGGCTGATTGACGGGTGCCCCTGTCAACAGCAGGCGAATTGCAACAAGATGATCATGAGAGGTCCTTCCAACCCAAGCCGTTCTGAGATTCTCTGATAGTTTCCTACAGCTCTGTACTTGTCAGTGTCATGGACTTCAGGGTATTCCTGAGTTCCTGTTGGTCATATGCTTCAACAACACTGCGTGTTGAGGACTTCTCTACATTTTGTTGTCATAGCGAGGATTGGTTTATGTCAACCCAGAAATGTGCATCCTTACTTAGCTGTTTATCAATACAAGTTTTGCTAATTCTTCTTTCCATGCTACTTCTGTGTTTCCCCAGCCCCATCACAGTTTGGACCTCAGAATCTGGAATTTAGCTTCTCCTTAGTGGTGAAAAAATGAAAGTAACTTCAGGATAAAACAACTGTTCTCAGAATACCTACTTAGGGGATCAGCCAGTGTTAGCCCTTTCATGATATAATGGATTCCAGCCTTTGCTGCAGTGTCACAGCTTTCTCCTGAAGCTGCCTAATATGCCTGTCTTTATCCACAAAACTTGTGGTAAAATAACATATTTCATAAAGAGGCAGCATGAGGGACAAACAAATTGAGCTCAAAGCTGTGGCCCAGTCCCAGCGATTTGACATCACTGTCGTAAGTGAAACCTGGTGGGATGAGTCCTGTGACTGGGGTGGCTTGTTGGCCCTGTATGAACTCCAACAAGGGAAAGTGTCAGATTGTGCACCTTGGATGGGTAATCGTGGATGGATGGACAGACTGGGGAATTAGATATTGGAGAGTGGAGCTGCAGAAAAGGACCTGGCAGTCCTGGCCAGTGGCAAGTTGGATATGAGTCGTCAGTGCCCTGGCAGCCAGGAGGGCCAACTGTGTCCTGGGGGCATCAGGCACAGCATCGCCAGCAGGGCAAGGGAGGGGATTGTCCTGCTCTGCTCTGGGTGACCTCACCTTGAGTGCTGGGGGTAGTTTTGGGCACCACACTACCAGAAAGACGTTAAGCTATTGGAGAGTGTTCAAAGGAGGGCCATGAGGATGGTGAAGGGCCATGAGGGGAAGCTGTAGAGGAGTGGCTGAGGTCACTTGGTCTGTTCAGCCGGGAGGAGACTGAGGGGAGACCTCATTGCATCCTCACAAGGAGAAGTGAGAGGGGCAGGTACCAATCTCTTCACCCTGATCAATGGCAGGACTCATAGAAATGACTTGAAATTACAGCTGGGGAGGTTTGGAGCAGGTATCAGGGAAAGGTTTTCACCCAGAGAGTGGCTGATCCCTGGAACAGGCTCCCCAGAGAAGTGGTCACAGCACCAAGCCTGTTGGAGTTCAAGAGTCATTAGGACAATGCCCTCAGGCACATGGTGTAATTCTAGGGGTGTTCTGAGTAGGGACAGCAGTTGGCCTCAATGATCCAGATGGATTCCTTTAAACTTGGCGTATTCTAAGATTCTATGAAATTGATTTTTGAAGACCCACATTTGCATTCCTGAAATTCTTAACTAATGTATGATAACTGTATAATGATAATGGATATAACGGTAGTAATTTTCCAATTGCACTGGCTTTATCAACTGTAAAAATGTCCTTGAGATGTAGCTGATTTTTAACAAGCTACTTATAAAGAAAAACAAGGCAAAGTACTGTAGCACTATTCAAATTTTATCAGTGTTAATTCACGGTCTATATTTAATTTATTTTACCTGATAACTCAATACTTTAATAGTACATTTAATTTAATTAAATTGGAATTCTGTGCAAGTAAAATTATTCTAATTCTCAATACAAAAATTAATTAGAATAAAAATTAATATTTACTTTCATAATTATTTATGAACATAGGCTATTTGACAAAATAATCCATGAATCTTCTGGGTTCATTGATATCTTAATTCATTGCAACACCTTCCCTTCATTATGTTTCATTTGGAAATTTCAATGGACAAGTATAAGAAGCTGAGGCACCAGGAGATTCGTTTAGATATGCTGAAAAAGAGCACTGTGAAAATGTTCGTCCTTGAGCAGCCATTAGAGTGGCCTAGGGGGTAAAACCAGGAATTTTGTAACTGAGCAGAGGAAGACTCTTAAGTTCAGGGCAAATGTACAGACTATAAAACATTGTAAGGGGGTTGTTTATGTACACCTGTGTGCTTATTTTTACTATTTCTATGTTGGGTTTCTGTCCTGGTATTGGCTGGGATAGAGTTAACTCTTTTCCTAAGAGACTGTGTAGTGCTGTCCTTTAGACTTAGGATAAGGCTGTTGTTGATAACATGGTGACTTTTTAGAATCATAAAATCATTAAGGTTGGAAAAGACCTCCAAGATCATTGAGTCCAGCTTTTACCTTTTGGCTATTGCTGGCCAGTGCTTACACGATGTCATGGAGTTCTCTGGTGCTCATCCCCCCTGTGAGGAGGCTGGATATGCACAGGGCGCTGGGAGGAGACACGGCCAGGACCCCAGCTGGCCCGATGGATATTCCACACCATGGGGCATCATGCTCAGCATCCAGGAGGAAAACTGGCTGGGGCCACTGCTCAGGAACTGACTGGGCATCGGCCAGGGGGTAGTGAGTGACTGCATTGTGCATCACTTCGTTTTTATATTCTAATTCTTTGATCTTTATTATTATTTTCTCCTCAGTTTCTGTCTCGAACTGTCTCTATCTCAACCCATGGATTTTAATTAATTTTTTTCCAATTCCCTCCCCCACCCTGATGGGGGTGGAGTGAGCAAGTGGCTGTTTGGTGTTTTTCTACCTACTGGGTTAAACCATATTTCCACAGGCATATGAATTACTCTGAGAGTAGCACTAACATATCATAACTTGACATACTCAGATAAAGAAAAATATGTAACAGATAGTATTGTTCAATATATTTGGAATAAATTTCTATTAACTATTTCACAAGTTTGAAGAAAGGCCCTAATGATTTAAAATATGTGATACTTTCAAGATTTTTCAGATAATGTTCCTGCTTTTGCATTATTCTGTACTGATCACTGCAGCAAATATTTAGGCACTTTTTCCGGACTTGTCAGCAGACTTCAGATTAAATGATCAGTTTAAGTTAATCAAACTGCTGATTTTGTCAGTAAAATGGTTTCTTAACTGGTATATTTTTATGGAGACATGACTAAGTTTGATTTACTAAACAAACTAAAAGGATTCATTATGCTCTTCTCACCGTATAATGAGTTTCTGTAAAACAGATTATTTATGCTGATTGGTGTTCTTGCTGAAAAATTTGTGTCCTGTGGCTTCACATAAAAATGTGACAAAAGGGAACTCAAGTTCTACTAATGCTCCAAAATGTAATAAAAATCTTATTCAAGTCATTCTAAATTGAAGAAAAAAAAAATCACCAATTCTTAGTCATTATAAGCACCGATAACATCAGGAACTTCTGTCTTATGCACAAACTGGTGTTATGTTATCAATATCAGTATTCTTGCTATATATTTATTTGTCTGCATAATTTATTTCTCAGAATTGTCTTACAGTAATCTCAAAACGAGAATATTTTGAAGGCTTGAGAAATATCAAACTAGCTGAAGTACTTACAGCAAATAATGGAAGGACTGATTGTTTTCATTAGTAGCTGTCACAATACTTCATCTGTGATTCTTTTAGACTGCGTGTTGTACACATCAAGTAGAGTGCTCTAATTTAATCAATGGGCACATTGAACTCTATCTTAATGTTCACAAGTCTTGTGTAAATTGAGGAGTAAAAATGTTTTTGGTGCTTGTAATTGAAATAGAGCTAATGTACACAAAGGAGAGATAGCAGGTGCCACTTTTTAAAATGGAAGTGCTAGAGAATCAATTTACTGCAGACATTTGTACATACACTCTGAACTTGTTGCTTTAATTTCATAAATACTATAAATAACAAATGCAGTTTCTACATCTCCCAGTGGAATGTAAATAGCAACTGTTGTTTACATGCTTACTGCCTGGAGACTCAACATGGAGCTACAGAAAGAAAAATCACTGCTGAATAATATCCATCTGATGGTGAGAGTTCCTTTCTACTGTAAGCTTTATGCACAGACTATTTATGTCTCCCAGGTTCAGAATGAATGAAAAATCTTACTGTTACAGAAAGGTTAAAATACTTGCTTTCTGGAATAAACATTCAACAAAACAAATCTGGAATTGTGGATCTGCTTATCCATGGAAATGGTAACATCCTTGCTGACTTTTGAACTGTGTGAATGTTTGAATCCCATTGCAGAAAACTAGATTTCTGATTTCCACCATTGCCTACGTACACACAGACACACACACTCTCTCTCCCCACTCTGATTTTATATAGTGTTGTACTATGAATACTGTGTGTACAAATAAAGCTAAATTTGATTTATTTTAAAAGATATATTGTCCATGAGGGTGCTATATTATCCATGTTGTTCAAGTTTGCACAACTATATAGGGCTGGTAGATGTCTCCAGAAGAAGAGAGACTGGAGTTAGAGAACCTGGGGAATTCGTGCCCTAAATATTGCTATTTTATTTGAGTAAATAACAAAAAGAAGTTGAGGTGGGGGGCAGCAAATTGGAATTCTGTTTTGGGACAAGCTTTGAGTATAACCTTCCTGTTTTCATCAAAAAGGCTTTACAATTTGGTTTTAACTGAAGGAATTCCACCTATAGCATATAAACATCCTGACCCCAAAACAATAACAAAAAGCCTCACTGCAAAACCAACCATACAAAAAATCCAAGCTTTTAAAATAAGTAAACAAAAACCTTTTAGTCAATCCATGAGATTAGGTATAAATTGAGCTCTAAGCTTGAATGATATTGTGTATAAATTCTTTTATTGTAAGACTTTTCTCTTGAGCTGACACATTTGTGCTTTTTGAAAAAAAACAAACATAACAACCCCCAAGTAATTTTTCCAATTAATTTTCAAGGATTGTTTGTAAATATCAAGATGATGGATTTATGTGAATGAACTCATGAATATTCCAAGTATGAAACATTCTATCCTCTACAGCATTTGAACTTGTTTGGCTTGTGGATATCAATGTAGTCTATTGGGAAGCTACTCTTCTGTGACATGTTTTCATAACTAGCTTTCACTGGAGCTGCTTTTCATACTTTTTCTTGTCTGGCTATTGAAATATAGTTATGCAGAGACGGCCAATAAAGCTTTCAAACAATAATGCATAAATCTTTGTTAGCATTCATTAACATTTTAGAGAATGCAAAATACTTAAACTCGAAGGAAGTCAGATCTTTATCTAATTCCTCCTTGCAATCAGTAGTAAAGATCCCACAGCACCTCCAGTACACAGCTTAATCTTGGGTAGATTCTTCTTCAATGTTTGGTCCTCCTGAGTGCATTGTATCCAATGCTTTAGTACAGGATAGGTTTTCTTTAGGCTTTCAGTTCTAAGCAGGTGTCTTTGTGCTTACTTCTATGATACTCCAAATGCACCTTCTTAGTAATACACCCTTTGTGATGAATGCACCCTAAAAATTGCATCTCCTATGGAAGGTATTTCCTGCTTGTAAATAGAAAGGAGTGTCTTAGTTCTGGGTGTGAATGGTATAACTGAAACAGACTTTCCCTTTGTACACTTTTTACTCGGTAGCAGAAAAAATAACTGTAGATAGATGCTTTGTACACTTGCCATATGCAAGTAAACTTCATCTTTAAGAATGGATTCTTTAAGATTGATTGTAAACTGACAATCCTTATCAATAAGCATCTCCTGCTGTGAGAGGAGATGAGTAGAAAAGAGATCAACATTAGTGGGAAAGCCAGCAAGCCAAACCTTAGTATAAAGAAACTGTCAGGGTAAAGGAGTTGCTCTCTGCAATGTTGTCTGAATGAGAGGCATGAACAGAAAACTGGTTAAAAGCAGACCACGGCATCTAAACTAGGTTGAGGAAAAACTTAAAATATGAAGATCAATCATGTTTATTTAAGATGTGATCTTTAGGAGCTGGTGGGCAGAAGGAAAAACTGTTACTTGAAAAGTTATTGATGTATAGAGTAAGTATTTCTTTCATGTTGTCATCTAGTGGTTGTTGGAATGGAAAGAGACAAATGCTGTGATCAAGCAATTGAAATAGCTGAGATTTTTCATTTGAGTTTGATTTTGACTCCTAATAGGATTGGGCTGAGTATTTTTTTTATTATTATTGCAATACTAGACTGCACAGTTCCTGTTGTGTTAAAATGAAAAATAATGCTGGGAGGGGATGGGAAGGGAAACTGAAAAAATGGTGAATTTATACATTATCATTTGTGTGTTACTCATAATTGTTTAAAATAAACAACAAAAAAAAGCGCAATATAGGAAGAGTGAAGGGTAGGGGGAACATAAATTTAAAGCATAACAGGAACAGATAGCTATACAATTATATTGCAGGTGTCAGTGAGAACACTAGTTAGATAAAAGATCTTTCTCAGTTGTGTTGTGCTAAACATGAAATAGAATTTTTCATTGCTGATACTGTGTACTCATCAATTCTACATTCCATCTGAGGTGTACTTCCACTAAAAAGAAGCTCGTTTATTGCTTGCGTTTTTACTTTCATATCTGTTTGGTGGTAAGTGGAAGTAAAAGCTTTGACATGTTTCATATATAATACTGAATAGAAGGCTTCGAAATGCAAGTCCAATGATAGCTCATTTAAAAAAAAAATCAACCACACAAAATACCATCCCAAGAAACAAACAAACAGCCCAAAACTAAAGAAATCGAAGGATATTTGAGAGGCTGAGGTGAAAGGTGACTGGTGAAAGCTTGTTAAATGATGAAAGAAAGTGCATTCTGGGCACTTGAACTATAGAAATTGAAAACAGGAGCTAGATGCAAAGGTTTTTTCTAAACATCCATGGCCTTACTTGCATTGGACTCCCTTGGTAAAAATAGTAACTTCTGCTCAGAGTGGAAGATGTGCAGAGGGGGCTTTACCTCCTATAGTTGATCTAGACAAGTAGCAGCTTCCCCCTCTTAATGTTTTTTTTCAGCTTTGTAAAACTTCAGTTTCATTCTGATGTGAAACCCTTTGAATTAATTGCATATAGGGCACTTTAGATTACATTTTGTTAAATATGACAGTATATGACAGTATAATATGACAGTATATGACATTTTGTTAAATGTGACAGTAAACACACATTTAAGACTGAGGAGACAAAAAGAAAAAAAATTTGTTCTTTACTGAGATCAAGGACATGGACTCAGTCTCCCCTATACTGTGAAATTTTTATTATGAACAGTCTTTACTGAATGTCTGCTCATGATTTTGTGAAATTTGGTCATTACAGAAGAGCAAAGCCCAGTGTGTTCCACATTACTTGAACATTAACAAGGGATGGAGGTGGTGTGGGATAGTTTAGGTACAAATATGATTTGTCTATGATTCCCACAGTCTAGACAAAATGGCTGCAGAGGGCTATGACTATGATGAGAAATCTGCTATACAAAGAAGCAAACTTGTCCAGTAGGATCTTTGCTGATACAGTGCCTCTTCTTGGAAAAGCTTTAGAATGATGAATGGCTATTCTTTAAATTTTTCTACATGATGTCAGTGTGTGGAACACCATGTTCACTGAGAAATGTGTGCAGTTGTCATTTCAAAAGCCCTTTGGCATAGCAAAAAGTTTAACTGGTGGGTTTTCTTTGGGACAGGAATGTTCTCGTTGTTTAAACAGTCCTTGTTTAGGACTCTTACTGCCACATTGATGAAGCATTTTGAAACAAAAATCAGAAGTCAGATTCCTGGTAATCAAGACACAGAATGACTGAGTTGTTTGATACTCACTGGTCATTGTGATGGTACCTCATGAAATTTTTTAGTAGGACGTAGTAGTTCATGAGGGACAATTATTTCTTGTCTCTGTGTCTCTTGCGAAGATAAATGCAAAATCAGCATGTACTCTTAACAACTGCTCAGATTTAATACTTGAATACTTCTAACATACATGCATTGTCGTCCAGGAATCTTGCAGGTGGATATCTTTGGATCTGAATCAGCATATCTAAGCAAATTTATTTTAACCTTGATTGATGCTTAGCTAATCTTGCCCTGTTTTTTTTAATACTTCTCCAACAGAAAAAATAGAACATGTTCTCCTCAGAAAGCCTTGGTTCCTCCCAAAATTACCAGATGATGAGTATAATTATGTTACGGTATTTATAGGAGCAAAATAAAAGTCATTCAGGTAGTAAGAACAAAAAACCACTTGAGGAAATATTGATGGAACTTGCTGTAAGGGAAGCAGCACATGAGTGTAATTGAATCCTTCAGTGTGAGCATAGACACTATCTTTATAGTAAAAAAGTATACTGAACATCATATTTCTGTGTCAGCTTCCTGAAAATACTGATAAATCATCTTCTTGAGAGTCATGGCTTCTTAGATGGAATAGTACACTTTCACACATGAGGTGCACTTAATATTAGCCAGCACCTTGGAAGACAGAGAACTCTGATCCATCAGCATTTTTCACTGTTCCTGTCTAATCTGATTATGGATCTGCATGTCAGCCATATTAGCCAAATATTCACTGGTCTTTCTGTTAAGGTTAAAAACCTGTGCACTCTGTTACCAATGTCAATGTTCTGATGTAGGTAACAGAGTAAATCTTAATATCAAAAATATTCTGCTTTGTGCTTCCCTCCAAATAACACGTGGAAGCTAACAGCAGATTGCCACTATGTTATAGGAGGGGCTTTGGAGAAATCTTAAGAATACACACAGTTGCTGAGCGCTACTGTTCTTAATAGTAAGTGAAAGCAGAGGTTTGTTTACAGCCAGGATAAACAGATGTTGGTGTGCTGTCAGAGCTGCAAAAGAAGGCAAGGTGCAGCAAGATATCTGGTGCTGTGAAAACCCTTAAGTTTGTTTTTTTGTTTTTTTTTTCCCAAGCACTGAAGCAGGACACGTGATGTGTTGCTCTCAGAGTGGCAAAACCAAAAGCACTCTTGGCTGCCTCCATACTCATCCTGTCTGAGTAGACTCCCTCTTGTGGCTCCTTAATATTTATTCCTGTAGTACTGCATATAAGCAGGCAGTATAGACATGGAAAACAGGAAAAGAGGGGAATCGCTCAACCCCTAAAGGGCAACCAGTATTTCTCAAGGCAGAATATGGACAGGAGTTCTGATAAAACAATCTGATAGCTTATTTCTGATAGCTTATCTGCATTTAAAAAATAATTTTTAAAAATGCTGAAATGATTCTGTGCTGATCAGAGTGTTTATTAGTATAATGCATAAAATGATAATATTTCACTAGCAGAAACTACTGCAGGGTCCAGAAATTAGCAATATGATATTAAGAAGCTTCAGACAAGTTCAGAAATGTTCTACAGCCTGGTAACAAACTCAGTTGTTTGCTGTATGATTTGTTAACTTTATATGACCCATATTTGAATTACTTTTTATACACTTTATATGAAGTGAGGCACTCAAGCTGCAATGTGTCTGTGATGAAGAACCACTTTTTGTAAATGACATGGAAATACACAAACACTGACAACAAATATTTAAGCCAAAGACTGCATTGGATTTCTCCCTTTCTGCATCCAGACTTGAAAGAACGTCACTTCCTGTAACATGTCTTTTGAGAAAGGCCAATTTTGAAACTTCTTGTCAGGACAGTTTTCTGGTGCAGCTCTCCATTTTGGGCTTGGAGACAGCACTCGGCAGAACAAAGTCAGTACTTGGGATCAGTCAAACATTCTGAGTGGTTGTCTAAACATATTTGCCTGGAGACTAGAGATCTAATGAATTAAATCTCTAAGAAACTTGTGAATGTTGGCTTGGAGCAGGTTACTTGGATATTGATGTTAATCAATGCATGCAGCTGCTGAAGGAAGCTGATCCCAGGTGCACTCTTTTGCTCTGAGTAACAGCAAAATTATCAGATTTGCTACCAGTGCTGGATAATCTTGGGGAGAGGCCAGGGAAAAGTGGGTTGTAAGTAGAGGACTTTTCTTCAACATATCTGAGGCCAGACTGGCAATGAGCCAATCTAATAGATATAACGTACATTCTGCTTGATCTAATCATATGCTCATCTCTTGGGTCTTTAGCAGCTACTCGATAGATATTTGCAGGGACTTTGAATAGTATGAGGTTTTTTCAATTTCTTCATACTGTAATCCACCACAAATTTGTAATCTCTGGATAAGACAGTTCCACATCTTGAGGTATGTATTCATTTTCTAAATAGACAAGAAGGAATCAAACACATTTGTTTTTGAAAAGTAGCCTAGAGTCTGTTGTAGAAGAAGAAAACTGTTCAGAAGCCTGAAGACTTGCTTACAGTTTCCACATAGTGGGATTTAAGGACTTGCAAAACCTGTAATTTTTGGTCTCTGTAACAAATAAAAATTAAAAGTATTTGCATTTGACAACAAATAAAATGAAATTAATCAAATTAGTGATGTGAGTTCTATACCTGCCAGTCTGGGTTGCCTCATGGCTACAATTTTGTTAATCAGCCAGTTGGTTATAGGCAGTGTTTCCTTGAAGGAATATGGAGCAATCAATTGCTGTCCTGCTATGAGCTCCGTTTTTTCCTGCCTAAAACCATTCTATTACGGAATTGTGTGCCAGTCTTTTATAGAATAGCAGTGCTGTGACAGAGGAAAACTTCAAAGTCCTGCTGCTAGTGGAAGGGAACAAGGGAGAATTGTGTTTTATGGCTGTGAAATGGCAGCCTGTGTCTGAGGTGAGAATGACAAGGAGCAGTTGGTGTGTATGAATTCCTTCTGGGATGAGTCAGAGTGCCCTCATGGGCATGTGGTTGTGAACTCTATGATATTTCAAAACCTCTGTGTGTCTGTACTTTGAAAATTAATATAACAGCTCCGGAAATTATTTTAAAGAAGAAATGAGGTGTCTTCTAAAACTCTACTGCACGTGTCTGATTTTGATGCTACTGTATTTGAATATCTACTTTATTACTGTCCAGACCTTGTGCATAAGTATTCAAGATAATCAAAATTGGGTGTTAAACACAAGAATTCACATTTCATCATACTTTGGTTTGCATTTGCTTTAAATTTACATAAAGAACCTCAGAAAGTGGCAGAAATTACAAACTAAGCTTTGAATTCTTGTGTTTGCTTAAAGTAAGTGCTGAAATTTTGGTTGTCCTCTAACAGTGAACACTCTTATAGCCATTTTCTCTTACGGGAAAGTTAGCAGTGTATTCATTCTTACTTACTAATAAGTGTTTGATGAAGTGTTAATAGTGATCATTGCAGCTGTAATACACCCCCCCCCCCATATACCACAACCCCATTCAAAAAAATCCCAGATGACATGACCATTAAACCAAGGAAATAAAAATAGTGCACTGACCTAAAAAAGAGACATAAAACTTCATCATTTTCTTTATAAAGTACCGTTTCCTATTTCATGGAGGAGGGAGTGTAGAACAAATAAAGATTCTCACAGCTTGTCAACTTCTAAGCTTAGACTTAAAACAAGCACAATACGGATAAATAAGAAATATCTTTTGTTGTTGATCCAGGCGAGGGAGAAAAAACCTCCCAAGAAACTATATGCCTTGTATCTGTATCCAGTTTAGATGTAGCCAGTGTCTCTGAGTATACTAATCATTAGAGATTTTTCTTCTTGTCATTAATATGCTTTTACTTCTAGGAGAAAACATTTGCATCACTGTATGTGAGTTTCTACACACTGTTTTTAGTACAGATGAGATGAAATTATTTATCATGGGAAATATTGGCTATTTTTTTTTTCTTATCAAATTATTCTCACAAGTCCTGGTTTCTGTAAGTACTCTGGTACTATGAGGTATTTAGTTGGCATCTCTCTCTTCTTGAGAAAGTCCCTGACAGCTGGGACAAGTCAGTCCTCTGGCAATTCTAGGTTGCAGTTCTGAGTTCAGATATGACATATCACGTACCTGTACCATTGTGATGTGGGAAGTGGTCACTGGGTGATATTTAAAATGTCAGGTACCTGCTTTTCATCATCTAGGATCTTGGAACAGTGTACTCGAGACCTCTTAAGGAAGAGGAGGACCAGCTCAAGCTGCCTTCCTTCCCTGTAGGAGTGCACTGTGCTCCCCAGCTGGAGAAATCCAGGTCCCAGCTGGAAAGGTTACTGTTCATCTTGCTTTGATTTTCTTGCCATTTAGAAGGAAGATGAGTGTGTTGGAACTGATAACAGTTAAATGTGTGCATTTTTAAACTCAATTACCACTCTAAATTTAGTCTGTATATGAAAATGAATTAACTACCATTGCTATAATTAATTTTTCTCTAGGCTTTTGAAAAATCACTATCTTCACTATTTGATACAGTTAAAACTGGCCACTTTTGGTACCGAGTAATATTCTATGGAATCCCTACTGTATCAAGTACTGCAAAAAAAGGAAAGTAAAATTGGTTATCAAATGATGCAGAGCATAAAAATGATGGCTACCTATACTGAGAGAAGGAAAATATGTTTCTAAGGAAGCTGCTGTTCTAAGCAGAAAAAAGGGCATGCACAAATTGTTAATCCATCTTGCAGCTTGGCAGATTTACAAGACAGTTTTCTTTTCAACAGAAAATATAGAAAAAAAGCACTCGGGTTTAAATTATTCAAAATCAAGTTTGAAACTGGACATTAATCTCTTAAATGCAGAAGTTTCAAATACATTTTCCATTCTGAGGAACCATGATGCATTTTTATATCTATTAAAATGTATTTCTGTCAAAATTGGCAATGATTTTGACAGAAGTTGAAGAAACAGTATGTAATTTTTTTCAAACGAAGTTTGAGCAGACTCTTTAACTGGATAGATTCCTATTAGAAGGTGGATGCTTAAAGTTTAAGATTCTTAAGTCTTCATTTCCTAACAGGAATTACATAAAATAGCATTCATGTATTTTACCTGAAATTACTTGAAGATCAAAGGGGCATGTAAAAGATTTTCCCATTAAGGACAAGAAACTCATTAAAGACCTCTAAGTAGGTCTGGAATGGAATAGAGTAAGGGAATATAGTATCATCTTGTGAGAAGGCTAATAAATACTTTCCAAGGCCACTTAACAGAATACTCTTTTTTTCTTGACATTTATCAGCTTAATAAAGGCTTCTTGATCAGAAGTTTTCTAGATAGGGATGAAGAGTGTTGACCTGATTTTTCTAAGGTTTTGAGGATCCTCACATGGGGATTTGACAGTAAATATATTAGCAGAGTAGAACCATGCACCTTGTTCTGCGTGTTACTATTTCTTGTAAGAGCAGCAGTGCTTGAGCAGATAAGAAGAGATAATTAGTTGCTCAGGCAGTATTTACTTTCCAAAGTTTGGAAGCTCTCTCCCTTTTTTTAAATGAAAGATGATTTTAAAAATAATTTTGTCTGAGTATAATCAGTAGAAACTCCATCCTTCATAGCAGGAAATGCATACCACAGTACCCCCAGAAAATCTTACAGCCCTATTGGCTGTGCCAGATGTATTCTAAGTGTGAATCCAGGAACTGTTTTTTGGGTCCTAAGTGTGAGCTGGGGATATATCCCCAATATGCAAATTCTTACTGCAGTTTTGGGGGACAATTAGCTGCCGTGGCAAGCTCTCTGTGTTTCTGTGCTGGAGGGACAAGAAATCTGGCAGACAGAATGACACACATCTCCATACGCCATCTCCACTGTTAACTGAGGTTCAAGTTGTGGTTTTTTGTTTTGGTTTGCTTTTGGATGTTGGTTAGGGGGATTTTAGTCTTTCTTGTTGTTTTTTTTTTTTTTCCCAGAGACACTAGTGAACTAGCTAGTTCTGTAATATGGTACAGGCTAATCTATCGCAGGCGAAGGACTTTCTGTCTTTGAACTCAATAGAGTTCCTGTTTTTTCCACTCTCTTCCTTGTTGCCCTGTCCTCGATTACGTCAGTCAATAAGTTAGATAAGGCAAGGAGAGGGAGGAGGCATTAGTGACAGCTCTGATGTTTCCCCCTCTTGCTGTCAAGAGTATGAAAACCAGTAACGAAAGCTGACAAAAATTTAAGCCCTCTCTCTTTATCCTTTCAGAAGCTTTTCATTTATTCCTTAAAGTATATCCTACTATCCAAACTCCTTTCTCGTGTCTCTTCAATAAAATGTTGCCTCCTCTAATCTCTACTGCAAAGTACCTCTATCTCTTATGAGGTTGAGTCATTGGTAGATATAAAACTCATTTGAAAATGTCAGTGTTGTTTAATTTCAGACTTTGCAAAGTCAAATCAGTCTAGAACTTGGATTTTTCAGTAACAACTGATATTTGAAGGAAATTTAATACAGATTCTGAAAAAAGAGAGGTAAAACTCCTGAATTTGCACAGGAGTGCAAATTAATATCTAATTCCAGTGTAAGAATATCATATGATGCCTTATTTCTCTTAAAATGTGTTGTCTTTCATACTTATATTTCTGTTTGCCAATAAATATTTTTCCTTTCAATTGCCATTACACAATCATATTTTCTCTTTGCCACTATTCCTTATCTTAAACTATTATACTGATGAATGAGCTTCTCTTTTTTGTTTTGGTTGAGTGTTCTAAGACTTTATTTTGCCTCATATCTCAGAGAACTATATTTTTGGGAGCAAAGAAAGCAACACAGAGAGCACATGCCACAGGAAGCATAAATTCAGATTCTCTACAAACTTCTTAGCATCCATCTCTGTCACATCAATGTTTAAGTTTTCAATCTCAGAATTTTCCTTAATGAAAACCGGTCTCTTGACTTCTTTGATGGAAACATAATCAAGAAGAGGATCTGGCCACTATACGCATTATACTTAGTTTTCATATTCAGTAACTACCACTGAGTTTCTGCCACCAGTCAATATCTCTACTCTCGTTATAAGCAAACATAATTAATAAATTATTATTTTTCTGTTAAACTAAAAGCTGCTATTTGCTTTACACCTTTGTGAAAATCTTTGGATGGTACCTCACTGCTTCAGTTTACTGTCTTGTGTTACTTTCAGAGTTCTCTTGTTTCTAGCAAAAATTCAGTGTTTTATTCCCCCTGCACACATAAAATTTCTTCTTCTCACATGGTCCTTCCATGTAAGATGGTGCAAGCATTCAATAATTTTTCAGATCACTATACAAATCTGATAGCAGGCTCTTCACAGGTGTTTGCTTCTTTATGAACGCATTGTTTTACGTCTTGTGACTTCCTGTAACTATCTGAGGTAGTTTCACATGAAGTAATATCACAAAACTATTTTCTTTGAGAGTGTTACATTCTATTACTGATTTATTCTCTTGCTACTTTAAGATAAAATGTAAACTATTTGATTTCTTTTGGAGTGTATGTTAGAGAGTTTTGAAGAAAATGCAACAGGTATTATTACTGGTCATCTTTTAATTTCCAGTTAAGTCTCTTTCTTATGTCACTTTCAACGATAATCTTAGATGTAGTTTCTGTGAAGAAGAGATCAAATTTTATATTCACAGAGTCTTTTCAATTATCTTCTCCCTACTTCATATCCCTTTCTTTAATATCGTCCTTTTTGCATTTGCAAAGTAGTTCTTAATTACACTTTTTGAACACATTTCTTTTGTCAGATTTCTGAAGTCTTAGACAATATAGAAATGTAGGTGTTTGATGTCTTTAATTTGTTTTCAAATGATTGCTATTATTTTAATCAGGTGAATGACTGATCTTCATTCTACTTGAAGATAAATCAAAACAATCCACCTAATTGCTCTGATTCTTACTGACTTCTAAGCAAAATAAGATGGATACATGTTTTCTAGACAAACGCTTATTGAGTAAATCAATCCAGATCATAACAACTACACTTATGAAGTTTACTAAAATATCAGAGCTGTTACTATCTTCTTGCATTTTCTTTTTTCTTGCTAATTGGAATGATGAAAAACAAGAGTTAAAAAATGTTCATGGAACTTTTAACCCTTCATTATTTGTAGATTGAGAGAAATATTTATGTTCATGCCTGCTTAAACAATACAAGTAGCTGTCAAGTTATTCTTCAAAACAATGCAAAAGAATTCATGGTGGAAGGATTTTCCAGTGGATGCAAAAGTATCCAGGTCATTACCTAGTATTAGTTGCAAGTGCATAGCACCGTGTTTTTTTAAAATTCTGCAGAATTGAGCTTACTGAGAAAATACCCATAGCTCCACCTATATCCTGTAGCTGAAAATGTGAAATGTATTAATTTTGCTTCAGATGGAATTAATAAAAAATGTGTTGGGTCAACTTTATAATTCTCTTGGAACTATTTTGAGATGTGTTGAATGAGCTTGCAAATTATATTAACTAAAAAAAAAGAACATTAATACCTTTGCCAAGAAGGATTAATTGCATCCATAAGGAAACTGTCATTCCATCATTTCTTCTCCCTTAATTTATATATATATTCCATATGATATGAAATGACCAACTGTACAGACAAGATGGCAGTAATTGCTGGTTATTACTGCAGTATTACCTAATTATGAGGCGAGTTGTCTTGTGCTTTAGTGAAATCCTAACCTCTCTAGAAGAGGCATGTGTGTAAAGAATAACACTATTCTGAGAACTTGTAAAATTATCACTTTTTATGCTCAATGATAGATGTTTTAAAATCCTCCAAGAATACACTGGGGGACACGACACTTCGTACACTTTGTTCTGTTGCAGAAGAAACAAAATATGAACTTTCTGATTCTACCTGAAAATGTGTCACTTGAAAGGTGCCACCTTGAGTAACAGTTGTCAGGAGATTTGCTGGTTTTGTAGATTATTCACTTTATTTCCTTTTTTTTGTTAACTGATGAGAATTTTTTTTTAAGTCAAGCAGTCTTTCAATAGTAATTTCCATTCAATATTTGAAAAAGGATTTTAAAGTGTCAAAATGGTACATAGTGGCAAGTCTTTCTTGTAAGAAATGGTGCATATTGACAGACACTATGTGGTACTGTCATAAGCAGGACTGGATAAATAATTCCTTTTTTTATACTAATGGAAGGTGGGGAAAGGAGACTTAGTATATTCAAAATCTCCAAACAATATGGGACAGTCTTAATTAGACAGAAAATATGTCCTCAGGTATAAAGCTTGATTCTGTCTTTGTTTTCTTCAAAAACTGCCCACACAACACATACCTATTACTAAAAATTATTGTTATTATTGTCATGCATTATTGTTATTACTGCTACTCAAAAATGTCTGTCAAAAGTCATAATTTTAACATTATCTTCCCTTAGTCTTGATTGACAAGTTTTGCCAAAATAGTGATCCTGTAATTCCTAACCTTTCATAGTAATTTCTCTGTCCGAAAGAAATAATTATTACTAACAGGTTGTCCAAGGAAGGGGCTCCATGCATTCATCCATTCTTCTCCTGCTTTGTTTTTGGAGAGCTAATGTAAAGAATTTTTCAGAAATGGACTCCAGGTCCTGGTTCTTGAAAATTCAGCAACAGATGGAGCTGGGTAGCACATGGGAGGAGCAAGCACTTAGCTCAGTGTGGCAGTGGCAACAGCGGGGGAGAAAACAGAGAATGTCCTTCATATGGAAGGGTTTGTTCAAGAATGAATGTGGGTAAACCTGGCCACCCCTTTCTGCAGGTACTGACTGGAATCATTGCCTGGTATCCATGACTGGTCCTCAACATCCTTCTCTCCCCACCTCAGCTATGTGCAGTGTAGTTCTCCCTCCTCTAATCTCTTTTGTGATCGGAAAAACAATTACTGTACATCTGAGATGAGCTAAGCTTTATGCTGAATCTCTTGTGGTAAAGCGATTATGGATGGTAATAAGCCTCATGGTATTTTCATTTTCTTGGAGTGCTTGATTTTATAAATTTATGATACTGCTGTCAATGAATACGTGTTGTTCTGGTGATCTAGTTATCACTTAGGAACAACAATCACAAGTTTGAAGGTGTCTCTTGATTTAATGTTTGCCTGTTCGCCCCTTCTTTCTTCTGGGAGGGTGACTGTCCTGTCTGGGGGGTAGCTAGAAAGGGAGAAGTTGGAAGTGGAGGTGCTGGGGACCTGTAGCCATCAAAAATGGGGGTGACAGGTGTACCACAAACCCCACTTTGGGGATGGTTTTCCAAATAGGAAATATTCTGTTTAGGTCAGGGGGTCAGGAAGGAAATTGTTTTTTTTCCTAGTTTACATTAAAGAATGAAGGCCCTAAAGCTTGCTCCTCTGCACCCAGACTACTTTAAAAAATTTCAGTTTGTTTTCCAAGAGAGGTAGTAGAATATACCTCAATTTAAAAACTGGTCTTAAAAAGCCCTTCAGTTATAACATACATATACATTTATGAATTAATTTGAATGTATTAATTGATAGTTTAGACTAATATTTATTCATATTAGAAGTGTAACTGAGTTTAAATATATCTTCAGATTAATATCAAAATATCTTGGCACTGTACCCAGATTAGTCAATAGTAGTCAATTAACTTCTTGTTTCCTGTGGAAAAACTAAATAAAAGCAAAAAACGAATCTATTTTTAGAAATAATCCACGTAAATTAATTGAGGTTGGAAGAATATAAACACTAGTTTAAAACCTCAGAGGGATGTCCTGATTTTCTCTGCCATTATTTTTTTTTAATGAATGCTTGTGAAGACTGATGGTGTGTGTTCGTACCAAGCAGTGTTATAGCTAAAATATTTTAATTTTCTAATTCTGCCCTGACATTCCCTTCTACTTGAGGAGTAGGTCAATGCAGTGAGTAGATTCTGATTCCCTCTTAGCTTTTAGTGTTTATGTTTGATTTTTTTTTCGTTGTCTATACTTCATGCTGATCAGATAAGAGCTGACCTGAGAAGCAAGCCCAGTGATATATTGATTCCAATATGCAATTGCTGACAATAGAAGATGTACAAAAAGGTACAAGTACCTCACAGATTATTATAGAATGACTTGATGACAGAGAAAGTTTCTTAATACACAGTGATTTAAGGTTTATTCATTCCCCTTAGGTTTTTAGAGCCTCTGTTACTAATAACTGCAGCTTTTTAGTTTTTGTGTGCTTGCTTTTTTAACCTGAAATATTTGCAGTCTGATATATTTCTTGCTTGTAAGACATATTTAACAGCTTAAATATTACTATTAAGCCACCTACTACATATATTACACGTATTCTGCATATTCTGAACACCACCCTAAACTTTCCAATTGAAACCTATGCAAAAGTTGTTTTCTCATGTTTAAAGTCCTGGTCTATGACATTACAGTATTTTGTTTGTGGTAGCTGGTATTTGTGATCCCCAGTCTCGAAGCCCAGCTACTGCTGAGAACCGGGAGGGGTTTATCTGTTTGCAATTTTCTAAAATGCCAAATGGAAAGTAAATATGAAAAGTCCCATACTTTATTCACATGTATCTGTCTGCATCGATAAACTGGAAATGGCAAAAAATCCAAACACAAGGATTGTAGTAATACTAGAGGTGGAATGAAGAGTAGGAGGCAAGTTTTCCCTTTTGGGTAGAATATAGGCAAGAATTGAGTGACTGTGTTTTCATTTGCAGCTCTTACTGCCTATAGTTTAGTTGCGTATGGAGTCCAAAAATTGTAGCTGGTCTAAGTAGACACTGATCTATTCCTAGAAATTTCCTTAAGATATGTTTCTGAAAATGTCTTACAAAATATACAGATCCATTTTAGAAGCTGCTTTTGATTTAATCAATTTCTCTTTCTTTGTTCAGGAGAGCATGGTTAAGATCATTATGTGAGTAATTCCTTGCTGTTTTCTGGAAGGTTCTGTTCTCCATTACCTGTACCTCGGGCTTAGTAACTCTAACAGCATGAGACACAGGAGGATCTTAAGAAGCATGAACAACAGTAGCTAATCAAGCACGGTAATGATGCAGAGCTTATTTTCTTGTTTGTGTAATCTGTCTGTGCCAAACCAGGGCCTGATTCAACACCTCTCTCAGTTAGTGGTTGGCAGTTTATTGCAGTATCCAAGTAAAAATTTTCTTGCAGTTAAACTGAGGAATTACTTAGCTTTAAGTAATTCCTCAGTTCTAAATAATTCTGAGTTACTAATAACTCAGAGACAGAATTATTTAGTTCACAACTCTTTGCTCTGTTCCATTCTCATGTCTGTGGTAGAATATTTTGATCCTTTTAATCAAACAGCCTCCCCTCAAATAATTAGTCCTTACCAGGTCTATCAGATCAGTATCTGCATAAACTTGGTAGGCATTCATGAGAAAATTGTATCCTCTTCTCTTAAATAGCATTATATGCTTGTAAAAAATCCAGGTAAAACATCATTGCATTGAAAGTTGTAAAAATGCACAGAATTATTTATTTCTGTAGCTGTAAGATGTAAAAGTTGAAAGTATCATTAGGGAAGTAACAGAACTCATGTCAACAGTTAGAAATATTAAATTTTTAGATAAAAGCTTGATTGTTTCCTCTTGCAGAATATTTCTTTAAAAAGTGGAAGTTTAGAGAGGAGTTCTTCCCCCATCCCACTTTGCTTTGTTGGAAGCAAATCCCTGCAGGGGCACTCAGATTTGGGGTTTTGATGGATTTTTTTGGTACTCTGTTGTGCACCCCTCCCTCACCACTCTTCTCTTTGGCACCCCATCTTTATTTCAAGAGCTTCCATTGCTCTTGCCTTATGCTAGTCTGTACCTTTCCTGACAAAGTCTCTGCCAGTGCCTGTGGAACTTATTAATCTGCTTTTGCGTTCCGTGTCTGTTTCCTATATCCATAATCAGAATTATCTACTCTAACTGTAAACTTGCGGAGATAAGTGCTATTTTTCCTCAGGGCACTCTCACAGTCTTGGTTGGGTCCACAGCACTGCTGCAGGGCTGTGCGATGATGATGATTAATGACTCCACAAAAATCCCATTACTACAGCTGGCTTGAAATGTTCCAGTGAACATTTCATCTGTAGATGCTGATTCACAGAGCAAAATGTGTCACCAGAATCATCTCCAAAATGGAACCCCTGAGCTGCTGTCTGGACTCTGCAATCTGCTCCGTCTCTTTCCCTGCCAGCCTCCCGAAGCCTCAGTTTCCTTTCCCCACCAGTGTGATACTGCCATGCCCTCAGCTATTCAGCTCTTACGGTGGCTCGTGTCACCTCAGATACTTCGCTGACCAGCCATTGAACCCTTGCAGTTTTGCTCACGAGGTAGTGCATTTTTTTTCTCTCTGCAGTATTGTGTAGAGACTACATCTTCCAGTGTAACGTACCTTCTGATGCTGTTTTGTATCAACCTGTATACAATAAACATGTCCAGTCTTCTGCCCAGGATAAATATGTAATGTTTGTTTCCGAAGGGACAAGTGAGTTTCTGCTGATTCCAGTGTACTATAAAATCTGGTGTTGCATCATTCATCGACACTCATAGAAAAAGGTCACGAACTAGCTTAGGACAGACTCCAGAGCATTCCCAGGAGCCTGGGCTGGAGGTTGAATTAATCCAGACCCAAGTTCCCAGCAATTTAGTTGGGCCAAATAGAGTGGGGAAGGTAAAGAATTTCAGAGTGTGATGCAGTGGTCCATAAAATGTTAGTGTAAAATGAACTCTACCTACCAGCAGTGTGAACACTTTGATCCAGTGGTACAGATGACAGACATGCAAGTCATGGGCTCTTCTGTGAAAATTTGCTTTTGGACATTCTCTTCACAGTAAAACATAGATAACATAGCCTGAGGAACTCTGCCGGACCTAAAGTGACATGCTTTAAAACTCATTGCAGAAGCTCTGAACTGATAGGTAATACATACATAAAAAACATGGGAAGAATTTATGTGACTTTTGTCCATGACTTTATTCTTGAGTAAAAGCTTTGAATTCTTCCAGGACCAACTTTTTTTTTTTTTTTTTTTCTTGAAAAGGTAGTATTTCCATATCACAGGATATTCTGAGTTGGAAGGGACCCACAAGGATCATGGAGGCCAACTCGTAAGTGAAAGGCCTATCCAGGGGTTGAACCAACAACTTTGGTGTTATCAGCACCATGTTCTAACCAAATGAGCCCATCTCAGCATCCACAATGTGTTATATCTGACATCTAAGTACTGAAATAGGCTCCAGTCACTTGTCTTCAAAGTTAAATTTGGGCATGAAATATCTGCAGTGAGTAGTGAGTTGAGCAATAAGGAGTTTCTGTTGGTAAAAGTGTTTTGAGAGGTGAAATACACTATTTATTGCTAGTACTTAAAGTTCTCTCTGAGTTAAGGTTAGGAATCAGATTTCAAAGTTATCTTCTGCTGTGAATACTTGTGTAATTAAATTTTAAATGTGTGTTTGCTCGTGTGGATTTGTTCATTCATTCAGTTATAAAGGAGAAATATTATCAAAGCTTTCAACTGAATAAAATATTCCTCTAAAATCTCCTGTAGGGAATCACTAGAAGAGAAATACTGCCTGCTGTATCACAAATAGTATCACAAATAATTTCTGAAATATAAAAAACAATAGTAACGTATTGAATTATTTCAGATTTATATGTTAAAGAAGATATCTTTGATATTTAAAGAGTAGGAGAAACTCTGAATATGCCAAGTTTTTCTTAAAATTTTTCCTTTGTAAATATGCTTTAACATAGATTAATTCAGAAATTAGTTCCTCTTTGTTCCAAAGGATTAAATCTGTATGGACAGAATTATGTGAGAATTTAAAAAGAAAATTAAGAAGATACACAAACTACACTAAGAATGGCAGTAGCTGCACCCAGTTTAGGTTCTGATTGACCTCTGGTCAGGAAGGTGCCAATGTATTAAGATATTTATTCTATATATAATTCATAACATGATGTTAGCTGCTTAGTTAAAGGTATCTACATTTAGATGCTGAGGGAAACCTATAGGGGAGAGAACTTTTAGAGAGTGATCATCTTGATGACTCATTGGGTTCCAGTTGATAAGAAAGTGTTCTCTGTGAAAAGCTCTTCCAGAGTAGTAGAATAGAAGATTTTTCAAGGAGAGTTTAGATCCACAGGAAACTTTTATCAATACTAATATCAATGAGACCCTGCAAAACTTTTAAGAAAAATCTTGTCCAGGTTTTTCCATAAGGAATAGTAAATCAGATAACAGATACTAAATGCACCTGAGAGGAGAAAAAGGTATTGTTTCAGATAAGGTACTGTTGTGCTTTAACCTGGCAGGCAGCTAAACACCATACAGCCATTCACTCACTCACTCCCCGGTGAGATGGGTGAAGGACTTGGGAAAAGAAGGTAAAAATTAGTGGGCTGAGATAAAGACAGTTTAAATGGAAGAGAAAATAATAATAATAATAATAATGATAAAAGTATACAAAACAAGTGGTGAACAATGCAATTGCTCACTATCTGCTGACCAATCCCCAGTCTGTGTTGAGCACCAGGCTAACATCCCTTGACCAACTCCTCCCAGTTTTATTGTTCAGCACGATGAACAATAGGGTATGGAATTTTCCTTGGGTGAGTGAGGGTCAGCTGTCCCAGCTGTGTGCTCTTCCAACTTGTGCGCACCCAGTCTCCTCACCAGTGGGGTGGGGTTGGCTGAGGAGCTGAAGTGTCCTTAACTTAGCAGTAACAAAAACCATCAGTGTGTTATCGACATAATTCTCATCCTAAATCCAGAACACAGCACTGTACCCGATAGTATGAAGAATATTAACTCTATCCCAGACAAAACCAAGAAAAACATCTAAGAAGGTGGTTTTGTTCTCAGTGCTTCTGAATTTAATATTTAAAGAGTGAAAAATCAAAGTAATAGTTTGCAGTTCAGTGGTAATTCAGACTTTTTCCTCATCTGCAGTGCTCGTGAATATGTGATTTCTTACTAGTAATGTTCCTCTCAGACATGTATGATATATTCAGAAGCAGTGCCAAAAGATACCTTCCTGGATAAAAGACAGGAAGCTTTTTATTATTATGGCTCAGGTATTTTATTTTGAAACTAATGCACGGTTTTAGTCTTATTCCTCACATACTTTCTACAACAAGCATTTCTTTAATTTTTATTCTTTATAACAATGCTAGTTTGACATCGGTTTTGTTTTCGTTGATATAAATGAATCCTGTTGGAAAGTGCTTCTGCTGTTGAAGTGCAAGAATTGCAACATGGCCCTTGTCCAATTTAAAAAAGTCTCAATCTTAAATGATTTTAAAAGTCTGTTCACACTAGGAAAAAATATTAAAATGGCATTTTAAATTAAAAATCTGTTTACTTAAGCAAGGACTGTAACATTTTCTAGACCATATCTCATTAATTAATGTGAAGTGAGTCCAATTTTCTGAAAATTGTGACATTTCTTTTAAAAAAAGCTACACAAAAATCATGCACACATACATGTGTGGATTAGAAATAGTCTTAATGGTGTAGGCACATCTTATTTTTATTTTCCATGTGAGTAAATTTGTTCCTTATTTATAGATTAATGTGATAACCTTTGGCACATGTAGTTTACCTAGATATTTTTGGCATATAATTGCATTTCCTTTCTTGCATGAATCTCTAACACTCAGTTACCTCTTTTGGTTTCAATGCAAATGTCTTTGAGAAGTTACAACTTATTATTCAGGAAGCATCCTTAACTGTACCAAAAGCCAAAACAGATGACTATAGTATATAGCAACAAGGTGGCCTTTATTTGCAGCAATTGACTAGAAGCCCTTTATGAATTAAGAATTGTGCAGCAATACTGAATAAAAAAATCAGAATTAAGAATCATTACAGGCCCAAAGACTTTGTCCTCAGCAATTTCTTAAAAGTAGCTTAAATTGAATAATTGGGAAAATCTACTTTTTAAATAAAAATAAGAGGGTTTTTTTCTTATTACTATCTACTGCAGTGCTATTACATTTTTTGTGTAAAATGTTTAATTAAAGACTAACATAAGCATGTGTTCAGATGCAAGTAAGAAACATTTATATTAGACCATAAGAAGCTGTTACATCAAATCTGTTTTGTCTGTGATGTATGCATGCACAGGCGCACCTAAAGGAAATAGTTGAGAAGACAGATAAAGGAGAGGAGCTTTGGGGGATTGCAAGTGAGACTTACGGATTAGCTGCAGTATGAATTAGATGAAGTGACTGTACGCTATGATGTTTGGAAAAGTAAGAAATAAATCAGGACTGATTAAATGAAAATTTCTTTAAGGAGAAAAAAATCCCTTATCTTCCCCCAGGTTCCACTATGACATAAAGAGCTTGTCCTTGTCCAAATTTTTACCATGTTCAGTTTGGTATTCTTTGTCGTGCTCTACTTCTGGCTTCAAGACAAATAATATATTTTAAACTTTATACTTTTTAGGAATATGGGAGACATGTCTAAAGTGAAGGCTTTATTAACCTGCTAATTAATGGACTTGACAGCTGAAAATTGCAAAGGTTAAAAGATATTTGCAAAGAAAACATAGATGTGGTGCTCTTGAAAGGTGCTGAGGGAAGAGAGGGCGACATCTTTTCACTATCCACAATACTATTATGAAAATAGTTGCTCCCCTGTTTCTCTGGAATTATTAATTCTGATTGGACTAAAATGTAGCTATGAACATTTTATTACTAGCTATTACCAGCAAAAGAACACTCCTGGGAAAAGGTTTGGATCGATTTGCCAATTTTAAATGCTTCAAATTATGAACAAGAAGTACATTAGCTTTCACTTGTACAAATTATCACTGTATTTTCTTCTGCCTTAAGGGACAGAATATAGTAGTTCCTCTTGATTCTTGCAACTAGCCTGGTGCTATGTGGTCCTCTTTCTATAACACTCTTCCAGTGGTTTTATAGTTTCTTTGTAATTCTGCTGTTTATGAGAGGTGGCCTGAAATAGGAAATTTCTTCTCTGTGACTGAGCCTGTACAATAATAACTTTACTCTTCAGTATTTGATACAAATTGAACATTTCTTCTTTTTGCAAGACATGCAGAAGGCTGTAGTTAATGATGGTCTTGTCATTTTCCTGCCCAACTTTGACAGCCATGGTTTAGCTATAGGCTAAATCAGAGCCCAGAGAAACACAAGTTCTTTGGTTTCAGAAATTCTCCAATCTTGATGTACCCGTTATTGATAACTTAGTTGTTTCAGCAATTTCTGGTTTCTGTCAAATCCCCAAGTTATTGAACTTTTGAATGTGTCATATCCTTGATAAAAGGGAAAAGGTCTTCTGCAGCATGTGTTGCCTTCTGGGATGTCATAAATTGGTTTTGGTCAAACTAACTAATTGTCTAAGCCTCTGAGGCTTTGCCTGCTGTATCAAAGTACAAAAAAAGAAAAAGAACAAAGAAAGAACAAAAAAGAAAAGGGGGAAAAAAAAGAAGGAAAAAACAACCTTCTGCTAGAAACTTCCCTCTTGGTTCTCTTTTTAGAAGCATGGAGGATTTAACAGAACTTTTAAATAGCCCAGGTTACTTCCCACTATGATCTTTGCCACATAGGTTTCACAATTAATAAATTGTTCACATTACAACACTAAAGTCTGCTGGAAAAAAAAAGACATCTGAATCACAGCATAAAATTAAAACTTTTTTGGAGTTTAATATGTAGCTAGACTGGTTAATGGATTGTTTGATGATCTAGCAATGGTTCCTAAGAAAGGTTAAAAGATATTCTAAAAGTTGCAGGTCTGTGTAAGTGTTTAAGATCTGTATGGCTGAGAGTTAAAGAAAAAAGGAATGAAAAACCTCAGGAAATAGCTTGGTTCATCTTTCTATCTGTGATTAAGCCATACTAAAGGAAATACAAACCAGTCCTAATGTTGGGCTTATCCATAGCTCAAAGAAGATGGTACAATATATCTGAAGCATTGATCAGATTCCAGTTGCTCCAAGTGTTGTCCTTAATTTGAAAGGAATATGTTGGTTTCAAAAAAGGAATCACATATCTACTGCAAACTTCTTGGAAGCACTGGTAATCAAATAAGTTGTAAACTGCCTTTTCTCAGGTCTTAGTCTACAGACTGAATGCTAACTAGTTACTAATTATTGTAAGTACATATACACCTTTTGAGGACTTAATCATATACTTATACATCATATTTTTACTAATGGATATGAATCCTAAGAATAGGAAGTTATTAAAGAATGCCAAACATAATATACTACCTTTCCTTTTTTCAGTAGGTGAATCTATAACCAGTCATTATCAGTCTTATATTATAGTACTGGACAATAAAAAATCTCTTTTGAGAACTCAGTAGTAATTACCTGTAAGACTAAAAGTATTCTTTTGAGAAATGATATAGTAGTCTATATTTCCCTAGAATACATAGGGAGAGTCTTCATTCCAACAGATTTATCTAGCCAAAGATATGTATTATAAAGTTATATAATTAAGATATACAAATGCTCCACAGATCTTGTCTCTTTCTGTATTTTTCATGGCAAATTTCAAGTGCAGCATATCTTCTGATTTTGTAAACATTTAATAATTGGACTTGAATAACATGATTAAGGAAGTTCATGGTAGGAGGAGAATGAATATCTAGTGTTCTGTGCAAATTGTCTAAGTTGGCATGGACCTGTTGGACAAGTTTCTGTTGCTGAATGTACAAAAGACTGGATTGCTCACACTGTTCTGTCTGCTAATGTCATCCACCTATATTTCATATAGGAATCACTACTGAAATTCCCTGCAAATTAATTTTTTAGATTTGTTCATTCTCGGTGAGGCATCAATTTTGGCTATCTTTTTTTCAGTTGACAATATCAATTAGGCTCTAAAGCACAGCATTGCTTTACAAGTTTAAAACATGAAAACAGCTGTTTTAATGGTAACATGGGATCACTGGATGTTCTGTGAATGACACATACAAAACTAATAGTCTTGGTTTATTCTGCTAAAGGGGAATATTGAAGGAATACCAGCCTTTTCATTCCAGTGGTGTTCCCTGGTGAGGATCTGCTTATCTATAGCTTAGCCAGTTCCCAAAAGATTGAAGCCAACCAGAGTTTTATTTGAATGAAAGCTGGAAAAAGAGAGATTAAGAGGACTGAAGTATTTTTCTTTTTAGCTTGATTTCATGTTGTAATGACAAGCTCGCTGGTAAAAGGAGCCAGAAAAAACAAGCCTGCAGATACAAACAACAGTTTAGTAAATACAAATGTAAATATTAGAAAGTTGCTTCAAACTGGCAGCATTAAGCAAAATGTGTTTTGGGATGTTACTGGGTAGATTTATACACTGTAGCATACAAACTCTAGGGATTTTTACAGAGTGCTGTAAACATCCTTTACTTGGGAGGAAACTATCTAATTAGACCTTACAGGCCATAGAGAAATCAAATGGACAAACATAGTTTTGGAGAGGCAGGCAGATTCACTAAAGGGAGGGTCTGCTCTACACAAGGATTTGGAATTCTGCTTTAACCACTGATTCATATCTTCTAAGACCTCTGTATCCAGGATATACACAATTCTGTTATGAAATGTGCACTGTTCCACTGACACAGAGGTAGTCTATCTCTGCAGATCAAGTTTTTGTACTATGGGAGAGCACAGAAAATGGTACTTGGCAAGAAAATGAATAATCTGGAGAAAAGCTTACTTTCTGAGATACCAATCTTTAACTTTACAATTGTTTCTCTAGAGGAAAAAAGAAAAGATAAAACCAGAGTGTACTGTAAAAATAGACTATATCTTTCACAGTATTTCCCTCTTGTTTGATCCTGACTATGAACACAGAGAACCAGAAGTGTGCAATATTGCTCATCAGTTTTTGGAAACTTGATAGCCCTATTTCGTATGTTCAAACACAGACCCTTTCTAATTTGCTACTAGGAAAAACTCATTGAAATCCAAATAGTTCTAATGTTATCTACAAAGACAAACGTTACCTACAAAGACAAGGATGTGATGGGTTATAATGTAACACAGATGACATTTTCAAGTGAAATTGCTTTTGATTTTGGAAATTTTATTGTATTTAGGGTTAGTTCCAGGCCTTAATCCAAACACACTGTGGTCTACTACAAGCTACCAGATGTTGTTTTTATGCACTCACCTATCTGTGCTTTCTCAAGGTTTTTGGCTGTGTGTTAGCTACCAACATCTCCTAACTCTAATTGTCTCCTACTGATGGTGAAGGAAATTGATAACCTGATAATGGCCACCTGTAAAGGGACTGACAGAGTGAGGAAAGTTAACTACTAATACAAAAAGCATTTGTTGTTTCTTGATTATCTCAGTGAAGTCACACCTATCAGCAAGAATTGCACCCTGAAGATAAAACCCTCTGCCGTGGGCTGGCTGCTTGGCTCTTGGCAGTTGCATTTGCTGTAATTCTAAGATGATAGCTGGAAAACGAAGCAAGCAAGTTCTCCTACATTCTGTCTAATCTGAGAGAAACTGTTCTCCAAGATGATGCTTTGGAAATCAGAAAAATATGGTATGTTTCTGTGAAGCTATTATCTTATTGCTTATCTGCATTTCATGTCTGTTGTCTCTTCGCTGGCTGTAGTAGATGCTACTAGTTTTTTTCACCTGAGTATCAGGATATGCACCATGCCGAGGAAGCAAAAATGCTGCTCTTTGACTATTCCTTTTCCTTTTGATGTCCTTTGATTTCAAGAAACAAACCAAGACACTGTCAAGCTTTTCTTTGATTTTATGTAGTTTCTCTGGCTGGCTTGCTGTTTCTCAGGGTATATTTCAAGACAGATGGGTTTGGAAAAAACACTGGTGTGGAAAGAAAGTTGTCAGAGATTTCTGTGTTCTAATTTATAGTGATTTTTGCTTCTTAAAAAAAAATTATTTATTTATAGGGATGCTTTTTTCATCACATGACTAGATTATGGCAACTGAAGTATCTAGTTGTTTTTGTGGTTGTTTCACACACCTACGCTTCATGTATAGAAAGAATTGCGTGTAGTGATGGAGGTTCCTTAAAGTCAACAGTTCAGTCAGGGTCTCTCTGCTGTTTTCGTGTGACAGAGTATTCGGCCTGGCCAACACCCCAAGAACATCTGGGCAGATCAATAGCTTACTGTCTCCTATTCCTGTTGCTTAACCTTGGGAAGCCACATGTTTACGTTTTTCTGTCTTAGAAATCAGGTGGATGCTTCTGGTGGTTTTTTTTTTTTTTTTTTTTGGTTTGGTTTTAAGTTAAAATTCTAAAACCTAAAGCTTCTTATTAGATGAACCAAACAAAACCAGGTATGTTTAGAAAGCAAAAAAATATGCTATATATATAATATTCTTGTTTTTCTGGAAAAACTCCAATCCTGACAGCCAAACCAATGTCAAACTTTGGATTTTAATTTCTTAATAATAATAATAATAATCTACTCATGCAGTGAGGAATGTTGGATAAAAGACTACTTGTGCTCTTAACACGATATTAATATAAGATGTTCAGAATGAGAAAATATTGAAGAGTGTTCCTAGAGAAATGTGTTAACCTCATCTTTAGTGGCTGATATCAGCACTAAAGAAATTTGAGCTGGTGTCATTGACTTCTTTACAGACTGGAAAGGGAAAAAAACCAACAGTGATTCTGTGGAGAGAATGCTGGTACAGAGCTACATTTTTTATTTATTTCTTTGCTTTCCCAAAGAGGATTTATTTGTATTTTTCTTTTTATGTGCTCCTTTCATTTTTCATCTTTCATCTCTTGCCCTGAGATGATGTCTATTTGTTACAAGCAATTGTACTGGCACAGGTGCAACTGATTTTACTAGATCACTTATTTCAATGACACCAGCTGTCACTATTTATGGTAAATCTGTCAGTCATTAAAGGTAAAAAAAATGGTTCCAGTACTCTTAGTGATAAAGGCAATGAGCTTCAGAGGAAGAAAATATAAAAACCCAAGCAGTGGTTAGCCCTCAAATTTTTGTCTTGAGATAGAAAAGTTTAATTAATCCTTATCAGCTGCACATTTTGTTAGTGAATACATTTTGTCTTGTGGCGACATGCAGAAACCTGCTATCCTAAGTCTCAGAGCTGTCTCATAAATCAAAATAGAGAAGGTTTTTTGGGATGAAATCACAATGATCAAAACTGAGTGTTGGCACATAGCAGCATTACTGTTGAACGTTAATTGTGGCCACGTAGGTCTACAGTGTGTGGCCAGACAGTGGTACTTCTCCTTGTGAAGAATCACAAGACACAGTGGGGGCAGGCAGCAAATTGGTGTAATTAAACTCTAGTGACAATAACCAAGCCACAGCAGAGAAATCCAAATCGGAGAAGTCAGTAGTTCATGCAAGTGGATGATAACCAATACCTCCAACCACTAACACTGCAGGCAATTTCTAAGTAATCTTGTGTCCTAGTTTGCCTATACAAATTTTTGCTTTTCCCATGAAGCTGATGAATGATGATTTGGAAGAAGTGAGATTTGCTTGGAAGCATTCTTGATTGGCCAATTTTTTCTGCTGTCACTCTGGAATAAACCAGCACATCTCTTAACTAATGGATCTGATACACATTCTGCCAGTCCAATCAAGGAAGATCAACTGCTAAGGATTCACAATTTAACTAAATAACTACTGGTTCAAATACTAAATTTACCAGAGAATTTTTTTTTTTTTTAAATTTTAACTAACAACGAGTTCATAATTGTGAACTTCTGCATGAAATAATAATATGGAAACTTGGATACTCACATATTTAAGTGACATACTTTTCATTCCTTAATCTGTTCCAATTTGCTTGAGTTCAAGTTACTCCGCTGTGAGCTTCTACTAGTGTATCTGCAGATAATCCTGCACCAATCTAATCTTTCATGGTCTTCAGACCATGAAACTTCATTCACTGTACTATAAAAATAGCCTGTTTTCAGAATATAGGCTAATGAGTTGTTACATGTTTGTAGCACTTCTTCCAGATGATGGCAGCTCAGGATTGAAGGCTTGTCAGAAGTCAGGCAGCCCATGCAGCCTTGGATGCCTTCAGTGTTTCTTATGTATTTTACCACTCAGACTTTTGTCTTTCTCATACTTCTTTCGTCAGCTCTAGCTGCCTTTCTCTTGTCCTTTTCGACTTGTTCATTTTTGTTCTCTGACTTGCATCAGTCTTTTTTCTGATCTGTTCCTTCTCTCTAACCCAGTACAGCAGCATTACAACTTTTGAGGATAAAGATATTCTCCTAAGGGCTGTAACACCTACGAGTCTGACCTTTCCAAAGTCCATATTGTGTTCTGTTTCTTGCCTCTTCGCACCTCTGCTGCAAAATTCAAGAGTTCCTATCTTTCAGTATGCTCTCTGTGGAAAGTAACAACAGTGCAGAGAAATTGAATGATAGCCATATTTAGGTTTGTAAGTGGTTTATTTGTTTATAAAACCAAAACTGCAAGATATGTATATACTTTGAACAATATATTATTTACCTATGTGCAAACATTTTTTACACTTGTATGTGTTGCAATTTCATCTGATAAATATACGTTCCTATGGGATTTGCTCTGGTAGAAAAAAAGGGTTGAATTATGAGACATTGTGAACTAGCACAGAAATAGAGAACATGTTTGGCTGACACTGCAACAAAGATTACTAGAAAGAAGAATAAAGGAGCTATGTGCACATGTTCACACAAAGATTTAGTTTTCATTTAAAGGTCTTGGCTGTTTTTTTTCTTTTTTTCACTTAGAAATGCTTTCTAAGTACTTGGTTCAGGCATTTTCTAATGCAATAGAACACCTCATTCAGTGATTGTATCTGCAAAAGCTTGTAAGGACTTGGAAATGTAGCAATATCTCTCCATAAATAAACATTAAATTTCAAGCATTTTTGTAAAGCTTTTCCTTTATGTATTTCTCTTTTGGACTACTTCATAGCAGAGAATTAAGTGGGGTTTTTATCATTCTATTGCTAGAGACAGATGCTAGTAAGTTTTAAGAAATTCATTTGGGGGTTTTTTTGGGTATGAAACTGTCCATCTTTAAAAGTATATGTACTTATGGTTCTCTTTTATCCTTCATAAATAGCTGTGGAAAAGTGACAAAAATGGAGAAGTATCAACATTTTCCTACTTTACTGAAGATAAATATCTCATTAGTGAAGAACAAAGTTTTTAGCTGTCATGTTCTTGGCTGGTTTAATGTATACGGTTGCAGTCTCCAGTTTTCTCTCTGGAGTTTATTAATTTCATTTTTAGTCACTTATAATTTTTTTTTTTTACATTTTAGCCAGGGAAAATTGTATTTCTGCCCCATTCCACTTGGATTGCCTTCTGTAGGGATTTAAATACTTCCATGCAATGTGTTAATCAAGGTGATGTTGGTTCTTGAAATCTCAGTTATGCTGTCAGAAGTAAAGAGTATTTTTTGTAATATTTCAGCCTTTGCTCAAAATATATCAATTTTAAACAAGAAGCTTTTTTTTCCTTCCTAACATGTCCTAGTTCATAAAAATAATGCCTTTTTGTATATAGACTTAATTTACCACCTCCAGTCCAACTTTTCTCACCATGTATGTAATTTTTCTAGATTTTTTTTCTTAGCTTTTGCTCATAGCATAGACCTTTTCTCGTTTACTTTTCATTTCTCCTGGAAACTTCATCTTGCAGCTTGACACAGTTTATAGTGAACCAAAATGCTGTGTGCAAGCTTTGTGAATCCTAAATTCAGATTGTTACCACTGTATTGTAGTTTATATAACTGCAAATGCCTGAGTAGCCAGGGTATCTTACCAGGATTTGAATATGTATTGACATCCCTGTGGTGGATGTTACTGTTTAGATTCATAGGTACTGAAGATGGCTTTTCCGCTTTCTAGTCTGAGGTCAAGATAAATAAATATAAAAAACCACCACCAAACAGTTGATTCTGCACACTTGTGTTTTGATTAAGAGCTGGATGCACAGGACAATTTTTCCCCTCATTCCTATCTCAGTAATGATTAATGATTATAGCAAGCAGCTTTCACACTGCAAAATATTTACAGAGAAGGAACTTGAGTAAAACACTATTTAGAAAAAAAAAAAAGGCCTGCCATGTAATCCAAACAACAACAATAACAACAACAAAAAAACCCAAACCAAACAACAAAAAGCAATGCAGCATTATATAAATTTTTGCAATAATAAAATAAAGCTGTTTGGAAAGGGCCACTCTGAAATACTTGGCACTTACTGCTTTTTATTGTGTTCACAAGTTTTAAAATTAATTTTCCTTGTCATCTGTGTTTGAAAAGGTCATAGCAGGTAAATTTGCCTCATGAGTTAAAAGCCAGATGTGAAGCAAGTGAACAAGTTCCTACTTAGAGTGAAGACAGTGACAGTGTTTTGTGGGGGTTTTTTTAGAGACAACACACTCATTTATTTTATTTTCAGTTTCTCAAATCTTGCTGTGTCAAGTATTCATTGAGATACCAATTAAAGAAATATTAGTTTAAAAATAGGGAAGTTAAGGCCGTAAACTTTAGAGTTGTGTGTGCAAATTGGGTTAAAACTACCATGATGAAAGCTTCTGCCATGGTCCTATTTCTGAGGAAGCTAACAAAAAATGAGAGTAGGTTTATCTATATTTTTTTACTAATTTTTGCTCTCTAGGTAAGATGAAAGTATTAAAATAACAAAACATGGAGGAGCAAATTTTCAATGTAAAAATAGTTTGTGCTTTAATTTTACACTTTATTCTGAAAAGGTTAGGAATGGAGTTTTGACTGTTTCTAAACACATTTCTATCAGTTAAAAGTGATTTTAGTCTTTCAATACAGAAAGACATATTCAGATCCCTTAGGTTCCTCAAAAACTTATTTAATCATAGTAAATTCTAACTCCATGTGCAGAATTTTTACACAGGAATTATAAATATTTTTTCCCCACTGCATTCACTTGTTTGTCTAGTTCAAGTTTCCTTTTAATGTTATATTGATGCTTGATTTAATCTTGAAGAGATTTCAATAAAATATTTTTTAAAAAAACCTTAAACATCACTGAAGTACTTTCATTGCCATCTCCATGGCAAATCTGCTGAATGATTTTCATCAAGTGTGAGTTTACTTCACAGCTAGATGGTAAGTAATAGAATCTGAGTAAGAAAAAACCCAGCATTTAAAACAGCGATGTATTAAATTAATTTCACTTACTGCAGCTGCTACCCAACATAGTTAACAGGATTTTAAAAAAAAATTAATTGAATTACAAGAAGGAAGAGCGTGCTGAGTCTAACTTTTTTATTTCTTCTGTCTCTCTGCATGGTCTTGGCTTCTGTTTGAAAAGATGCAGTCTGAAACTCCCTGTGAAACAGAACTGTCTGCCTGAGATATCTTAAATCCATTAAAAATATTCAAGCAGAGAACTGGTTATGCTCAGCAGGATTTAAAGGACATTGCTAAGAAAATAGAAATTTCTAAATTTATCTAATTTCATGTTAAAGTCAAGCCATATGTCACAAAGATGAAAACATGCCACAGCTACTAGTATCAGCTTTTCCTTTTGCCCTGAGTGAGTTAGCTCAACACAGGGAAATTTAATCAATGAATCTGCAGAGACAGTAATTCACTTGTTTTTCTTTATTTAAATTGCAGGATGATTTCCATAGGTACAAAATATCCACTGATACTAATAAAGTCAGCACCAGTTTCAGGTGTTTCATAGTGCTGAAAATAAGGCCTCAGTGGTTTAGTGGAGAATATATATGCCTGTTAAATAAAAAAATAAGCCTGTTTAAAAAAATACAGTATAAGGGCAGTGTTGTGAGATTCTGACAGAGACAGCTAGACAAAAGTCTTATGCAGACTAGCAGCGCAATGAAGGAGTTATTTCCATCTATCGTAATTCCAAAGTCCAGAAAAATTGCCACATAAATTACTTGGGTTTGCTTGCTTCGCATCTTCGCAAAAAGTATTTTAAAAATCCAGGAAAAAATATATTCCCCAGCTAAGAATTTAGAAACAAATGGCTTAAGAAACTTCTGGCTGCTTGCCAAACAAAATCTTAAAGCCTTCCTATTCGTTGTCTGTTGTTAGCACATGACGTTCAGTTCTTGTTTGAATTGTGTTCTCTTCTCTGAGATGCTTGGCACCTCCAAAAATAGTACTTCCTAGTCTTTCCTGAGCTGTGAATCCTCTGTTGCCTGCAATTCTGATGATGTACTTTACTCTTGGATGTTTCTGTTACTGTGGAAAGCTGACAATCCCTTTTAAAGGGAGATCATCTCTGGTTACATACAAAGTAAGTACAGACCATTGCTAGGGATGGGCAAACCCCAAGTTAGATTACGTTTGTCTTCTATCTCTGTATTCAGCTGAAGGCAGGAATTCTGTTCTCTGTAAGATTCATCAGAAAGAAGGAAACAGCGCTTCATACTGGGGCCTTTTCCAAAGAGATTAATACCCTTTCATAGAGTTGTGCAATACTGTGTCCAGAGAAATAATCAATACCATTAAACAGTGGCAAATATTTTTACAGTACTTTTTATAGTTAAGATTTTTAGTTCTGAAAATTTAATGAGGCACTGCTAAGCTCTTGCTATGAGCTTGCTCTCTTGCTGTTATTATCTATTTCAGATATTCAGCATTGACATAGTAACTGTACATGTGAATTTAGAGATGTAAGTTATGTGAATTTAGAGATGCAATTTCAGCACTTGAAAATCAGATAAGGAAGTTAATAATATTTTTTAGTTGCACACCTGTCCAAGTAAGGACCAGCTTTATATTTTTCTGAGATAGCTACCCTGTATTTAAGAAACAAATCACTGAAAAGCAACCAAAGACAAATCCTGCAAAAACAGAGATTCCACAATCCATCTGTGCAATCTATTCTCTTAGTTCTTTATCTCTCCTTTAAAAGTATTTTCCTAATGCCTAACCTAAGTTCAAGTATGATTCATTTCTTTTACTGTCTAACCTGAGCATTGAAAGGATTTGTTTTCTCCTAGTAGGTTTCTCTGCATTTGAAGACTCTTGGATGATCCCTTCTCAGATTTCCCTTCAATTCCAAGCTGTCCAGGCAGGGACTCTGATCATAATGCCTGTCCTCATAGTCCAGTCAGTCCTTGATTCCTGTGAGCTGTAACAAGGTACAAAAAGAGCACTCAATATACTATTGTTCCGTCCTCCTGGATTCCTATTGTCCTACTAGGTAGCATCTGAGCTAAATATATTAGTTCTGCTGTTAGTTTTAAAGAGCAATGAAATGAAAATTGAAGATGAGACTCCTGCTTTCTCTCATAAATATCAACTTCTTTTATTCCATGTATTTATTGAACCAAAAAAGTTTGCACAGAAGTTCTGAGTTAGTTACAAGCTGACGGCAAGATGTTACGGTGCATTTCTTCTACAGCCTGATCCTCAGATTGTTACCTAGAGACATTTTGAGAATCCTCTGTGGTCCTGCCTTAAGATGGGACAAAAATATCTTCAATTTCCTGGCATAAATAAATCTGATGGGAATGTTATTGTAAATAACCGTATCATAACAGAACATGTGTTGATGTTTCTGTGGAGCTCATACCTTTCTATCAAGCAAAACCTCCTTAGTTTTTCACAAGATAAAAATTATATTAACAGACTTACGTATGCTGGTCTGAGTCTGGCAATAATAATATTAGTGAATTTGCCCTAGGAGGGAATTTTCCAATTTCATGGAAATATATTCTTATCATGGTGGAGAGAGTTCCTTTTAGTGGGAAGGGAAAAAGGAAAAATACTATAGAATTTTCTGTGATATTATACTAACAGGCTTTTCTCTGATTTTTATTTGTAGTTATTATTTTGCAGTGCTAGAATATAAATTTAAGGCTCCTTTTTCTTATTATGTGGGTAGAAACTTAATATTCTTGACACTTCTCTGGAAATCTAATTCTGTGTGCATTTTGATATCTGTGGGTGTTTACTAAAAAAACACACCCAAACAAGTGACAAAGATGAGCTTGCATTTGACGAGGTTATTTTGTTCCTTGCTAACTATCTATAAGTGCACTGATGACTGCTGCACAACTGTCTAGCAAATCTAACAACTATTTGGTTAATCAGTTGAAAGTAAACAAAGAAGGAAAGCTGTTACTTGGCATTTTCCAGAATGGACAATATACCTCTTCATATATCTGTCTGACTTAGCAACAGTTCTCAAACCATATGTTTGTAGGAAAAACAAGGTGTTTGCCTCATGAAGGTCCAATTTCCCTAGTGGCTTCTTCTTCTAGGTTTTCATTGTGTTCTTTGATGTGATTTTAGTCTTCAGGATTCTGGTTGCTTCTGTCTTCTGATTTACTTGTTTTTTAAAATACCTGCAGTGCTACCACAGTAATTGATAGTAACGTGGCCTGACTACTGTGCAGTATGAAAAGCAAATGCTGGAAATACCACTTCCTCTCTCTCTGTTTCCTGAATCACATTTTCTATGGTTTATCCTCTATGGTCTACCATGATAATCCGTTGGGGTGCTGAGAAAAGCTAAATAGTAACAAAACAATGATCAGAAAAAGAGGAAAGTGCTGCTTTGATGAAGTGCTCTCTGAAAGTAGGCTTGTGCCCTGTTATCTCACTGTGGTAGGTTGGCCCTGGCTGGATGCCAGATGTCTGCCAAAGCCATTGTGAGATTCTGCTCCTCAGCTGGACAGGGAGAGAATATAGAACAAAAGAAAGATGGGAATTGGGATTGCAGTCAGTTGTTGCTGTTGCTGCTTCTTCCTCAGGGGAAGTCTTGCTCCTCTCTGCTCTTGCTGCTGCTGTTCATGTTGTTTGGGTTTTGGTTTTTTATCCCTTATTAAATATGTTATCCCAGAAGTGTGACCACTGTGGCTGATGGGCTTGGCATTGTCCAGTGGCAGGTCCATCTTGGGACTGACTGGCATTGACTCTGTTGGACATAGAGGAAATTTGTCACAGAAGCCACCCCTGTAGTATCTATTCCACCCCAAGCCCTTTAAAAACCCTGCCACACCAGCCAGTGCCATACAGCTGTGCCCGGGTTCTCCGTGTTCTTTGCAGCTGTGAGGCTGGAGGAGGTTTAGTAGGCTGCCTAGGGTGGCAGCTGTGCTAATGCCAAAACAGAATCAAATGCTATTATCTCCTTCTGTGTTGTTACCAGGGGCATTGGTACAGCCCCAAAGCTCTCTCAAATGAAATTGAGTAGAGGCTTCTTGTTTGGAGTTATGATATTTCTTCCATTTCCATGCAACAAATTTCCCTTTTGACTGGAACAAATTATGTAGTTCTCACAGCAAAGAGAAATGAAAGAAATGTCAGGGCTATCATCCAAGGTGGAATTCAATTCTTACCTTTTCTATTACAGAAATGTGAAGCAGAACTATTATCTCTTCGGCAGAGGCTCTGCTTACTGAACGTAAAGTAATACAGTTCAAGTGAAATTGCTAATGATTTTATATGGAAAGACTGGTAGAGAAAATAACCTTTTGGGGAAAATATGACTTACTAAGAGATGATTCTCCTTTAGTCAGAAGTAGTTACTCTTATTCTGTACTAAAATAAATACATTTATATCCTTTTTCCTCAGAGCATTCAGTGTTAAACTCAATTGTTCACATTATCTAGGAGATCTGCATTTGTCCTGTAGACTATTTCTTGAAAAGTCAAAGCTGCATATATGTATGGATGGTTTCCTCTAACACAAGGGCTTTCTAGAGGGAAGTCACAAGTAGTTAAATGTATTTCTGACTGTTTTTTTATTGTTTGGCTTTACTGTGCTCCTAACTACAGCAATGTAACTGTTACATACTTTAAAACATATACTATATGCCCCTATATAGTAGCAAGCAGAAAAAAACCCCAGACTAAACCTGTACCAAATATATTTGTTTGTATTTGTCAGGCATAATATGCAAGTTTCAAAAATATTTCAATAAATTTTGAATGCTCGCACCATTTTTCTTCTTAGGGGAGTGGGTGTGGGATGGAGATGTATTTTCTAATAATGAATTATTTTCCAATATTTTCCCTGTGTTCTGACATAATGTTTGCATTGAGCCAGCAGGGTGATTCTCTTCTGAGCTTGACTGGCAGGTTATTCTATTTGATCAACTGTCACAAGTTAGGCATTTCATTTTCTGTAAACCTGAGGGAGTTTTTTTATATCTGTCAATACGCTCTTGTGATCTCCTTCATATCTATATATTCTTCTGTATCTATATTTCTATCTATATATATATATCTTGCTCTGGGAAGGTTAAAAACTACACTAGTACAAATGGCAATGGGCGTCAATTGATCCTGGAAAGGGATGGAATTAGTTTATTTGGGATAGACCCTTGTGATGGAAAGTAGTTAAAAAGAAATTAATGTACCCCTCCCCACACTACCTCTTCTGTTGACTACATTGCTTTGTAAATGCTGGATTATCATTAATCTTCCTGTACACATAAATAATCAAGAAACTTTGCATTTTGTCCACAGCCTAAACTACCTTAACAATAATACATCAGTGCCCAAATAGGATGGAAGGTTAGATAACACTGATGTACCTCAGATCTGCTTTATCCTTATCCAAATCTACTCATTGATTCGTTTGCATCCACATATGGTCCTCCAGTCTTACCTGAAGCCAAGGCTCTGGGTGAATGTACCTTCATAAATCACTACCCATTTCTTTCTGATGCTAACTAGAAGGACAAAATTTGTTGTTGTGTTGTGGGGTTTTTTTTTTCTTTTCTGTGTAATGAAAAATGAGAATCTGATTCGTCCTTTGAGGTGACAGCATTGATAGTCAATATTTTCTTTTCAGAATAGGAATTAATTTTAAGAAAATGAAAGCATATACTAAATACGTCCTTCAAAAGATGTCTAATGAAAGTGACGAGAGGAATTTAATTCATTGTAGTGGTCAATACGTTTTTAATGAATAAACTCCTGCACTTTCCTTTGAAACTGAAGAATATCTGAACTTTTTGAGGAGTAGAGGAAGAAGGTTGAAACAGAATCATGGACATGTGATGAACAGTGTGAATATCTCACATCTCCTTTTTATAAGTATGAATGTCTCCTTTCTTCACATCTCCTTTGATTCTATTCACTTAGGAAATTTTCACTACCTCAAAGTGAACTTCATTCCTTTTCAAACTACTTGAAAAAACCCAACCCAACAAACTGGTATCTCCCTAATTTTGTTAGTTTCCCTTTGCAAATATTTATTTTCTGAAAGTGTTATATACATAAAAACCCCCAAATTTATTTTATTTTTGCCTCATGCATAGAGGTCCATACTTCTCCAAAGTATGCTATTGCTCCCTGCTTTATATGAAGCTGTGCATGATGTTTCAGTCTTCACAAGTACAGGACCTTAGAGATATAGAACCAAAATAAAAATACACAGCCTGCAGTCACGGAGACAGACAAGCCCACACTGGGTGCCAAAAAGCAGTGTTGGGTTGACCTTGACTGGATGCCAGGTGCCCACCAAACTGCTCTATTGCTCCTTTTCCCGGCTAGGCAGGGGAGAGAAAATAATATGGAAAATGACAGTTTTACTAAATCAAAAGCTTGCATGTGCACAAGCAAATAGAAAAAAAAATAGGTTTATTCTCGCTTCCCATCAGAGAGCAATGTTCAGCCACTTCCCAGGAAGCAGGGCTTTATCACACATAGTGGTTGCTCCAGAAGGCATTGTGGATAACAAATGCTCTTGTTTTCTACCCCTGCAGCCATGTCCTGCCACAACACAGCAGCCCACAGATGAGTTTACCCCTGCAATTGCTCTTCTTCCATTGCTGTAGCCACCCCCTTAGGGCATTAGCCACCATCCAGGAGTCAGTATAAAGCACAGGCCACTTTTCTCATTCAGCAGTCTCTAGGGCTAGCTAGATGACTTTCACCTTTGCAAATTGGCTTAACTTACCATTTGCTTTAGCAGTCTTAATGACTTGTCCTGTGGGACTCCACACAGCAGCATTCCACCTCAGATGGTTTCCTACCACAGCAGGATCCATCAGTAAATACAGCATAGCCTCTTTCATCTTCTGATAGCTCATTATATGGTGGTGCATTTTGAGCGATGTTCCAAAAATCCCTGCCTTCTGGCCAGTCCATAATCTCTTTTAGGATTCCTGGGCTATTGGGTTTCCCTAGTCAGGCTCTTTGAGTTATCAATGCCACCCACGGACTCCAGTTAGCGCTGGTTGTGTGATGTGTTGAGGGGGTGTTTCCTTTGAACATGCAGTGTAGCACAGGCAATTGCAGTGCCAAGTTCCCTCCGTTGCCTCTGTGAATCACATATTTAAGAATTATCGTTGAAATCCACATTGATCACACAGATGTTACAGTATAACATGATTTATTAATAAACATACTAATGATAGAAAATTGTGACAGGTTAAGTTTTGAAGATTGCTGATGGTAGTAACCGACTGCAAAAGCAAATTTGAAGCTATATACAGGCAAGCTCTAATCTCCAATGAAAGCTCCAGGTGATCATTAAGTGCTCGTACAGGAAGGTTCTTACCCAGTAGATGTCCCTATGGAAGAGAAGACAGAAGTTACCATGGGGTATTTCCTAATTTCTCCCCACTCTTAACTCACTTTTATACTATTTCTTTATATTTAGGTGGAACTGATTGTCTCCCATCATACATTTTTTACTGATTGGTGTAAAATTCTCATGCCTCACTGTTGAAGATATAGCCAATAAAATACAGAATGCATTCTTGGTGGGAGGTGATCATAACTCAGGGGCAGGTAACTGTGGGATGGAGGTGTGAGTTAGTATTACAATTAGATTAGAATCTGCTTGGCTGACAGCTGCTATGTGGTGTATCAGATACATGGGATCATCATAGTCCCATCCCAGCAAGGATCAAAACTGAGCCTGGCCATGATGTGTCCACTCTGCTCCACACTCCATTTCATCCTTCCTAGCATGTGCTTAAGATTGCAGGCTATGTATATGGAGAATTATCATGGAACAGATTTTGTGCATGTCAACCAGATTCCATTCAGGAAGTGGCAACTGTAATTCACCCTATAATTTCCATACTATTATAATGTCTGTTAGAATGGAAATATAATTTCCCAATTTTCTAGTTTTACCTGCAGTCATCTTCCCATAGACACATTGTATGCATTTAAAAAAGGCTCTGTGACAATAGTCGTATATTGTAGCATTGCACAGGACCATTTTAAGCCTGTATGCACTAAAGGACATGATTGTTTATTTGGTAGTGTTAAAGACAGTATAAAAAATACTGGACCTGGAGGAAAAAAATGAAAGAGATTAAGGGAATTATTTAAATGAAAACTAAGTATATTCGAATGTTTTTACTCTTGTTCTGAGAATGTAATGGCTGGTTTATCTAACCTGCTTCTAATACATGTGATCTGAAAAATTTATTGATGGAATGAACGTATGAGCATCAGATGGTCAGTTCACCTATGCATACCATCTTAACAATGACTTGGGGGGCTGCTAGTGGAGAGAAAAGGATTACAGAAATATGAAAACAGATATAGACAGAAGGCCTGAAAAACTCCTGATCAGTATTTCTCCTCAAACTTGGTTTTTTTTTAATTCAGTAATTACTTATGCAAGGTAAACTATTGCCTGTTTAGAATAAAATATCTGAAGACGAAGTGTTACCATCCTAATTTATCCTTTGCTTTAATCTTGAGTGGCAAAGCCATGCGCTTCCATTTGCCTGCAGCAGTATAACATTTTAGTGTTGTTGCATATCTCGGTGGTGCATGTAATAGAAAAACTTTATTAAACTGCATCTGGCTTTCGGTGGTCATACAGACTACAGCTAAGAGGCTTGGCATTTCAGTTTAGTTAAATGTCTCCAAGTACCGATTTCTTCTTTGTTTTGATAGATACAAGGCAGCATGGCCTTTGAGAGCCATCTAGCACTACTGAAAAATGCAGGATAATTTGTGTCATATGTTAAGTAGGTAGGGCATTCATGAGGTTTGTGCATCAGATAACTTTGGCTTAAGTAATTAAATCATGTTTGGGATTTCTCATTCAAGTACATGACACATACTGTCTTGTCGAGGACTGTTGTAGGAATTAGCACCTTCTGTACTTCTGCAGAAACAGTTTGAGAGAGTTGTAAATCTAATCAGCATACCTGCTGCAAGAATGTTATCTTGTTAACTCTCTGTAACATCCTTCTTGCTGTGTGTTCATACAGGAGATTGAACAAAGAAATTCTCATGTATGTTCAGAAAATGTGGTAGTATTGTTAGAATGCCAAAGCTCTGGAATTGTTCTATATTTTTAAAAATATAATATTTGATCATGAAATGAAAGTCAATTATGGCATTATTAATTGCTTTTCTACTTAAGAAACATGATCTGCAAACACATCACAGAATATTTTGATTTTTGTTTAGTTTTGAACTCCTCATGTACTGATTTCTTATGTAGTATTCTGCTTTGGAAAAAGCATTTTAGAAAAAAAAAGCATATTTAGACAAACTTTTTTTATTTTCTTTTATGAAAAAGCCAGTTTTTGTAAATGAGATATTGCTGGGTTTGTGAACACTCAGACAGACTTTTAGGTATGTAAAATAGGGATTACAGACTAGACATCTGTATCCTAGAGGAACTTCTTACCTCTTGACTGTCTTCCTTCTCTGTTTACTTTTGGTTTTAGTTTCTTCTAAGCAAACCTAGAGAGATTTGATCTCTTGATTCCTTTGGACTCTTCACCTAAATGAGCAAGCAGCTTACCACTGCATGTTTTGATTTGTCTAGATTGCTCACATCACTTAAGAGTTTGAAGTTTCCTGTTTTCAGTCACCATTTAATTTCAAGTGGTGTTACATTTAATTCTATCTCTGAAATAAGAGGACATATTTGCTACTATATTACATTTAGGAGGGAGTAAGAAGGAAAAAAATTTTCCTTTCATCAGAAAGTTCACAGGAAGACTAGAGAAACATGAAACAAAATGAGCAGTGCATTTTCTCTGGTGCCACTAACTAAAGAGAATTAACTTGAAAGTTTGAAGAGCCAGACTTGAAGCATAGGGTTTTCACACTAAACCTACCAATCACTTTTCAGAAAGCTTAGTTGTATTGGTGTCATTTTTACCAAAGTATTCTCTGCAGCAATTTTGTTGAATACATCAGACAATGGCATGACCACATTCTACGACCAAGCACAGAAATTTGAAGCTCTCTCATCTCTCTATTGTTTTATAGATAATGAAACAATTAGTATTTATGACCTGTTCATGACCTGCAGCTTTCAAAAAGCCAGAGGTGTTAGAGGCCATTCTAGAGAGCAGGGAGAAGAACCGGAACCTGGTTCCCCTGTTCCCTAAAACAATGGGCTAACAGCTAGATTGCAATCACATTTTTCTCTCTTGTTTAGAGATAAGATAGCTTCTCTTTTTCCTCAAAGTAGCCTACAGGCCTATTGTCCCAAAAATGGGTTCTTTCTCCTGGTATCCAAGAAGATGAGCCACATAATGAGTAGAGGTATTTGTTTACTATTTCATGTCTGTGCAGACATGGGTGCTAGGTGGTAAACGCACTAAGCTAACGCACCCAGTTAGAGCCAAGCAGCATATTTATAGTTTCAAAATACATCACTATGTGCTTATTTAATTTCTAAGTATATGCCTACTTCATAGGCATTGGACAAACTTTTGCTTGCTTTGATTTAAAGGTACAATACATTTTAAATTTAATGTGCATGTTCAGTGGTTAGGGACCTTTATTTGGTGTGGGTAGTCTAAGATTTAGAGGGGTGTTTTTCACATTATAATGAGCTAAGTTCATCTAAAGGACAAATTTTTAGCTGATTTAGCCAACTTGAATAAAACTTATGGTGCATTGCCAAATGCAGTGTCTAGTATTTAATTCAAGGTCTCTCTCTTCATGTTCTACCTTCTTGCAGAACTATTCTGCCATTTCCCATTTAATTGGTTCTCTATAGTATTCATTGTTCCCTATGATTCACTCTACAAAATCTTTCTTAAACCACTCATCTTTCATCCCTATGACTAGGGTTGTTTGAGGTAAAGGAAAAGTAGACGGGAGTTTCTTCTGAGAGCAGGGCAAACTGGTCTCCCACTTACTGAATAATTTAACCACTTGGTTTCAAAGCAAAAGGTAGTGGTGACTTCCTCATTCTCCCTGCATCTTCAAAAGTAACGGTTGTGCTGGGATTAGGATACAGTAAGACTTACAGATGATTTATTCATTTTGTCACGGGTGTCTAACTTTTGAGTCAGGTGCTTGAGCAGGGTGGAATGAATTTCAGAAACAGTGGTGGTTATTCCCAAATGGTAGGTACAGGATGTGCCTCCTGTGAGGCTTTCCTTGAGAGGCATGCATTTTACCATTCAATAACAGTGAAAACAAGGGTTTGGCTGTGAATTTATTTATTTCCAGCAGCTAACTTTTAGGCTGGCACTTCAATACCATTTGTGTCAACATCCATGTACTTTTTGGAAACAGCAGCACATTACTGCCAGTCAAATATTTAATATTGTGTAACTCAGCAGAAATGTGGTTTATATGCTACAGAAGTGATCATGGTGTTAATTCTAAGCGTCCAATTCTGTATTCATTACCAGCTTGTATTTGGACAAATTACCACTCTGTAAATGGGCATTTTGCGTTGAGAAAGGTGCCTCTAATTGCAGCAGCACAGGAATGGTGATACTAAAATAGTTCTATCAGATTTATATTATTTTTTGGATGATGCAGGTAATATTTATTATTTATTTAGTAGTATAGTGATTAGTGGTGAATTTCTTCTTGACAGCTGGTCACCTGTGCCTATCTCCATGCCCCAACCTCAGTGAAGACGGTGTGATATCATACACTGAATCTTACTCATTTGAATTGTTACAGCTAGATTTTGAAGGAAAAGTTAAAAATTAAACAAAACATTAGAAATACTTTTTAAAAAGCAGCTTAATATATTTTGATTGTTAGCATATTTTTTAAAGTTTTCTGCATCTTACTTTATTTTGGCAGCTTGCTGTTACTTCAAGGGGTTTTTTGGTTTTTTCCCCCCACAATTGCTGTTATCATAATTATTTTTACATGTGGTAATTGCCCAGCCTATTAAATTGATATGAAGGGATTTATTGCTGTTATACATTCAACATGATTGCATATATTTCTCCATTTCAAATTGCTACTACCCCTGAGAAATTGATCTCCTTGTCATGTATATCAAGGACTTTGTTAATTTGGCCAGCCTCTTTATCTGATTAATATTTAATGTTTAGTATTGTAGTATTGTATTACTGGCTATATATGTATATATAAAACTTTTCTGACCTCAAAAAGTTGAGAAAAGTTCCTGAGCTAATGCCTCAGGAACCCTTTGAGAATGCCACTACAACCTCAACACTCATGCAACTCATGCACTTCTTTTCAGTATTTTTTATAAGTTTTCAGCACTATGTAATTTTTCTGCACAGACTTTTAGGTTACCAGGTTGATCTTAGGATTTATAGGCCAGGAGATACTTGTATTGTGAGAGTTCATTTTAATTTGAGCCATGATTAGAAAATGCTTGTACTCTTAGGAGGAAGATAAATGTGTACTGAAGAAAACAGTAATTAATAAATCTCAGAAGAAAGTAATTAGTTTGATTATATCAATCTGGAATATGATCTTGCAATATAACATCATAAAAAAGCAGCTAAATTTATTCAGTATAAGCAGCTAAATTTATTCAGTATTTCTGTCAATATTTTTGTAGCAGATGTTAAACAGAGTATGGTAGTTGTTCTCTAATGATATCTATTCTTTTTTTAATAAGATTATATAAGCCAGTATCTTGTGCCTCAGAACAGAAACAAAGCTGACATTCTTCAATATTTTAATCTAATATTATTAGAAACATCCTAACTTTGTAGTTCGGTTTAATATTTTATGTTAGAATGTACTGGATGTTGGAAAATAAGGTAGTTGCTTTAATAGAAATATGCAAATGTAAGATTGCACCTTATTAATTTTTAAACATATACTGAAATTATTGACCAAAATGTGGATTTTTGTCTGTTAACTTTATTTCAGCAGCAGACAATGGCTGTATAGTTGAAACAGACATTTGCACGATATCCCTTTTTTCGTCTGCTCTTAGTAGCTGAGGACAGATGTTCCATACTCTGAAGCACAAGATTAATTTGGATTGTTGGACTTTGAGGTTTGGATGCCTATTACGAAAGGAAACCAGCGCTTTACCACCAACTAGAATTACTTGGAGTGTTTCTGCAGATTTATCTTTCTTATTTAGCGCTGGAGCAGAGATAACCTTAAAGATCCAGCGCTGTCATATTATAATCCATTTATGATCGATGATGATGCATTGGACCAATTCTCAAAAGGGCAAAGTAAACTGTCTGGGTGACTAGAATCTGCTTAATCTTTTATACTCTACCTTTTCATGACTGTCTCTGCATAGCAATCAGGATGGAAGAGAATTGCCAAGTCACCTGCTCCTCAGATCAGAAGGTGATTGTGGCTTTCAGTAGATGTTAAGCAGCCACAGCACTGCCTGGTCAGAAAGAGCAAGTGTACTAGCCTTTTACATCTTGAAGACCTTGCTCCTCATGAAGTGCTAATGTTTGACACCTGGAAGAGAATGCTGTTGCTTCCCTGTGGACACCACACCACAAACTGCCTTTCCACATCATCTCTATCATTTATCATAACCTTTCTTCAGAAGAATCCTGGAGTATCGATAATACAGGTGAGGGGGTGAAGGATAGAATGCCAGCCTCTCTGACAGCTGGCATTTCTTGTACTTTGCCCTGTGACAGAAAATTATTTTCTTGGTTATACCTCTAATCACTTTTGCAATTAAAAACAAAGACATGCTCAGTAGGGAATACTGTAATGTAGTTTCCTCTTAAATGTGAACAAATAAGCTTTTATGGAGCTGAAATCTATTTAATTTCCCTTACAGAAATAAAAAATTATGTGGATGCTTTGAAACACTAAGAATGAACACAGTGCTTTGGAAGAGCAATACTGTAGTTTCTATGGAATAAAAGTGTGTATCATGTTTGCTTCAGACTGTAATTAGATCCTAAAGATCAGTGTGGATGTACTGCATGAATATACACTGTTCTTCAAGAATATCTGAGGGCAGTAAGACTGTAAAATGAATAGATTTAGAAAAATATGAAATTATATGGCCTGCCTAGGCCATAGGACTATTGTTTGGATCATCAGCCAAGATCTGTTCAGAAAAAGTAGTCTTAATTAAATATCTCACCAAATACAGGGACTGCCTAGTCCATTGATTCACTTTCTTTTGTGATGCAGATGTGTCAGCTGTTAAGCAGCAGTGAAACAGTATACTTTATAAAGGAAGCAAGTAATCATATGTGCTGTAATTATATAGTGACAATCTGGACATTTCACAATGTGTTCCTTGCCCAGTTAAAAACTTTGTTCTACTATAATTCTAAAATCTATTACTTTGGAGGTTATTGCCAGTGGAGTTTATAAAAGACAGCCACTAGCAGTAGACAGGAAGGGTGACACTAATAGGCCTCGGAACTTCTGTCTGTGATACAAACCGGGCATAATCCAAAACTTGGACTGGACCTAATTCTATTTCTTCTGTGTTAAATGTCTTTCTGCTCTTGCCCTCCAAACTCTTCTCAGATCTATGCTGTTAAACTCTATTATACTTTTATAATGTCTTTTGATATTTGTAGGGCTTTCTTTTGCCAAAGTATTTGACTTACCCCAAAGTATCTTTCCAAAATGAATTCTTAGTGAGTATAGCATAATCCAACTGAATTTTATTCACTTACACATTTCTAGAGTCTGGCATGGCTCATATTTAATGTTTTAAATGATACAATGTCCTTCCTCTTTCTTTTCAGTGATTAAAAGAGCAGTGATTTTGTGAGCTCCTTCTCTTTCTCTCTCTTCCCTAACTCCAGCCCCAGTCCCCTCCATTTTTTTCCATCTGCTCAAGTGAGCTCAGGAGATCAGGAACCATGTGAGAAATACTTAATTTGAAGAGACAGTCTGCTTGGCAAAGTTGTTTCTTTGGGAATGTGGCACATATTGTCAAATAAGTGTTTATGATGGGAAATAGTGGTGGTTCTCTTCCAGGCAGTAAAAATGTTTATCTAATGTTTCCAATTTCCTGAATTGTTTAAGGGATAATAAAAAATGAATGGAAAACCTTAAAACAAGGTATCTAATCTAACCTAATTAACAAAAGATCTGAAGAAAAATCCAGGTCAGAAGTTATACATGACACAAACAAAAATCTCTTATATCTGAAATGAGAAGCATTCAAGATATCCTCTTTTGGCAATGAATTATATGATCAATTAGCTAGCTTGAAAAGTTTGTGTGTATTTTCATGTACAGAACCCATTGAATTAAATGGAAATTCTGAAGGTGAGTTTCGAGCTTGCAGAATGCCAAGGTTTCAGTTAATCAGTAACACTGTAAAAATGTTCAAATACTTACCTATTTTACTTGATGAAGCTACATGTCTCAATACTGTGATCCTCAGATGATCTGAAAAAACAGAGCTCCCTCTGAAAAAACAAACTGAAAAAATGAAGTGTTGGAGATCCCACTGTGGCTAACATGTTGGTTCTTTGCAAGAATGATCTGATGTCCAGTAACTGTTGTCTGTTCTTTAGATGTTCCTTCAGTGGGGGCAAAAACAAGGTCACTCTAATCTGTCTTACTGCTGTTCTAATTCAATAAGTGAAACTTCGTTGAGTCTAGAGTTTCTTACCAATGTCAAATTTGCTTGGATATGGACAATGACTTAAAAAATGGTAAAATTTTCATTTTCCTTGAAAACAGCTGAAATACAGCTAGAGAAAGGTCTTGCCACATCACTTGCTTAGGAAACCAAGCTAAGAAATACCCTTGTTTGTTCTAAATACAAGCAGTGGCAAGCTACAGGAGATAGTGAAGGCAAGTTCTTAATCACTAATTCCTGGCTCATATTTTTTGGAGAAAACACACCATATGTGTGCAGCAATAGACTAACCAGGGAGAGAATTATTTTCAATTAACTGCAATAAAAGAGAAAATCCGAATAAAATAAAATGTAGCCCTAAATATGCACAAACTCTGTCTGCACAGTTTGATTATGCACCTATGCTATGTTTATTTAACAGTGGTAAGCTACTCTCACATACTAACTCCAAGTGTAGCAAGTAGCTGAACTCTTAAATACTTTATTTCTTTGTGTATGAGTGTTTTGGAAGAGATGTTCATGACAATGCATGGTATGAATTTAAATTTATAAAGCATTTAGCTTAACTGAAAATGCAATAAACATTTAGGCGTTCTGTAAAACATAATGCAAGCAAAGAAGAGTTCTATTGTTTCTACATTCTAGTGCATCAATTTTTGCTTGCTAACTAATATTGATTTGTATTTATGTTCACTCTTTCTACTGCATCAATCTGTAATTTATACTAGATTTCGGTAGCTATGACAGTCATGTTGTAGAGATCATCTTACATATTTGACTAGGTTTATGGTACTAACTTCAATGTGCTCACATGTAAGCCAAAAGTTGTTTAGCATGAAGGTGTATGTGGAAATGAGAGTAAAAATATATGACAAAAACCTGATTTTTAGTCATTAATTGGACAAAACAGGTTTAAAAGAAACAGCAATGGGTTTGACTTTTGAATAATTTCCTAAATATTACATGCTATAAGGTATGGATTTCACTGGGTCTTACAAAGTCTTAGAATGCCATAAGAATTGTTATAAACGGTCATTAAGGTAATGTTGCAAAGATGAGAAATATTTTGTGAAAATAACTATTCAAAATTTTGGTTAATATGCATGTAGAATTCAGCTTATATGGCTATCAAGGTACTTAAAATGCGTGTTAATATTTGATTTAAAGTATTTTAATTGTTTCGAATCCCCTTTTCACTAATATAAGCATATGACCTAGGCACACCTATGTGTGTGACAAGTACCTTCTGCTTGCTCATACAAATATTTAAAAGATATTTAAGAGAAATTTTAAAGAATACATAAATAGAAAAGACACAAAAGAATTTTTCAAACACACACTTTATTATTTGAAAGTCCTTTTGTATATATCTAGAAAGGTGGGTAGTTTATGTTGCTTTCATAGAAGAGAACTAAAAAGAAGATACTGGCCTACAAAATTACTCATACAGGGTTTGAAAATTCTAAATATTAGAAGAACAGAAAGATTGGGAACTACTCATAACTTCCTTTTGGTTTTTCATTAACATTGCCTTCACTCAAGAATACTGTGACAGAACTTTACCTTCAGTCTTTTAGTCCTCAAAAAAGCCTCCTATTTAAACTGAGATAATCTCAGACTCCCGAAGCTGCATTTGTTATACTTTGTCCTAGTAAGATTTATTCCAATGTGACTCAAACTGTCTCATTTTCACACCAAATTTGACCTCCCAAATCAAGAACTCTGAATACTTGCCACAAAGTATATACTGTGATTAACAGAAATCTCTCCTTCCAAAATCCTTATTTGGGAATGCATTTGCTCTCAAGATATTACCAATGCATGCTTGCATGAGTAGCTGAAACTGGTGTTGAGGTGGAGTGATGCTTTTATTGCTTTGTAATTTTACTCTGAAGAATGTATATACATCGCTGTACTTTTGCAGTCCTACCTTTAGCTAGCTCAGATTCCACCAGTCTAATGTAATATTAGTGACAGAGCTATGTCTACTGAGAACTAGTTTAGATTTTACAGCTCATGCTAAAACTACTGTTTGTTGCCACAAGGATCTGAGCCAAGAAGTTAGGGGTACCCTGAATATGTGTGTAGGATTCACCCCCTTAACCTTTTTTTTGTTTTATTTTTTATAGGATAGCCTTGGTATCCAAGATAGTTTAATTTTTACTGGTGGGATGTTTTTGATATTGGAAATCTTCAGTATCAACTTTGGTAATTACAGACTTTTGCACTTTTCCTATTGTTTACAGAAAATAGACTCCTGTTGTCTCATTTAGAAAGATCAAATATACATATTTAATTTCTGAACAAAGAAAGGGGAAAATGAGTTCTGACCACAGTGCTTTGGGGGAAAAATGGTTACCTCATGTTCTTATGCTTCAGTTTAAGTAACTTGTTTTTCACTGTTTCTTACAGTTTCTTATTCACATTATAAGAGCGTACTTTTCAAAGTACACTTTTGTCTTATGCTGTATTAAATTTTGTCATTTGTAGGGCTTCCAAATACATTTGTATGTCATGTATTACTGGTTCTATGCATTTACTAGTGCCAAGAAGGGATTCTCTGAGATGTAGTGTCATACACATTTTAGGAAGGTTCAGAATGTATTCAGTGACCATCTGTCACTGCATGCACAGCAAGCTTGACTTCAGTGCAGTTGAGATTCTGCCCAGGAGTACTGGAAATTGTGGTCTGGCCGTGAAACTAAACTGTTTGGCTAGTGCAGAAGATGAGGAAGTGAATGGGCACCAAACTGTTCAAAGCCCAGGTTCTTACTGTTTGTGGTGGAGATGGTGTTTTGTGCATTCTCTAACCAGATAAAAGTGGTGGGGGTTTGTATGGTTTTTGTTTTTTCTTTTTCGTCTGACCTGTTGATATGATGAATTATATGAAATGAGGAAAATGAACTTTTTGATGGTTCTGTGTCCAATCTGTGTGCTTCTTCATTAGTAGAACTACAGCAGGGATACATATACCAAAGACTATTATATGATTAAAGTATCAACCCAGTCTCAAATTAAAATAAAATGCATGAATGTTCCATGTGGGACTTCTATGAAAAAAAACAAAACACCTAAAATGCCCAAATATCGTCTGCCTGAAAATCAGTGGGATTTTTTATACTTTAAGCTGCAGAGTGAGGACAATTAGATGGTGGGCTACTTTCATCTCTTTCTGAGCATTGCATTCTGAGGGGTTTTGTTTTCCTTTTTTAAAATAAACCAAGACACTACAGTAAGTTCAGCTGTTAGGACAAGGAAGGGAACTCTATTCTTATTGTACTCAGGTCAGCTATTCATAACAAATAATGAATCAAATATTTTTGCAAGTTACTTGATTTCATAGTTTAGAGACTGGAATTTTATGAAAACGTAAGTCTATGTCAGTTTCTGTGAAATGAGGACTTTGATATAGGATGTTAAAGCAGAATTTAATTTTTAGTCAGTCCAAACAACAATTTTGAAATAAGGAATATTTCCTGTATTGTCTGAGATGGAGAAATAAAGAGACCAATGTTACTAATATTCTGATAGATGTATGTGACCATGGAGATTCTATGCTGGTAACCTTCTTCCTTGTTAGTTCTAACAGTAATATCTTAAGACTAGCGGTATGACAAACTATGGGGTACATATGAAATATATGTATAAAGTTGCGCATCAGCTTCTGGAACACAAGAGCTTGTGTTGATCAGTCATACCTCTGGTTGTAAAGGATTGTGCATGCAAATTGTGCACACATTTGGTGTCTTAGCCCATTTGTATTCAGCTGAATTGTACTTGAACTGTTTAAAACCAAGAGTAGAATTGAAAGTTTAGGAAGCAAGTGAGAGTCAAATGAAGGATCCCCTTCATTCCCTTCCAGCAATCTTTTAGGACTGGCTGTATGTATTTCATGGCATAGGTATCAAATGTTATATACGGTATTTTTTCAGCCATGAAGACAGTCATACTGATGGTTGCAGTACTCTCCAAGGTTTACCACTGTCATGTCTATTTGAAGACCTTGACTCTGGGATTTAAAAAGCATGGATTTTTATTTTTTAAAAATTATTATTCTTTAGTAGATGTATTGTTTCAAGTACTGCTGTTGTGTTTCCAGTTCTCTGCATGCACATTAGTTGCAGATGCAAGGGAAGCACAGCATGACGCAACTGAATATTGAAAAAAAACCCCAACAAAACAAAACCAGTTTAGCTTCACTTAATGTTATTCACCAGTTTAGCTTAAGTTCATGTTATTCCCATTTTCTAGAAAGCTGGGTCCCAAGTTTCAATTTAACACCACTCAACAGATTTTGTCTTAGGTTGAAAAAATATTCTCTGCTGCAGAATTGAAGACCATACTTTTCAAGTATTGAGAGTGCATTCTCCCCTATAATCAGCAAAAAATGTGTATAGAAATTGAGAGCTTACCAGTGGTGTTAAATCAAATAGAGAAAAAAACATCACTGCCACCTTTTTCCAAGTTTCAGCAGCGTTTCAACAAAATTTTAAAAGAGTATGTACTTTAGAGCATTACATGCTGACCAAAAGGTAGCTAGAGGGACCCTCTTTTTTATGCTAAGGCCATTTCTCCCTGCTGACTACTTAGAAGTTATTAAACAGAGGAAAATATACTGTTAAAATATAGTAATCTAGGCAATACACTGCCTGAATCAGGAAACTGGGAAGGAAACCCAGTGCCTTGAATGCCCACAATACTTAACAGTGCAGATCACAGTATTAATTCTAACATTAAACAAAACATTTCAGTGGGTTTCTTAAAAAAACCCAAAATTCTGTGCAAAATTCAGCTATGCATTTTTGGAAATTGAAACACTTAGCCACATCTAAGCATCTGGTATCAACATTTCTTTGGAAGAGAAAGGAAACTGAATATGTCTATTGAAAGTGAGAACAAAATATCTTTTTTGCCAAACCCAGTACAAATAATCAGTCCCCAGGCAAAGTGCTTTCAAAAGCTTGGCTGGAGTCCACTAAGACTTATTTTAATCAGATGTAAGGAGAAAGGAACAATATCAAGCTGTTATTTCATGTAAATATTTGCTCCTAATAGCTAAAACCCATGAAACACCCCCCACATACTTCAAAAATTGATTACACTATATTGCAATTTGTCACAGAGCTGTTTAATTTTATTCTAGTTTTGATAGGAGCTCTTGGAAACCATTGTTGAAACTGATTACCAACAGGTAATGATTTGTGCTTAGATCAGTTGAGTGGTCTAGTACCTGAGGAAGTCTTTCACCTCTAACTCTGTTTACAGTAGTTTTTAAGGTAAGCAGGAACTAAGTGTTCTGAAAGCTACTGAAATTTATTATGGCTGAAATGCAAAAAAACTCGTGCTCTCACAGCACACTATCCATGCCTCAACAAACACATTTAGATATAGATAAGACCATAATTTTCTGATGGAAGAGCTCTTTTGATGTTCTTGCTCTGTGTTTGAACCTACAAAGGTAAAAAGCTGCTACAGAATAGACTGAAAGAGACAAGCTGTGGGACACAGCAGCATTAATATGAGAAGCCCAAGACTCAGGAGCTTAGAGTGCTAGTAAGAAAGGAGGAGGGGAATAGGGGAGTGCTTACAAAATAAAATATTACTATGCTAAGAATTTGAATCTTTCTCTTGTCTGCTGTTTCTAAACAAGGTGAGAAAGACATGCCCCAGAAAGCACCTACTGCACCCCACTGAAAATCATAAAATTTTTTTGTACTACATCGTCCTGCTTCCAGTGCCTTCCTCTGACAAAAGCTAAGACTGATATCTAAATTTTCATCACAATTTGTAATATTTCTGACCATGTTTCATTTCTCATGTTCTAGAGCAGTTCTAAAAATATTACTGGGTCAGTATTGAAGTAGTTCAATTATCCTCCTGTGAGGAATAAGGAAACCTTTCTTTTAGCATTGCTTACAAATACTTTTGACGTTTCTTAAAAAAACACAAAACCCCCCAAAGAAACACAAAAATAATCAACCCACTCACCTGTCCCTGTCCCACTGAGAACATTGTGATACTTCACAGCTTCAGTATTAGCAGTTCTAATGAGTTATCTAGGTGAAGAGATAATAATGTCTTCATTTCACAGCTTAAAAAGTAAAACACATGAAATTATTTTTTTCCTATACTGCTTTGGAGAATTGAAAAAATTTTGTCAACTTCAGTAATGTACTCAGGCATTTAACTACTCCTGCTCATGTTACCTCTTTTATTATCTTCATATTTCTTCTCTTCTGTGCAGTCTGGAATACTTCTAATTTGCTCTAGAATTCCATCTTATTTTAAAGACACTCTGAAGTATTTTGCTAGTCTGTGCACTCCTACACGATACACCTCTGTTTCAGAATGAATAATATTTTTCTATTAAAAGAAAAGGGCAATAGGTTTAACAAGAAATCTTAATTCCAGCTGGAAATGAAATTTTTGTGTTTCTTAGTTTTATGCATCCTAGTTTAGAATTCGCAGGGTTTTATTCTGAGCTGCTTATTTTTGGTTAACATGTTTAATTTTTTAATTGATTTCATTGATTCCTTCACTGACTGTTTTTATCATCTGTTTTGATTTCTTGCATTGTATGCAACCATATGAAATACCATGGAAAGTTTATCTTCCTATTTGTAGAACAGTTTTCACACTATCTTTGATGAATAATGTAGCTGGTATCTGAAGCCTCTGGGGATAATGGGAGTATCTATCTTGTACTCTTTTAATTAAATGTGATGTAGTGGACTTATGGAAAGTATTCATAGCCGTTCTAGTACTTAAGGTGAGGCTATTTTCCCATTTTAGCACGTAGGCTTAATCGCTGTGGGACTTCAATACAGTAAATAGTGCTGAGGTGTTTCTTTGTTTAATCATAAAAGTTACTGCTTAGTTAAATCATTAAATCTGTGGATTCTGAGTTCTAGTCTGCAGCAGAGGTTCAGTGTTTCTGCCTTTTTGATACTAATCACTCAAATACTTATTAATTGTGTGTTACTTTTTCAAGCCTTGCTTTACTTAGGTCTTAGAAATCAGTTCCTCTACATGTTTCATAAATTTGAATTTTATAACTTCAGACTTTGGTGTTTCATGTTTTGATAAAACCAGAGTTCTGAAATGGCTGATATCCTGCATGTAACTTGATTAGCAAAACAGAACTATTTGAGACAGTTGTCTCATTTGTTTTTCAGTCTAGGTTTGGTGAGGCCTTCATTTGAATAAACTTTGAATATGGGATCAGCCTTATATTACTTGTGGCTACATGTAAAAGTCTCTCACATATCAGATGGAAATATCGCATTCTACTTTCCCTTACTGGCTGTTCTTTCTCTAAAAAATGTCTTATTCAGACCAGATGTGTGCTTATTGTGTACATTTCTTACGCATTGTGTTAACACAATGTACATTGGATTAATTAATAAAAACATCTTTAAGGAGTGCTACTGCATGAGCTAACACAGGTTTGTGATGAGAAATGTTGAGGCTGCCATTTCCCTTTGCCTTCTCACTGCTGAATTTCAAAATATTCACACTATTTTATCATATATTAACCAGCTATTTCTTCACAAAGGTTTCCCTTTTAATTATTTTTCTTTCATTTCAAGGTGGTTTTCCTTTCACTCAGTAGAATTCTCTTTCTCTGTCTCATCTCTGTAGCGAAATACAATTATACTTTGACATGCCTCTGTCAACTCTTCCCAGCCTTAAATGATGTTGGCAATTCCATGGGCTGTAGCTCTCTTGTGAGGCTTCCCTGCTGTAATTTTGTTTTTTGTTTCATCTGGTAAAACATAGTGGATTTGCTGTCTTTTTCATTATAAAAGTAATCTTGTCCATAAAGTATCCTTTTATTTAAATAATCTTTTTTCTTTATTGTTTTTTCTGTGATCAATTTAAAAATCAGTCTTTGTTAATGGATCTATAGCCTCTGAACATATTTTCTAGCCTCTCTCTGATAGTATTCTCTGATCATCTTCTCCTTTCAGGCATGATAAAAAGAGTAAAGGATACAATCAGAATTAGTGGGGCTGGAACAAAGTGTTGAGATTTCTGTGATGATGAGAACTTTGGGACCATTCTCCAAAGGCTTTTTTCCTCTGGGTGTTTTGTATTTGCATACAGACACCAGTACTACTCATCTAAGCTTTCAAAAAACTCACCTGCTCTTTAATATAGCTCTAGGAAGGAAGCTGTTAAGAGGCAAGACTGCTAACAAAGAGCATGTCATGCTTTTGCAAGCAGCACCAGTGCATCCCACCTAGTCAAATGTTGGACTCATGGGGTAGTCTGAAGGCTTTGTGTTTTATGGCATGACTAATGGTGTGGTTTCCTTGTTTTTTGTTTCATCCTCTCCTTAAAGAGTGAATTACGTGCAAGGTGCCTTTGCCTGCAATGTATTTTTCTAACATTTTGTTTTGCCTTCATCTTCTCTCCTTTCCACAAAAGAAAGTCACTTCTATATTAAACAAATCAGGAGATTTGTGACACTCAATTGCTGAGAACGTTAATGCTGTTCTAGCAACCTGGTTCCCACAAAAAGTTTAACAAATAAAGTAGTTAAAATTTCTAATGTAATCTCTATGCTATATTACTGATTACTTTGAAAGTAGGAATTGATGTGAGGAAACCTGGTGTTATATTAAATTGTATCTCAGTTTTACCCTGACCATTGTACACTATTTGAAGGCTTGCTGCAGCATAGGGAGTGCAGAGGTTAATCCATGGTTCTAGAGTGCAGATCAAAATGATTTCTCTGCACCTTCATGAAAGGATGCAGAGCATCCAAATATGTGAAGATGGCAATGTGACAGGATGATGACATATCTCAGAGAGGGACACATGCCTGACTTTGTGCTGCTGCAGTTACATGAGGCACTAAATCTCTCACCGTCACCAGCAAAGGGCTGCCTTGCAGAATGGGAACAATGGGGAAAATAGCAGACTTGTCCTGCTGTCTTTCTGTGTTCACCAGGGTGAGCAAGGAGATTCCCTACAGCAGATCTGCCTTTTCATTGTAACCAGCCCTGTGACTACATAAGTTTTTCTCTGAGTCTTCCAAAGATGCAAACATGTTGAGAGTCCAACAGCCAGAAATATGGTCTCTCTAAATTTCTTCCCATTTCAGCTCCAGAGGGTGAACTTATTCTCAGAACTTGGTAATATCCTGGGGAGCATTATGCAGTGCAGGACTCAGTAGAAAAGGCTCATACTCTATTTGTATTCATGCTTGGTAGTATCTGTAAAGTGAGGCAACAGCCCACAGCAATAAACAGTGAACTTTCTAGTCCACCAGCTCCAAACACTTTGAACTGACCAATCTGCTATGAAAATAGTGTTTCCCACAAATATTTGCACATATTTGATACTACAAAATTACATGTGGCTGAAAGACTATTGATTTTCTTTTTTCTAGGCTTGTTTTGATTCCCCAGAACAATACATTGCACATAATGTTTTGGGGCTTGTCCCTTCTGGGAGTCCATGCTTTTTCAGATCAGACTGAGTAATTTTGAAAGTTGTTGCTACTTTATTGATTTTCTGCCCAAATCCATTTTGCTAAGTGAACTGATGTAGGAAGTAGGGCTTGTGATCATCTCACAGACACTATAGCCAAGCCCTATCCCTTTCCAAAACACCGAGGTTGTATAATTTTTAAATCTGATTTTTATTAGACCTAGGTGACCTGTAAAATAGGAAAACCTCAGATCTGCTGGGTAAGATGGAATAAAAATAGACAAGTTTGCAAACCCATTTTCCCTTCCTCCCTGTGTCATTGCAGGGGCAAGTCCTTTGTTGTGAGCTTCTACTCTGTCAACTCAGACACGCCCCAACCACTAAATTTCTCCAGTCCCTCCATGTTTCATGAGGAAAGGCTTCTAGTCCATTCCCAGAGAGACCCAGCTGCCCTTACCTCTTCCCACAGGGCCAAGCCAGCCTGCTGTGCTCTCCTGGGGCCCTGCTGCCCCTGGCTCTTGGAGGCTCCGCTAAGCCGGTGGGCCTGCGCTCCCTCATGGCGCGGCTGCAGCTGATGCAGCTCGCCCTCTGCTCTGCTCCCACCTCGTCAGCCCCAGCTAAACCCTCCCTGAATATCCTGGCTGCTCTCCCTTGCTCTCCAAGGACAGAAGCTTTCCATGGCAGGATGGTCAGTCAGGGAAGGGAAGCGGGGGAGCTGTACTTTTCACAGCCCGTGAGTTAGCATGGTCTGGTGACTGGCTGTGCAAATGGCTGCCAGGGCACGCCAGACTCCTGTTTTCCAAGGCCTGTTGATAGTCCTGGTTTTTTTTCTGCTGCTATGCTTCCTGCTCTGCCTGCTGGCGCTGGTGGAGCTGGTGGTGCTTTGGTGCATGGGTGGAAAGGGGCACTAGGCTGCATAGCCCTCTGTGTGCAGCAGGCAGAAAGCCTCCTTGAAAGCAGGGCAGCAGCTGAGACCAGGGCTCAGTAAGTGGCAGGGTTTAGGTGCTTTTTTTATTGTATATTTATTTCATTTATTTTAATAATAGTGAGAGAAAGAGCAGTTGCCATTCAATTTGCAGTAAGTAAGGTCCCATTGTTCTTGGGACTGATGTCCGTGACTTCTGTTCCTTTCAGAACAGCAGCATCTCACAGAGTTCAGCTCTCTCTCAGGTTCTAGGGGCTGCCCCACTGAACCACCTTCACAGACAAGTAGCGTCCCCTTACCGAGCTGCTGCATAGTGGTGATTGAGCCTCTTTTTATGGTCATGTGGAATAGTTAGGAAAGAAATAAACCATTCAAAGAGATGGGGGGGGGGGAATAAATATTCCACCTTTGACCTGTAGTTAGCTCAAATGAGTTTGTATGGTTTATTTCCTTAGGTTTACAGGGATATGCTGTGTTGCATTTGTGTCCCTGTGATGCCAGGTGGAAGTTCAATACTTTAAATGCACTGCATCATTTTTAAAGATAAACTCTCTAAAGCTTCTGTGTGAAAGTTTTGCTGGACATTGATTTCTACATTTTATATGGTCATCGTGTTACAATACTAGAAATACTCAAAATATCTCGCTCCACTTATAAATAACATTTGGCGTAGTTATTGTATTTTCCTGGCTTACATGGTGGAGAATAGCTCAAACTTCTGAAATGTTAGTTTGCATTCCATGAGGAGTGGTTTAGGAATTTCATGCCATTTAATTAACTTCGGTTTTACCTACAAGAAAGTTGTAGTTTTGTGAGCCTTCACTCATTTCAGATGTCCTGCATAGAGGGATAATACCACTGTTTTAAAATTTGAGTTGTATTGTGACCATTATTAAATTTTATAGTGGTTTTTTTTGAGTGGCAAAATATATCACCAGGGATCCATTTGATTTTGTGACCTATCTCTTATATAAAAGACTGTAGACCTCTCAGAAATATTTTGGTTAAATTAGTGAGAACTTGATTTAGAAATTACTTGATTTGGTGTTTTTCAATTAATTAAAAACTTTAAAAGCTACTAATCATCAGATTATTTAACTTTAGCTAACTAAAAGCATGAATAATGATGTGTGTGTGTTAGAAAAATATAATGTTAAAATTCTTTTAAACCGAGAATAAGTTCTTGGCAGTGGGTGATAGGATTAAATACCTTATTTTCAGACCTAAAGCAAGATCATTTCTGCAATGTACTGTGCTAAGTCCCTGGTCTCATAACATGTATTTGAGCTTTTACTAAATAAATATAACTTCTGCAAAAATAAGTTTGTTTTTTGAGACATAAAAACATTTCCATGTACTGTTGATATCCAGCATTAATGGTAAGGGACATCTTAGCTTCTTTACATCAGCTTGCTTTTTGAAGTACTAATTTTCTGTGGATTTGTAGTTGAGATCTTACCAGACAAGTTTTGAGAAACAGGTTTTAAAATCAGTAATCTTATGCAATTACATATGCAGAGTTGAAACAAATAATAAAATTTCTATACATTGCAGGATAATTTCATAAAATAAATTTCTTGAATGAGCTTTTGAGCAGAATGTACAGAAGTGCATATGAGGGAAAAAGAGGTTTCTGAGGACACACCAACTGTTTCTCTCAGTAGGTTTCCAATTGGCACACTGTACAGCCTTTATTTTAAAGCAGCTGTTTAGAAAGCTGCTTGCTGCTTCACAAGTTTTAAGTGAAGCCATCTTTAAGGCCAACTCCATGGTTATTTAAAAAAAAAAAAAAAAAAAAAGAAACAAACCATCAAACTGTAACCTGAGAGAGTGTAGCAGCTTTGTTTAAAGGATGGAGAAATCTGACTGGAGATATTTGGTGGCACCACTACTGTGTGATGTGTGACAAGAGCAGGTGAATATAGGTTACAGTCAGAAACAATATATTTGATTTGCTGTCATGGGTGACATCTGAAGTTACAGATATTTTGCTTTTAAACATGTTTGCTTTTTTTGTAAGCTATATAGAAATAAAATGCAGGCAAGAACAGATTCTGAAATAGAAATATTGGAGACAAGAAAAGGAGGGCATGGATTCCTAACACTATTTCATAAGTGTGGGTGGACATAGAGAAGTGTTGAGGAGTTGACTTTTGTGAGTGGGTTCAATTTAGGTGATTCCATAATTTCTTAGAAGAGTTCTTCAGGGAACAGCTTACTGAAGGGGGGGAGGAGAACTAAGTTTTGCATTGCCATGATGCTTTCCTGTAACCTATCTTCTATGTATGGCCACAGTGAATGTTTTACCCATCTTGAGCAAAATCAGAAGGAAGAAGCCCAAACTGCAGGCCAGAGGCAGAAAAGTTGTTTTTTCATCCGCTGGAGGCAAGAGTGACATTGCCTGTTAATATTCTTAGCTAAGGCTTTGCAGCTTCTCATTTGAATGAAAGCCTAAGCATAACATCGATGGGAGATTTCACTCAAGTGAATGACACAGGTCTTTGCTTTGATAAGTCTATTTATAAAGACTGCTTTTAGGGAGAAGGAAGATGGACTTGAAGTGGCCAGGGTCCAGCATCAGGTACATTTTTCCATAGTGGTTAGGGAAGAGAAAATGACTGTGAAGCAGGTGATTAGCTGGCACTCACTGGTTGGCCACAGGACTACGGTGTTTATTTTGATGTATGAGGAGAAGGTGGACTGTGGTCATTTTAGTATCTAAACATTTTGATCTGTGGATTTCATAAGCCACTCGCTCGTCTAATTATTATAAATGTGTTTGGCCTCAAATTTCTTCTGATTATTTGACAGGGGGTATAATACCACGATGTATTGAAGGACTTACACTGCTTTTAAGTATTATTCTTTTAGTGAAAATTGTTAAATTTTGATTTTTCTATGAATAAAATATTTTTTTGTCATTTTCTTTGCTTATATATAGGATTCAGATTTTTATTATTCACCTTCCTATTTCTTTGTGTCCCAGCTGGCCAGCAAACATAAAATTTTTCTCTCACTCTTCCTCCTCTCCCACTTTAAATGCAGTGACAAAACTATTCCTCTAAACCCAGGAGCTGTGTAGAACAACCATCTGCCTGTCCAGAACAGTTTTCTTATTCTATTGATTGCCAACTTCACTCTTTTGTAGCACAAAGCATACTGCAACATTTTCTTTTCCAGATAGAAATTGCATTATTTACATTTTTTTTTTTTTTGTTTTCTCAAGAAGTCATGAGTACAAAGCTGCGTTATGCATTGTAATACTGTCGGTAGAACTGACTTAGCCAACCCGTTTGAATTTGTGAGATAAAACCCCTGTCTTTGCATTCATTATTGCTTAGTTTTGATAGAAAATATCCCAGAGAGCTAATTTTCTGGTAGTTCTGAAAAATTCATTTTAACTTACCACTGCAGCATCCCAGGGATTAGTGAAGTTGGACCTCAAAACCAGAGCAGAGTAGTGTATACAATATCCTGTTAGTCTGTGGTGAACTACAAACAATGTCCTGTGTGATGACTCTTAATAAGAACGTGTGTTTGTCCTGAGCTGTTTGAGGATCATCAGCACAGTATGTTAAAAGGGAAAAGCTGTAATACAAAAGGTCACTTCTACACTTCTAATGAGAATGGCTGCTAATAGCTGAATTTACCCACTCCTTAAAGACTTCATTTCTGTGTTCTGTTGCAACTCTCTGTAGAGAAGCTAGATGGTATCTTAATCTCAGTGCACCAGGTTGTGCCACTGCAGCCCCAGTGAGTGAAATGCTTTCTCTACGCTGAGAATCCAGACCAAGCTAGGGTTTAGTAACTGGCTGGTTTAAAGTTCTGTCATCACACTTGTCTGCCCCTAATGCCAGCACCCTGCCCTGACTCTGAAGTATGTGTGTTCTGAAACTCCACTGAAACTCAAATGCTGTTAGTGCTCTGGGAGTCGAAGAGTAGGGAAGGCAGTGACTTTGTGCTCCAAGATGCTCTAACGTGCCAGGTGAATCTGTACTCAGCATGTCTGTTGTTGGGTAATGCCTGACATGTAGAAACAACACCAGTTTGCCATGAATTGACAAAAAAAAATCATTAAATGAAAAATCTAATTTCTTTTGTCTAAAAAGCATTGTGTAGGAAAAGCTGAAGTCCCTTGGTATACTCTTAATTAACATTTTTATAGAGGCAATGGATAAATTCAGGAATACTTGAATACACAAACTGTTTTTTAACTAGCAGTTTCGATTTTTATGAGAAACTGATTTATGAAGGTTGCAAAACAAAACAATATTGCCACCAGGGAGTGAATTCTAGGAGTTTATATGTAACAACCAAGCAGTATCAAGGCAGTGTTTTCCCAGATGTTTTATGCTTCTTAAGGATTCTTAGAAATTATTTCTCATAGATATCACAAAATCCTTAAATAAAATTATATGATTAAATACATTTTGAATAGCTGCTAACATTTGGTTTTGAACATTGTTGGCTTGCTTTGGGAATAGCGTGACTGGAATGTCCTTTGTGTTTTGTGCACCTGTGGCCTCCACAATTATGGTTGGGAGACAGCTCATTCAGTTTTATGTTAAAGCAGGTGTTCTTCTGGTGTTTATCCTCAGTTGCTTAAACTAATGCGTAACAGCGGAAATGGCTGCTAATCACCAGGATTGAGGAAACATAAAAAGCAGCATAAAACTATGATTTTGATTGAACAGATCCATCAAATATTGCTTTGAATTTGCAGTGAGTGGGAGGGTGTGTACATTCCTGCATAAGCCTTAGGAATAAGTTTTGTGCGGTAAATGTAATTGTGGTTTTTTATATCAAGAATTCTGGAAATCTCACTGCTTTTTTACAATAGTTTTTTACAGTCCAGTCCTTATATACCAGTAGCAAATAGAACTCTTAAGGAGAAGAAAACTTAAAAACCCCAGCACAAAACACCAGCGTTTGCAAGTTCAAAGAATACATTAATGAATTAAATGTTAAACATGCCACTGTGTTTTTAAATGCATAAATGTGTATGATTATATTGAGAGTAAATAGGATGTGAAAGTAGCATAATGTTGATCTTAAGGCTGACATTTCATACAGGATATAAAGGAGTCAAATCAGTTTTATTTTGTATCTCGCATGTTTTATAGCCATTATTACACTTGAAAAATGGAAAATTCCTGTGGCTGTAAGAATTTTGGGCTTCTTTACTTTTATCTATAATCAGTTACAAGACCTATCTTTCCTTCCACATCTCTCTTTCCATCCTCAGCAGTTTTATGAATTCCTTGGGTTTGTTTTATTCATCTTCACCATAACTCTTCTTGTCCAGGAATATTATTTTTGCTTGTTGAAGTTTGTGGACAGGTGTAGCCAGCAAATGAAGGTATGTCACAAGGTATGTAATTCAAAACATGCTAACCCAAGTATGGCACAATGTTTTTTAGCTAGAGAGCCAGCTACAGAGCATTTCACCATGGGATCTTTTGTACTATTATCTCTGGTAATAATGTTTCTCATGCTGTAGATAAACCTTATGTTATACATGTATGTTTTGAAAGGCTGTAATCAGTCTGTGGATTTCTTGCATCTAAGACCGAGGACTTGATCACTGAACAATCTCCTTTCCTTACTAACACATAGTGTATGCTGTTTCATTTATAAAATGCAATATCCCTCATCATCTTGAGTTACTTGTAACAGCTTTTGCCAAAGACGTATTTGTCCCTAGCTGATGATATTACTAAGAAATTGCAAACAATTATTGATAAAAAAAGTGACAGGGGGTCCAGAAATAAATGGGTTGGAGAATAAAAGCCCTGCAACCCATTTTGTATATTCAGTTCTTTAATTTAGGATCGCATAATATTAGACTGCAGTCCTTGCTTTAGTTTTAATTCTCTTTATGATGCATTTATATATTTCTTGATTAAAATTTAGTTCACAAAAAAATTTAATTTATGTCCAACATGAGTTTTATATTACCGATTTTTGTATTTTTTGCCAACTATTAATATTGAAGTGAATATTTTTGTAACTTAATAACATTATGAGTTGTCTTTGTCATAATTGAAAAATATCCAAATGTTGAGTAACTGTGAATAATAGAGACAAAAGAAGTAATAGCAAGTTAGCAGCATTTTACCCAGACATCTTTTGCCACAGATGTTAAAGAACCTCTGCATCTTGTAATGAGTTTTATCTGGAGCAATGTTCTCTGCTTCATAAAAGAAGCTTTAATCTTGACTTGTGAGCCTTCGTGACTGATGTTTTTCACTTTGTACTTTCCTCTGCTGCCAAGGCTATGCTCTATATTGTTACACATGAATGTGCAGCAGGATTGAAAGCAAAATCTGTTTTGTTCTCTTCTGTTTCTCCTTTCATAGTTCCACCAGAAAAATAAATGTTTATGCCTAATATTCCTCAAAGAAGTTTTTCTGACTTTGTTTCTATGTGTCTATTAGAACTGAGTCAACTCAACTGTTCATATTTTATCAGTTTTCTCCTAACTTGCAAAGCTGAATGTTTATTGTGGAAACCAAAGAAATCTGCCCATGTGTGTTTGATTGCTTATGCACACGTTTACAATGACATGCGCATTTGTGTGTACTGCAATAGTTATGCATAGATATATACATATTTGTGTTTATATATGCATACCTTTCTCTACTACCTTCTCATCTGTACTGCCCCACTCTGTAAAATCATGCTAAAATTATATAGTCTTTTTAATCAGTCATATTTTAACTTATGGCACTATTAATAGTTTGTAGTTCAATGTTTACATCTGCCTTTTTATGAATTAAAAAGTTAACATGTGCATAAGGCAGAATCTTTGTCCTAACATGTATTGAATAAAACAGAGCATATAATAATGCCACAGTCCTACTCAGAACTCCACATTTTGGTCACAAAAACATAAAAATGCATCTGGCTTTACACTAGTTTTTTTTGTTTTGTTTTTTCCTGCTAAGTGTATTTCTATGTCTATGGATTATTTCATTAATATCTGTAGCTTGTAACTGCCTTTTGCTGTTGCTTTCATGTAACGATGAAAAAAAATTACTTAATTTCATGAAGTAAAGCTGTCAGTTTTGAACTAATGCCAAAATCTAGGCATTTCAGATTCAAGTAATCTTGAATCTCTGTCTCTCTGAATATGTGAATGTTTATATATACAAACTTAGACATAAAGACCAAAACTGTTTAATGACAGGTTGAGGGCAAATGGTGGAGTGTTTAATTTCATTTTGTAGCTTGTCAGTAACTTGAGTCTAAAAAAAAGATACAAAGGTAATGATATCAGACATGATATTAGGTGTGGTATAGTGCTATTAATTAATTTATATCAAAACATAAATCATCCTAGAGGTATAAAAGCTGTAGTTTGTGTATGTTTTTGATAAAATCAAGAAATATGCCCTAAATCAGACTCTTTTTATTCTTCCCTGATTGATTTATTAAGATTTGAAATTTCTTTTCATCAGCAGATTTGTTATCACACCTATGTTTAGAGGAGTAGAAGGGAAAATAAAGTCACATTTGAATGCACTTCATAGTTGGTGATATATGAAGCATTAAGTGACAGAACTGTATCTTAACAAATATGACCAGCAGTGGTATGGATACTTTGGGATTAGCAATTACTTTGTTTTTATTTATTAACCATTACCTCTATCTTTAAATTTAGGAATTTTTTTCAGAATTTCTTTTTTTTTTTTTTTTGCTAATGTTTGAACTCTTGTCACACAGCAACAAGTATTTTTAGTAATCAGTTAGTTCTTCTGAATATTATAGTGTTTATTTACAGGCTGTCCATGGGAAGAGATGGCCTGTTACAACAGATAGCTGATACTGCAAATGATGTGAAATTCACAGTGTGGCTTCAGTACATAAAATAATCTTGGCCTTTCTTAAGAGAAAATGACATTTATTTTTCTCATTAGCAAATGACACCTATCTTCCTTCTAAGGGAGATTTGCTAATTTGTTGCATGGATTGGTGACCAAGTAAAGTGTTGTGGCTGCTGAGACTGTATAAGAAATTTGGTTTCTATTTAGTCAAATTCTGTAGAAGTTCAAAAGAACATATTATCTTGTAGTGTTACATTTATATGATGAAACTTTGGGATTCCCAGATTAGTAATGGATGTTAAATACTGTAACAGGATTCCAGCTGGATTTTCAGAAATGCGTATTTATACATAGGGATAAAAGATAAATATATGAATTTCTACATGTAAATATATTAGAAATAATTTTAACAAGAAAATAGTTGATAGAGTTTGAGATAATTGTATTTATATGCCTCATTTTAATAATCTAGCTGTTTTACAGCTTTTTGATATATGGAAAAAAGTTCACATGGAATGCATTTTAAGACATTTCTTATACTCTGTGATAAATGTGGTAAGCAAAGAAGGGGAAAAAAACCCCTTCTTTCTCTCTATCTAAAATCCAGGTTAGAATTACTGATATTTGTTACAGATTAGTGGCAGACATAGTAAACAATGCTTGTTCTCTTCATAGAGAAAATGAAAATGTTTGGTTTTTTCTGTGAATACCTATGTACTGTATGCAGTGCAACTCCAAAAAAATTGTAGTAGTTTTGAAGTTGTCAAGTACATTGATAACAACGTCAAATTCAGTATCTTAGTCCAAGGAGGCTGCTAAATGATACAGTGAACATTTTAATGCTTCATTGAAGGTCTGATCAAGGTCATGCATTGACTTGTGTTCCAGGCCTGAGAACAGTTTCTATTGAGCAGTGTTTGAAGGTGAGATAGATTGGTCTATAATGCTGACGCTTACACTGCTGTTATAGCTATTGGATTATTGTATATTTTGTGAACAGCAGTGAACAGAATGCTTTAAGTTAGGGCACAAATTAATATTTATGAGGAGTACTTAATTTTTTAAATATTTGGTGTCAATGGTGAAACAAGCATATTTCATTAAATTGTTTCCAGCAAATCAACAGGAGAATATTTAGTGTTGCCAATGATAGGTAAATGTTGGTTTGTAGCTTTTTCTAAGAAGTGGCAAAAATGCACATCAAATACAAATGTCATGTAGAAATTTTATAGCTGTTGATATATAAAAATTAGGTTATTTAGATAGTAATTTTTATAATAACTGTTCATTGCTAAATACAAAATCTTGCAAATATATATAATTATTTAACATGTTAGCAGTGTCTGTTGATTCCAATTACCTACTGCTCTTTAGAGACTTTCTTACATGGTAGGATAATACTAGTTTTGAAAAATGTCTGAAATTGCAGTAGAATCACAGAATTAGTTGGGTTAAAAGGGACCATAGTGGGTCACCTGGTCCAACCCCCGTGCTCAAGCAGGGTCATCCTAGAGCACATGGCACAGGAATGTGTCCAGACTGCTCTTGAATGTCTCCAGTGAGGGAGAATGCACAATCTCTCTGGACAGTCTGTTCCAGTGCGTGGTCACCCACAGTAGAGAAGTTCTTCCTCATATTCAGGTGGAACTTCCAGTGCATCAGTTTCTGCCCTTTGCCTCTTTCCTGTTGGCTGGCAGTTGATACACTGTGAAATCTTAGCAAGGTCTTAGAAAGAAAATTGTTTCAAATGGGAGTGAGTCAGCTGAAAGAAAGAAGCTGGTAATATGGATGCTCTGAATCAACTGGGTTTTTGTTGTTTTTCTTTTTTTCTTAAACTGAAGATGCAGAAGAAATTTATGTACTTGAATTAGGCATGTAGATTTGCCAGCTATGGTTAAATGACAGAAAATAAATGTGGTTAAGACAAAAATCCAAAGCAACTGCAATATCTAGTGATGTTGACAAACAGGGAAAAGTTATGGTGAGAAATTTTGGGAGATCAAATAGTATTTGGAAAAATACTGGAAAAATTGAAAGGCTATGAGAGTTAGATATGAGTGTAAAAGAAGCTGGATTTGTTTGTGAGTTATTGGGAAGGTAAGGAGGAATAGGATGTATCAAAAAGTGTTTTTAAAAAATCACATTGAAATATCATGTGATGTCATTCATTGTCATTCATTATAACAATGCTGAATATTTCCACAAGTACTAGAGAAATGGGTTCATTGTCAGGTTTAACTTGAATTATAACAGCTTTTGCAGGGGAGTGAGGGCTGGGGCAGGGAAGGAACAGAGAGGGGCATGACACGGTTTGGATTGAGTTAGTCAGTATATTTGAAGAGAAACACCCGTTCCTTCACATAAACATAATTTCTAGTTAGACATGTTAACACTAGAATAGAGCTTTTCTGAGGAAGAAAAATAAGCCCAGTTCAAACCAGACAAACATTCCTTGGCACTGTGTAAAGGAAGCATGTTAGGCAGAAGAAAGGATGCTAAGCGAAACAAATTGTCAAGTAATAGGATGAGAGTGGTGAGTAGGTGGGATCATAATTCTGCCATTATAACCATTTAGTTTGTATTGCTGGGACATTCTGCTATAGTCTGTAGAAAAGTAGATGTGAATTTGAGATAAGGATAAGGCCAGGAAGACAGCTTTTGCAAGGCAGGATGGCACGGAAAAGGGGATAACAGACTGGTTTACAGGGTTTATAAGGAACATCAAAAGCTGTATTTGTGACTTTTAGTTAAATTTTTTCTTAAGGTTTTGCAGAGAATCTTTGCTTGCTTATTGTACTGTGATAGTTTTTCAGAATCTAATCTTTTAATATTCTCTTTAAATTCTGGGCTGATACATTTTTGGTTTTGACTGGGATGTATTCTGTGAACCGAATATATACAGGTAACACCAAGATGGCCATGATCCACAGCTGAAGTGTGAAGAAAAGGTTTATTCCATGATTTTGCTGGCAAAACAGGAACACATACACTGCTAAGCTTATGTCATCTTAGCAGGGGCAAAAAGCGCTCAGGCTGTTTCTTGGCTTACATATCAGAAAGGTCTGGCGCAGGCACAGCTCATCACAAGGCTGTGTTTTGTGAGCTCCAAGCTTCTTATCTCCCTTCCCCCCCTTGCTAGGCCTGTGAAGAATGCTTTTTAGGTCTTTTACAGCATTCTGTTACATGACTTCTCAAGACAGATAGAAACAGCAAATTTTCCCAGACTGAATATTCTTAACACTCCCTCAGCTGCAAGGTCATCTTGAGTGAAAACAGCTCTAAAACCAACTTTTTCTCCTTCCCAGTCTTCCAGTTTTAACCCTTTCTTCCTGACATGTGTTAACAATAACCAGGAAAATACGTTGTCAAGAACTTTTTGTTCAAGTGGACAGAATATATTACTAACAAATTATTTGGTATAAGGCACCTAAATTTAAGTATAATTAATTTGTACTTAAATGAAGAAACTGGATTCTCTATAATACAAGCTGTATCTTTATTCCCAAGTACATGTAGTTTTATATGTCAATTCTTTCTTCAAATTCAGGCTGACAATGTGTAATCTTGTTATGAATAGTTTGAAAGACTGGATCTTTTCCAACCTAAACTATTCTATGATTCTATGACTATATCATGTTACTGAAGCAAAGCTACTCAGTATCAATTTAAGTGTGGGGAAACTGTACTATACATGCCAATATTACTATTTTTTTTTTCCTTGAGAATTGTTGAAATGTGGGTAACAGTGCATATAACTACACTTGAGTGATGCAATATAAGGAAAAATACACTCTTTGGTTGTTCTGGAGAGGAATGGATTACACAAAACCGTGAGAAACAACTAGATTTGTCTGTCTCCAGATTATTTTTGTGAATTTGTCTTGATTTAGCACTGAAAAATATGACAATTTGATGGCTGATTTTTGACACAGTCACAGAACTGAGAACCAGGAAAGTGACTGAATGGAGTTGTAAATGGTGTAAGCAGAAGAACATTTAAAAATAGGTAAAAGTTTGAAAATAGAAAAATGTGATTGATTTTGAGTCTAGCAAGCAAAGTAGCTAGTTGTGTCATGGTTTTGAAAGCTTTTCAAACAAGGTAGGCTAGCCTAATTATTAGAAAAGGCTTGTTTTATAAGGTGGGAAAAAAAATCAGTGGCACTGCATACTGTACTAGGTTATTGAAGCTTACATGGGCTCATCTTCAGTCAAAGAGAAGCTCATGCCATGGTAAGCAATAGCAATAATATATATGTATAAGAAATCTGATCTTCCACGCTTTTATTTTTTGTCTTGTGGAAGGGTAGTACATACGGAATTGAAGCACTGCTCAGAAATATGTAATGCATACATTCTTCAGAAATGTCTGAGTCTTTATGGATTGCTGCACTCAAATTTCTCTTGAGATTCAAAACCCACAGTGAATAACATATATAAGGAGTAATGTTCCTCGATTCTTAACATTATACCTTTATGGGTGAAAACACAGCTTCTCTACTGTGTCTTTATGTAGGAGAGCTCTATGGAGGGCATAAAAATTACATTCATGCTTCTATTAAAAGATTTGTAAGAGATTTCTTGGGGTTTTTTTTGTGTGGTATTTTTTTTCTTTTTATTCTCCAGCTGTGTCTGAGCATGACAAGCTGGAAAGGATGACAGGAAGCTGTTTTTGGAAGGATGGACAGGAACAGTTGTTATGAAAGAGCAGTGATAAAGTGCAAAATGGAATATGCCTCAGGCATGGGGGGTACTTGTTCCTCATTCAGTATATTTAGGATTTTATAAGGGGTTTTCTTTGTGTTTTTGTTTGTTTTTGTTTGTTTTTTTGCGGGTTTTGTTTGTTTGGGTTTTTTTTTAAAGTCTATTTGGGTGGTTTTTTTCACAGAAGTCTTTAACAAACAGCAGAGAGAAAGGTGTCCATGTCTCTTGTCTTTTACATCTCCCTAACTTTCTTCTGTTGCAGAAATCCATTTCCTTTCTACATCTTCACTGCTGCACTACTACTTCACTGCTATCTTATTTTCAGACTTCCTACTTTCAGAAAAGAAAAGGTATTTGTCAGATATGTTCCAAACTGTTAAGGAAAATGTCTGAGATGGACTGTGGAGTACATAGGGAGTCAAGTGGAGCCCCCTTGCTTCACTGGTGCTGCCCCACTGTGAAGGGGCTTCAGAGGTTGGGAGTGTGAGTCCCGGAGTGGCTCTTGGATGGTCAGACGGGAAAGTTTCCTTACAAGATGCATTGCTGAGCCTGTTTCTCATCTAGACTCTGTTGTACTTTGCAACTCAAAAAATCATAGGTAATTAAATGTTCTCATCCAGTGTCTACTTGAATTCACACTGATTGTGTAATTAGATGGAATGACACAATCCATTGCACAAAAATGGTCAATAATCTAAAGATAAGGAAGAAATCAAAAATGTTTACAAGATAATGTATAGACATAAGGCTGTGGGATGAATGGTTCCTCATTGCTCTCTTTTGGATTTTCTTGTTATTGTGTACTTCAGTAAAAAATCCCCAACATTCTGTTAAGAACCTGTATGTCAGATGTCCTAGAAATATTTAGGAAAGCAGAAATACTGTTGAAAAAGAGATGTAAGATTATCTCAGTGATATTCCCCATTAGGAAGAACTGTATGAAAATTGCTCTTTTGGTTACTAATTGCAAGTATGAATCTTGAGCATATAAAAATCTTTTCATCTCTGGCTGCTGGGTCACTCTTCCTCAAAATTCAGGTTGTGACCACACTTGATATCTTTCAAAGAGCTGTAGGAGGTCACAGTGCCCCTATATTGTCAGTCCCTTTCATACACTTTTGTGTGTAGTTGTTACAATTTGGCCTTCAACAACAGCTTCTTATTTCATCTTTGATCTACAAGTTAGGTCTTCTACAACAGAGTAAATGAGCAACGATGATAAGTTATGTGCTGATCTCATTTGCCAATACAAAGTTTTTATTTTAAAAATTTATGAAATGCAAGCCTTCTGTAGTCAATAAGCATTATTCATAACTTACTCTATCAACTCTTGCAGAGGCCTTTCTTTGATAATTTTGCATTGAAATTGTAATGTTTTGCAATGTATGCAGTATGTATAATGTTTGTCACTGTGTGAAGTCTGTCTTACATTAAAAATTTTCTGTGTGGTTTACAGAGTTTTTAAAATGATCAAATGTTTGAAAGATAGTCAATAGCTGCTCTAGCTGGAAGAATAACCAGGAAAGATAATGTGTTGTTTTTCCCCCTCACCCTCCTTTTCTCAGGGAGTTATGCCTTTTATTGTTGCTAACACTGATGTCTAGAAGAAAGGATATTTAAATCCTGTGCATCTCTTTCGGACACCTTTCCTTCCTCTATCATACTCTTTAAGGACAATAAGTCATTAATTATTTAAGGTATAATGCCATGTAATATTTTCCTGTTTCGTCTACTTTCACTGTGGAAGGTGAATTGATTCCCGGTTGAGTTCTTGTTGCACTGCTCTGGCTTTTGGATGAAGTTTAAGAAACAAATCTTGCAGTTGTTTTCATATTAAGAGGTCATGGATTTTGCTGACAATTACTCCTGCATGGCAAGATGCAGTAATTTATTTCTTTTATGTTGAACATTAACTTTTTACTGTAGATTAAACCCAGAGTTAAATTCAGTCAGTCTCACAGTTTAAAATAAATGTTAACCTTCAGCATTCATATTAGCTGAATAATAAGAGTTCAAGAGTCCAGAGTTTCTTTAAGAGTATTTTTGCAAATAAAGGTTTTGTTAATCAGTTAGTAAAGAGTACAAGTGCCAAGGAATTTTTTCTTCATGCTGACCTGGTTATGTCTCCTTTATTTATTGCTTTCTGGAGGGGAACAGTGATAGTACTGGGTTTTGTGATTATGACAGGAGAAATAATTGGATTTTGTGAACTAATAATTGAGGTAAACGTTTTTACAGTAATAATGAAAGAATCTAAGTCAAAACTTCCATTTGTATGTAAAACCCATAGACAAAATGAATAAAAGTATTTTGATCTCTCCTACTTAGCAGTAATGGTATTTGAAAATTATATAAAAACTATATTATGAATAAAACCTTATTGAAAGTTTGAACTTTTTCTTGAGAAAATACTTTCAAATATATAATAAAATATATCTTTTTTTTTATTTAGACATGAAGTTCTTTAGAGGTTTTTGGTAGTGTGATAAGTCACTCTTTACTTTCAATGGCCTAAATAAAGGAGTTGAAAGTTAACAAAATAATTAATGCAGATACCTAATTGTCCATTTATATTAATTTCTCTGTAGTTCAATTTGTTTGCTGATATTTTCATTAGCAACAAATAGTAAGTGTAGGTTTATGGAGAAGTCGATACTGAACACAGCTGAGTACAGCAGGATGAAAAAGACATAGAAAAGATAATGAATTGTTTTAAGAAAATCACATTAGAATGCTTGAAGACAAAGGTGTACTAAACTCAGTGTCAGTTTTCTTTTAACATTTTGCTGCAATTTTAAGGTCATATAATTTCCATATATAGAATTATGTGAAATCGGAAGCTTACCTTGTAGTTAGCAAGGCTATATACGTATATTCATAGCTTAGAAAATTAATTTTTATTGTAGTAAAATTATGGATTTCATTCTTGAAACCTGTGGGGTAGTAGCTTCAGAAGCAGCCAGAAAAGACTTACAGAAAGAAGAGACTGGTGAGGACACTTAAATATTGGTGTCATGTGGAGTGTAGTATCTTCATTTTATAGATTAGGGTAAAGTAAATGTCAGTACCTTAAGATTATAAGGTTCAGTCTAGTTGTGTGTGCAGACTTAAAGTCTAACTTGTTTTAAGTAATTATACAGTGGAAGTCCAGTCTAAATTAAAAAATTGATAATTCCATTAATGTGCATAACCACTTAGATAGAAAAGTCCTATACTGTTACAGGACAGTGACTAAAATTCTGTTTTTATCAAAACTGCTATTCTTTCTGTAGAAAGATTCCCTATCAGCTCAGACAAAGACGTCATTATCCATTAGTTTTGGCAGAATTTTCTATAATTCAGCCACTTTTTTTTAGGCTGATATTCTCTTTTCATTCAGACTGTGGTTTCTTAAAAAATACACTTTTGGGGATGTGAAGAGAGAGCACAAGGCAAGTCTGGCTCTGAATCCAAAGTCAAAAAGGGATGAGGAAAACAGCGTCTGATGGTAGTTTTATTTCAGATAAGGAAAACTTTTAAATAACTTACAATTTTTTAAAATTTGCTTCTAAAATTGTGTGGTTTTTTTATTTTAACTGTTGGAAATTATGAAATTGTATGTCAGTTTCATACTAGTTGAGTCCAAGGTCCTGTTTTATCTCCAGTGAGACTTCAAAAATAACAGTGGTAGTAAGGCAGCCATTAAAAAATGCTTTTCAAATATTGTTCTTCTGCAAATGCTTTCAACAGCTGTAAAATTTTCTTCTTTCAATGGTAGAATACAGACCCCTAGGTCGCAAGCATTTCAGTGCAGGAGACTTGAGCCTCAGAAAGTGAGAAGACGCATTTAGATTCCTGGAGTGTTAGGCACTGAAGATAAAACTACACTGATTATACTGGGGTATAGCAAATGAAACTTAACATCAAAACAGTTATAGAACTAAATTTTTAATTTAAACAATTTTGCATAGGAAGAAGATCTATTTATCTTTAGAGACAGATTTTTATTTATAGTATTTCAGGATGCTTTCTTGGGTTTATGTAGAATTTAGTCAAGAACTTAATGTAATAAAATGACACTGAAATATTTTCGTTTGGATTTAAGTGCTATGATAGTAGGAAGTACTGTAAATTTACAATATGTTGTGACAGATTATTGTTGCATAATATTTTAGATGTGTAGCTCATCCCCAGATATTTTCTCTTCCTAAATATTGCAAATTGTAATGTTTCTGTTTCAGCTTGTTTTATGAATTGTGAAATGAGCAGGGAGTATAATTTTTATCTTTATAGGGAAAATAAGGGGTTTTTTGCATGGTGTTTGTATGAGGAACCTTTAAATCAATTCAAATTAATTCATTAAAATAGTCGTTATTAGTTTCCCCTCAGTGAAAATGCACTTTCAGAGAATAGAGGAACCCCATTTAATACTGTTTTCTCTCATGTTTGTATTCTTGATTTAATGAGGAAAACAAAAGTTATAACAATAATATATCTCAAATTTATGCCTTAGATCTGATATCTGCGAGTTCAGACTTCTGCAAAAAAACACATTCAAGCTGACTTTTATTCCTTTTTCTTAAACCCATTTGAGGAACAGCTCACATGGAATAACAATAGCAGATTTCATATTTAGGAAAAATGCGCTTTCAATTGAGTTTCTAATGATCCTTTAGGAGAAGTGCCTGTTATTAAACAAGTCAGTTTGATTTCTTTCTGACTACAGTTTTCAGTTAAGAATAAAAAGTTCTATGCATGTGTCAAAGGAGAGGAAAGTAGGGAAAGATTTTTTCATTAGCAAATAATGAATGTAAGGACTTACAAGGAAACTGAATTGTACCTGTATGCAAGTTATTTTCTAGATTGAAACATAGCTACCTTGATTAAAGATGCACTTGAAATGCTGCCTGTCATAAAATTTTTTGAGTTCCGTTTTTGTTAAATAGTTTGAAAGTGTGTGTATGATAACAAACTAGTAAAACCATTTTGACTGGACTTACTCTAGTCAGTAAAAAGATTGCATATTTTATACAGAAGCAACTGTCTGAACACTTCGGATATTTTTCAGAATGCTCTTTTCATGCTTTTGAATGTTTTGATCTATTAATGGGTCATAAAATAAAAATTCAGTCCAGTATTAAAAAGTTAAGTTGCATTGTATCTGTCATAGTGCCTGTATCACCATATTTGCCCATTTTCTGTACCTCTTCTGTGCCTTCGTAGACAGGTAGAAAGATTTTAATATGGAAAAGTAAGAGAGGGACCTCTGTTCAGAATCCCTGGCTGTGTGTATGTGTCAGGAAACCTGTATGTATTCTAAATGTGAATTTAGTGAATGTAGAAGGAAAGTTGTATTGTAAGCACTCTCACCTCCAAACCTAATAGTGTTTGTTTTTGGGGTTTTTTTTGGTTGGTTGGTTGGTTGGTTTTGGTTTTGTTCTTGGTTTTTTTTTGTTTTTTTTTTTTTTCCTGATTAGGTTTATTGTAGGGACTAGGGGATTACAGGTATTCTGGCTGTAATTTAGGAACAAATATACAGACAGAACACCATGGGAGGAGAGAGCTAAAGAAGCAACCTTACAGAAGTAATGTATTGTCTTCTCCCTTACCATCACTTAAATATTAACAATTAAAGTTCATAAAAAAGCTGAGTATGAGAGCCGAAGAAAATCCCTAGTTGAATTGAAAGGTGCATTCTCTTACTCCTTCAGAGGACTGAACATTTTGGATGGATTATTTTTACAAAATTTCTGCTTTAAAAATTACTTTTTGGTTTAATCAGCATTTCTCCCTGACAAGCTGTTCAGTGTGACCACCACCAGTTGAGAGAGAGCCCTTTTACTTTCTCCCCTGAAGTGCCAAGCTGTCCAAACAACGATCTGTAGATGGTTAGCACTGTTTGTAAGTTTCCACTGTAAAACCTAACCAGTAAACTGTGAATACCCCCACACATGTTCTTAAAACTGAGAACTGAAATGCTTGCTCAGAAACACACTGCTGAGTGAGAAGTAGGAGTCTTCAGAATAAGAATGGAAGAAAAAAAAATTGCACATAATTTGTAAGATAGCCTCTGAAAAATAATGTTAATGTAGCCTACTTAGCAGAAAATAATTCAAATTCCATAGTATGTGATCTTACTTATTTTTATAAATTGCTGTTGTAAAATATCTTCTATTTGCTTCCTCTGAAGGCATATTTCATGGGCTTGCATCAGGCAGAGGCACCCTGCCTCTTTATCCAAACATCACAGTATTCTACTCAAACCTCCTTCACAACCTGCAGTGACCCATTTATGGTTTTCAGCTCTTGGGAGGAGTAGGTTAGAGACCATTATAGAGGGATGTTCTTCAAGAGTGTTAACGCTGATTTAGTATTGCTTTTTAGGCTACCGTTCTGACTTTTATGCACTTTGCTAGATCAGAAACAACTAGTGACGAAAGCTGTAACTTTTCCTCTGGCAGTTCATGAGAGCTGTTCCTCTTCAGTTTTTGTAGAGAAGTCCTGTGATCTTCCAGATGGGCTTTGCTAGGACAGTAGGTAAAACTTGAAAGGATTCATTACACAGGGTAGAATCCTGTTGTCTTTATTATAGTTCAGTTCAAATGATGCATGGTAATTAAATAGAAGGAATGATAAATTAGTAACACTAGACATCATTTGCAAAAAATGATATCTGGAAATGGGACTACCAGTTCAACAAAATATGCAAATTGTTGTTTGAACATGGCCATTAGTTTGTTTCAATCCTTAACAATATTCTCCAGAAGTGGATATCAGTGGATTATTTCAGCATTCCTCTCTAAGTCACATATATGAACGTGGAGTCAGAAGACTTGAGCAGTGCTGAAAATGAGCTTAATGTACATCCTATTCTTTTCAACAAGTACAGTAATAAAACATTAAAAAATTGCAGAGATTTATCTTCCTCACCTACTTCATTACAGTTTTAGTTGACTTGAAAATATTATTTAGCGAATATTTTCTTGGCCAGGTAATCTTAAAACTTAATGAAAAGCTGTTTTCTAAAAAAAAGAAAAAAATTTAAATACTGCATTTATTTTGTGTCTTTTTTTATCAATTGATTTACTCAGAAATGATAACCGTATCTTCCCATTATATAAGTAAAAATGGAACCTGTTTCATGTGTGACTTTAAGAAATATTGCAATGCTTCAGTGGATAAGGTAGATAAAAGTGGTGTTTTTTATGTTAGTAAATAGGAATTTGTAACAATATAGTGTAGACATTTATTTCTTTAAGAGTAGAATTTATTTTAAGGATTTTATATTTGATCTAAAAATAAGCTGTCATGAATAGAAAATTATATCTGATTTATCCTGTATGAGAATTGGAATTCAGCTATTTCATGATTTCTTTTACATGATTTTCTTTTAATTTTGAAGCCCTGTGGTCTCCTCTTTCTTCAGGGAATGCATACTAAATATTCTGTAAGATTTACATAAATAACAGATTTCATTCAGTGGTTAGTAAATTAAATAAGTAAGTTGTCTTTATAGAGTTCTGTGTGCTTTTGATAAAACAAATGATCTTTTAGGAGTAATTTAGTCAACGTACTAAAGGCTTTAGATCTTTTAAAAGTAAGCACACCAGTCTATAGAGGAGTCTATAAATTTAAATAAAGTGGAATTCTAAAATCTTGACCATGTGTTGTAATTTTTATTTCTCATGCTTCTCTGGGCAAAAAGACTATTTTTTTTGAACCTTAATGAAAACAAAAAGTGATTGTTCATATGTATGATTTTAAAAAAAATTTATAACTTCTAAGTGTATTCTTTGTATAAATGTTTTACCTGTATACTACTTGTCTAATATTCCTAGAGTGGGATCATGTATTAGTATTCAGATAGCTTATTATATCATTGTACACATAACTAATTATCATGCATGAACTTTTGTTTTGTGCTTGATAATCCCTGAAATATCAGTGCAGAGGCAGTATTTTCTACCCAGTCTTTCATGGCACTTCGGCTCTTATTTACTGTGTTGCATAAACAGATATTTTAAGCTATATTTATTTGCGCGCAGTATTGTATAAACTGCAAGAGAATTTTCCAAAAGCTTTACTGGGATTGCCTACCACTTGCTTGCAGTTTGCAACTGCCAGTACACATGTAGGCCATTTATTTTCCTGCCAAGGTCTGTATTTCTCTACACCTTCTTTCCCCCTTCTCCCCACACCCTTGACCCCAGTGTTTTGGATTCAAGATTTGAATGGTAAAAGTACATTGGCACATTAAAAAAAATCAGATTCTTTTGCTTAGAGTTTGAAAAAATTAATTAAAATTTGAAAAGGGAAACCTCTGAAAACAATTGGGATTACATAAAATAACCTTTGATGTTTGGGTAATTGCCATTAATCTGAAGCTTACATTTGTGAGAGAATATTTGTGGTTTTCTATATATTCAAAACGTTAAGTGTATGAAAATGAAAGATGTGTTGATGTGGTATTGATAAGATAGGATAAAGAGATTTTAGAGAGATGTCAAGCTGACTATTAAGGAAAATTAACTGTTATGATTAAATGTGACATTTGAGTATATTTAGATGAAGACATTATTAAGACACTCAAATAACCTTAATTCTGTTATTTTTTTAGTACTATTCACCAGTGCCATAATTAAGGCTGTGATATTGCAGTGTTTCTGCAGATCAGATTAAAACAATTTCAAAAAGTATCTTTGTTTCCTTTTCTGCTTCTTACCTATTTTGGCAGATATTTCCTGTGTGATAATTTATTGCTTTTCTGTATCCACTCTTGAGATGCTTTTGAGGCTTGCAGCTGTCTTTTGCTCAAACTCCTGCTCAAACTCTAAAGTTTTTTTAAAAAAAAATATATGGCAGGATTGAAATCTGCTTTATAAGAATTATATTGCTTCCGTTAACAAAATTGCCCACGATAGATAATTAATTTTAATAATAATTGTCTGTCATCAATACTTATGTTAGATGCATAACTCTTTGACTCTAAAGTGATTTTATAGAAAATAAAAATATTTTGGTTAATCTATAAGTTTTAACAAGTTCATTTAGAAAGCAAAGCTATATTTTGAAGATATCAGAATTTAAATGTATTTCTAAATGTTTAGTTGACCAACCTCTAGGTTATTACTTAAATAAGTTATAAGAAAACAATATTGGAAAGAGTAAAGAATGCTGTCTACTGCTTGCAGGTTTTTAGAAGATATTGCAGAGGGTTACTGAATTTTTCATCTGTGAGAATTCAAGGCTTTGATCTGAGTCCTTAAATATTTGTGGATAAAGTCTGTGCCAGTTTTTAATTAGAATTAATTCAAACTGTGAAGATTGAAAAACAGAAGGATAATATTAGTCAGCAATTGTAAGAAAATGAGAAGCAATATTAATGTAAGTTTTGCCTACTGTCTGGATATTAATTATTTTGATGTTCTCACAATAGAAACAATCTGAGGTAATAGAGAATTAGTGCTAAAAGTTAAGCAAAATAGGTGGTGCTAAAATGTCATGTTATGGAAGATATTTCTCTAGGTAAATGGTATTAGTGAAATTAAATAGTATAATAGGACCTTTTTAACCACCCTGATAACAAAACAATATAATTAAGGATTTCAGAGTTAGGAAATATTGGAAATAATTCTAGCTGTATATCAACTTATATCACATCTTTCCCCCTTATATTTATGTTTAATATATTATTCTGTATGTATGTTGTATTTCCATTGAGACTTGTTCAGATTTTTTATTTTTTTGAAACTCACTTTCTAGGATAGGCAAAATTCAGAGAGCCAAGTGTTAATTTTTTTTTTTTTTTTTGTTGTTGATTATTCTGTGCATTCCTCATTCATTTATAAGTATTGTGTTGTGCTCTAAATATAGAATTCTTGTTTTGCCTTACCTTTTTTAAATAACAATTATTTTCATGGTACCCAAAAGTTTCACAATCCTTAATTTTTTTTATAGTATCATGAAAGGTGAGATTCCCATTTCCATCTTTACTCTCACAGTAAGTGACAAAGTATGAATGGTGGAATTTTACGTCTGAAGTATTAACTAAAGATAAATAGTCCTGCTGGAGCAAGGAATATTTACTAACAGTTATCAGTATAAAATGTCAGTATGTTCAAGCACAGCTCCATTGTCTTTAGTTCTAGTTAGAAGTTTTGAGCATTTCTGTACATTAGATCTCATAATCTAATTCAAATTTCCCTTGTTTTGTTTGTGGAAATATACCAATGTTAACATCTCACATCCCAAAAGGTTTTATTTGTATATTCACTAAAGTACTTGGGTTTGTTTCTTCTGCTGAAATGCAGAAGTAAAAGAAAGTATAGAAACAAAATATTCAGTACTTACTGCAGTATAGAAACGGTTTTAAACTGCCTCTCTGGTAACTAAAGTAACCAGTTTTTCCAAGAAATTGAATTTATCACTTTTCAGTATGAGGTTTTATGTGTGTATATTTTACATATTAATTTGAAAAATTCCATTTTTAAAGTAGGCTAATGAAGAGACTTGAGCTTTTTCAGTGCTTGAGATAGGTGACATGACATACACATATCAGTCATAGATGAGTCATTTGACTTGAAAGAAATTAACCCGACACTTGAAAAGAAACAGTCACAGAACTACTTAATATTCCTTGATCTTTGTTTTGAAGTTTTGCTTTGATGTATATTCAGGCCTGTGAGAAATGTTGCCAGCTAATGCTTATACTAGCTTTTCCTGTAATTTGCATCGCAAATTGAATCATAGACTTGCTCGGAGTGGGAGGGAGGTCCTCTTGTCCAACCCCTTGCTCTTAGCACGTCCAGTTAGATCTGACTCTGTAGGTCTAGCCTCATCAAATTTCAAATGCTTATAAGGGTTCAAATTCTTTAATTCTCCAGTATTTCACCTTCTCATGTCATTTTTTTTTCTTATACCTAGTCAGGTTTTCCTGTCTTGTATCTTATGTCTGTAGTCCCTTGACTTAGCTCTGTGAACATCTGAAAACTAGTGAGCTCAATACTTCCTTGAATTCAGCAATGGGAAACAGGAAATTCTAGAACCATAGAATCCTTTAGGATAGAAATGACACCTAAGATTGTAGGCTCCAACTGTCCATCATTAATCATTTAAGTGCCATATATACATGCTTCATCTGAACTGCTTCACATATCTACTATAAATGAACTCCACTTCCTCTTTAATAACTTGACTATCTTTCTTTTCCTGTAAGGTTAGCTTAGAGTAGCTTGCACATACATGTTCATGTGATAGGTCAAGTTTCCTCTGTTAAAGATACCTCTTGCTCCAAGGAAGATGATGCCGAGCATTAATAAGAGAAGCTAAAACTCTAGGTGAAAGTGTCCTTATGGAGAAAGCCAGATCAGTTCAACACAATTGGCTCATATTATCATCATGCAATAGATAAAAGATAGCCATCTGGATAAAACTTAGGTCAAAAATAATTAACAGTTCAGAGGGGTAGAACACCTCTCCTATGAAGAAAGATTAAGACAGTTGGAGTTCTTCATGCTGGAGAAGAGAAGGTTCCAGAAAAATGTAATTTCATCTTTTCAATACTAAAGGGTTCTTGTAAGAAAGATGGAGACCCTGTAGAGGTAAGACAAAGGATAATTGTCTTGAACTACAAGAGGATTGATTTAGATTGGACTTAAGGAAGGCGTATTTTACAGTAACGGTGTTGAGAGACTGGAACAGGTTGTCCGGAGAAGTGGTGGGTGCCCTATCCCTTGGAGTGTTCAAAGTCAGGTTGAATGGGACTTTGAGCAACCTGGTCTAGGCCTGGTGGACTAGGTGATTGTGTCCCTTCCAGCCCAAAGCATTCTATGATTTTTTTTTTGTTGTTGCACTTAGCCGTGGTCTTTCTACTGAAGACACCTGGTAATGCTAAAAGCCTCTTGTTTTGATTGAAAGCTGGAATCCCTTTGGCACAGGGTATAACTCACCACTTGAGTATTACTCTGGTCAGAAGAGAATCTTAAGATCTGCATTTATCTGATATTAAAAGAAAGTTATGGAAGTAAAAAAAGTAAAATTTTTATGAAATTTCATGTTATTTCTAGTTAACCCAGTGGAAAAAAAGGAAACCACTGTTGCTGCTACTGTGAAATTTTGTTTCAGGTTTAAAAAGTGGTGTGTGAATGGAGAGAGAGGTTCTATTTTCTGCTTTGTTTTGACTGGAATACTAGCTGGTCCCTGGTTTTTTTTTTCCTCCTTTAGGCATGTCCTGTACATTTTCTCTAAAGCAAGTTTCTGAGGTTGAAAAAGTTACCTATATCAGTCATAAAAGACCTCCCAGGAGGTAAGAAAATGAGGAAAGATTAAGCACAACCTTGACTGCATTGCTCAACACTTCATCTTTCTGCTTAATAAAACACAAATGGAATAGAAGGGCAAAGATCCCATAGTAATTTAGAAGTAGAGGACTGGTTGAATTCTTTGCCAAATGTGCCAAACCTTTAGCTTTTATATAATTCCCTGTGATTGATATTAGATCCTTTTGTGCATTACCTGCCAGTTGGAATGAAGTCTGGCATACAAAAAGTGGTGGTTTGACATTAATGCAGCTTCAGAGAAATTAGATTTTCTGTAAAGTTTTAGCAGCGCTGAAGATAAATACAAAGGGTTATAAGCAGTGTAATGAGCTTCAAAACTGCAGCTTCATCCTATCCAGTATCCCTGAAGGCTAATGTAATTTCACAGGAAAAGGTACCAAGATATATCACTTATCTTTCTCCTCCATGCATATGCTATCAACTCCGATGTAATACATTAACATTATAATGAAAAGAATTTGTCAATCAGGAAATAGATAGAAGCATACATTTGAAGGCAGAAAGGAAGGAAGGAGAAATACAATCATGTTGATGCAGAGATTTTTTACAAATTCTGACATGCATTTAATTTATTAAAATCTCTTCTTTGAAGTATAAATAAAAAGCACATATTCTGTCATTGATGTTATCATGTTGATTTTGCTAGCCTTTTATTTATGCAGTACTAATGTGAAGACTTTTCTGTAAAGTAATTGTGGAATTTTGAGTTAATCAAGGTATTTCAATACAAAATGTAAAAGGAAAAGAGTCTCAATGGTTTTAAAAGCTGTAAATAGATTACAGCACTGGTATGAATTATTTGAAATGTAAATTTTCACTGCAACAGAAATAAGTTCAAAGTCAGAGCAGTTCTCATCCTCTTTATTCTACCAACTTTACTGGCCATGTTTATGTTTTTTAAGGAAATCTGTAGAGGTTCTAACTAGCTAAATATTATAATTAACAAAGTTTTTCTCATTATTTTGTATTTTCAGGTAACATGCATTTGGAACAGGAATGAATACAGGTCAGGCAAAAAAATCTTTAATATCCCATCTAGGCAGACTTAATGTAATGAAAGTCTTAATGAAAGTCTAGTATCAATATGCCTATTTTCTCAATATAATACCTAAATAATATCTGTTTTCTCAACAATATGTCTGATCCAGAATCTGTTTCTTTGGTTTCACAGTTACGGTTGTTCATATTCAGTTTCTTTCACTCTCTAGTTACTTAAACTTTTTTTTTTTTTCTTTAATGGCCAGCAAAAGCCTTATTTTTGGCCCTAATGGTAGAAATCAGAGCTGAAATCTTAGTAGTCATTTTTTTCTTGTGGTTGGTTATAGATTTCTGGTTTAAATCGTGTTCTGTATTGTGCAAAATTCCAGTGAGCCCTGGCTACATGGAACCTAGAAAGTACTGCTTGTTCTGAAGTTACAAACATCATAAAACTTTTAAGGGTTTTTTGTTGGTTTTTTTTGGCATAAATTCTGCCTTAAATCCATGAGTTCTTAGGAGCTCTCAGAAACAGGTAAATTCTAGGATATTTGCTTGAATTTGGGCTGTGTGAGTTCTGCCCACCCATATCAAAATTTGTTCTCTCTACAGAACTGATTTTGAGAAAGGGCCAAGAATCTGTATCTTCTCAGTGACCATTAGAAATATTCAGTAGAAGAAGTCTTTAAAATTAAGAAACAATTTTCTTGGAAGAGAAAGTATTTGAATTATTTCAATTCTGCTTGTTAGGTATATTTTTAGTTCCATTTTAACCTGAAGGTACCAAAAAAACCCAACAGACAAATCAGTTTGATTTATAAATTTAAACGGGAATGATTAAATTTGATTTTGCATAATGGAAACATGAGCATTTGTATCGCCCTTTGATACCAGCCACTTTGATGGCCCCTGTGCATTCCAGTTATTTTCCTGCTGGTAAAATGGAACTTCTGCCATAAGCATTTTTCTTTCATTTATGTGATTACATATAGTGAAGTATAATTTAACTACAATAAATTATAGTTATCATTATCTCAGAGATTCTTTGGAAGCTAAAGAAACCACCACAGTTCTATGTCAGTATTTAAAATAAACAAGGAACTTTAAATACGTCTGCTTACTTTGATGTGTGTAAAATACAGTCAGTGCTTATAGGCTGTGACATTTTATGTCAGATTTTTTTTCAGAATAAGAAATATTTATAATCCATGATTTGTAGGATATGAGGTCAGTGAGAAACTGCAATGATTTCTGTTGTCTTTGGGTCAGGCTCCCTCTATCTTGGAAGTCACTAGAATCTACTCCAGATGTAATTCTAAGTAGTTGAAAGCAATATCTGTACTTAGATCTGCATAAACTTTGCATAAACATAAGGCTTTAACTTTGAAATTTTCCAGTTAAGATGATTAATGAATTGCAAAAATGCCTTCAGGGAAATGATGTCCTACATTATTGGAGAGTGAGCCAGACAAGACGTCTGTTTAGCTTAAAGCACTACCTGTCTCGGAAGGCAAGACTGTTCGTTTTCAAGTACCATTCTCCATGTCAAAACCATTGAAGTCTCGTAACTAACTGTGGCCAAGTGAGGCTGTCAATTGGTTTTTAAATGACATTTTAAGTAAAATTGCATTTAATTATATGCACAAAAATCTGTGAAACCACAACTTTTTGAAGCAATAAAGGAATCTCATTTTTGCTAATTAATTATAAGGATCTTTTTCGTCAGTGCATGAACATGATGTTTTTAACTTTCTCTGGTTCATTTTCATATAGATATAGTCCTTCAAATAATAGAAAACATGTAACAAAAATAATCCTCTACAGAAATTGCTTTCCACTTACTATATATTTTTTTGTGTTTCTAGATTTTTTCTGTATGTATTTACTTATTCTTGTAATTACACAAATAACTTTGTGTGTTATTTAGAAATTATTTGGATTAAAATGTTTGTTTAGCACTTATTACAGAATTACTGAGGCCAATTGCATTGCTTTGAGGCCCAGTGGATTGCTTGGAAATGTGCCAATATGAATAAATATATTTTAAGTAAAATTTATGGAAGTTAATGGGATGAACTATCCTACTTTAATACTCTGGCCTGAATTCCTTAATGCCATTCACAAGGCTCAGTTTCAAGATAATGAATTTTAGAAATGTTGCAGTTATTTTAGTTAATAAAACATAGTGTTGATCCTGAGAGAATAGTTTTTGTCTTAGGTATGCTTCTGAAATGCCAAGTAGTCATACATAGCTTGAATATTTTGGAAAGCAGTGCATTCTGCTAGCTGTGGAAGCAGTCTAAATATTTAGTTCATGAACTGGTAGATTTTAACTTATTTATTGTCTTAAAATACAGCTTTCACTTCTAATTCATATCCTAATTAATTCATCTGCAAATAATCCCAGTTTTAAAATAAAGATACTCATTGCACAAGCCATATATTAGGTTTTTTATTTTTTAAACAAATCTTCTCCTAGCAAATATTTTCATATTTGGTGGTTTTGAAAGGATTTAAACATTTTTTTCTGTTAACACTGAAAAATATTTTTGTACTGTTTGTTAGATGGATTAGGCTTTTAATTTGATAAATGCAAAATATTTAAGAACACATTTGTAGATATTATTATCCGAAGAGCTGTTGTGCAAGACTCTACTACCTAATATTGTGGGTGCACTACAAAGATAAACTATTTTTAATCTATTAATGACTGAGTGAATTAGAAGTATTTCAGCAACAACTATTTCAAGGCTGACCATGTAAATGACTTTAATTAATATCATAATTCGAAGACACAATTATCATAATTGCCACACAAACAATAATAATTATCTAGGCAATATTTCTTTCACAGGATTGTTTAGTATATTACTATAATCATAGAATCATTAAGGTTTGAAAAGACCTTTAAGATCAAGTACAGCTGTCAACCCAGCCACCACCACCATGTTCACCACTAAACCTTGTGGTCAAGTGCTGTATCCACATGATTTTTTGACACTACCAGGGATAGTGAGTCTACCACTTCCCTGGGCAGCCTGTTCCAATGCTTTTGAACCATTTCCATTTTTTTTCCCTAATATCTAATCTAAATCTCCCCTGGCAGCTCTTGAGACCATTTACTCTTATCCTGTCACTTATTACCTGGGAGAAGAGCCTGACACCCTCTTACTCCAACTTTGTTTTAGGTAGCTGTAGAGAGAGATAAAGTCTGTCCTGATCCTCCTTTTCTCCAGGCTAAGCAACCCCACCTGATAAACAAACCACAGCTACTCCTCAGAGTATTAGGTGGAAGATTTGGTATCTATCTTACTGCTTTTTCACTGGACAGTGATGGTTTTCATTGGGCAGGTATCTATAAGCACCGTTTTTAACTGCGTGTTCTGTCAAGTTAGATGTTGCAATTTTTTGTTTCAGCTACTTGCCACATTTTAAAGGTTGTGGTTTACTAATGATAGTGCAACTTATTGATTGCCAGGAAAACTTCATTATCACTGTACAGAGCCTTTTATTGGTGTTCTGCAAATAAAAAATCTGACCTTAGTTATATTTGAGGGCTGGAAACTAAACTAGTCTTTCTGACATGGTTAGAATGATTCCCTGGGTACAACATCAACTACGGCTTTTGAGCAAGGCCTTCTGCATGAACTGTCATATTCAGAGAAAGGGTTGTTGGTCCTTTTTTCATTCTTGTAGTTAAAACCAAACACACAACTGCAAAATTACCAAAAGAAGTTTTTTTGTTAGTGCTTCAGCACTTAGGAATTACCATGTTTCCTTTAACTACCTGCTGAAATGTCACATCTCTGCATATGAAAGCAATGAGTTAACAGTGCTGCTTTGAAATATTTCCTTTTGGGACTATGAAATCCTTAGAGCTTTCTACAGACTGTTAAACTGTAGTATTACTCTGAAGATGTTTTGCATCATTTCATGGAATATAAAATGTGTATCTAGTCCATGTTCTCTAGAGTAGGAACCTCTCTGGTTTAACAGATTATAGTCTTTTCTGTCACTGATAATGACAGTTATGCAGGAACTCCTTTTCTTAGAAGTTGTAAAATAAAATGTCTTTAAATTTATAGAGGCAAAAAAAAAAAAAATCAAGGAAAAGGATGTAATGTAAGGTAGAAGTAATGTAAGGTCATGTAGCAAAGAGATGGTTGCAAAAATATGAAGTTTTTTCCTTCTGTTAATTTTCTTCTGCTAAAGGAAGCATGCTAGCAAATGCTGTAAGGATAAGGTTTCCTTTAGACTGGATCCCTTTCCTTTTGAGAGGGACTTTGAAACTATATTAATTAGGTGATCTGTTGGTAATTGATTCACAGATACTGAGTACATTTGGATTCTGTTTGGGTTTAATTGTTATTTTTTTGTTTCATTGTTTTTCATTTGTTGTTTGTTTTTTCTTTTTTTTGATGGTCAAAGGATGATTGTGGAATTAGCGGCTATAAAATTGCTTAAAATATCGGCTGGTTTTAATAATCCCTGAATATAAACAGTGGGTGGCCAAATTGCTGGGGGTTTTATGGTATTGTTTGTTTTTTCTCAGTTTGTTCAAGGGTTTTATTTGCTCTTTTAGGCTTTCACAGGCAAACGTAGTCTGTTCTATTTCTTTGAAAGGACTGTGTTACAATTTAGAAATCTATTTTTGTGATTAAATCGTTGAGGAACCAAAATATAGACTTCAGTTGAAGAAATGTAAGTGCATCTGGGAGATTGTGATGATGCTGTTTATTTCTCCTTTTCCATTGTATGCTTTTTTCGTGTTTTTGTTTAACTGCTGTATTTATAGAAAAATCACTATTAATCTTAGGCTAATTTAATTAAGCTTTCTTTTTGTAATGTCTGGTATCCTGGAGAGGATTGATAATTACGGATTAGACTTCGTATACTCTTTAAAACTGCTGCATTAAAAAAGGACCAGTGGGGATTTTGAACAAGCTGTCACTTACGCAGATGGAACCATTGAGTAAGAATATAAACCAAGTTAAGTGAAGAAAAAAAGGCATCATAATGTTTCTGAACCCTTGGAGATTTTTTTTTTAAACTTACAAGCACTTCTTGATTGTTTTTTTCCTCCTGCTACCTTTCTTAATCTTGTGTTAACTGCTGAGCCAATTCTGAAATAGTCTTTGTAAATACAAGCAGGACTCTGATAAGAAAACAGTGGAAACAGTGGTGATTCTACAGAAAACTTACACTACTGTGGTGCAGAAATTGTTTTCATACTGTATCAAAAAACCTGTAATAAAATTTCTTGAATCTGATGACTTCTAACTCCTTTAACTACCACCTTTCTTAGTCTTGAAACTGCAAAGACAATTCTTTATTAATGTTATGGTTCCTCTCAAGCTTTTTAAACCTAGTCTGCTTAGGCTTTTCCTCTAGTCAGTGAAAAAGAGGTTCTTGACAGTGTTAAACATCTATTCAGAATAGCCTGTTATTTGCAATCCACCAGTGGATGCTAAACATGGAGCAAGCAGCCACTTTGCCCCACAGAATGCTCTTTGCAACAGAACCCTCTTCAACTTTTCCTGGTATATTTTACACCTAAAAAAAGTATGTACTCTTTCTGGCAAATTAAAATAGTTCTCTTTTGAGCTAAAAAATCATATATGAGGAACATGATGGGGTGGATAAAATCCATTGACAATCTCTGACTGCACAAAATAATGAAGTGAAATTTCTGATAAGCAAAATAGTATTCAAGGAGTTTTAGTATAAGTGTGCTGTTCCTTCTCAATGTGTTCAGTGGTCTGAAATCTTTTGTCACAAAGGTAATTGAGGAACTTGCCTATTTGTACCATAACAATTCAGTGACACATTGAATATATTTAAATAGCCTTTCCAGTACAGAAGTCTTCCTCATATGGGAGAGACTTCTAATGAGGATGCTGGTAGGAAGATGGGTTTAGTAATGTGTAAAAAAGTACCAGAAAGGGATTAGTCTTTCCAAGAACGTAAAAAGTAGTGAATTTAGGCTTACTCCATTTAACAAGAGTTGACTCTGCTAATCATTCAGTGGACATTCTCAGCTGAGATATAACACAAATGTTCCTGAGTAGCAATAGTATTAATGATAAATGGTAAGAAAGTGATTGGATTGAGAAATGAGTGGTAACTACTAAGATTAAAATAAAATAACAGTGAAATTTGTTCCAAACGGAAAGCTGTTTTTGAATTCTCTCTGGCTGAATGCTTAATAAGCCATTAATAATGCAATCTTTATGGACTGTTGTCCATAAAGGGGTGAATTCCAGGAAGACCCTATAGACTATCTTAGGCAGCACTACTCATGCTCTTCTTGGAACATCTAAGATGCAAAGAAATTGTGGATTTTAAGGACTGAAGGTAAGAAGAATAAGAACTGGGAAATTAGAAAAGGAACAGGAAGAGAAAAAAGCATAAAGTTTTTATCATTATCTCCCCTTTATTTTAAGAAAAAAACCTGTGTACCTAAGTGAACAAAAACCAAAAGAAAAGAAACTAAGGTACTAGGAAATTCAGAATGAAAGAAAAGACTTTATGTGCATCTGTTTTTTTATTACTAGAATAAATAGTAATTGCAGTCGTGAAGAGATCTGTTACTTTTCTAGGAGCTCTAGAATCTTTTAAGAGTGAGTCTTGGAGGTTTGTGCTGTCTTTTAAGATAGGATGGATGTTTTATTCTAAATTTGAACTTCATTTCCTTGCCTAGTTCTTTTGTCTTTTTGGTGGTGTTCACTTTGTCAAAAATGCTGGTTGTCTTCTGATTGTGTTTTCCTACTGCAAGAAAGGCTTTTAATTTATTTCCACATTTCTTGTATATAATACTAATACTGAACTGCTTAGAAGTACTGCAAAAAGATCTGTTGACTTAATTTTCCAGTCTCTCTAGGAGTCCAAGTTAAATGATACTTTCTTGAGCCTGTTATCCTCTTTTCTTTTCTCCAACAATTTATATTACAATCCTTCTTCTCTCAATATTGTTTTATTTTGTTTTGATTTTTTTGTTACACATTTTAATAATATATTAGAGCAATAGATGGTAATAGAAAGTAAATATTGAACTTTCTTCTAGAACTTGAAGTTAATTTGAGAGCTCACATGGAAAGGATGTTTTGAATGTATTCTGATACTGTAATAAATAGTCACAGGCAATAGAATAATTTCAGCAATTGAACACAGCACTCTTAGAGATTTCATTAGACCTAATTATAACTAATTTATTTAAATTCCAGTGAAAATAACTTAATAGGCTAAAACCCATTCTATTGTACTTAGTTAATTACTTTTTAGTAAAAATAAGCAACTGAGAGCCTGCAAGGAAGAATACCAAATGGATACATCAGTGACTGACACTTTCCAAAATCATTAGTTTAAACCTTAATTTGACTTTTACTTATGACTTAGTTCTTTTAGCATGTTTTGGAGCTGTATGTGTGCTGTTTCCCCTCAGAAAATGAGCACATATTCCAGCCAAGGTTGTCTGTGTTTTTCAAAGCCATACTGATGGTATTTATGGGAAGCGACTCTATAGAGCTTTATTAGTTGTCATCTTAGGAAAGGCAATGAAGTTGCTGAACTTGGAACATACCAAAGTTATACTTAATACCGCTACAACAGGCATACCTATCAATATGATTTTTCTGGCAAAAACTGAGGAAATATTTTTTCCACACAACATTATTTTTCTAGAGAAAGGTTAATAGGCCTTCTTGGTCATAGGGAGGTTCTGTGTCATACTTGTTTAATTATACCTTCTGCTCACCACCACTGCCCCCCCAAAAAAGGGAAAAGAATTGTAGTGACTTTTCATACAGTGAAAGATACCTTTCTTGAGAGTTTTTAATACTTAAAAGGTCTTTCAACATTTCCATACTTAAAAAAAAAAAGCGTTTAAGTTGTGTGGGGGTTTTTTGCATTTATTTTTTTAAAGAAATTGCTACAACTGTTATTCTTCCTGATTCTATATACTTGACACATAAAAGAATCCAAGAAAAGGTTTACAGAATGCTGTGCAGACTTGATCAGGAGAAACAGAATAAAAAAGTATCTGTAGTCCCCTGCACGTTTTTTCCTTGTAAAGTCTCTTCTTACAATAAAACTCAAAACTAGTACAAATCTGTTCAGAATTTTGGGTGTAGCGAGACTTTCTCAGCCAAAAGGAAGAATCTCAGCCTACAAAATACTTATTGTATGAGGACCATCTTGGTGTTTCCTTTTGTTCCAATGACCTGTGATTCTAATGACAAATATTTTTTGTAGAGTCTCTGGGTAGTATTCTTAAAAGCACACCTCTGTTTCTACTTTTTTTTTACAAAAATGAGGATAAAAAACCCCTTTGAAAATATTCCAAAGAAAGATGGAAACACGATCAAGATTTTTAAGAACCAAAAAAGCAAAGGGATGAAGTTCCTCACATTTCACACTTAGGGGGATGCTTCATATACTTAGGATATGGAAACTTGGCATCCAGTGTTTAAAGGAAATTGTTTGAAGACATGGAAACTTCAAACTGGCAAATTTGGAGTTAAACTACCTGATAATGCAGCTAAAATTACAATAGAGTTTCTTTTGAGCAAAGAGACTGAATAGATGGTGAGAACTAGGACTGTAATTCATGCTGTGCATTCAAATTTACGACCTATTTTATTTAGTACAGTTGTGCAGGTGAGAAAAGGAAGACAGGAATTGCATCTGAATTACTATGGTCAGATTCTATAGAATTCTGCCCGTCTTTCTCTAAACAGGCAATAGCACTTTTCAGCTAATGAAGTAGGGAAGCATGTTAGTTAATTTAGTTCACTTTTTACTCCTTTAAAAAGAAATATGGAAATTGTCCTTTATCAGGATAGCAGTAGAACAAAGCAACAAAACACCTTTTTTTTCTTTTTTTAATGTCAAATATATCAAGAGCCAGCTAATTTAAAAATGGCTGCAATATTCAACAGTAGATTATCAGACTGACTTCTCTGGTTTTTTTGCCTCATAATATCTGAAGGTAAGAAAGTGATAGTGAGTTGTCTAGTTTTTGTAGTCTTTCATTGCAGAAAAATAGATGTTTTCCTTGTTTGATAGTAGTGTTCCCTGAAACATTTAAACAAAAGGTTAAAATTATACACTTGAATCTTGTTGTGGGTTTTTATTTTCATCCATTGTAATAATATGAAAGTTTCCTTAATGAATGCTGAGTTCCTCTTTTATTTTTTTGTCTTATTTTTTTTTCACCATGTGTTGAAAAGCATTCATTTCTATAAATTAGTGATGGCCTTGAGCTGTTAGAGATGAGTGGCTGCAAAGCCAAGGGTTGTCTTCCCATCTTTACAAATATGCTTTAAGCTTTTCAGGTTAAAGAGTGTGATTCAAATTTTAAAGATTACACACCATAAATGAAAGGAATAGCTCATATGCTTTCAGGATTTCTACAATTCCCTTTCCTTCTCCACTTTATTCAGCTGATAAATGTGTCTGGGTTTCCTGTTGCTAAAGCTGTTATTTTTGTTAGTGTGTATGTACATGTGTGTGATTTTTGAATTCCTGATGAGAAGAAAGGCCAGCTGTGGTCTCATCTCAGGATTATTTCTTGGAAAGCTTGGATCCTTCTTTAGCACAGAAGGAACCACCCCCATCTTGGGTGAATGCTTTAGTCATAGATCTCCTGTAATAAGATACTTCAGTCTTGTTTTGATTTTGCATATCACAGGATAAGGTTCTTAACTCTTGAGGAGTGATTTAAAAAGCAGATCCAGGACAGAGCAAGGGTTCCTCTAGCAGGCTATCAAGGTACAATGTTTAAATGGGTGGGGCATCACTTTAATATTTTTTATCAGTTAAGAATATGCTTCTTATCAGGAGCAAAACATATCTTTTCTTTAAAAACTAACTAAATAAAAGCATTTCAGTGTTAAGCATATGCCCATAATACAAATGTTTGGAGATCTACCAGCATGAGATGTAGCTGTCCTACGTGATCTTTAAATGGTCCTGTTAATTAATAAAGGCTTTTGTGTCCATTGCACTGCACTCTTATGCGTATTGTATGAATGATAGGGAGGGCTGATCTGTGGTCCCTTGTAATACTCTGAATGTGTCCTCTAACGGCACAATTTCTGAACACATTCTCTAGTAATATCTCTGTGCCTAAGACAGCAGTTAAATTTATTGACCCACTATGGCTGTTCTGTAGGACTATAGCAGGCGAAGAGAGGCAGATAGCCTGAAGAAGCTTTAGGTGTCATGGAAGGGATTCTGGGGAGAAAAGAAAGGGTAGTAAAATCTAAACTCTTCTCTTATATGTAATGAATGCCTGGTATGAATAGAAGTCCTAAGAGCATCTAGAGCATCTGTTCTTTGGGTGGTGGAGGATTGGTTTTGTTTGTTTGTTTGGTTTAGTTTTTTTTCTTTGTCACATGTTAGCAATTCCACTAGTTTGGGTGTCATATCTTACCACTAGTTATGCTGTTCTCGCTGTAGTCTCTTTTCACAGATATGAAATCTAAGAGTAAAGCAACTGACGCTTATATGCTTTTCCAACTTGTGTATCATAGGCTACTTGTGGATGTTCTTTTGGGGTGACAGACATACTCTCTTCACGTTGCCTACTTCTGCTGTCATTCCTCTTTGTGTTGACTTCAGTTGGAGAGAAGCAGAACATCATTTTCATGAAGTAATACCAGGTCTCAGATTGATTTTGTCTGTGGTGTCAGGTTTCTGAATGTCCCCAGCATCATCAATGTCAGTTTTTAACATCACAGGCAATTTTTTTTTTTTCAGTTTTATGTTGAAGAAAATATCAGTAGGTGAAAGCTGGGAGCTTCACTGATGCTATTCCATAATGGGAACTGCTAAATACAATTCAGGGAATTGCTCTGTCAAGTTGCATTTATCGTTCAACACAGCTCTTTATGTGAGTTCAGTTATGGCTAAGTGACTAGTTGAAACCTGTACTAACGTGAATGTCTGTGTACAATAATAAGTGAGTCTAGCTAATTTGTAATATGACTTTTTAGGGTACAGATGTGATTACTATGGAGCAGCTAACCCTTGAAGGATCTCCTTTCCCATGTGGTCAGCATTTTTACATAGATGCAATTTCATCCTTTATGGAAAATGTGTTGGTCTTGGCATACAACTGGTCCGTCACATGAGTATTTTTGAAAGATTATGAATCAAGCATTACTCTGTTTCAGACAAAGTTAATCTGAACTTAATCTGGAGTGTGACTGAGACCATTTTTAGAAGAAGCTTTTTCTATCTATTAAGCTAAAGCTACAGTAACCAGAAAAATAGTTTGCAGCATCTAATTCCATGCCCTAACTACATTCAGGTAGTCCTCACCATTCTGCAGCATGTGGATGGAGTTCAAAAAGAGCTAGAAATGGGAACTTCTGATCATAACGACATAAAAATTATATTTTCTGCTAGATTGCCTCTCCAGGATCCACTGCATTTTGGAGCTGATAGGATACAAGGAAAGGATGATTTTATGTTCCAGTTATCTCAGGATTGTTTATGCCATTTAGTTCAAATATTTTCAGATCAAATAAGTCAGTAGCATAGATTTCAGTCTGGGATTTAGACAAAGAAAAGATAGCTGTGATGATGGTGTTTGTTTTGGGGTGGGTTTCTTTTGGTTTGGTTTAATTATGTTTTTAATTTGACCAGTTAGCAAATTTCCAGTTATCTTTAACTATGTGGCCATTCTGACTTCTTTAATGCTTCATTCACTATTTTAAACCAGAGTTGGGGTTGTTCAGCCTGGAGAAGAGAAGGTTCCAGGGAGACCTTACAGCAGCCTTTTAGTACCTAGAGGCTACAAGAAGAACTTTTTGTGAGGATTTGTAGTAACAGGACAATGAGCAATGGCTTTAAACTGAAAGAAGGTGGGATTAGATTAGATAGTAGGAATAAGTTCTTTACTGTGACATTGGTGAGGCACTGAAACAGGTTGCCCGGAGAAGCTGGGGATGCCACATCCCTGCAAGTGTTTAAGATGAGGTTGGATGGGGTTTCAAGCAACCTGGTCTAATGGGAGGAATCCCTGCCCGTGGATGGGGATTGAAACCAAGTGATTTTTAAAATCCCTTCCAACACAAACCATTTCATGATTTTTTGACCTCAACAGAAAATAAGTCAAGTAGATTATGACATTTTGGTATCAAATATTCTCTTAATAGAGATTTTTGTTTAATTAAATAAGCAGGATTTTGACATAATTTGAGAGAGTCTTAAATTTCAGATTACTTTCGGGGAAGATTCAGACTTGACATTAGGAAGCATTTCTTTACCAAGAGGCTGGTCAAATACTAGAGCAGGCTTCCTGTATAAGTGGTTGATACCCCAGTCCTGTCAGTGTTATAGAGGCATTTGACCAGTGCCCTCAGTAACATACTTTAACTTGTCATCATTGCTGAAGCAGCCAAGCAGTTGAACTAGATCATTAGAGGTCTGTCCCAAATGAAATATTCTATTCTATTTGTGCAGTACTTGGGTGATTCTCACTTTCAGTTAGATTTTTAGATGTAGCCTTCTCTTTTTTAATATCAGCCACTTTCTTCTTCAGCTTTTTTACTCAAAAGTTCAGCACCACATATATTCATGAGCCACTGTTGTATATGGTAGCAGTGTCAGGAGTTGAAGCATTGACTTATAACCACTGGTTTAGCCTTTATTTTTTTTTCCTTTTTTTCTTTTCTTGTAAAAGGTTTTAAAGAGTCTCATGATCTTACTGAAGTAATTTATCCTATGTGCTTAATCTTTTCATGATCCTTTTGATTCTATCTTTAGAAGTTTCTTTCTAATGCATTCTTATGGTATTGTTCATTCCTACCCAGTCTACTTATTCTGAACAAAAACACTAGGGCAGAACACCCAGCCCTGTAAAGTGTGATGCAAGCTATGAATTTATAGCTAGTGAAGCAAAAGAAAACAAAGCATAGCCTTTAATTTTACCATACATGATCCAGTAAGTGTGTCAAAGTAAAATGAGGAGTTTTCGTGTTCCTTTCCTTCAAATAGATTCCTTGAGAGAACCCAGGGACTTAGTCTGTTTGAATTGTTTATGGGGTAGCACAATCCTAATTTTGAATGAAACCTTGTATCAATAGGTATTTATGAGAGAAAAAAATTTGGTTTGTCACTTAGTAGGTTACGGTCTTACAAAGATGGGAGAAAAGAAGGGGTCAGTTACTACATGATTGGTAGTGTATCTTAATTTTGCTGACTGTCAAGGGATACTAATGAGCCCGCAGCTGAGGTATCTCTCTGTTGTGGTTTCACTCCAGCCAATAACTGAGTCCCCTGGAGCCGCTGGTGCACTCTTCCACAGGTGGGATGGGGGAGAATCAGAAGATTAAAAAAAAGAGAAAACGTGTGAGTCGAGATAAAAATAGTTTAATTTACCTATTAAATTAAAGTGTGTAAAAAGTGTGCACATACCCAAAGCAAAACAAGGAATTCATTCACCACTTCCCATGGGCGGGCAAGTGCTCGACCATCTCCAGGAGAGCAGGGCCTCATTATGCATGATGGTGACTTGGGAACGCAAAACTCCAAGCATCCCCCTGCCCCCCTTCCTCCTTCTTACCCCACTGTATATGCTGAGCATGACACCAGCTGGTCTGGGATATCCCTTCTGTTAGTGACAGTCAACAGTTCTGGCTGTGTCCCCTCACAAATCCTTGTGCACCGCCAGTGGGGTGTGTGGGGTGGGGTGACGAGCAGAAAGGCCTTCACTCTAAGTGCTGCTCAGGAATAATGAAAACATCTCTACGTTAGCAACAACACAAATCTGAAACACAGCCCCACACCAGTAAGTATGAGGAAAATGAACTCTACCCAGACATAACCAACACCATCCCAGCCCCAACTGGCTGCAGTTTTCTGGCAGTGCAGGTGGAAGGACAGGTGCTTGTTTAGCCCACATTATTATCCATGAGGGCAAATTCTGTTAGCAGGATACATGCATGGTATACAATTACTGGGATGGAGGATAAGGTAGTCAAAGTTCTTATTTTCTTTAGGGGAGAGTATGCAATCAAAAATAGTATGTTTGACACAAAATGGAGGGAATTGTCTTGCTACCTTGATCTGTGTAAAATGCCAGTGTCTTAAATAGGGGCTTGTAGTGACAAGTGTTCATGTATAACCATTCATAACATTTATCAGATATCATAGTGGTTATAAGAGACATTGGAAGACTCTACGTATAGGTCTTTGGTTTAGGTTTGTTTGTTTGGGGGTTTGTTGGGTTTTTTTGTTATGCTTTGGAGAGAATTCTATCCATAGAACCGATTTCCTATGCCTGCAAAAAGATAAAAGAATGTGCCAGGAAAGCTGTCAGCACTTCTGTCTGCAGTGGGTTTCATGGTAAATTGTCATTTCTTTTAGTATTTGTAATGAACCTGTGGACCATTAATGTGCTTGGAAGTGAACTCTAAAGGTCAAATTTCCTCCTCTGTTCTGATGAGTTACAAGTGTAGCAGAGTTCTGGAGTGTTGCCTGCTTTAGATGAAATTTGGCCCAAAGCATGATGGAAGATAATTTTGAATATCATATAACCAACAGCTGAGACTCAGCCTTTTCTGATTTAAATATAAAAACATAGGTTTGGTTTCATCAAAGCCTGCTGCAATGTATTTCACTTTAGATCATCTCAGACTAGCAAGTAAGAATGCCAAATGAAAATAGCCACAAAATATCCATCAAGTAGAGTGACTAAAGAAAAGCACAGAATCTGTTTTTCAAAAGGTGAAAGTTTATTGACTGTGGATACAGTAGCTGAATAAAAGCCTAGAAATGCTTATATGTGAGCACATCTCCCCAGGGTTCTGTCTTAAGTCATGCTGTGTACTTGAACAGAGAAACTATTTGAGCCTCTTTGTCTTGCATTTACTGCAGCCTGCCTTTGTCCTCTGACTAGACTTTCCAAGTGCTGTGACAGTAGAATAAGTAACAGTGTTCAGGTAATACTTGGAATTCTTAAAATAAATTTAAGTTTTCCCAAACCAAAGTTGTGGCTAAATATTTTGGTAAACCCCGTTAATTTCCCTAATGTTAGGCTAAAAGGCAAAAAAGCAACAGCTAAAGTTTAAATTGAGTAGGGATCCATAAAGAAAGCCAAAAGATGCTTAGTCTTGGCAATATGTAATTGTACATAGATGAGAACTCACACATTTAGAATTTGGTGAAAGGTTAAGAGGGAAGAAAGTCTAACACGGGAGCAGATGTCACTTCTGCTGATTCAGTCATGAGGTATCAAGCTCCAGAGGTAAGCCAGTGTGCATCAATTATTGAGGTCAAAATAAATATGTTTCTAGCACTCCTTACTTTTCCTGTCAGATGCTGTTTCTAATATTTCCAGATTAACTTTTGCTACTGTGTTTAAAGGGACTATTTCTTATTTACTATGATCTGAAGTACCTAAACAATATTACTTCATCCATACATTTGTGTGCATTTTCATTACGCATTTGGGTTCATAAGACATTGCTGTCTTATTGTGAATATTTTGTGTGTCATTTGCATGGAAATTTTTATAGATTCTGTTTAATACACATTACAGGAGAAAATACATGCACTTAACCAAAAGAAATTTGGATTTTTTTATTTATTTATTTTTTTTTAATATAAACAGGAGTGAGTTGGTCATTAGACCTTATATGTGTGTCCTTTTAAAATGCAATGTTCCAGAATAAATATGGAATATGGAATACAGGTACTTGCTTCCTCATTTTAGATGACAGGTCCAGGTTATTGTAGAAGCTTGTCACTAGTCTTGTCTCTTAGCATATAAGCACTGAATTTATAAGTAATAAGATATATATCTGGGGATATAAAGAAAGAAATGTCTTTAAATGCAAAAATTAGAAACTATCCTGATTATCATAATGACTATGACCAAATAAAAGCAGTGATGAAAAATAAATTACACTTCCAGAGAGGTACATTGGTGATATGTGCATTTTACCCTGCAAGTCCAAAGTGGTCTTTTATTTGCATCCTTGTTATTTAAGGTATGAATAACATATATTCACATTTCTTGGGTTGAGAGCAGTGCTGTGCAGCTTATTATCAAGCAGTAGTCATTTTGCCTTAACTTGGTATTCCCAGTCCCTTCAATGAGCCGAGAATCTTTTTATTATTGATAAAGCAATCTTTTTGTATATCTTGGAAGTACCCAGCTTTGCTATTTAATTAGTTTCTTATTAAGATACCCATAAAAAAAATTATTAGATTATGCAGAGACGATTAGTAAAAGGCGTATGTTGTAGATTATAAAAGTGAGTCGTGTAAGTGGCATTTAACTTGTTTGTTTTCTGGTTTTTTTTTTTGAAAAGTCACTAATCAAAAGGAAGGGCTCTGAAGTACAGCATAACTTCAATAATGACAGCCTAAATATGTATCAAACTTACAAGACAATCAATATTTTTCAGGCTTATCTCTGAGATTGCTTCAGGAATATGAAAACTTAATTAGCAGGCCCCAGTTCTACAAAATTCTAGTGATGGACTGTCATTGGAGTATACAGGCTTATTTTTAATCATAATGTATGTAAACACATTTTCAGGTTGGTTGTGTCTCTACCTCCCCATCCTCCCCGATGTTCCTGTTGCAACTGAATGTCCAGCAGGACCTGAAGAAGAAGAAATGTTGGGGGGTTTTTTGTGCTTCTCTCTGGTTACATGAGCCAAGAGAAAGACATATATCGAACTTACCCTTTATTTTAGAGAATATTACCGCTGCATTACTAGTGAGATTAATATTTTCTATATTAATTAGAGATTAGCACTTTGTAGTACATTTGTCACTAAAAAGAAGTTAAATGCAATGATGGATCTTTTCTCTAGTTTGTTCAACTTTTTTTTGCTGTGGAGTCACCCTCCCTTTCTTGTCTGCTTTGAGAAGCTGATCTACATCTGTGTACACATCAGGGGGTATTCATTATTTGAGAACACAAAGGAGCTAGGTGTCAGGTTTTGCCAGAAACTATTATGATCCTGATGAGCCCAAAAGACAAATACAAGGCAGGAAAGAATCTAAAAAGTCAATGTTAAGATATGCAAAATAGTTTTTGTTTATTAATGGGGAGTAAATAGGGTAACTGTGTTGAGTCTCTGCAGTAACCTATGAATACATATTGAAAACTCTTGAAATAGAAAAGACTTGACTATGACATGAGATCAAGTGATAATCATGCTTTCACTTGTGGGTGGAATTGTCAGTGTGGTTAGTGCTGCTTACCCAAGCTAAAGTAAAATGGATCTTCATTTGTGACTTCAATGATACCACGAAGAGGGCTGATGTCTGAAGAGGTGGCATATAAAATTTAATAGATTTAGTGTTTTATGATGGCATCTTTTTCCCAACTGATACACTGGTAGATGGCATAAAAACACTTTATCTGACAACATTATTTTTTTATATGACATGACTACGAATGTGTGTAATAATACTTTCTATTGAATAAAAGACATATTTCATTCAGTCAGAATGTAAGTTGGAGGTCTTTTTCCTTTTAATGTTTATATACCACCAAAAAAAAAAAAAAAAAAGATAGTGTTTTCTCTGCAAAATAACACATTTTGAAGAAATGTAGCCCATCATTGTGTGGAAAAAACAGAATGAGAAAGATCAATGATATGAGCTTATTTTAAGGTGTATATTTAGAGATGGAAATAAGGAGAAAAGCTGACTGTATTACAGCATACTGCTACAATGTGTGCATAAGGCTTTATTTAGGCAGCTTGTGCAAAAAGAAGCCTAATTATGGTATCCCAAAATACAAATTTACACTGGAATCACAACTAGAATAGGTGCACAGTTTGTTTTGGTCTGAGCTATTTGGTGTCACAGAGAGAATGCTAACAGCTATTTTAGATTTTATCTATAGTCTGGCCCAGTCACAGTGTGATGATGACAGACACATGCTATTTGAGATTAAAACCTATTAACATGGTACAGATGAAGAAATGGCTATTCATAACTGATTGTTTCAGTTTTAATTTATCAGAAGACAAAATCTCTTCTGCTAGATTTTGTATCTCTATACTGGAGTTGGGTTAAAGAAAAAGGAAACACATGAGTAAAATGAAAGCCTTTTACATGCTCTTTTTCATTTTTCTGTCTTCTTTCAAAATTATATCTTTGCTTTTTTGGTCTGCTTTTATGTGTATTCTAGTGAAAATTGTGGTTATTTAGTCATCTGTGTGTTTACTTTTCCTTCAGTCTGAAATTGTAAATTGACAATAAAATTATTGTAAGCCAATTTTAAACAGGATTTATGCAGCAATTGGTGTTTGGAGATGGCAAAGAAAATTGAGCTGTAATCTTGGAGGAGAAAGTGGAACGTGAAGGGAATTATGTTTACATGGATCACAAGGGGAGAGCTGACTGTGATGCAGCAGAGGTAGAGAATGTCTACTCAGGACTGCTGAAAAAGAGCTTGAGAACCAAATCTAAGGTAGTCCAAACCTAAGGTCTTCCGTTGTCTCCAAATAAGATATAAGAAAAAATACATTTTCATTATATGTGGTATTATGATTTACCTGCAGATTAAAATAGTTACCAGTAGACTGTGAAATTTCATATTTTATGAAATGATAGCATAGAAAGCTTTTGTGCATGGTTCCTTGGGGAAATATTTCCCAGAGGAGATTCTGGCTGCACTGAAATGGAAATAGTGGCTCATTTGGGACTGATTTCTGGAAAACTGTGGTCTTTAAAAGTATTAATTAGCAGTGACATTATTCAAGAAGTAGAAGCTCAAGAAAACCTGAGTTAATTTCTATATAGACATATTCTTTCTCAGTTTGGTATAGTTCCTGATCAACTGTTGTGCAAGAATATTTATTTTTTCAAATAACCTTTCCTCCTTTGTTTTCTAACTTACCTTCTAACATTGGCCTGTCCCCACCTTTGATTAGCATTGATCCAGCCTGCTGCTGCATGAAAGGTAATGATAAAAATGTTTCTTTTTTAGCAAATTACAAAGCCTTTTTTTAAGCTTACTTTTTGTTTTTCATCGTTTTACAATAGTAGGCAATTCTATACTACTACAATCAACTTCAGTGTCATATTTATTACCCTTAATAACATTTGGTGAAGTGATGGTAAAACATTCTCTAATAGTTTGCACTATACTGGTTATTTGAAGAAATACTGATTTTCAGTCTGTATCAAATGTTAGTAAAGGAGTGGGAATATTAATAAGCATGATAGGAGTATATCCTAAGTAATGAAAATGTGCCAACTAGCAATTCATTTTATCCAGGAAAACTAGGAATTTTGGAACACACTGCTTCTAATTAGAAATTAACCTTATCTTCCAGTCTAAATTCATTGTCTTTCTTATGGAAAAGCTGGACCACTCCTTATTTTGACTGTTTTGTTTAGGAGACTTCAGCTGAAATTTTAATTATTGACTTAATTAAAAAATGAGAGATTTACTGTATGTAATTTCAGTCAAACTCTTGAAAGTCACGTTGTATTGTGGTTTCAGTGTCTAAAGGCGGTGAATCAAAACTGTCAAAAAAACCCCAAAAGAAACTAAAGTCTAATTTTTTTTTTAATACTTGAATTTTAACGTAAATTAAGTAAAGGCATTCCTTTATGATAATATAATTGAGTTATACAAAAAATATTCAGTTAACTTTCTGCTCTAAAAATTGTGTCAGTCATTAGCCAGGCCTTCTTCAGAGAAAATCAGCAATTAATTTAGAGGCTTTTGTGAAGATTAATGGGATCATAAATTGGAAGACTAAAGAAAAGAAGGAATTTAAAAGTGACCAGAAAGTTTACAAAGGGATTGGTTCCAGGAAAAATTGAATACTTCTGCAGTTCTTGTATATGTTTGTGTTCTCTGTGTATATGTTCATGAACACTTACGCTTTAAGTGTTATCTCAAATTTGTGATCACTTGCAGATTTATATTTTGCTAAATCTTTCTATTGTTTTACTTAAGATTTTTCTGTGGTTAGAGGGAGTATTTTTAGTATGACTAGGCAATGCTGCCTGACTGATTCTGTGATGAAATGTGAGTTCTTAAACCCATTTTGAAATATAAGCTTCATCTTAGACTATAAGTGCTAGAAGGAAAGCAAAAAGATGTCCTTGTCAGTATAAGTTAAGATCACGCCTGCTTCGGATAGACTAAATAGTTTCTAGAGAAGTAGAATTAGACTAGTCAGATAAGCTTCACAAACAACACACATTTCAAAAATACTATTTTTAGCTAATAACTTCTTATGCATTGCCCTGTGTAATGTGTCTTGTCTCAATACCTTCATATCCCAACATTTCTGGATGGATTTTTTTTTTTTCTTTTTTTTTTTTAATAAAAAGAAATTGCTGATACATGTTCTGATGTAGTGCAGTTGCTGTCTGGGGAAATCTACTGTTATGACAGTTTTAGCAACTCCTTCTTTGTGTGCTCCTGAAGAGCAGCAAAGTGGATTCTCACAACCTGCATACCTTCTCATTTCAGCATATCCTGCCTTGGCATTCATCCCAATGTCATTAATCTTAAAACCTTTGTAGGTTTCTATTTCTGTAGAAGTGCAAATCCCTACAGTTTAATGTGCATCTTAATTAAGGCATTGGAGGATTAGGAAACTTCTAAGAGGTAATGCATAGACTGGACCAGTTGAAGGCAATTTATAAACCAAGTTCCACTCTGAAATTATAAGCACAATTTTAATAAAATGACCACTCTAATATACGAAATTCAGAGTGGGAGTGCAAACATACTCATTATCTTTGAGAGACATTAATTTTCTTCCATTTTTTGTTTTTAATTAGTAACTTATATTTTCCTAGGAAACTTGTCATGGAAGATCAGAGAAAGAACATTAGATGTTATTTATTGTTGCAAATTTAGCTGGAGTGCTTTTTAGTAATGTTAAAACTAATAAATTTAATGAAATGATCTAAAATTTCTGAAAAATACTTAAGCAATGAGCGTACATTAATATTTGGTCCAGCAGCAGAAAGAGTGAGGTTTTCAGAATTTGAAGAGAGATGGTGTTTCTCAGGTCCTTCAAGTGCTATGTTGTTGAAATAGTTTAGTGATATAATGAAACACAGAAAAAGGAATATTTTTACAAACTGTTAGTCCTGTTAGAATAAAGACCCAGCTCTCCAACTGTGCAAGTCTTTGCATGAGCAGTGCTGAAGTTATGAACAGGAAGTTATCCGATAAAAGGACTTTCCAAAAGGAAAATTAAAGGAAAAAAGTGCAAATATGTTTTATATCCTCCAGCTCATTTATTTAACTGTACCTTATTACGTTTTTGCTCATTAGTACCAGTCTGGTAGCTTCTGATAGCCTTTTCATTTAAACAGTCACAGATTTTAAAGCTCCAATAAAGCCAGTGGTACGTGATGATACCTAGCTGTTACTGTTCCTGAATTTATAATATTCACCTAACTACTATATTCCTGGCAAGGAATATATTTCTAAAATACTTGATATCTCTGAAATATGCCTTTTTGGTTTTCTGCCTTAGCAACCTGGAGTTTCAAAAGAATATTGTCAAACTTTTCTTATTTTTATTTTTTCAGGAATTGGAATTCAAAAATCTTTTTATGCAAAGCTTTTATTTTATTATCCTATCACTTTGTAACTAGATTATTTTGAACATGCCTGTGAAAATTGTGACAAAATTTTCTGATCAGTACTCTGTCACGAAAACCAGTTTATTTTTGCCATATAACTTATCTGTAAAAATCTGGAATATAAATGGAGGGGTTTTTTGATTTTGGTTTGTTTGGGGGTTTTTTGTCACTTATGCAATAAAATTCTTTTATGACTTAAATGCTAGTGATAGAAGAAAAAATTCAAAATATATGGAAGAGTTAAATGCAAGAGAGAAAGAATACCAAGAATTAGACATTCCAGCATACAGCTTTTTTTGTTGTTTGGTTGTTGCTTGTTGTTTGGTTTTTGTTTTCAGCAAATAAAAAAACCCAAACCATTAGATACATGGAATTAAAAAGAAAACCTCAGAATTTGCAACAAAAATTACATCCACCATTTGACAAGTGTCCAGGATTTTCAGAGAAGTCAAGATTGTGATGTTGCAGGTGATAAGAAGGAAAAATATGGACCCAAAGTCTGTAAAAAAGAAAAGGAAATGATGTGTTCGTTATGTAATCCTTCTGTCTTATCTGTCTGAAGATGTCCAAAAAATGGCATGGAAACAGGAAAAACATCATGCAGAAGATTAATATTTTTCTCATTGGTTTGTACTTTTTTTCCCTTGTGAACTTTTGGAGCAGAATTTTAGCTGAGTTCAAGAAAGATATTCTTTTATTGTGGTTCATATTTTTACCAGTTTAAGATCACATGGCAAAGCAAATCCTCACTATTTCAAGAAATACATGTGAAAAGTTCATGAAGTTAATATCTGTGAATGATTTCCCTTTGGCTAACATTAAGGTACAACATGATACTGTCAAATGCTAAATTCTTCACTTGTTTTATAATGCAGTAAAAATGTGTAATTAAAAAAAAAAAAATACTTGGAGGAAGAGACTTAATTTTCCCAGTCAGGTAGGCCAGTAAATCCATTAGAGTACAATATAGAACTTCTCATTAGAAGCCTCATGTGTTAATGACCTGTTGAAATATGTGGAATGATTAATTCAAAAATTAGGGGTAGTAATGAAACTAACTTCTCAAATATATCACTGCCTAATTTTCTGTAGCTTAGACGTGTTTAATTCATTTTATATATTTATATATTTCAGGTATATGGTACTACATTCCTTTAGCCTAAGTCACATCAAGAATTTTAACATCCTTTGAAAATTTGTAACCTACTCAGTAGGGGATGCCTTTTTTTTTTTTTTTTTTTTTGGTGGTTTTTGTTTTTTTAACACATGGATGCATTTTTGAATAGATTACTCAAAATCAATTATTTTATAAAATGATAGCAGGAATTTTGTGATCATAACTGAGTATGTTAAGCAATGCAGACTGGAACATATAGAACATCACATTTGAAATCAAAACACCATATGATGTATTCAGAACTTAATATCAAAATAACTGTAAAAATCCCTGTGTTTGAAATTAAGGCTTCAGATTTGTTTATGTCCTAAAGAATGACCTTCACAGTAAGGAAGAATGGATGATGCATCCTTTAAAATCAAAAGTTGGAACAATTCTGTTGTGCTTAACACAGGAATGGCCATTCACAACCTTCCAGGACTAAGAGCAACTGCTCTCACTTCATGATGCTGCCAAGAATTTCCATGCAAGATAATTATAATGTTCAGCTCATTCTACTGTGACTTGAGGTAATATCTGGCACTGAATCCTCTAATCAAAAAACCAACCGCTTGGGGTGCTAGGTGAGGACAAAGTGAAGCAAGGGCATTTTTGGTCAAAAAAATGGCAGTCTTCATTAGAGTTTTATAGCTTTACATTTTTAAGTTTCAGAGATAGCCTGTGTTAGTAATACTTTAAGTTTTAAAATGTTTTTGTTAGGAAGGAAGAATGTGCAAACATTAATATTAATGGCTATGGTTAATGAAGGCTATTGAATGTTTTGCATAGAAACAAATCTCTAGTCCTAATCTTAGTTATGCTTCATACTTGCCTTAGTAAATAATGACTAACATTAAATAATCCATTTTAATACAATTTTGTGAATTTTAAGCTTTCCTTTCAGTTTCTTCAGTGCTGAAACCTATTTCTATCCGTGGATTTATATACAGTTTTTCTTCAAAGTTTTAATCTTAGAGGAGGTTTAATATTAAGCAGTTTTATGCAAGTCAGTGTTTTGTTAGTCTAACCCAAAAGTTAGTGTCTGTCACTTGGGTTTCCTAATATGCAATATACTTTATAACATGTTTTTCCTTTCTTCTCTATCTGTTCTTTACAAGAACTTTCACTTAATGAACTGTAGCCTAATCACAGACTGAATAAAACAGATAAAATTCTGTTGCTGAATGCCACTTCAGTACTTCAGTGATCTTGGTGGAAGTCTATGTATAATTAAAAGCAGATCAATGTGACTCTTACAGTACTCTGAATAGAGAATTTTATCAATCAAAACGTGGGAAAGCAAGAGAATGGTTCTTACACAGAAATGGGATACTTCATGTCCTCTCTGGATTACCCAGAGAAATTCCTTATTGATAAATCAGAGAAATTATAACAATTGTTTGGTAATTTGTTTTTATGGGTCTCAGTCTATTTCTGGTGTTGCTAGAATTGCCTATCTAAGTGTCTGGCAGGAGTTTTGCTCATCAGAGTGTAAATTCACCCTTCTGTTTGCTCATTCTGTAGCAAATGAACATGAAAAGCAGAAGAGAAATTTGTGCTCAGTACAGGTGATGTAAATATGATTAGCACTAGTTTTGAAATCAATTGATCTACTGCTGGAATATACTGGCTTTTCTTTTCATTACAATGCCATGTGTGACACATTTGCCCTGCAGTTAGGTAGCTATAAGGCAAATAGTTTTCCCACTGACCTCAGAAATCAAAACCAGGGCTTGCCTGCTGTGTCCCCCACAACCAGAGCAGTGGAGCAATCTTGGGCTGGGACCGTGGGCTGGAACCAAGGCATGGGTAATGGGTGATCTGGGGCTGTTCACTGCTGGGCGCTGAGCGTGATGAGGGGTAGTCATACAAGCTACATTTCTAAGTTTTTGTGGGAGTGCCAAATAAGTAGCTGTGGGACAGCCTAGATATATTTAATTTTAATTCAGTTTATATGATGAATTAAATTTCATCAGAATAAAATGTCAGCTATTTGTTGTGACAAATTATGTGTTTATGTTATATTACACTTTAATGATTTCATGATTACTCTGACAGCTGCCTTCCCACAATTAGTCTCATTAATGTCAATGCAATCTGCTCATAAAATTTGCTCTTTTTTTATCTTTAGGCTTTTTTGCCCCTATTCTTCCAGAATTGCCTATCTTTCACATCTGAATTTTCAGACTTATTAAAAATTTGTATTAGTGTTTTGAAGCTTCTTACACAGTTCCCTTAATAGTATCAATGCCCATTAAAACTTCTGAATTTCACTTAACAGTAAAGTGTCAATAATGTGCAATAAATTTGTAAAAACTCTTGAGATTAATCTTTTTACCATGTGAATATTTATGCCATGATGCTATTTCTCAAATACTTTTTCTCTTCTACATCACAATTAATGATTTTATGCTTCCATTGTCATTTCAGACAAGATGGTTATAATTTTTTTAAGTTATGTTTGTAAAGATTTTAGCTTTTGCAATCAAGGTTTTTAAATTGAGTGTCTGTGTGTTTCTCTCATTAATGACATATAAAGATATAAATGCTAATTGCTTGGACTAGAAAACCTTTCTCTTCACTTGTGCTTAAGCAGGAGATAGAAGACCTGATTGCTTGCACCTGGAAAAGAGATCGCAGTTTATATTTCCCTGATAGATCCTCTTTTCCTCCATCTTTATCTAATTAAGGAAATTTTAAAATAGTTACAAAAGTTTGAAATTATGTCTTGAATTGAGTTCTGGGCAATGACATCATGTACACGAAAGAAGAATCATGAAATACCTATTGAAAAGATTATGGAAAATGTAGTAGATATTATAACATTGTCTGACTTCTATGAATCATATTTCATTTTATGATCCTCATTCTTTTGATGAGCAGTATATGTGTAGCTTACAATGAAGGGTATGTGGTTTTGATTTAGTTTCCTGTTTGACTTTCTTTTGTTCAGATATTATTCTTTAGCTTTTCAAAGATGAGACAGGAGGACTCCATATCAGCCGAGTAACAAATTACAGCTCATCCCTGCTTTTTTCAATTGCAATAATATAATTCTGTTCTCATTGCTCAAAGTCTAGGAACCAAGTATTTATCACCTTATCAGGAAAACCTCAGCATTTTAGGTTCTATTCAGGTGTCTGAAGAAAACCTTGCAGAAGTTGATAGAAAGTCTTTTGCATAAACTTCAGTTTTAAGAGTTTCATTTGCTTATGCACTTCAGGATGCTTTTAGCAGTAAAATGACTAATCTAGAATGGATTTGTTTCATTTGTTTGTTTTATCCCTTTAAGATGCAACAGTTGCCACATTTCTGTTGGTGAATTATTGTGCTGCATTTCTGTGGGCTTTCACCTGTTTTTGGAAAGTAGAATTCTTGACCTGGTCGTGGAATGTCAGTTCCCACCTGGTACACCCTTGCTAGAAGAACTTGGCAAGACTTACTGATTTTAATATGCTGCCATTGTTAAGAAACCAGTAAGGTCACATCACTTGAAACTGAAATACTTACCAGGTACTTAGGGTGCCAAAATCCTTCAGCATTCAATTAATACTGACTTGATTGATAAGTGATTTAAAATGAGTGTGTTTTCAAGAAATGTTTGAATGAGGCATAACTGCAGGATACCTTCAGTCAGTGAGAGCTGCAAATAATAAAAATGGAAACTTAAAGCAGAGGTTTGAAATTTTGCATGTAGTGAAGAAAACTAAGCTTAGAGAAGGAGGAATACTCAAAATGGTATTTGGAGGGAAAGCAAAATACAGTCATGGTAGGAAGGTGTTCATTACAAAGATCTTAGAAGGACCACTTGGTAAAATCTTAGAGAATAATGACTGTTCCTTAGAGATTCCTAGAAAAGTGTGAAAATAAATAGGTTTATATAGGTTTAGAAAAAATCAAGAAAATACCCAAACTTATAAGAGCACTTGAGAATCTGTTCTGGTGTTGCTGTCACCGAGTCTTGTAGCCTGCATTGTGGGCTGCAAAAATGTTTGACAACGATGAGAAAGCAACCCTCTTATTGCTTTGCCTTAAGTTATTTTATCCCTCTATAAAAGGCTTGTAAATTATGGAAATGTAAAGATCTTAGATATGATTCAAATGAAAAGCAGCTGATAAAGATGTCTCAAAATCATAACCACATTGCAATGTTTCTTATTTATTCCTATGTTCTCTATATTGTTTCTATACATTTACTGCTTACAGTATATTGTGCATGCAGTATATTTATATATAAACTGACATTTTAGTACAAATTATATTTGTATTTTTCTTCAGAACTGAGGAAAATCTCTTTTTCTAGACATATTTTGAGGTATATTAGGGCTGCTGATGTCTTTTTCCTGCTGTTTTGGTTTGCTCCAGTATTCATTAGTACAATTGTATTTGTACTAATGCATATAGGCATTTGTCACACAGTGAAGTGCTGAAAGAAGCTTAATTTCTCTGGATGGTTAATATTTTGTTGCTGGACAGTGAGTGACACTTTCAGAGCACAGGACATCCCAACTTTGAGCTCATTTACCATGTCAAGGTACTTACAATAATAATTATGCTACTGTAATAGAGAATGCTTTCAACATATAGGCTGTCAGTTTGTGAACTCATTGAAATGACTGAATTGCAGTGCTGAGCTAGATGTGAGTACAGTTGGTGTGTGTGTGTGTATATGTGAGTCTGGAGTGCTTTTTCTCTCTGTGGAATTGTTTTCTTACCTCTAGGATAGATACTGAAATGGTCTGGGTCATCATGCAGTGGTCTGCTTATTGTATATTGTACGTATTATTCTGTATACTTACACTAGCTGATTAGTGAAAATCGGGAGCAGAACTACTTTGCATTTGTGTCATGGGTAAAAGGAAAATATATGCCATTCACCTCTCAGAACTCGGAACTTTGCTTGTTACTTCTGTGTAGATGGGAATGCAGCTAACCCTGCAATACAAAGCAACAGAAAATTTAATAGTAATTGATGTATTTTAAATTAGATAGTTGGTGATTAGTATTATTTATTTATAAGTAGTAAATTTGCCTTTAATTATGTACACTGAGAAAACTGAATATTACAAGTAGGTAAAGGAAATGAGCACTGAATGAAGAGTTGCCAGCTTTTAATTATGCAAATGAGCACCACTGCAGAAGAATTATTTAGTAATCTTTTTGTGCTTAGAATTGCAAATCTGTCTCCACAATTGTGTTTAAAACAAATGAAACAGGATTTGTATAACTTCTTCTCTGTAGATATTTGCAGTTAATGAGATTGAACAGAAGTATCAGTAGTCTTAAGAGACTCTATGTAATGTGCCGTGGATCGCAGTAGTAGAACTGAAATATTACTGCCAATATTCTTCTTCTAGCAGATCCTATTATATTTTAATATATTACTTGAGAAACAGCAATTATCTATTTTTCCTTATTGTTAATATTATATTTTTATTAAATGTTTTATTAAATTTTTATGGCTGAATTTTTTTTTTTAAATTCTCATTCTGCTGACAAGTCCAGTTGAATATTTAAGCTATGAGTCTTCCCAAGTGGTCTGCTTTTCATTGTCTCTCTCTAGCTCTTGGAGTACCTTTTCTTTTTTTGTCTCACATTAATTCTACAGCCTCGTGCCACTCTTGCTGGCAAAGTCCTTAGTGCTCTGGGAGTGACTCAATGAGTAAATAGTAGTGAAAGAGCAGGCTAATTTATAGTCTTGTCACATCACCCTAAAAATGTATCTGAGCTTCAGTAATGCTAGTAGGCAGTAAGAAGTGTATTTTTAAAATTCATTCGGAAAAAAAGGAAGGAATTAAAGCCCCTGAAAAATAGTATTATGACATAAGGATAAATGATGGACAAAATGCATTTAGAAGACTGTACAGTAACAGTGAATATCCTTTCCTAACCAGGGAAAGAGCTGGGAGATAAGTGGGGGAACCACTCACTCCCCAACTTGATTGAGCTTTCCTTTTCTGAGTGGGAGAGAACTCTGGACTTCCAGGTGTAAAAGTCTAATTATGCTATACAAAACACTACACAGAGGCATACTACATGTATTCCCCAACGCTGAGGAGCTGATAGATATGGATAAATAGCGGCCATCAACATCATCCAATAGTTAAATTCATGCTTGCATGTAGCTCTGGGCCAGGAAATTGAGTCCTGTGATTGGAAAAAGGAATTGGCTGTGCTGCTAGTTCTTGCACCGATGTAGAAATAAATATTCTTTACTGTCCCAAATGCTGTCCCAAATTTTTCAATTTCAGCTTTTGTTGTCGTTATCATTTATTTTCATAAATTCCAACAAGGTTGGGAAAAAAACTCATTGTAAAATGATTCTACATTCAGATTTAAAAAACAATATGGGCATATTCACACCAAATATTGAGATATTTCCTTGCTCTTGCTATAGGATTAATCATCAGCAGCATGCTTATTCTCCTTATGCATTGCTGTTGTTTAGAGGCAGGCTAACATAGCATTGATATATTCTGCTTATTATCTGTTGATGTATAGGATAAAGAAATGTATGTGGAAAAGGTTGTAAATAATGATGGTTCTTTACTGAATTGAGGAAAAATGCTAAGTCACAGAAATAAATTTAGAACTATAGATGTGTGTATTTCTATCTCTTTGCTTCATTCCCTTCTAGTTGGAAATTTACAAATGTGGAGACTGGGCAGTGAGTGACTTTAGTCATCCTTTACAATGTAGAAAGACTTTGTGAAGATAGAAGATGTTTCTTCTGGAAATTGTGTGTTTTACAAGGTAAAAGTAAAGATAGGAAACGAGAATAGTTAGTGGGAAAAAGTTTCTAGGTTAAAGGGCTATAATATAAGAAATATAGTATGTAATTATTTTACAGTTGAAGGCTATTATTACAGGATATTTGGTGTGCTGCCTATTAAAGCTGTGGGTGGTTGAAGATAGCTTAAACAGTTTCTGTTTGCCTGTCTTCATTTAGGATTCATGAATCTCTCCTTTAAGCAGAAGTGTACAATTTTTATGAAAAAGAAGAGAAATAATATCATTTTTATAATCTCCTTAGCTCAAAGACCAAAACCCAATTAAAAGTATCTGTGAATGACTTAAAAAAAAAAAATCACACAGAGAGAAAAAACAGTGGAAAAAACCCCCACATTTCCCACAGGACTTTGAATTACTCACAATCTTATCATCAGGACTTTACTTTTCTGTTAATATGCAAATGCAGTTTGGCTTTAGGGATTTTTTTTTTTTCATATATGCAAAACAAAAGTCACAACTGCATCTAAAACGGATATTGTTTATATAAGGTTAACTGTTCTTTTGAAAGGCTTATGGTGGAGGAATGTAAAAACTAAATAATGCTAGTTGTGGGTTGGTGAGAAGATTGAAAAAATCCCTCTTCTCTGCTGCATAGTTTTTATGTCAAATTTCTATTAGTTTACAGTATGGTAAAATCTCCTGTTAGTTACCAGCTTCAGATATAAACAAGTGAACATATTTCTTAATTTAAAAAGGCTAGGTAGCTTGTGTATGTTTTGCTGTGTTAGGGTGGGGTTTTGGGGTTTTTTAGGGGGTTTGTTTGCAACAATTTTTTGTTTGTATGTTTGATTGGTTGGAGTTGTTTTGGTAATTCCTGTAACTATCCTGAACTATCTTGATATTTCAATATAATCCAGACCTCAGAATTCAGGCAATCCTCCTCTTTCATTGATGATTCTCTTGCAGTTCAAGGACAAAAGTAATGCTAAGGAGTATGACTATAAGATCAAAACTGAGTATGGGGTTCATTAGTGTGTCCTGGAGTGCTTAATAATTTCTCTTGAATTTCTCCCAAATTCCCTGTTGGAGTAGAGCTTTATTTCATGGTTGTGGATGAGTTACTTGCCACTGATTTGTAGCTGACATATTCCTGAAATTTTCCAGCACCCTTTTCAGTTTCATTTTCAGCTCTTCACCAGGTGTTTGAGGAGCCTTAAAATGTTTTCGTAACTTTGGAATTGTTAAACTGATGTTCTATTTTCTTTTTTTCTTTATTTTTTAGTATCTTTGAAACATTCACTATGTAATTGGAATGAAGCTAGAGAGTTCTAGAAAATTTTGCTATTTAAAAGATTGAAATAAAATAGTCACCAAATTATTTAAATAAAAATATTTTCATACTGCATATGTTAACTTTTTATTGATAAAAATAAGCATGGACGTTTGTTATTTTTTATAAGCACTTATACTTTCGTAACTACTTGGTCACTTCTCAGAAAATTGGTATTGACTTAGGTGGATCCTTTGTTCTGCATTAGTCAGCCGAGATTGATTCAGGACTAAGAAACTCCATAAAGTGGTTGTGCTGTTTTGAAAAATTCAGAAATTTATGTATTATTTAGTGTATTTTCTTTTTATTTGGCTAAATAGGTTATAAAATACAGAGAAGCTGAAAGCATGGAGATTTCTTGAATTTACCATAAATTGTTGGCTTTTTTACCTCCTATATTATTTGGTTTTTAAAAATTATTATTATTGTTATTTCACCAGCATTCACATAATGAAATGTTACATAAGTTTGTGGTGTCTTTTCCCATTTCATTTTGAGTTTTGAAGGGTTACTCCAGATATAATAACTCCAGATATAATGTGCATTGAGGTAAAACTTGACGCTGAAGAACCTACTTCTAACATAATTTTTAAAATTTGGGGATTTTGTAATTTGAAGGATTGTGTGTATTCTTAGTTAAGAAAAAAAATCTTTAGTTTGGACTTCTTCTTTCCCTACAAAGAAAACATGCCTGAAATATATTAAATGCAATATAACAGATAAGTTTTGTTACCCCTCTCCATTCCATCCAAGAAGGAGGGGAAACTAAAAATTTTGTTAAAATAAAAAAATTTGATACCGGTTATAACAGGTCTGATAATAATAATGTCTGCTGAAAATAATGTCTGATATAATGTCTGCTGACGCAAGAGAGAAGCCCAAGATCAGCCTATGCATCAATTTAATCCTATAAAAGTTTAATGATTGATACAAAGGCCATTTCATTTCAGGCTGTTGTGAAAAGTTGTGTTGAAGCTGGGAGATGTATTGCTATTTCACTACAAGAATCTTCATAGATACATGTTATTTCAGGATTGGACTTTTATTAGGGTAGGATTCTACACATGTCTTAAGGTCTGCATTGTTTTCTGGAATATGAGAGGCTGCAAGAAGAATGCTCTGGAGTTCTTACTTGTAATAAAAAAACGAATAATACAAAGACTTTTTTTTGTAAAGGAAAGAGTCTGAAGTTACTTGTGAAATCTGGGGTGTTCCAAAATTATGTTGATTCTGGCAAGACTTTACTAACTCCTCGAAAAGATACATTCATTTAAGGTCTTTCATTTGTCATATTTTACGGTGTTATTTTAGTAAATGTTGAATTTAGAAATGCTCTGTACATATTGTATTATACTAAAATATTAACTTTATTGGCAATTTAAACTGTAAGACTTTCATAGCATTTAATTTTTTCATTTTGACTTTGCTAAACAGTTCAGACAAATACTGTCCATATAGAATAGGACGAAACTGCTTCCGCTGTGTTGTGTGTCAGGCTTCATGAGGTTTCGAAAAAGGTAACCTGTTACAAAATGATGTGGAGGATCAAAGGGCTATGCATTGTCTGGACACAAGAAACGGTGAGGAGCAGCTCTAGAGGAAGAGTCTGGGAATGAAGTAAGCAGATGAAGACAGACTTTGGTGGTGGTTGTCTGAAAATGTTCATAATACTGGATGGAGTGGCAAAGCCTTAGAGTGTGGCTGGCAGGAATGTGCAGGACTAAGAAGTTCATATCTAATAAACACTGAGGTAATTTCTGAAGCAGCAGAAGCTCTTGAAATGATGAGAATCATCATCAAAAGCCAATGGAAAGGGCATTATTTCTTAAGTAAATGGAACTAAATCACATTCAGTTTAATTTACATGGTTATTTATAGGGCTTCTTAACAAATGCAGTAGGAAATTATATATATGAAACAATAAGAGGTTGAAGATAACATGTTTTAGACATGAAATAATACCTAAGTTCTCTTTGTTCAACCAGTTGATAGGCAGTGACAAAATTAAATTTTGAAATGACAAGGAACAGCCAGGAGGGTGAAAGTCCCAATCAGGCTGGTGACAGAAAGAAAAGAAAGAGACAAAACTGTTTCAGTTGAATTGACAAAATCAAAGAGGGAAGAGGAATACTGTCTTTTTCTGAGGATAATGACTGAACTGATAGAAGTTTAGTGGAAGGAAGAGTGGGGAGAATTGTAATGCCACCGTACAGAGAATATAGGAAAGTTTAGAGTAGGGGAACTGGTGGTGATGATACTTATTTTAGAAAGAGAAATTATAAAAACTAATGACAAATCCCTTTGGTCTTTCTGATGGTGTCAGAAGTAAAAAGAAATTCAGACCTTGTAGGAGCAATGTATAGCCAAGAAGCCAAAGCCTCTGAAAGGTAAGACTGTGCAAGAAAGATGCAGCAATATTTTTGCATCCATCTTCTCTGTCAATCTGCCTTTAATCACATCATGCTAGAAAATCTTTCAATTGTTGACAGAAGACAAAATCGAGAAAATCAGCTGTAGTAAACAAACTTTAACTCAAGAATTCTTAAGCAACATAGCAATGGGTAGAGGATATAAGGATCATATATAATCTCTTCCTTGAAGTTGTCTTTGCACTGGGCGTGAGAAAGTGGCAAATATGCAGATCTTTTAAATGGGTGTAGAGTTCTAACCCTCAGCAAGCACTGAGGTAGGAAAGAGCAAAGTTCAGAGAATCTGCTTACAGGAATCTATGACTGTTAGAGTAACAGATTTTAAAGGGTTTTCTTAAGAATTTTAAATGCATTAGAAGAAATTACAATAAAGAATAGGATTAGCAGCATGATGAAAAAAATAAATCAGGGGAAAGTGTGGTATTTGTAAAAGGAGCTCGATGGATACCATCCACTAGAATTTTCAAAGAATTCTCTGAGTGCATGGATAAGGGAGAATTTCTTGGTAGTTGTTAGTTGACTTTGATCACCACAATTCATGCAACAATAACTCTTGTCAGATAGAGAAATGGAAGTAAATTATTACCCATGGAATGAGAAAAAATTACTACTCTGATGTATATTAAGACTATCTAGAAAACACAAAACAAATGGATATACTATATTAATGGCAAATAATTTAACTAGGCCTTGTGATTTGAGCACTGATTCTCTCCACATGCATTGATATGAAAGTACAGAAAATAAATGCAATGTAAGACTATTTGTAAATTTTCTCAGGACTCTTTATTTGGATAGTGTTGCATTCTTTAAATAGTATGGGACTGTTACATAAGTAGTGTGCTGGAATATGATAAATATACAGTAAATGTCAGGCTGAGGTTATATTAAATGATGTGAGCAATTTTTAGTTGGAGTGGCTTAACTTCTGGATATTAACTGAAAAAATCTTCCCATAAAATATTTCAGTATTAATGTGATATATAAGTTTGTGTCTATCTTATACCTTTTTGCTCTCCAATTTTTTTACCCTCATCATCAATTTTGTACATTGTTTTTAATATTTACCTCTAGAAATCTGTGTGAAATTAAATACTAATAAGATGACTGTAACATAAAATTAATGAATGTTAGTTATTCTTATACCAATTGTTAGTGAGAGTCCCTTTTTAACTTCTTTCTTCTGGTAATAACTTATCCACTGTTTTTGATAGTCTTATTCCATATGCACAGGTTTTTATCTCTCTCTCCTCGGAATAGCACCACTCATCTCACTTATCACAGTAGTTCTTTCCTTAAATGACTTCTTAGATATTTCAGAAAATTGGATAGCAGTTATGATATTTGACTTCATCTTTTTACTAATGAAAATTATTTCTTTGGGCATGTTAAATCAAGTCACAGTTATTTTCCCCTGAAGACATCTGACACTGTAATACTTGCAATTTTGTATTAGTTAAACTATCCATTACTAAAATTTGGACAATTTCCCCCTTATTTTATTTTTAAATGTAAAACTGAGTCATGTTAATAGCAACTGTAAAGGAAGTAGTAGAGGTACTCTTCAGCCAAGTGTTTGAGAGCTGACTTTTTTTTTTTTTACTGCTGTGATGAATGTGGATTTTTGAACTTACTATTGCATTTGTGGAGTCAGCCTAAAGAACCTAATGTAGACATGTCTCATGATTGCTTTAAAACAGCTGCTGTTTTAAATTTATGTGGCAAATCCTAGGTAAACAGCAGGCTGGAGAGAAATATTGATGAAGGTGTTCTGCAGTGTCAAGATGACACTACATTTTCAATGTCCTTCCTAAATAATTCCCAGCATTTAATTGGTTTATTTTGGCTGTTACTATTAATTGAGCTGATAATTTCAGAGAAACATTACTAATGACCCCTAGATTCCTTTTCTTAATTGTGCTCTTAGATCTGAGTTCATGGTTATGTAGGCATGGCTTTGATTAATTTCTACAGATACATTACCTTACAATTATCAGCTCTGAAGATCATCACGCTCATTTGGTTTGCCTAAGTCCACTCTGCAGAAGTTGTGCTGGCTCTTCCCAACAGACCGTGTGTGTCAGCATACCCAGTGAAAGTACATCGTATTAGAGAGTCTTAAGGGATTGCCAGAAATAGAAGTCAGGATCGGTGGCCTGTAGTTCCTCGAATCACTCTGGAAAGATATTAGTCCTCTTTACAGATGGATGCTGTGCTGAAAACTTGAGGCTGTCCTGCTGCCCCAGCTTTTTGCAGAGACAGTGCAGAGCTTTGCCAGCAGGTCTGCGGTTCCAGTTGGTAGTTTGGGGTGACTGCTACACAGGCCAAGTGATTTACTAACACCTAACTTACCTATCCATCTAATAATCTGCATAGACTCTGTTAAACTGTTAAACACCTCTTTGTGGGGGGAGGTGATAGAAAACAGACTGATTCATTATTTTCCTTATTTATTTTTTTTATTTGATTGCTAGGAGTCTGACCAATTACTGATCGGGGCTTTTTTTGTTTCTTTTATTCAAAATGCTAATTGCATGCTTAGATGTTTTGACAAAGAAAATTAATTAAGAAAAATCAGATGAAACTGAGGACATAGTCTTATAAAAGATGGAAAAGTTAAAGTGCTGACAGTTAGATCCAATACCAAATCTTAAATATATAAAATATAAGAGCTGGAAAATAGTATAAATTGAATTGTCAAGACTTTTATGGGAGTGTATCCTTTGAATCTCTGGTAGTCTCCATTTTTTTTCTCCCACCAAAGTTTTCCTCAATGTTAGGACTACATGTGCTTTTTTATCTTCCAGACTATTGATTAAACATCATTAATCTGAAAACAATTCCATATGAGATGTGTTAGAGTCAAATATATGTGATTCTACACAAATATGAATATACTAGAGTTGGATTTTCTTTCCACTGTTTTATGACAAACCAAGAATTCTCCTGTAGCCAATTATGCTCCTGACTTATTAATCTTTTTGTCATTGTTAAACTCACCTTTGTCAGATGGACAACTTACGTTGATGAAATAAGTTTTTTTGAGTGGTGCTCCATTACTCATTAGTTTCAAATAGAACTACTGCTTAGGGATTTTTTTTGGGTCATATTTCACATTTTAAAGTTGGAAATGGAGCTGTGTTTTGTACTTTCCTCTTGGTTGAATGTGTCAGTCTACATATAGCTTCTTGCCTTTTTTCATAAGTGAAAGGTTTGTGTGTTAACGTATTTAATTCCATTTTTTATTTGTGTATTGTGCTTCTAATTCATCTAGTGAATTTCAATGAGTATTGGTTATTTGGAAAGTAGAAGGAAATGGCTGATTTGTTAATAGAAAATGCCAAGCCACTTCAGTGATGTAAGTGAAAATTGAGCTGCAGATGTTAAATTTTAAACTTCGGTTCCTTAAAGAAGTTGTTTAATCAAGGCGAAAAAAATGCAGATAACATGATTTTTCATTGTGGTGATTAATTCATTGTAATTCTACATGGCATTTAAGTTTCAAAGCTTTTTAAGATTAGTGGTTAGTAATTAGTGGAAATACTGGAATTAATAATTGCAAAATGAATAGTTGTTTAATAAAGAGGATTTTAATCTCTGATTGCTTTCAGAAGCTCTTTGAATAGATGCAGTTTTTTCAGATATTTTAAATCTTGTCATGTAAGCCTAATGTTTAAAGGGATACCCTGCACAAGATCTGTGGTTCTGCCTATGGCAAGTTTATGATTTTGCAAGGAGGAGTAATATGTCCCTCTTTAAGCATTTAGGATGTTAACATATGTGTTAACTAGGTAGACACTCGCATTGCCGAATACAATTTTGTAGGACTGTATAGATCTCTTGTAGAAAACCAGAGCCATGTGATGGTTATTTTTTAAATTGTGGTTATATTAAAGAGAAAGTAATTACAGGGCATTGTGGGTTAAAATGCTTCTAAATACCATTTCATATTTCTCTTTGGAGCTACAAGTTGAACAAAGGAGAAGGTGGAAGCAAAAAAAAAAGCAACTTCATTTTCCTTTATGCAGCACCTGGTGTATAGCATCATAAAATCTTGTACATCTGTCTGAAATATTAGCAGAATGAAAATGGAGCATAAATTAAAAGAGTTTGTCATAACTAATGACAGGTAATTTGGCTGTCAAATACAAAGCAACACAATAATTCAAGTAAAAAAATAGTAATATGGCTAGAAAGTAATGCATTAGCTTTCAAGTCTCTCTTTGAAGTTTTCTTGCAGAGACTTAGATGGGAAGAAGAAATATTTGGAATGCCTTGAGTACTACATAAAAGGAAAATGAATAGTGCTCTTCATGAAAGTACTGCTTGAAATTCTGAAGTTCCTGAATCAGACCATCATATGAAAAACAATCTCATTCTGGATAATGGTTCAGTTGAAAATAAGGACCTATTTCTTAATCAACTTTATTAGGTTTCCAAGTAATTATTAAAAAAAAAATCCTAAACCAAAAAACCCATGGCATCAGTAATCTGTATGGCTAAAAGCAGCTCTTCATTCTTTAGTGGCTTCAGGCATTAGGTGCCTTTTTGCACATTTATTTAAGAAAATTAATTCACAATGCAGTTTAATTTAAAAGCAAACAAACTTCCTGTTTTGGAATCTTCCAGAGTTGAACCACAGAAGTTGAATTGCAAACTTAGTTTCCTTAAAGAAGTTGTTTAATGAAAGAAAGCTGTTACAGATATAATGAGTTTCAAACTATGTGGCAGTCTCTTGCACTGAGCTTTATAGGGATGATGGTGCTGCTGTTGAAGGGTTTACCCAAAGAGCAAAAAGCTGTCAACAGGTTTCTCTTTTGAAATAAGGAGCAGAGGCTATTATTGCAATAGCACATATGGAATTAGTGTCAAATTCCCTTTTTTCCCCTTTCCTCTTTTCCCCCTTTCACTTATTTCAGACAGTGTTAAGGACTCTTGTTTCCTTTTCAGCAAGGTGTTATCAAAATCTCTGTAGACTAAAATACTTCATGAACAAAAGTTGGTTTAATGAAATGCTTCTTAAAAACTTGTCCACTAGTATTCAAGTTTTTATCCATTTTTTCTGCAATGGACTGATGTTGTATCTTTTCATATTGAAGAGTAGATAATTTAAAGTGAAAATTATCGTAATGCGATTGTGCTTTTTTTTTTTTTTAATGACAAATTTATATTCAGGATAATTCTGATGTAATGCACATTCTGGAAACATCAAGTAATAATGGGATCAATTTTGTCTTAGTAGAGATTTTATCAGGTTTTAGCTCTGCATAGGAAGGTAAACATATTCTCTGGTGAGTACATTTCTTTATGACAAAATAAACAAATAGTTTTATTTAATTTACTTGTACTTGTTCCTGAAACACTTCTTTGTAGTTTGTTTGTTTTAAGAAAATGGGATTTATTAAAGCATATACATGCACTTTGGAGAGGCCTGTTTACTGAATCTGGAAGTTTTCATGCAAAAGCAGATTTATTAAAAAAAACAAACAGAGATGCTGATGTGTCTGAAATAGGGCTGCAGATGGAGATTAGATTTTCATTTCCAGATCATTTTAGACTATATTCATGGTTGGCAGACCTTATTAGGGTTAGATATATTCTAAATCAAATGTGACAACTAATTAATTAATTTTGGGCACATTGTTCTCTCCTATTCTTTTCCTTGCCTCCTAGTTTTCACTGCTTCCTTGTTTTTCTGAAAATAAGTGGAAATTTTTGTCCAAATTACAAGTGATCAGAACAATTATATGAGGAGTAATTGGGCATGATGTATTTAGGAGCTTAAGGATCTTCCTGCCTTCCTGCTGGTAATACATATTGAGACTGATCTTGGGCTTGCCCAGCTTAACTATTTCTAATTATTCCTGGATCAGCAGGACATTTTTAGTTTTACCTGGCAGTTGTTGCACCAGACTTTTACAGTACAGAGAATTGTAGTTTTTATCAATGGAAGCTGTACTTTCAGGTGGAGCATTTAGAAACTTAAAAATTTATTTTAAATTATGTATTAAAATACAAAGCTAAATATTTCTTGCAACACTGTGGTAATATTTTAAGGTGTTATAATAATTATTGTAAAAAATATTGATAGTGTCTAGTTTTCAAACAGCAACAACCCATTAGCTCTAAGCTCAGATAAAATGCCTACAAGGAGTAGTTTTTGAAAAAAAAACTACTGTAGGATGGTGATTTATCCACAGATACCCCACTGTAGTCATGCTTTTGAGAGATACTTGTGTCAATTTAGAATTTGTATGAAGAGAAAAATCCATATGTTTTCAGCTAATTAACCTCAGAAATTTTTATTTGAATGCATTTTTTGTTTAAACCAACCGATCACATGAAAACTGACTTTTATATGTATTAAAACATATCATAGCTCCCTTGTGAATACATCTATTCATATTATCCTCCTGAATCATAAACACACTATGAGCACCTACAAAAGCTATATTTTGTAGTGAAATACTGCTATCAGAGGCATCTGAATTTATACCATAATTGTGCTTCCTACATGTTTTATACAGACAGGTATATAAAAGTATATTTTACTGAAAAGTACTGACATATGGGAAAAAAACCACAGGAACTCCAACAGCACACAAACAGGTCAAAAACCAATTGTCAGTGTGTCATAAGTACACTGTTGACTGAAGAGAATGATACCAGAACAATCTTGAATATTGATTTCAAATTCAGGCATCTCTTCATAGTCTTGTCGCTCTTGCGTAGAACGAGCTTTCTTCTTTTCTTACTCAAATAATGTTTCCTATTTGTCATAAATTAAGTTCCTTGGTATGCTGCTTTTATGTAATTTTTATTCCTGTTTTCTCTTACTTTTTGTTCAGTGTTGTAACTCCTATAGCATATGTAACTTGTTTGATCCGCAATAACCGAAATACAGCTGAAGTGTATTTTACATCATGGAGTGTAGAAAATACATGGTGGAAAGTTTTCATATGTGTGATGTCGTAGGTATAATTAGGCAGGTTGGCAGAAGCCAAGTATGGTTTCTCTCTTTTCTACTTAGAAGTGTTATGGTTTTTGTTCTCTTTTTCTCTCCTTTGGATTGTCAGGGAGCACATAAATGTCATAGAAGGATTGTATCTGTTGCAATGTCTAACCATGTAATTTCAATCTCTTAATTGTTCTTTCTTCATTTCACTGAACTCACAACTTGAATGACTAAGTGAAATATACCATTTGTCTAGGACTTCACAGTGGCTTGTTGCTTTCAGTATTAACTGAGTTTGCTTTCATATTTTAGGATATATCCTCAACACCCATTGGCATCTATACTTTTTACCCCTCAGTTTTGAAACAACTTTTAGAAAAGGGTCAGGACATAGAGATCTTTGTTTAAATGAAATAATGATATGGTTGGTTACTTGATTCTTCTGTTTATTCCAAATCATTATAAGCTGTAGATACCTTTAGTACCTTTCAGTTAATTTCCATTGCAAGATTCTATTACCAGTCTTGAGCAAGTAATGTGATAAATTATTCAAATGAACAGCATAGTGAATAAAGTTGCAGCAGGAAATCTGTACCAACAAATATAAAGCAACTCTAAATATATTTTTGTAGGTAATAATTTTTACATCTGTAAGAATCTGCCTCATTATGAAGAGTAGAAAAAATTCCCACTCAAAAAATGGAATTTCTCAGATAATTTCTCAGATGTCTTTGTCTTTACACAGAACTCAGTTTCCAAGGAGTCTGATAATCAGAGTATGCTGATACACCTGACCTAGAAATTTAAACTACAATATTAAATTCATTCCCTTTCTAGGGCAGAGGCCCCACTTTTAGCTGTATATGTGCCAGTTCGCCTTGAAAACATTTTTTCGTGGATCTCATGAGATGATGTCCCAGAAACTCAACTTTTAAGGCAAGAGTGACTCACTCACTATAGGCTGAATGCATAAGACACAAAGTAGGGATAAAAGTTACTTCCTAACCAATTTTTTCAGTGCTTCAGAAATAGTATTTCAGTAGTATTTTCTAATAAGGTAAAGTAGAACTCTATTCCAATTTCTTTTAGCAATTCATAATTGAAGGATGCAATAAATATATCCTTTAAGCACAGAATTTCTAAACTTCTTATTCTTTTAGTTTTTTATCTGTATTAATTTAGGCGAGTTAGTCTTTCTCAGGAAAAATGCTGCTCATCATTAAATGGATATAAGCTTAAATTGCAGTGCTTCCCATTCTCCTGCACTAAGTAAAATGCAGAGAGTTCACCTCTCTCATGGTTAAACCCCAGCCAGCAACAAAGCCCCACACAACCTCTAGCTCACTCTCCCACCCACCAGAAGGGGGTGAGAATCAGAAGGGTAAAAGTAAAAAAGTGTTGGTTCAGATGAAAACAATAGGTAAAGCAAAAACTTCACACACAAGCAAAGGAGAACAAGGAATCCATTCACTGCTTTCCTATGGGCCATGGGTGTTCAGCCCTCCCCAGGAAAGCAGGAGCCCATCACATTTAACACGGTCTTGGAAAGAAAATTGCCATTGCTCTGAACATCTCTCCTCTTCCTTCTTCTTTTCCTAGCTTTATGTTTTGAGCATGATGCCATATGGTGTGGAATATCCCTTGGGTCAGTTGGGGTCAGCTGTCCCGCTTGTGTCCCCTCCCAATGCCTTTTGTAGCCTCAGCCTCCTCACTGGTGGGATGGTATGAAAAGCAGAAAAGTCCTTGGCTCTGTGTAAGCACTGCTCAGCAATGAAAAACCCATCCCTTTATTATAAACCCTGGTTTTGGCAAAAATCTGAAACATAGCCCCATACAAGCTACTATTGTGAAAATTAGCTCTACCCCAACAAAAAACAGTAAAGAATGAAGAGCCAGCTCAAAAATTTTTGTATTCACTAGGTGAAATATCTTCCAGTACAGAGGGCTCAGGGGAATGCAGCAGTTTTATTTTTTTTGGTCTGTCTGAAATTTAAAAGCCTGTATGATAAAATGAGATGTTTCCTACATAAACAAGAAGATCAATCTAGGCTCTCTAAGGGAAACTGATTATGAATGATAGTGGTTACTCTGCTTTTTTTTTGTTTGCTTCATTGATTTATCCACTATAAATGTTTGATTTCAATCTAGATTTATCAAAATGGGAGTAGCGTAACATAGTCTTCATAGATTTTATTTAATTTAGAAAGCCATAACACCACTAAAAATTTTGGATTGAAATATTTACTGACTACAAAAGCCATGCCTGTTGTTCTAAAACAAAGCAGTAATGCTATCCTTGAAGTAAAAAAAAAAAAAAAAAAAAAAAAAAAAGAAAAAAAAAATTAGGTCATGCAGACAAATTAACTGTGTTTTAGGACTTATAATTCCAACAGGGTATGATTCCTTTTCTGGTAGTTTTGAATAAATAAATAAATAAAACCTCTTACCCAGTCATAGAATCCTGAAGAGGTAGCCATTTCCATTGTAGTTGTACACATAAGTTTACACATTTACAGTACAGTATTGCCTTTCCTATCATGAATGGCATTGTAGGCTCAGGGAAAAAAAGTACTTTGGATCTGACATTTTTCTTTGTCCTATGTACATTTGTAGCGCTTATTGTAAATGCTTTCTTGCCTTTTCCCAAGATAGCCTAGTAAAAACAAAAGGAAGGTACTGATGGTGATGAATTTGTGTTTGTTGTATAAATGTGGAAGTGGTCCGAGTTTGCTGCTGAGCTTGTATCTGTTTACAGGGGTTGAGGCTTCAGAGGGGAAGATGTCTACACTGTTTTGACAAAGCTCAAAGTAAGCTTTATATGCATTGGGAAGGTTTGATGAGGAATCATGCTTCATCAGATAGCCTAAGGAGTGTCTGTGCAGTGCTTGCTACTCCAGTAGCAGTTTCTAGTGATGAGCATGTGAGGTGAAGTCCTTCTAGGGAATTGAAAAAGAGAGTAGGGCAATTGCTAGAATTACTAGCTAGAATCACAGAATCTGTGAGCATGAGTGTTTGGTTCTTAATACTCATTTAAAAAAGCCAAAGATAACTATTTCTTTCATCTTTCCAGTTGTTTTTCTTCATTTTCCTTATGCTCTGTGAAGTATTAGAAATGCAGTGTTTGAAGTTCTGTCTTCCCTGAGGTGCAGAAATAGTGTTACTACCCTCCTTTGTAATATGATACTTCTGACTGAATTCTGAAAATAGTCCCTATTCTTGTCTGAGCCAGACACTCTTGGCTGTACTTACCTTTTTTTCCTGTCCATCACCTGCATCGTGTTTCTGTCCTCTTTTGATGGTTGCTAAAATAGTTTTTCCAACTTAAAAGACTTTTTATTCTCAGTTTCCTTCTGAGAATCAGCTTGCACATTTTGAAATAAAAGATTGGTGTATGATTATTTTAGAATTCATAATACTGGGAATTCTGAAATTCTGTGAATACCATTTCTCAATCTTCAGTGGTGTTTTTGTGAATAAATGATGCTGTGTACCAATTCTCTGAAGTTTTTAATGAAAATATTGAACAAAAAGAGATTCATAATTACTGCCTTCAATCAGATAATACATTAATCATTTCAGAAAAATATCATTATATGATATAATATGATAGCTAATCCACTTGAAATACATTTTGCTAGATGTGTAGGAGCACTAGTAGAAATGTTTTATGAAACCAAGTTTTTATTTTCCATTTTGCATTTCATTACAAAGTAATTATTCTTTGAAAGATAATTGAAAGAGATATGTGAAGTTTTTACATCAAACTTCTTTTTCCTCTGTTAATAAATATTTTGCGAAAGGATCCTGATTTGTTGACCAACTTCTCCTAAACAATCGCTGTTAAATTAATGAAGTATTTAATTGTTGCTCCTTATTTTCATAGGCCTACTCCACTGCTGGTCATCAAAAGATCAGTATATGTGATAGATAATTCCCAATATGTGTATTTCCTACTCTTGATTTGTATTTCCTATATTTCGGATCACTAAGGAAGCTGATTCAAGAAAATAATTATAAGCATTTATTATTTTCAATGTACTAATTATGTTGTTGCAAGGAATGGAAAGCTTTGAAACCCTAAAAATGCTAGGATCCGTGTTGCTTTAGCAGATTATGGAGAGATTAATGGCAATGTTGGGAATGGTAGGAATGGGTAGTCTTTGGGCAATGATGAGGTAATTTTCTATAAAGGAATAGCTTTATAGCCTTATAGCTATACCTCAAAAATAGGCTGAAGCTAGTGAAGAATTAGCTTTCCACAGAGCTGCAGTTCAGCATGGAATGGCCCTGGAATCTTAAGTCAAGATCCTAAGTCCATTGATGTCTGGAAGCCGCAATTCTCCAAAGGCTGCATCACCAGAAGTTTGCATAAAGCAGAGAAAATATACCAAGAAATAGGATACGTCCACCAAAACTGTCTGTTGCTGAAGAAAAGTATATCAATGCATGAGGAATTTTCTATAAGTGTTAAAAGCTCTATTTTTAGGTTTTAATGTCATCTGTCAGTAAGTTGGTTCATCAGAAATGTGAAATGAAGGAATTTATAGAAAATATTCCTTATAAGAAATATAAAGGAGGAATTTCAGTATGCTGATTTGGATTTTTGCAAACTCTGACTTTAGACAGGATCTATTCTGAACAATTCTGAGCAGGTGGTTTGATTCATTGATCCAAGCATGAATGGGTACTTGGTCAAATGGGAGATTTTGGTTCCACCATACTTCCTGGAACTTGTCTCTGTCACTAAGTTTATCCTTCATGTCAAGATCCTGTGAGAGTGTTTATGAATGACTCCTTAATACTGGTGAGCTTACAGTAGCCAAATTAACTCTGAAGAATAACACACATGGTATATTAATCTGATACATTTTATCTAAAGGAAACCTGGAGGCTTTCATTTGTTCATAAGATGGATGTGATAGGGTGGTAAAAGCAAACCACCCTATTGTTAAAGAAATAATATTTTCCCCTTTTTTGTTGTTGATTTTTTGTTGCTAAGGATCTTTGCTGACTCTGGAAATTTCATTAATTTCCTGGATTGTTCTCAGTAAGAGCTGCTTCTTGCTTTTTGACAGTCACAGATAGTTTCTAGGATATGCAAAGGTGTTTTCTGCTGATGCACTAGCTGCCTTCCCAAAATACACAGAGAATTAGCTTACTTTTGCCAATTTGAACAGTGAATGCTGGCTTATTTCCCAGTTCTTTGTTTACTGCAAATTTTGTTGTTTCTTGAGCCACAGCCATGTCCCTTTTACTGGGTTTTTGGGGTTTTTAGTGTTTTTCTTCTTTTCTTTACACATTTTTTTGCAAACATACTGATTGAATCATACTAATATTCCTCACAGCTCATTTAGTAGTCTTTTCCCATTACCCATGGATATCTAACTAGCTATAAATTCTAATCTGAATTGCTTATAGGGTTAAAATGGTCTTCTGGAGGACATCTGCTCATTTTTCTGCACTTTTATAGCTGTCTTCACACTAGCATTCTCAAAGATTGTTTTCCAGGCTTTGTCTTCTTCCAGATAATTTTTCTGTCTCTCTTTGCTGTACTTGATCTCTCTTGAATATCCTGTTCCCAAGAATTAGACTGAGTAATGACTTTTGAGTAAGAGTCTCCAACAAATCAAGTGTTTGTTATTTGTCAGTTTTCCATTTTGCTGACCACAGCTTCTTGCAGGGACAGGCAGCTGCACACTGTCTATTGGTAAAGCTGGCTCAGTAGAGTTCCGGTGAAGAGCAGTTATTTTTTTCTTCCATTCTTCCTCGTGTGCTTACATGTATCTTAGGAGATAAAATGGCATTGCCACTGGCTCCTCCTTCAGTCTCTACTTAGTATGAAAAGAAGGCTTCATTTTATCCATTCCAATCAGTCATCTCTTCATCAAGCTATATTGTTTCTTTTTTCTTTTCACAGCAGGGAGAGCACATTTTATGTAGGGTGAGTCTCATTTCATTTTCATTAATCATTTGAGGAAAGTCAGGAAAAACCTCCACCTGCATTAGACTATCAAAGGATTTAGCCCAGTTCCTTCCAGTAAAGGACTGAAGGTTGTTGAATGCAGTAAAGATGAGATGTAGATGACCACCTGAATCTCTCTAGATTTCCCACAGTACTTGAAAAGATTGGATTTTTTCCCCTGGAAGCTGAGTTCATTTCTATTGCTTTAACCCATGATGTGGTACCATCCTATTAATTGCTTACAGAAAAAAAAAGTAAAAAAAATTCTCTGTACTGCCACCTTAGCTAGTTTATTCGAAAGAAAAAATGAATCATTACATATTAAATGTCTTCATTATTTGTAAGTGCTTGAACCCCCTCTTCAATAAGGAAACAACTCTTGTGTGGTTGAGCTTCCTTCCTCAGTGCTTTGTATCCTGCTAAATCTGAACAAGTTGACTGTCAATGAATGTACTTCTGCATTTTCTGGAAGAAGCAAATGCAAACAGAAGTAGAACAGAGAAGGTGAAAATGAGGAAATTATTCTAATAATTATGTGTGATTCCATTTTTTATGAAAAATATTGCCAGGATGATTCAGGAGTTTAGACCTCCTTTTTGTAATTAATACTACATCTTTAATACTGTCAACCACGTTTCAAATAGTTTTTGAAAATATTGTTAAAATCTTTTTCATCTAGGGATCTTAAGTGATTTAGGAGCTTGCAACCAAAACTGTCATGTGTCTTTCCAAAATATCAACTAATATCTGAAAAAAAGTCAAAGTTCTTTTGCACTTTAAAACACAGAATAGAATTGTTTAGTTATTGAATATAGTTTTGAAAGTGCAGTGAGCAATAATTTCAAATAATAAAAAAGCAGCTATTGCTCCACTGTTGTATTTTTAATGCTGCTTTTAGATCATTGATGAAGATGATCCTGAAGCTTCCTTTCACTTGAAAGTTTCTGTAATTGCACTTCATGTTCAGCATCTCTTGATATTGGATTTTTTTTGTGAGATGTCATTCATCATGTGGGTGCTAGAAAGATAAGTAGGCTTTTGTTACAGTATTAGGATGCCATGAAGATTGTTTATATCCAGGCAGGCACAGATAGACACCATCACTGTGAAACCACATTTATAAATTATGAGACTGCTGATCAGGGGGAGCCATTGCATTCATTAGTAAGAAGGAAGATGAGGAAGCTAATTTAAGGGAGGAAATGCTGAAGACAAAAAGGGAAACAAATTAGAGTCTTAGTCCTATATATTATACTAAATTAAAAACATTTAAACTTAAGAAATGGAGGTGTAATTTCATCTTACATTCCTGGTCTGTGCACAAACTACTTAGGTGTTCTCCATGGCTTTATGGTATCCTTAGAAACACATGGTAAAATTATTGATTAATAACTTAAATCTGTATTCTGAGAGTATTTTAAATATTGAGTTGTTCATGAGTGTTTTCTCGGTAAAATGGTGGTGACAAGAATGTTAATATTTATCCCCTGTTAAAACACCTTTCTTGTCATAATTTTAAAATGTTATTCTTTTAGACTGGAGCAGGACTCCATATTGGTAGGTGCTATAAAATTAGAGATTACTGTAAGTGTGTGTGTATGTGTATATATACACATGCACGCACACACATATCTGTTTTTAAACCTAATTCTGACATTGTGCTCTATCTTTTTCCATTTCAATGAATTCAGCTCTTTTCTGCCTGTACTCTTATCAGGGAGACAGGTGAAGTATAGCTTATATTTCTAGAGCTGTGGATAGTAATAAGATTTGATCCATGCTTGTGTTTTTGTAACTCCAAGATTTTAGTTTGCATATTGGTTTCATTATGATTACTTATCAATATGATTGTCATTACTATTAATTAAAAATATCCTGAAGGGATGGAGAATCTATTAATATTGGATATGAGAACAATAAATTCACATTAAGATAAAACTGATGAAAAAAATAATCAGTGTAGCTTTGCCTATGTACAGTACTGAAGAAGCACAACAAATACAAGTAAAACCCAAAATGTAATCATTCTCTTTTCAAGTAGTACTCCTGTACTTCATATCATAGCACTTATTCAGTGCAGCTTTTTCTCTGCTCTGATATCTGGTCCAGGTTATTTTTAATTTGAATTAACAGTTTTGCCTATCAGGCCAGAAGAACCATATATGTCACTTCAGATCTACAAGTACTGGTTTTCTAGCCATACAGCAGAGTTTTGCTACACATATATGCAAATAAGAGGAAAAGGAGCAGTATTTAAAAGCTTATTTTCCATCTTTCTAGAAATTCAGGTTTCTGTTCATATTTCCTATCTTTCTTCTTCTTTGATTGTGGGCTACATGATTACTCCACCACATGAATTTTAGACTTCAAACCACAGGCAGGAAAGAACAGAGAAGGTATTTCCTCATAGTTTAAGTGTTCATTCCACCAGCTTCTTCCAGTCCAGCTGTGTTTGGTGATCTGCCACTCTTAAAACTGCTTTCTTGACTCCTGAGGATTACACTTTTGCCACCATCTACTGGAACAGATTTAGTGAAATGTCTCGTTCATAGAGGAAAATTAGTGCCAGTTTTTGTGAAGCTACTGGAATATTGGTCCTGCCATCTTCTATAGATGTGGTTGCCAAGTTTCCTCCTGATGAAATATCTTTAACAAAGACATTCTTCATCTTATCTTCTCGTGGCCTTAAGAGAAGGAGCTGAGCAGATGTAAAGTGCTGACGATTACAACAGATTCTAGCGCTTGTGGATATGCTATGCCTTATTGAGAAATGTAGAGAAACAGGAACAAGGACCCACCAGGATTAATAGAAAAGGGGTGGGTTTTTAAAACTGAGATTCAATGGTTTGCTGTAGTTTTCCTGACTTTGTTGCTATTTTAATAGTCTGTTAGAATTTATTCAGTAAGACAAATTTTATCTCTTTGTCTAGTAGAAGGAATATTTGAGATAAAGTCCAAAGAGCTACCACAGGTGCTAGGGCAGAATGCTGCTGTATCTTTCAGCAGTCTACTCATCATCTGCTTGTCCCCTTAGGCACCTGCTTTTCTTTAAGACAACTCAGCTATACCAAATCATATGTTGCTGTTACTAGACTTCTGTGATCCCACCGAGTTTAATTAAGGTCATCCTTAATAGCCAATGTAGCTAGATAAAACACCTCAAAAACTTATTCTCAAACACCGCATGCAAGTTTAGATGATTATAATGCAAAATAAAGGGAAATAATGAGTAAGCTTTTGAAACCAAAGTTTCTTTTAAAAATACACTGAAAGTATACTGAAATTGTTGTGGTTGGATTTTGAAAATGTAACTTAAACAGGCATATTTTTGAGAAACATCAAGCCTGAGCTGGATTTGAATCCATCTTCCTTGAGAATTCAGTATAACACATTATTGTTATTTCGAAACATTTCAAGTCACAGAACAGTGGGGAAAATATGATTCTATTCATTACATGATTATTTATTCTTTTAACATGCTGTGAACTTCATTGTGCAGTGAACATTACAATTATATATGTTAAACAGAGCAGCCATAAATGCTCACACTAAGTAATAATGGTAATAGTATCAGGTCACTGATACCCATTTTTGTGAAGTGATAATTATTTTGGAGAACAATATTCAAGGCATAAACATTTATTGTCTTTTTATAGAGAATTGTTTCAATAAGTGTTTAGTGATCACTGGCATCACAGGGAGAAAATTGTGTACCTCAGCTGCTGTCCTGCCTGTGGCTGTAATGAAGTCTCTGTAGTAATCTAATTGTATTGACTTAGGAAAAAAATGAAATTCTAATTGTCAACATGAAGTCCAGCAAACTGTCAGTAAAAACATACTGACTTAAGCCTTGTTGACATTGTTGACAAAACTGTACTTTGTGGCCAAGAAAAAGAACAGATTCCTCTGAATTATTAAACTTCAAATCACATAAATTATGTAATCAACTGACTTTATGTACAGCTTGATAGTGAAATTATTTGCATGTGTTCTTTCCTTTAGACTTTCAAGGGTGCTAAGGGATTTCCAGATGTGTTCATTAGAAAACACAGTTTGGGAGCATTATGTACAATTCTACCTTAATTTCTGAAAGTTACAAGAAGAAAACAGAAGAAAACAAGAAGCGGAACAAAAAAAAGCCCATCAAACTCTCAGATTAGAATCACAAATTCCCTCTGATTTGATACTATATGACAAAATTAGTCTATGATAAATAATTTTTTAATTTTATTGTGAGGCAGAGTTTGTGTAATCTCCATCCTTGGGGAGGACCAGGTCACCCCTTTGAAATTCATTCTGTGATTCTGTAACATACCCTAGTACAGGTCTCAGAAGAACAACACTCTCCAAGTACTTTTGAGGTACTGAAGCAGTTTTAGTAGTGATTGATCCCAATTATATTAGAGAATAATAGATAAAATCCAACAAATACAACATTGCCCATCAGGACAATAAAGATTTACACTGATTTGCACGTAATATATAATAGAGTGATGCGGCTTTTATAGTATCTGCCCAACAATTTGTGGCCCAGTGACTGTTTGTAGTAGGTTCAGTTGCTCATGCAGTTTTGGCTGCCTGTGAAAGGCTACTAGCATAAGGAGAAGACACAGCAAGTGTCAGGTGTAGCCAATATAAAGATGATTTCAGAGGAAGTTGCTCTCTCCATCCAATATTTAATTCTCTAAAAATGCAGCTGTACTACCTTGTCAGTCTATTCATAGTTTATATAATGCCAGCTAAATAAAGATAATACAGTATTTTTCTGTTAATTTTGGAAGTATTCTAGATTACCAAACACTTGCAGAAGAAAAGGAACAATTCATCTTCTTCAACACATACTGGAAGGGACAGCAAGAGGTTAATGTATAACTGCTTTGCATTTTAAGTACTTTCCAGGAAAATTCATCTGTTTATTTATAAGGCCTTTTGAAAAGATACAACCCGCTTGCTTGCCATCTTCATATTTGTTGTTATAACGAACTTCTTGATTTCATCCCAAGTCTTCATTTTAGAGCTAAGATTGGGATGTAACACACAAAGCATTTGTGTATTTGCTACCCAAGAAGTGTTACGGTTCTTATAGCACTTCCTGCTCTGTGTGATGCATTTTTCACTATATATGGTAAACTTTCAGCTAAAGTCTATAAAGACAACAGTAACATTTTTTTCTGCTCTAAGCTTAATGCCACATGCTGTGTGAGGGGAAGCAAAATGAATGACCTTCTGTGGTGTCATACAAAAAGAGAGCTCTCCACAGCATTAGCTGCTGGCCAGAGGCTGGTACTGTCAGGGTCAATGGGAAGAGCTAGCTGGTTCAGGTAAATCATCTATATGATGTTTTGAGCTATGGCTGGTTATGACCAGATTGCTTTTTGATATTTTTTTTTTTTTCCCCTTCTAAATGCTGGTATGAAGAATTTTCCCTGCTAGCTATAGTTCTTCTTCTATATCTGAAGCTCTGCGGCTCATCCAATTCCAAAAATGTTCCTTACCAACCCAAATGATTATTGGGTCTAGATGTTGTCGTACTGTGAATTTATATTTCAAAGTTCCTTTATGTTTTTCATTCTTTCTATGAATTAAGAAAATAATGCACAGAGAATCAATCAATAATGAAAATGTGTAGGAGCAGTGCTGTGTTTCAGGTGGCAGTTTCAACAGGAGGAAAACCAGTTCCTCCAGTGTGGGCTCCCTTCCATGGGTTCACAGGTCCAAACAGGATCCTGCCTCAGCATGGGCTCTCCGTGGGGTAACAAACTCTGGCACCTCTGGCTGCTCCAGCATGGGATCTTTTGAGGGCTGTGGTGTGGATATCTTCTCTCCCATGGCCCTCTGTGAGCTGCAGGGGGCTTGCTTCACCAAGCCTCGCAGAGCTGAACGCTGTAAAGTGAGGCAACTGACTGATGCCTGCCTGGTGATCGAATGGCATAAAATGTCATTGTATGTGATGATTGCATTGCAAAGGGTCAGTCCCATGGGACTGTATTCACAGTTTTAGGACCAGTGCTACTTCTGATATTCTCATGATCTGGAAGTTGACTTTTCAATTGTTTTTAATGAAAACAATTTTTCCATAGGCAATATGTAAAGTTAAGTTGCAAGAAAATGGAAGTGGTGTATAAAAACCAGTTACTTTAAATCTCAAAATACAATCAGACACGCATTTTTGTTACAATGGCCAGCTAAATAAATGTGCAGAAACTTATTGGGAGAAAGTTGATTAACCTATTTATGTGTTCAGTTTCTGGATTCATAAGGCATTTACACACAAGTAGGATGAAAACTGCCAGGATGTGACAAGAAGATGATCTTAGGTCTTAAAACCTGGTCGTACTTTGTTTTGTGAGGATTGAGAAATTTCACTGTGGGAAACTTTGTAAAATTTACTACATAAATAAAATGCTAAACATTGCATTTAATTGAAATTGAGAGCAAAGAGAAACAATCATGACTGAAAAATATAAAAATGACAAAATGCCTGTTTGCTAACTTATTTAAAACCTGCTTATTAAATTCTTTATTTCTGTTTTGATTTACTTCAGTGATACATGTATTGTCATAATGTGGGTGTGTGTTCTATGACTTGTAGCTGTAATTATTTACTGTGAGTTAATTTAATCCATTAATATCTCATTCACTAAGAAGAATGGTAAAACCTAAAGAGCGTTGATTTGGATAAATATCTAGCAACACAGATGTTTGCATAAACATTTTTGAACTTCACATTTTAAAAGTCTTATGAAATCAACATTTCTTTGATCTTTCAAATGAATGTAATCTCGTTTTTATTTCTCATTGAATCAACTAATTTTTGCATATTTTTTACTTTAATGAAAAGAAAGGCAGCTTTTAAGGGCAAAATTGATTGTTTTATCTGGTTTATAAGTTTGTTGAGTTTGTGTTTGTTTGTTTGTTTTGGATTTGTTTTGTGTCTTCTTCTTCCTCCTGAGCACAAAGCCTATTAAAACAACATTTCTAATGGGCATATTGCCGAAAGAACTCTTACATAAACAAAATGAGACTGCTTTAATTTCATTTTTAAGTCACAGAGAAAAGTTAATATCTTCCAGTCTAAAGGCAATGTGACAACTGAATATGAATATAAATATCTGTAAAAGAAAGTTAAGGAGGAAAAAGAATTTAAATGGCTTCTTATTAAATGGCATAAATATTTTTGTTCTAAATAAGTATTAATGATAAGTTCTTTAAGCAGTTTGCAAATAGTTACTGCTTGCTTGTGTGTGAGAAGAACTTAAACTAGTTCAGGAATTCAACAGTTTATAATTGTATCCATCTTTTAAAAGCCTTTTTTTTTATTTCGGTAAAATAAGGATGTATGTATAATAGCATCAATTATTAATTTAGTTTCCTAAGTATAATAAAAGAGTGAAAACTTCATTTATGAAAGATATATTTTGGAAAGGTGAGATTTTTTTTTCTTCTATTTGTATGAAAGAGTGTACTGGCTACAAGCTATATGAAGAAAGTTACCTTTACCTCAACCAAAACTGGTACAAAACATGAGGCTTTGTCTTTCTCCAGAACCAAATTTTCCTGAACTACCTCATAAAGGACAGTAGCACAATATTCAGAAATAGAATGTTAGATACCTGCATGGATTACATTTATATTTTTTACAGTTTCTTGCTGATAAATTTGAAATTCAAATCCAATTTGAAGTAGAAACCAAAAGTTTACTTTAAATTCACGAATACCACCAACTTCTTACTAGATGCCTAGTAAAAATAACATTGATGTGGTTAATGCTAGATGAATGCATCTCTTCTGTGCCCATAGAAACTGATTTTCTATGCATTCTGAGATAATCTTCATGTAATGTTGCATGTGAAAAGCAGACCTCTCTTTTACTTACTTGTAATTACATCTTTCTTTTCCAGATGACACGAGAGCAGTATATATTAGCAACACAACAGAACAGCCTTCCAAGGACTGAACATCCTCAGTTTTACCCAGTAGGGATTTATGGATGGCGAAAGAGGTGCTTATACTTCTTTGTCCTTCTGCTGTTGGTTACCATGATTGTTAATTTAGCAATGACAATATGGATTTTGAAGGTTATGAATTTCACAGTGGTAAGTATTACAGTAACTTTATTACAGTACCGCATTTCTTCAAGTACTAACTTCTAGATTTTTCTTTCTCCTTTTCCATGTTATATAGATATCTTATAATTTTGGATGAAAAATCATATGTATTGCTTTAAATGTTACTTCAGATATTTATACTTTTATATATATTCTCCAGTGATTGGACCAGTGCCCTATGTATTCTGATATTTTTGGTTAATCTTATCTTCTGAATTTGTATCTAGATCTCAGATTTTTTTTTGTTTGCCCAGTCAAAAGTGTCTTGATGACTGCCCCAAGCATCTTTTTCATTTTGTCACCATTGAATAATAAGGAAGAGGAGTTTATTATATCTTTTCTGTATAGTATCTCTCTTACAAGGGAAGTGGGTTAGTTAGGTCAATTTATGGTGCCTTTTATAGTTGAGGTTTTTTTTGGTGGGGTTTTTTTTTGTTTGTTTGTTTTTTTCTTAGTATTTTTTAGTTTCCTGACAATTTGGGCTGTGTTTCACCTGGAACTTAGAGTAGGTGTTTTGGTGTTGATAGAGGGGTAGGTGGGTCCAAAAAGCACGTGCTTTAATGACTCAGTCTCTGGCTGGAATCTTTAATATCAGCAAAGTATTTCAGATGTGCGCTTGAAAGAACAGCTGCGTTCAGTGGAAGCTGTAGCTGAAGTGCATACTAGTTGGCAGCAGAGTAGTGTCTTTTTGTATATCAAAAGAAAAGATAGAACTCTACCGTTTAAAATAGCAGTGTTTCTGCTAGGATCAGTGCAGTCTTTCTGTATTTTAACCTTCATAATCCATATTTTCATGTAGTTAGTTATAAATTTCTAATTCCTAGGATCATAGCATATTACTGTTCTCCATTAGTTTATTGGAAATAAAGAAATAGCCAACAAAACCAGCATAAAAAATATGTCTAAAAATTGTTATGTATCTGTTGATGTTCGGTAATGCATTGGGTTATCTGAGACTGTGGTGAGATGTATTGTGAAAATATATTGGTTCTTATGAATTTGCCACTAATGGATGAATATGCTGAATTCATATTTTGACAACTGTTTGACTTTGAATATTCATGTACAGAAGAGTTTGTGAGGATCTTTGGGGGCTTGCCTTTTTTTAGAGGGGGCATTATTCCTTTTGATACTCTTTTTTCATTTTTTTTAGCACAATGTGATTTCAAAATAGGACATCCAAATATGTGTATTTTGTGTACTAGAATAATTGTTCATTTGTACTGGAAATATATTTAGGCACAACTGTTTTAAACGATTTTTAAATACAGATGTTTTAAAAAGCACAGATTTTTTCTTTGTTCAGAAGATTGCATTCCAATAGAATTTTTGAAAGTATTGTTTCCATATCTAGGAATTTTTTGACCTTCCACACTACAAGCTGTTATAGCACTATCCAGTTTAAATCTTGTAGATATGATCATGCAATTTAAAAAAAAAAAAACCAAAAGAGAAATTTCAAAATATTTTTCTTTCCTGCATATCAAAATTTATTAGAAAGTTAAAAGTTTATGGTGAATTAATAAATCAGTGCAGCAATCTAGTGCAGAAACCAGATTGCTGCAGCTTTTGTGAGCACCTTTTCCTTGATCATATTCAAATAAATTTTTTAAATTATATGCTGAAGAATCAGTTTCCTTCTACAGATTCATGGAATGGTAGTCTTACTTTGAGTAGTTAGTATTCACATTGGAGTCTCTGTATGCATTGAAAATTGGTTGCTAGAAGATTGTCATATTAAAAGATGAGTCACATTTTTATGCATATGTCCTCACATGCACATTTGAGCATGAGTGGGAGATTTGTATCAAGTCTGAAAGAGTCACATTCTTAGGGGTAGATGTTTGAGAGTAAATTAATTTAGTTCATAAATCTAAAGTTTATGTATTTAAAAAGGCAGTGGCTTTGAAATATATATTTATTTCTTCCATGTGCATGTATATATGTACAGATGTAAACTAAGAAATTTTATTTGTATAACTGGACAGTGATAGGAAATCAGAAGTGCAGCTAGAAACCAAAAGAGTATTTGCCCAAAAGAAGAATATAGCCATGGAAAAATAATTGCTGAAATTTGACTGCTTTGACATTTTGACATTATTTAAAATTATTTCCTGTTTTAGCACAAGCTGGTGTTGAGCTTTCTATAAAGACAATAGTAATTGCTCCACTTCAAGGGGTCACAAAGAGTCAGGCCATGGTTTGTCATTGCTGTCTGACAATTGCAACGCCGTTAATTTGTATTAGCTGTTGACTGTCTATTTTTAACTGTAAAGCCAGAGCCACTGACAATTTGGCATAATAAAAGCCTTTGTGTGATCAAGTTTCTAGTTGGAAAAGTTTTCTGAATATACTGACCTTGCACATAAAAGTCACATTCTGAATCTGAGCTAGTTATCCCATGCTCTTTTTATACTCAGAGAGGAGAAATAGGGTCGCCTGTATGGCTGTTCATCTCATAGTAAGATAGGCAACTTACATTTTTCTTAGGGACAAATGTTAAATAGTTTATCAAAGAAATAATTTTTTAAAAGTGGTTTATTTTCAGTTTTGTAACAACATAGTACAGGCAAGCTGTGCAAGTCTCCTTTTATCAGATTATGCAGTGTGACTAGGAAACATAGAGAAATGTTCAGGGATACAATCTCTTCTTCCAGTGTACAATATAAAAAACTTGAAAGGTAAATACAAGTTACAAACAATTGCCCTGATATATAATATATATCAGATGAGCAAAATGAAAAGTAATCTGTGTAGCAGAAGGGATATTAGATTTAGGAATCAAAGATATGGTAATCATTTCTGAAAGATATTTCCCCACTTAGTCTTACTGTCCTTTAATGTCTAGTCAAGTTCTGTTACTTTAGAAAGATGTGGCCAAGAAGGCCAATGGCATCTTGACCTGTATCAAGAATAGTGTGGCCAGCAAGACTCAGAACAGGATTATTTCTCTCTGCTTGGCACTGGTGATGTCACACCTTAAGTACTGCATTTAGTTTTGGGCCCCTCACTTCTTAAAGGACATTGAGGTGCTGGACCAAGTCCAGACACAGGCAACAGAACTGGCAAAGGGTCTAGAAAACATGTCTTATGAGGAGTGGCTGAGGGAGCTGGGATTGTGTGGCTTGACAGAGGCTCAAGGGGGAACCTCGTTGCTTTCTACAACTCCCTGGAAAGATGTTGTAGTGAGGTGGGAATTGTTTTCTTCTGCCATATCTCAAATGAAAGGATGATGAGAAATGGCCTTCAGCTGTGCCAGAGGAGGTTCAGATTAGATATTAGAATTTTTTATTTTTTTTTTTTCACTGAAAAAGTAGTTAGGCATTGAAATAAGTTGTCCAGGCAAGGTGTGAAGTCATCGTCTCTGGAAACGTTCAAGAGGCATCTGTATGTTGGACTTGGTGATATGGTTTAGAGGTGGTCATGGTGGTACTGGGTTGATGGTTGGACTGGATGAACTTGAAGGTCTGATTTTCAAAGGAGATATGCAACACATCTTGGATAAATCAAGCCAGGAACTAAAATCTATAACTTTTGCCAGTATATAAAATAATAGTCTTAGAGGACTTGAGATTCTTGGAACATTTATAATTTCCTTTCCTTGTACTAACCTTAGCACGGTTCACAGGTTCCCCCATGGAAATGTCTGTCTTTCACTTTCCATCAGGATGTAATTACCTCTCATTTAGTCTATGTTACATGTGTTTAATGAAGCTCAAAGCTGTTAGTTACTTTTTTCTGTCTGCACAATTACTATACTAGGGATTTCAGGAAGGATAGGACACTCAGTCATGACTTGGTACCATAGACACAGGGTAAAATATGAATGGTTTTTGTGTTTCTAACATCCTGGTTATTTCACATATGTAACAGATATGAATTTTAAAGGCTTGCAAGGAAAGAGATATTTTTTACTGTACCTGCACTCTTGTCATCCTGTATTTACATGGACCATAGCATAGGTAATTAGCTGATTTTTGTTTTTAAAGATCTAATCACTGCAGCATTGTTCTCTGATACAATCTTTATTTTGTATCATCTTTAAGTTATTCTAACCTCAACAGAACTATAATTTTATATAATTTATTCTTTGTATAGATGTTAATGAGTAAAGGGTATTGACACTCTGTTAATCTGATTAATTACTTTGTGAAAGAGTTACCATAAATTTTTGTTACTAGCCAAATAGCAGTGTAGCAATGCATGACTGAAAGTTTCCTGCACATATTTCAAATTAGCTTAGAAAGGAAATTCAAAGTATTCTTCTTATTGTTGTGACGTAACATTGTGAAATAACATGGAGCAATCAGCATAGAAGCCTAGGTCCAGCTTGCAGTGGGGGAGGCATTTAATAACAGCTTATTTCTACATTTTCTAGTAGGTGCACAGCTGGCATTGGTATTGACACTTACTTAATATTATGTTTTTCTCTTGCTTATTACATAACAGTGAAGTCTGGAGTTTACTAAAGCTGAAAAAATGCTAATATTAGAAAAAAATGCTCATGCAAACCACTTTAGTTCTTAGATCTCCCTTTGTGGCCTGCATCAGCCATATATAGCACCAAGTTATATTACTGGTTTTGATTGTACATCTGATTTTGTGTGTTTTCATGTTCTGATTACCCCTAAGAATCAATGTATGAAAAGCCTTATTTTGTGACCCCCTGTAAGAACACACCCATCCCTTTCAGATGTTTTCTCTTGCTGTAGTTACTTGCAGTGTTGCAGTCAGTTCTGACTGCTGTCCCGGCAGTGTTGTCTGTATTCATACATGTTAAGCTCCTCTTGCAAGTACTACCATGGGAATTACTTTTAAGATCAGGAACCAGACAGCTTATCATCTGGGCAGAGACAGTTATTTCTCCAGGGAATTTAGCTTTAGCTTCAGACATAAGCAGAGTGTAAAGCGCGGTTTGAATTTCCTGGCTGGAACGCCTGTGCTTCATGCCCACGACAGAACATACTCTCGTTGCTGGCTGCCTAGCTCTGGATTCACATTGTGTGGACAGCAGGTAGTTTTCAGGTGGAATGTCTGCTGGAAGATACACAAGCCAACTAAACATGATTTCATTGTTATGTGACAGCATATGTAATAAGGCAGATATATGCAACCCTTAATTCCTCCCTGTTTGAACCATTGCAGACTATCCCTATATTCCTTTACAAGTTTCAGTTTTACAGTTGGAAACTATCAGATTTGCAAAAATCTAAATCTGAATCATAATATTATATTGAAATTACTTATAGAGGCCAGTAAACGTTCTATTGTCCTGGTTGATGTGCAAGAATGTGGAAATCTTTCAAATATTTAACTTTCTGTCTTGGGACACACACACACACTCTTCTGATCTTAATACCCAATATGGAGACAACACTCATAATTTCTTTAAAAGTAAAATTTGTCCATTAAAGTTATAATTTGGTACTTAAAGTTTTAGTGGTACAGAACTAAAGCAGCTGTGTTCAATGCTTTTATCTAGACGTAGACCAAACTGTCTTGGCATACTGAAGAGAAACAAAATCTATTTGTAAAACTGTACTGTAGGAGTCATCATCCGTTTCTCAACAAGCACGACATGAAATGAACAGTTAGGTTTCCAAGTTTCTTTGGCCACCCATATGTCTTTATTAGATGGTTGAGACAGTATTTGGTTATCAGTTCAGGTGGTTCTGCTGATGTATGTGATGAAGGTAGTGTTTCCCCATGACAACTAATACAATATCAAGTAGAACTAACACAAGGGTCTTTCCCATTTCTTAGATTATTTTTGAGACATGTCAAATTCGTAGCAGGTTGGCATTTCAAATTTATGAAGTTCTGTAAATTTTGTACTTATCTCAAAAATAATTTTGTTTTGCAAACAGAAAGCTTCTTTCATTCGACAAAGGCAGCAGTTTGTTAGGTTTTGTATAAATATGAATAGCAGCAGTTGACAGATATTTAATAAATATTTCTGTCACATCTGCAGATTTAATTTACTTCAATGGCAATAATTTATTGTCAGTATTCTTTTTAAAACTGTGAAGTATCTCATTTTTTAAACTTGTTTTTCTGTTAACTAGGTAGAAAACTATTTCTCTAGATCCATCAGTATTTCAGCTTTCAAGAACTTTATATTTTGTTTTGGAGTTAATGCAAGAAAGCTCTTGTTTCTTTTTTGTTTGATTTTTGTAGTGACAAAGGTCCAGTCCAGAGCAGGCAATATCATTAATTTTTGATCATTAAGAGAGTTAGTCCGGATATGGGAGACCAGGGTTCAAGTTGTCTCCAATGTAGATCATGTCCCAGATAAGTGTTTTACTCATAGTTTATTAGTCCTTCTGATTTCTGATATTTCTTTTTAGTAGAGACATAACGTCTGTCTTACAATTTTTTTAATCTCAAATATTATATATATCATCCTTGTAACAAATTTTATTGAAAATTCCAATGAAAAAGCTGTATATTCCTCAGGAATATTTTCTGTGCAGATATATAATTCTTTTGAAAATTTGGCTTATAAATTATTTGAAAAAATGTTTAGAAAATCTAAAGCCAGCTATTAGAAATCAGACATATCCATACATGCACATGTATACATGTATGCACAGAGTCTTATTTATATAACTATATAACCCTTATGTTGCACTGGAAATCAGAAATTTCAGCTTCTTGAATGAACCCATCAATGCCATGAATAATTCAAAAACTTACTCGTAGAATGTCAGCAAATTAATCTTGCTATGAGTTAATTTTGCTTGCACTTTTTTATCCCATTTTTTAACGTTCATGTAAAAGCACAGTGTTATAGAGCTGGAGGGTGATATTTTGTAAAACTCATGTCCTCTTTCATTGTCAGTGCAGTAGGTAGGAACGAACTGATTTATTCTTACTCTCTTTTGACCAGTTCACATGTTTGCTGTCCTGAGCCCAATGAAAAACTCATTTGAAGTATTTCTAGTACCATTCATTTAAATCACTTTCTTATCTCATCTTGTATATGTACCTCCTGTATCATATAAATCCTTTCCTAGCCCTTGTGGAGAGAAAAAATGACAGTGTCAGTGCAAGCATGGTGTAGGTTGACTGTACAGTAATTAGTATAAAACCTGTTGTGTCACACTGGAATGGCAAAGTTTGTGATACATAAAACAATAGTTTGCATGAACAGTCAAGCCACTGTTAAACATATCTGGTTAGGTGTTTCCTAGTACTAGGCATCTCATGGAAAGCCATCTTTCTGTAAAAAGTAGAAAGGTGTTGCTTAAAACAACACTGTTTAATAGCACTTCTCAGCAAACACTAACCCCCTTGATTAATGTGCAGTTACATTATTGATTTTGTGTGTCTGAAAGCAGATTTTTATTTTATTTCTGAGACATGTATCTGTACATTTTGGGGTTTGTTTTTACAAATGATCTCTGATGAAGAAAGAATGGGATAAAATGAATTCCTCATTTTTGTATTTGTTTGATCATTCAGATTTAATGGCAGAGAACTAGTAAAGTTCCCAATAGAAAAAGGGAATTGCACCCTATACAGTCTTGTAAAAATGTGATTTAATTAATTGTAGAAAAATATAACCTATTTACACAATTGTTTAAGCAACTTCAACCTGACCTTGCAGTGGCTTTGGAAAATTGTACTGTAGTATCCAGGTCTTGACTTCATTAGGAAAAGTTGCCTGTAAAAAATATTTAATTTCTAGATGTGCATTGAGATCATAAAGAGGTATTTGCCTGTCCACCGTCACTTCTTGCTCATTTGTCTCATTCCTTTAGATTGGTTTCATTAAGTGTCAGGACTGACTTAGAGTCAGCTTAAGGGACCCAGGCATAACTTGTACCTTTATGCCATGTCAGCAGGCCAGCATTTCAAAAGTAGCTCGCCCCATGTTTCAAAGTGGGGGCAACATCTTCTACCATTCACTGGAGTGATTCTGATTGTGCATTAAACCATGACTGGTGCAACCTCTTATAAGGGTCTTAGCAGTCAGAAAAAGTCACAGAGGGTGGCTATAGAATGTACAGAAGAGAGCAACGACAGCTTAAATTCATGTGATAGATTAGATGAAAATCTGTATATATGTATATTTATGTATGTAGTTATGTATATATATATATATACATGTATATATTCAGTTTGCGGACATTTACTTTCTATGAAATAATCATGCGTTTAAGCTGAGTGAACAATGTTTACTAGACAGCTTATTCTTAATCATTCACTGTGTAAATAGGCTGGAACAAATATCTCAAAATTTTTTAAAAAATATTTGCTTTCATGAAAATTGAATTAATTTCCATTATAGGCTGTCTGTTCCCTTTCAATGTTACTCTAGCATGACATTAATGTTTGTAGAAAATGCGATTTTCAAGAGAATATGATATAAATATAATTTTGAATTCTTAAAGGCTTATTGAGTACGATAGTTCTGACACCTATATTTGTCCAAGTGCATAGCTTGAATAGCAGATATTTGAAAAATGTTGTTGATGTGCAGTCATTTTTAATGAGGGGGAAAAAGGAGGGGAAAAATTAATTTTCTATACTAGGGTCCCTGAAAATAATCAGCTGAATCATTACATGGAAAGAAAAGAAGGCTAATGCAGCAGCATATTTGTCTCAAGTGGAGGAATTAAATCAGACTGAGTTAATTTTATAGTTCAGGCCAAGCAGTAACATTTTGTAAGTTTATTTAGCAGTGATTAGAGAGTATCAAACCACTTGAACAAACTTTAGTTACTTAAAAGCACCAACAGTCTGTATGAATAATGAAGTGTGTCATTCTTATTTCCTTTTTGTTGTTGGGATTACTTATCTGAGTACAGATTGCAATAAAAAATTACATTCTCTGCTTGGAATACTGCTTTTATATGTACAAATCTTCCATCTTGAAATAAATACAAGTCTATGTACAGGAGCAGAATGTACTCATGTAAATCTAGCCTAAATTAGAGCTAGCACATTTAGGAATTATAATAAAAAAGAAACAGGAAGATAAGATAGAATACGTTGTGATAAATGTCTTATGTGGCAGAGTATTTCCTCCTTTTTCTTATAAGTCAGGATATTAAATGTGTGGTTGGAATTGCAGACAGGATTAAATGATGAATCAAATATTTCACTGATGCAGAAGCAAAGACATTTTTAAATAAAAAATGTGAATAAGGTATTTTTCTGTCCTGTGGCAAAGGAGGAGAAAAGTTTTAAAGACCTTTACCCAAAAGATACAACACTGATGAGGGTATCTTATTTATGCCTGACAAACACATTTTACTGTGTAAAAGAATCAAGGAATCAGTGCCAAGAAATCCAATAAAAGCAGATTATAAATGATATTGTCAGAGACAATGTAGAAGTAGTGGAACCACCACAAAACAGAAGTCAGTGTTGATGCACAGTCTTAAAACTCTTAATTGCAATATGAATTTGGCTGCCTTTTCTTTAAAAGGCTGGCCCATGGGAGCTTGCTCAGTGACTGTTCATTCAGGCAGCATGGTGCATACCCCGTCTGTCACATCAGTGTCCATCAGACAATAATGTAGTCATGACCATTTTACTGTGACATTAAGTACAACAAATTGTGCACAGCATTGTGTAAGATCTTAAGAGTTTTGAACTTATTGCATCTTATAAAACATAACAAACCCAAAAAAACCCCAGATACATATTTTAACATCTCTAATAGTGCAATGTGCATTTTTCTGATGCACAGATTTGTTTCTAATTATAGATGTTCATTTCTTCTCACCTCATTGACATCTTTTTATGTAGTAGAGCAACATCAAGAAATGGTTTCCCAAAGAGAAATTTCTGATTATTATGTTTACTTTTCATATTAACTTTAAGGCTCAGGTTTGTAACAGCAAGGATGTGCAAAAGGGTGAGAGATTTCTGTCTATGTCAACAAAACCTAATTGGAATAAGTATAAGAAGAATACAGGAGAAATTAATATACATTAACTTTGACTAATTCAAATTTTAACATGTCTTTCTTCTTATATACTAGGATGGCATAAGTCAAAAAAGGAAAACCAATCCTTTTTACAGAATGAAAATAAAAATTGCTATCGACTCTGCTCCGTTGAGATGATATTTTAATACTAAAGGCAGATGAAACCATATATATAGTTAGATAGAAATTTAAAAAATATATTCTTGGTAATCTTCAAATGATTTTTCTATGGCATTTTTTAGAGGTGGAGCTCTTTGTCATTTTCTTCATTGTAGTCAGGAATATACAACTCATATAAGCCATCTTTCTGGTGGCTTTCTGGGTCTGGTCAATGCTGCGTAGAAGTAAGAGAGGAGATAAATATCTATGTTAGTTTTATTGGATGAACGAGCAATCTGAAAGACACTTATTTTAAACAGTTTTTGTCACCTACTCTTCACATTTTTATTTATTTACCTAAAGATGAAAATAACTATTAAAAAATGTGTTTGTTTTTTACAGTAGTGAATTTAAAATAAAAATGCATGATGCAAACAGTTAACAATCAAAAGAAATTTTCTTGTGGATTTGTTCTGAAGCCTGATTGATATAAGCTTATGTGTATATAAACATTCAAACTTATTTTTTCTCAAGGGGGATGCAAACTATTTACATTTCAACTTCCTTAAAGTTTGTGTGGTTTTTTTGGTTCTTCAATAATTAAAATGCGAACTATAAAGAGAAAGGGTTGATTTTTAAGCTGAGTTCTACATTATCTTGCTCTTACTTTTGAATTTCATAAATGATTTGCAAAGTTACTTAAATTAAACCCTATCTACAGGATGCTACTGTGGAAATCCTTTTGTCATGATGTCAAAAAGGTCACACTCTTTTGTGGTACCTAAGCAGGACTTGTTGGACAGGAAAAAAGGGCAGAGTATGGCAACCCAAAGTCTCTGGCAGATATAAAACTTTGGCAGAATATGCTTGCTATAAACTCTCAGGTAATTTTTGATATTAAGCAGAAGTGTTCTGATCTGCAGTTCTTAATATGAACTGTGGAAAAATAAATATCCTGTTATGAATTGTTATCTGAGCTTCCTAACTGTCTAACTGTCTAAGGACTGTTATACTTCTGTTTTAAGATTTAATAAAGCTGTAACCTGGAGCTCGCCAAAGGTTAACAAAGCATTTACTTTTAAGAAAATAAAATTCAATGGCATATAAAGGCATTTAGTACTGTACAAATAAAAAAGTAGTTGTACTCTGAGGGGAAACATTAATGGACTTTGGATTCATGGTGTGTGTGAATAAAATTACTTCAGATTCCCTAAAGTTCGGTGAAAGCTGAGTCAAATGTAAAGTAAAAGTACAATAAAACACCTGATAATTCTTATACATTCTTAAAAATTCTGAACACATTTAAACCACTGCTTCAATGAATATGAAAATAAGTATAGATTGTACTGTAGGATACAATATGATCACAGGTTCTCAAAGGTATAACCTCAGTTGAAATATTCTGCAGACTACTACTCTTTGTTGACAGAATATCTCAGGAGTACATCTAACTAGTCCAGTCATATAAATATTTCACAATACTCTTTCCTAGTTAAATGAAATTTATTAGTAGAGTATTGTGAACATTTAGGAACCTTACAGTATATAAATTTACACACACACAAAAAAGATATTCCTAAATAGTTATTTTACATCAACTAATCTTTCTGTATTACAGAGAATATTTCCAAAACTCTTTATTTGACAACTTTGTAGCTTGAGCATTAATGCAGGGCATTAAAATCTCTCATTACCTGGTAGTTTACTCTGTTGAATGTGATTAGAAGTATTTCTATAAACTTTTTACACTTCTGTATGGTATTTTTATATGCTTTGGCCCTTGATATCTTTTATACACATAATATAAAAGATTCAAGTGTCAGATTAGCAGTTAATGGCTAGGTTTTCAAAAATAATTGGAAGTCAACCTTGCTGGCATGTATATTATTTGAAAAATACCATCCTGCAAAGCTTTATGCCTGTTGGTGTTGTAAATGCACCCTCTGGATTCATTCTATGTGAAATATTTCCTTACTGAGCACAGTATTTATTGTGTGTAGTACATATTCATCGTACGCTGAGTGGACTCAGGAAAATACCAGCTGTAGGGTAAACAAATACTCTGCTATAGGGGGTGTTGAAGAGCACTATGTTCATGCAGGCTCTAAAACCTCAAAGCATGATTCTGGAAGTACTGATTCTCGTGAAGGTAGAGCAGTAAAATGTGCAAACAAATAATTTTTGTGACTGGGCAGGAGAGTGAAGTTCAGGAATTGTACATTAGAGGTGTATGTGAGGCACACAAGTCTTTCACCTTCCTTTTCATTTAGTGACAATTAGAAGTACAAATGACAGGGCAAGTCCAGGAAAATAAGACAGGTAGGTAAAGGTGTCCATATAGAGGGGAAGCTGGCTAAAATGAGCTACAGAGAAGAGACAGATGTTCAGGTGACGAGTTCTGAAAAACTGGGAAAAAGAAAAACGTTACTCTGACAGCATCATCTGTAGTTAGTCTGTGGAGCACTTTACCACATAATGTAGATGCTAAAAAATTTGCAATATTTGAGAATTCAATGGGCAAATACATTAAAGGAAAATGTACTGAAAAGCTATCAAAATTGCCAAAGAGATTAAACAAAACAACAACAGCAAAAAGGCCTTTATCTGAATATCCTATTTTAATATTTTTGTGTCTGATGCTATTGAAAATGAGATACTGGGGTTGACTTTTGGTTTCACACAGAATGGCCATACTTACGATTTTATGAAAGCAGTGCTGAGGACATGGTTCTCAGTTTATATATTATATTGATAAACCAATGATTTGTATTGTGTATTTCAATAAATCATGGTGTGCAGTCAAATTTGAAATTTAAGGATTACGTTTAGTCAATAGAACTAAATGGTTTAGTCCTGATCCCAGAAAATCAGAAGTTAAATATGACCTTTACTTCCTCCTATAAATGGGTAAGAAAATAAGGGGTATGCTGGATAGCAGTGTTGTAGCACAGCAGAAAACCACTAAACTAATATCTTGTCAAACTAAATTCTGGATTTGGATCTGTAAATTATTGCTCTCTGTCATAAAAGTGTGACTTTAGTTTACTATACTATTTGCAAGTGATGTCTGCTTTCATATAATTTTACAAACAGTTTAAGATAAATTCTGAAGAGATGGTAAAAAGAACAGTGCAAACTCTTGGAATACCAGTTTATGAATATATTTAGGATACTATCTAAGTTAGAATTTCAAAGAGTTTTTCCTTCACATTTACAAATTTAACTATGTATTGGTTGTATAAATTCCAAAAAAACCTCATTAAAATGTCTTCTGTATTGTCTTGATTAGTTGTTTCAGTTTTTTACTTTGGCTTCAGATAATACCTTAGGCAACACAGTGTTTCACTTGTGTAAATTTGTCAAGCAAAATGTTATGAATGTTTTTTTATAAATAATTTGTTTCAATTTACTAGAATGGATTAAACCCACTTCAAATTACTGAAAAATAATCCCTATACCTAGGTTAATTTCTGTGCTTATTCTCAGATCTCTCTCTCTGTCCCTCTGAGACATCTACAAGGAAGAGGCCACTATATAGGTAGCTGAGATAATGTAGATTTACTTTTTAAAAATTTCTTAATTGCTGTTTATGACTTAAATTTAGAGAAGCAAAAACATGTTTCAGCTATCTCTGTCTTCCTAGAATTCATTATGGATCTATTCCATTCTGGTGTATAAGTGAAAGCCCTTGTGTTTCCATATGTGTGTATGAAACATACCTGTGTGCACAGGTACCCATGGGAATCATGGACAGCCTTTCTTATGCTGGCTGCATTTTAATACTCATCTGTTGTTTGCCCTCTGACCTTGATCAAGTCATTGTACAAGCAAGGATTTCCAGAAGCTTGACCATACATTCAGATTTGAATATTATTTAGGATCTAGCTACAGAAAGATAATATAATGGGTGTTTTAATTGACTTTGCTCATGTGGTTGGAATTGATTAATCTCTTTGAAATGGAGTATTGTCACAGAATGATGGAATATTTTTCATAGTTAATTTTGAAACTAACAATATTTGAAAAAAAGTGCACCTGCAATTATTTTTTTATAGAATGGAAGTTTTTATTTGACTATCAGCTGACAAAAATGAAAAATGCCATAATCTCTGTTTGACACACAGGCAGGTTAGAGGTATGGTGGCAGTATTACTGATATCTGTGGTAGTCATTTTCCAAAACTACCTAGAAACTGAAAAACACTCAGTATAAGAGACAAAACAACCTTTCCAATTTAAATTTAATGTAAAGTGAAAGCAGAAAAGCCTTGCATATTTTCAGTAAGTATTTTTTTTGTTGTTATTTGACAAAAATGATCTTTATATTGAGTGCTCCAACATTTTCCTGTTTTTCATTAGATTTCTTTGGAAAGCAGAAGAAATCTATATGCCAGTATAAAAGCAGACTTCTAAGGTCTATCAAATTCTTAAAAGTACACAAGTCAGCAAAAACTTCATGAAACTTCAGGCAATGACATAATAAGAAAAATTATGTTTCTTTTTTTTCACTTTTATAAGTGAATCATAGAATCATCATAGAATAGTTTGGGCTGGAAGGGACTTTGATCATCTAATTCCAACCCCACTGCCATGGGCAGGGGCACACTCAACTAGACCAGGTTGCTCAAAGCCCCATCTGACCTGGCCTTGAACAGGGATGAGGCATCTGCAGCTTCTATGGGCAGCCGTTTCCAGTGCCTCACCACCCTCAGAGTAAAAAATCTTTCCCTCATATCTAATCTAAACCTCCTGTCCTTCAATTTGAACTCATTTCCCTTTGTTTTGTCACTATGTGCTCTTGTAAATAGTCTCTTTCCATCTTTCTTATAAGTTCCCTTCAGACACAGGAAGGACTCAATTAGGTCATCCTGAAGCCTTCTCTTTTCCAAGCTGAACAATCCCAATTCTCTCAGCCTTTCCTTGCAGAAGAGGTGTTCCATCCCTCTGATCAACTTGGTGCCCCTCCTCTGGAACAAGTGTTAATTGTGTTCCTATTTTTCCCCAGTCCATTGTCTTCATCAATATCAGTTGTAGTTGTCAAATCACCCCATGTGGTTATCACCATATAAGTGATATTACTTGCATGTTACTTGAATGTAGCCATATTGTAGTGATGAGCATGGGGAGAGAAACTCCAAGAAATAAAATGGTTTAACTACTCTGATTTTATGTCAGTGGAATTATTCATATAGCTGTACTTCAGAACTGGTTGTGTGTATTGGAATTTCCTTGTGCTGCAAAGTGAAAGTTAAAGGGTATACAGGAAAGGACGTATCAGTGAGGGAGGAAGAAATAGGAGGCAGAAGAAAGGACTAATCAAATGCGGCAAAATTATGAGATTAAAAAAGTATTATGAGATGGAAAAATTGAAATAAAGAAAAAAAACCATTTGTGTTTTATATAAAAGACATTTCTTAGCTAATAGATGTATTAGCCTCAGGCAGCAATACATTTTAAAAATTAAAAACAATACATAATTTTTAGATCACTAAGATTAAAGTGGTGACAGCACTAGCAGATATGATATATTGCAGAGAAGTGTTCTAGTCTTCTGAATAAATCATTGGACAATGACTCTGAAAATCAGAGTTTGATTTTTACCACTCTTTGTAGTTGCCTAGATGTGAATATTAATGTTTTATTACTTCTAAATGGAAGTTGTTGGAAAACCGACTTGAATGAGAGCAGCCCTGAGAAGGATGTGGGGATTCAGGTAGCTGAGAAGTTTAACATGACCCAGCAGGGTGCAGCTCAGAGAGCCAACTGTATCCTAACTGCATGAAAAGGAATGTGGCTGGCAGGTTCAGGAGGTGATTCTCTCCACCTAGTCCAGTCTTGTGAGACCCCACCTGGAGTACTGGTACAAGTATCTAATTTTTTTTTATTTCTGGAATTTGTTAGTCTTGCTAGTAATACACTATCTTTAAATAAACATTGTCATTAAAAAATGTTTGTCTGGTAGTAATCAGCTTATTTATGGAAACAAGATTTTTGATATATAGTTTTGGAAGGGAAAGAAAAAGGAAATGAGAGTCAAGAAAAATTTGTGGATAGAGCAAGCAACAGAAAAAATACAGAGAAAAGACATGAAAGTCAGAACAAAACCACCAGCTGTACTCATTTTTTTTAAGTGTCTATGCAAGACTATTCAAATTTTACAAGAACAGGAATGTACTCTGAAGTATGCCTAAAACTAGGTTCTTAGAGTGATTCTGGCATTTTATTCATGTGGAGCTATACTGAATATACTTTATTACCCTTCAGTGGAAATAGGCACTTGGTTTATTTTCTCTAAAAATATTTGCTAGAGGAACTATAAATCTATTCTTAAAAATTATGATTACCTTTCACATCACTGGAAGATAAATTCTAGCATATTTAGCAATATCAGCAAGGTGTTATTTATGCAGGTGTGAGTTTTCACAGTGCCACTATAGATACATCATGTTTGTGTTAGCAGAGAGGCACAAAGTACATGGCACATTCACTTTTATATGATTTATATGTTTTAATGTATCTTGAAATATTTAAGTATGCTAAAAGTGCTTGAAATATCTAGAAGGTACTCATTAGTTTCCCCTTTATTACTTTGTTCAATTAATGGAGGGCTATAAATTTTATATTAATTTAGAAATGCTTTTGGCCTCTAATGATTATGATCTTTTGTGATGTGGTAGTGACATTAAATAAACACAATTGCTCGTTGCTGGAATTCTTCCAGAAATATTTATTACTTACAATAAAACTGTCTCTGAACTCCATAATGATACTATAAAAATTACAGTACCAGGACAGAAAGGCCTTTAGGAAGAAATGGTTCCAGGCTCATACTAAGGGAGAACAATATAAGCTGAGTCTTGAAAATGAGAAAAGAGAAAGTAAGGAAAGGAGGGAAAGAGAGAGAAAAGAAAAAAAAAAAACATATTTTCAATGCAAATTAGGTTGGCACTTTCTAGTTGTTGATCTGAGACTCATGACCTGGGTATAGGTAGCTAAATAAACTCAAAGGAGTATAATTGGTGAGCTAAAATATAGGTAAAAGGTGATGGATTAGCATAAAATTATTGACCCTGACAGCCCTGAATTTGCCAGGGAAAATTGGTGTGAAGTTAGGAACAGATGCTGAACAATATGGCACATCTGATTTCATGCTGCTTGTGCAAGCTGACCCCTGGCATTCTGAGTGAGGTCAAAAGATTTCTGAAATTTCAGTGAACAAGGACTATGGACATGGAGGTTGACAGCTCAACTCAGGTGTGTGTTTTGCCTTTCAGCAAATGTCTGGTGATCGTGGGTTTAAATAAAATCTAAGGCTCAGTAGAGAATGCCTGAAGTGCTAGTTGTGGTAGAATTTTGCTGCTTTTAAAGATGTGTTATATGTGTTGTAAATTATTCTTAATCTATTCTTATTCTCTTCATTTGAAGGATAGAAACTGCTTCTGAAAGGTATTCTCACTATTGAAAACTGATTCCTACAAAACAACTTGTAATGCACAGTTTAGGAAAGGATATACAGAACTAAACTACTAGTTTAGCTAGAATCACATTTATTACTTGAAGTACTATTTTTATTTTTTTAATTGCATAGGAAAAATAAAGATTCATCCAAATAAAGGTCCAATTTTCATTTAAAACTTTAAAAACTGTTTTCTCTGTCTCAATAATCTACATGCTGATTTTTAACATTTAAATATTGTTACTTACAACAAACCCTTTGCTGTTTAGAATTTAGCTGTTAACAGAGATATTTGTCTCTAGCACTTTTGTCTCTCATGCATTTTTGCTACAGATATGGAGAAAGGAAGTTAAGATAATTGATAGAGAAATATTCAAAACCTCTGTTTCTCCATGACCTTCACTAAAACTAATATTGGTGGGATAAATCGCTTGATGACATAATTATCACAAATCAGACCCAAGTTCGCTATCTTATTTCTGACAGCAGCAAATAACACTTGTGTAGGAAACAATGTAGACCAGAGCAAGTGTAAAGTAGTCCTTCCCTGCTCTCCCATCTCATGGATTCAAGGTTCCAAGATTTTTAGGGCTAGGTGATAGCATTATGGCAGAATTGAGTTAGAGAAGTACAACAAAGGTTTAACACTGTCACCCATAGTGCAATAGAAAGAAGACAAAATTGTCTCTAACCCCTGGCATGATAAAACTTTCTTAGATTCTGAAATATCCTTTGATCACCCCTGGTACTTCTTCCAGATAATGCTGTCATTTGTAAATAGGATATTAATGCCAAAGTTCCTAATTCATTGAAGGTTTCATCTGGCTCATAAATATGACTGTGGCTTCCTTCTGTTAAGTACCACACCACTTTTTGTGATGAGGTAAAATACTATAATCAATATCAAAATGAAAATTTGGGTTTTCAAAGCATCAAATCAAATAATCCATCAAAGTCCAAGTTCTACCCACATTTATAAAATTACAGGTTAAAATTAAATTAATGCTATATGCAGCTCTGTAAGAATCAGAACAGAACTCAAACTCTGGATCAGAAAACTACTTTTAATACTGAGAATTTAAAGGAAAGAGAAAACAATTGCCTAAGATACTGTGTTTAATTTCTTTTTTTTTTTAAACTGTGACTGAAATCCTCAAGGCAGTGTTGGTCATCCTAGACTATCATACTCATAAAAGAAGGCAAAGTATCCACTATCATTTTGGACCACCTTTTTTCTTAATTCGAACAGTATGATTATCAAACTTAGGTTGGAAAGATGAGCTGGAAGCAGGGTTCTTTGCCATGACCAGGAAGGTTTCTGTGGCAGTGGTGCTGGAATTGTGACAGTTTATTATTGCTTGTTTAGAGTTTTTTTTCTGAAAAGCAAATTGACAGAATATCAATATATTTGAGAACAACAAATCAGAAAATAGTTTCTAAGCAAGTTTGTTGGGGTTTGTTTTAGGATAGTACGTCTTCTCCTTCCCATAATTTCTTTGGCTTTTGACTTCTTGAAATAATTAGTCTTACTAATTATTTCCTTCAAGATAAAAGACCCAAATATTTATGAATCTTAAACTGAAATACAAGAGTAGGAAGTAAAACTCTTCATTATCTTTCCTGAAGTTGAAAGCTAATTTTCACTGAAGTAGTCTGAGAGAAATTGTCAGTAAATACTCAATGAAGTGTTACTACTCTGCATGTTCTGCATTAATCATATGGAAGAATAATTAGTCAGTAGATAATGATTTCAGTTTCACATCAGTTAAGAATTATACAGGGTTATGAGAAACTGCAGGAGCATTAAACTCATTACAGTGTGGAATATCACAATTTTAGATATAATTTCACATGTATAGATGTATAACAAACATACTAACTGAACTGCTCAGACTCAGCAATGCGGTTTTTCTTGATCCTTTGAGAAATAATCTGTTGAAAATATATTTCAGCCAGGTCAATAAACATGTCTTCTGAATGCGTTTTCAATATAAGTAAAATTTTATGAACAATAAAGATTAATATATTAATAGATCAATGTAATCTGAATAGATCTGATAGAGATTTTATGATTGATTTTCTTGAAACAAGCTACAGGACTGTCAGACATGAGCGGAACAAAAATTTTGTTCTGGACTGGAAATAGCATGTAGGAAATGACTGTTACCTTTTGCAAAGGATTCAGGCAGCCTCTCTGTCTCAGAAAGTTTAAAAACCTGGATGTGGTGACAAACATTGTTTGAGAGGTTTATTTGTTTACACAGACAGATTTATAAATAAAAAAGCTAATTAGGTAATAAAAAGGATTCACATAGACCAACAACAATTTTAGCATTTTGTATACAATCCAAGGTAGTAAATATGGTACAAAAGGCTAACTCCTGTTTAGTCTTAATTTTTTATCGTAGATGGCTAATTTCAGGCCTGGTGATTTAGTTAATGATAATTATTTTTAAAATTGTGACAGAGTATTACTGTTTTGGATATATATTGAGTATTTGCTGAAAAAGATAAAACTATCACAAAGTCTGCAGTATTTATTTTAACAGCCTTCACAATGATCCAAATAACAGTATGCATCCTCAAGAAAGGATTATAGCTTTTTCTTGTGAAATTTCCAGCATCTTTGGAGAGCATCTTGCTAATGGAAGTACGTTGGCACCTTTGACTGTGTACTTCATTAACACATTATGGTGTTTCATCACCATGGCATGAGCATGGTGATGAAAAATCCTTTCTAGTACTGGGAAAGTTGATGCATATTAAGTGCATTACACAGGATCATTTTGTTTTGTTTTGTTTTTTCCCCAATGGTTATGTCTGGGATTTGAGGACATTGAAAAGCAGGTGATTTGAGGCACTCTGTTGTGTTTTTAAAATCTACTAGCACATCCTCTTTTGGGATAGCCATTCTTAGCAATACAAACATGTTAAGACAAAAGCAATGTGTATTAATAATCAAGCAAAACTCTTCTGCATTCAAATCACTCAGGGTTTGCTCTTTATATGCTCTACTTTCTTAAAGCTGAAGTGAGACAATAACAGGTACTTGCAGTGACTCAATCTTAATTTAATGTTAGAGACTATGGATTATGACACACCTTGTCCCTAAACTGTCAGGCTAAAGTTATGTTGCAAAATATTTGTTTATTTTCTATTGAAAAAATGAAATTTTTCAGTAAGAAAAATATATTCTCCCATTGTATGGGGAGAATATTGTATATATAGTATAATTAGTATCATTCTTACACATGCACTAGATAATGGAAAATACATTGTACAGTTATGACAGGGAAATTTTGTTTATCAGATCAGATACTCAGATATTCCATGTTTCAAAATAAATTCATATGGACAATAAAGAACAGAAAATCTCATGGAGCACTAGGAAAATATTTTTCCCAAAATAGTTATTCTATTTCTGACCTTTTTTCTGCTCCTTAATTCTAAATGGATACTTGTAAAATATCTTCAGCAAATAAACCTTGGAACTAAAACCAGCAGCACTAAAAATACAGAAAAAAATGAAGTCAGTGAAAGTAGTGGGTTTATGACACATTATAATTTTCCTAACATCTCTATCTCAGATGACCCGTAATTTTCCATGGGTAATAACTAGCTTTCTCTCTCTTGCTGTTTCTCCAAAGCTTATTCGTTTGCTAATAATTCCTCTTCTCCATGAGTGCCAACCACACTTATCTCTCACATTACCTAGCCAATTAATGTAATTAAGTTAGAGTCAAAGCAGTTGTACTCAATTTGGGTTTTCTTTTGTTTCAGTGTGTGAGTTTATCCCTTTAACTACCAGTTAGGCTAATAAGTGATAATACTTTTTCTTGTATCTCTGCCTTCTGACTTCCAGATAGTTACTTCTGATATTTTTCATATGTCGTGGAGGAAAGGTGTTGAGAAGATGATTAACACTTGCATGTGATCACTGTGAACATTCATTGATTCTGCCAAATGATCAGAATGTAAATACAGGGGAGAGCCACAAGATAAGAGATATAGTAGCAATAGTGGTTTGTGAAGTTCCTGTCCAAAATTTGTAGTCATTACCATTTTAGTATTACAGTTGAATTTTTGCATCACTAAATGACTGAAATAAACTGTTAAAAAGAAGCACAGTTTGCCAGGGAATACAGTTGATAGAGGTGAACTGTGACTAGGGAGTCAGGAAAGTTACTCCTTCAGGCTGCCTGTATTGCTGTATTGCTTCTTGCTGGGTTACAACCAACCAGTTGTCCTCTGGGGGTTACTTACAGTAATCTCCAGGAAAAACAAATTTGTTAAAAGCAGAATCAATTTTATAAGCACAGATTTATGCTTTTTATTTGGATTTAACATCATGTTGGTCACAGAAATTCCCCTGTGCCATTACTACTCTTTCTCACTAGATGAAAAACTTAGCCTTATCACATAAACACAAGCTGTTTAATTCCCAGGCTTATATGAAAAATAATTCAATCAAAATAATTTTTGATTTTATATTTTTCCGTTTGTGTGTCTTGTTTTTCACACTGTGCTGTAACCTGACACATTATTTTCTGATTACTCATGAAGAAGACTATCCAACTTCATTTACCAGGCATTAAGTTTAAAGGAAGAAAAACGAAAGAGTAATGAAATTACAGTAAAAGAATGGAAAGTTGAGGTTGTCAGAAGACTAGAGGAACGTTCAGAAGGTGTCAGCAAGGAATGCAGGAATAAAGATCTATTACATAATCTTATTGTATAGAAAATTCACTAAGTCATGGGCAAATCTCTGCTGCTATGGAAACTGTTTTCTGGATAGTCATAGAATCAGTGCACTGAAGTGATTACAAGTGGGGAAATACATGTGAAATACAATATTAAACTTCCTTTTGAAATACTGAAAATATCTAGAGAGAAAAATTGATTTCAGTAAATGAGGACAATGGAGTAAATATTTTGTGATTTTATAAACTTTTCTTGTTTCCCATGGAAATAAAAATAAACTTTTCACCATTTTTTAAGAACTATCCTGTAGTCTGGCACTGAAACTGCAATTATGGGATGTAGCAGACAAAGATCAAAGGATGTAATACAGCAGCTTGAAAGTGTTTGATCATGCATTCCAGGACTTCTGAACAAATCTTTATGAATTAGAAGTCAGCACTTTTCTAATATATTTTGTAGTAACCTTGTAAATTAGTATTTTCATTGGAAAAGTTTATTACTTGAAAATTTTTCAGTTACCTGAATAATGACAAAAAAATGTATGAGTTAATGGGGTGTACTTCTTGGGTTTACATTAATGGAACATATAATATCATTTCACAATTTTCTTTATGAGAATTTGTCTTTATTTTTTTAGTTTCATCAACAGAGAAGCTTACTATAGTGAATCCTCAGATTTGAAATTATCTCTGATTTTAATTTATTTTTAAATGAGATATTCTTCATGTAGTATTGCTTACAATTTTTACTTGCTGTTTTGTGAGTTGTCTATATGCAGTCTATTCTGGTAGTGGCCGTGGCTCTCAGTTCATGACCCGCTGTAGGCGCTCAAACAAAAGCTCAGTGCCCAAATACATTTTAAATCCCAATCCACCTTTTCTTTCAGAGTAACAAACTACAGGCAAAGTTGTAATACTTTTTTTGTTTGCTGGGAAGGCATATCCCAACTTAAATGTTTTTAAACTGGCATATAGGTGAAGAGACTGCACTGATCACAATTATTTAATCCTAAAGTTTTTGTTTCAATGTATGAACACAGTCCTGCAAAAACAACCACTTTAGCTCTTCTCTCATGTTCTCTTACCGCTGTAATAAGTCCATTGTGCTTGTCACAGTATCTGGATAGCACTCGCAGGTGGGGTGGGGGACAGTGTCAAACTGCCTTTCTGCTGCCATGGACTGTTGTATCAGGTCACTCTTCTCTCAGGACTGCAGTCTGAAACTGGTGGGCTCATAACTTCTTAGACACTTGTAAACCTCTTGGTTCTCTTGGTTTTATTAAAAAGAGTAATGTAGCTTCTGCATTGTACCCTAGTGCCAGGACAGGAAGTCTGAAGCAGCCCTTTTCACATATTCTCTCCTTTCTTCCACTACACATTCCATCAACACAGTAGACTAGCTCTACAGTTCTGATGTTATTATTTTGTTCCTTGGTTTTTGGGTTTTTTTGTTTTTATTTTGTTTTTGTTTGGTTTTGTTTTTTTTCATTGGGACACAGAATCAAGAAGTGTAAGAAATGATCAGGAAATTTGGCTATTTTCATTTTTGTATCTGGGGGATTTTTGTTTTTGTTTGTTTTCTTTTGGAGTTTTTTGTTGTTGTTTTTGTTTTGTTTTGTTTTGAGCTCTACTCATTTTCCCAATGGTAAAGGTCTGGGAGAAAAAAATAGGAGGAAGTAGAACTGCAACTGCTGCTGCAGGTTTCATTTTGTGAGATCACATCTTGAGCCAGTGTAAGTCAGTGCTGCATTTTTAAAGTTTTTCAAGATATTGCAAACTTAATAGAAGGTTTACAGCAAAAAGGGAAAAACAAATGGCTTACTGTTCTCTACTAGGAGTAAGGTTGTAAAGCTGCCATCTTACTACACTGTAGTTTCCTTTTTTTTCAGGCTATTTTGTGATGTTAGACTGCTCATTTGCGACTCTGAAAATTACTTTGGGACACCAATTCTGCTTAGACGGAACAGTAGTCTCTTTGATGCGGTTTTTATGAAGTCTCTTCATTCTGCTCTACCTGAATCCTTCTATCCACCCAGACCTAGTGATGCATTTGAGATTAACCCTTTATGAAGAGATTCAGGGTCCTCTGTATCCCTATGAACAGCAAGGAATTCTGAGACTGCAGAGGGAGCAAGTGGGGTGGATCTGTGTCTCTCTTCAGAGGTATTGTTTAGTTTGACACTACCCTGAAATGGAATCTCTGAAGTGGGATCTGTAACTCTGGGTAAAAGAACATGCTTATATTCAAAAGTCTGTACAAATTCAGTTGTATAAGGAATGTATTCTGTGCAAAGAAATGAAGTAAGCATCTTTCAGTCAATAATTGATGGAGACAAAGCATGATCAGGAAACTTCTGCAGAAGCTAAAAATAATTCAATGCTATAGCATTGGCTGAAATTGTTTAAGAATTTTTGAGAAAACATTCCATTTCCCTATGGCAAAAGAATTCAGTACTATAACTAAGTTTTAAATTTAAGTTTTATTGGAAGACCAAAAAGAAGTGACTTCAGCCTAAATGTTTTAGTATAAATTCTTTCATTATTTCCAGTGTCAACTGTGCTTCATTAAACAGTGAAAAGGATGATAAGATTTGATCCTAAAATTTATTAGTAACTTAAGGAAGGAGGATACCCTAAGATTTGAGAGTTTCATTTTTTTTAATGATTTTGCTGTAACTGTTTTTCAGCATATGCAATTTATGCAGCAATTACCTAGTAATGCTGGAGAATTAAACAGTCGTAAATAGTTAAACAGTCATAATAGTCCAGTTAAACAGTCATAAATAGTGATGCACAAGGTGCAATAAAATAATAAGTGTCTTACAGAGAAGTAGTACCACCCTTTCTTTGGCAATGCTGTGTGATTGTTACTTTTGAAATGGAAGTATCTGACATTGTCAGTGCTTTTTGACAATTTGGCAGACCGTGTCTATATCAACTTAGAAGTGTTTACCTGGATTCATTGAAAGCTGCACACTTAAAATCCCTAACAATTAACATCTTATTTGAGAAGAATTTGCAATTAGAGCATTACACTGCACCTAAACAACAGTTGATTCAAAAATATTGTTATTTGCTTTGATTATATGATATGTATTTGATATAATTATTTTTCTTTACTGTTGTTGACCCTTTCTATGCTTACATTTAAAGCATGATATGAAAGTAAGCATTACGTTTAAAAAGTAGGAAGTGTTTACTGTCACTTACAGGCCATTGAAATTTCTCAAGTTTATGAACCTCTCTGTGAGCTCTTTGCAGACTTCCTGCATCAACATCCTTGATGATCTATTGATTAATTTTTCTGAACATTCACAAAGTGCTCAAGAATATTAGTCAACCTCTAGCAGGTTGTAAAATACAACTAGGAAAGGTGGCCTCCGTTATCCCTTTGGAATCCAAGTATTTTTTTTATTATTTTGCTGTATGTTTGAAAAAGGATTTTTTTGTCAATAACTTTTTCATTTGTATTTTCCTTTCAGAAGTATATGCTACTACTTTCTATACATTCAGATACTTATTTACAGAGATTTAACCTACTAACATAGGCTTGATTGTACTGTCCAAATTAATGTTCTCCCTGCACAGCTCTGAAAGTACATTAGCATATTCTAGATCTAATGTAAGAGCATGTACAGAATCTCTTCACTGTTCAGACAGTCCAGTTTATTACTGGGCTCTGACATATCATTCTGTCTATGTGAATAACAGCAGAAGATTAAATTTTCAGATTTTCAGTATAATGGCTACTAGGCAAAAAGTTTGGCATTCATTGATTGATTTTAATGCCCTGTGGATATGCTGCTTAGTCATATGAGATTGTTTATCAGTGTTGCTTCTCTTAAGTTTCCCCCTTGACTGTTCTGATGGTACTGATAGTTTGCCTAATTTTCCACTAATTTTACAGTTCACTAATCCAGTCCACATGTACTTTTTTGGCTGCCAAGATCTAAAAGCTTTGTTAAAATCAAGATAAGTTACATCATCTACTCTCCCTTCCATTTACAGAACTGTTCATTTGATTATAGAAACAATTACTTTAATCAAATGTGATTTGCTAAATCACCCCTTTGTTCTGTAGTTGGAATATTAAATAGTGTCAGATACAAATCAGTTTAACACCATATTTAAAATATTCATGGTGAAATCTGAGAATAGTTTGAGTTGGAAGGACCTTAAAGGCCAGGTTGGATGGGACTTTGAGCAACATGATATAGTGGAAGGTGTTCCTGCCTGCGGCAGGAGAGTTAGAATATAGATTTCTTTTCAAACTAGAATTGGAAAATGCATTTATAGCTAGCATTGTTATAAAAGCACACGACTGTAAAAATATATGAGAAGAAAAATCCAAAAGTAGAAATGAGTGGTATTTTCAGTCTTGATTCATCCTTACTCTTACAAAATATATAGAAGACATCCTGTCCCTTCTTTACCTTGTCAAATTATACTCTTGCACACCATTCTAGTGCAAATGGTAGAAGAGAAGGGGAAAGGGAAAAAAAAAAAGACACTTGCAGACTAACTATGTCTGAAAGTATCAAATCCAAAATAAAAACATTTTCTTTTCCTTATAGGTTTGTCTGTCTCTAATCCCAAAAATTAAACTCAGGTTAAACTGCAGTGCAGTTTGAATGATAAGTCAATCCTACAGTAAGTGCTAGTCACCCTGACCAGAAAACAGGAATTGTGATCCACCACTAGAAGCCAACTTTGCATTTAACCTATCTGTTATAGATGTCTTATGATAGTTACACAGATGACATCAGTGCAAATAGGTAAAATGGGAATATGAATGGGTTATTTTTCCTGTAGTGGTATAAGTTATTGTTATCCAGATTGCCAGTCAAAGAATTTAGTAGGGATTGTGCAATACGAAAGTGTTGATATTAAAGTTGCTTTAGCAGGAAACAGATGGTCCAGGTTTTTATCAGCTCTGCAGTTTAGATCATTAGTGTAACTGCAGTAAAAAAAGAGTCTTTGTAATGTCAGTGCAATTTACTTCATTACTCCTGGGTAAGTCACTCTTGTTAAAATCGTAAAAGAAAAACATTTGTATGTGTGTGTTTTTGTATGGGAGACTATATTAGTTGCTGGTGCAATTGCTACATCAAACACTAAGAGGAATATTAAAAACAAGTCGCAGAAAAAGGCCTGGTTTGGATACTAGGTAGAATCAAAGCATCTTGTGGTCAGATCAGAGGAGAAAAATGAATATCAAAAATACTCAGTCTTGAGTGAATGAACCTAACTTACTGTTTTTACCACCAAAGAAATCTTGAATAGAGCAAATGATTTGCAGTATCACTATACAGAGATTCATGTGGCTATTAAATGATCTTAAAAGATAAGACAAAATATTTGGTGCCCATATAATGTTAGTCATTTACTGAATGAATCCAGCAACATGACATCATATACAAGTTACGGCAAAAACTACCTGCTATGGCATTTTATAGAATGAATGGAAACAATATGAATTTTCAGTCTCTTTGCACACTTACATGGCACTAAAGATTGCCATAGGGAGAATGTTTTCTGTATCACTACTAAATAAATAGATATTTATTGCATCATGTGAATATATCAGTTACTTAGAAATTGTGCTTAAATGCTGATTATTCAGTATTCATAAGGGAGAATTTACGTTCTGTTGTTGCCTTAGGCAGAAATTATCTATAGTATTTCAAGGCAGCACTGGTGTTATTCAACTGGTTGAAAAATTCTGAATGAAGCTATCTTATTATATGAAGTTTCTGTATCTTCTAGATTTCATCAAGATTTTTTTAAAATTCTTTTTGTGTACATGAAATATTTTTGAAGAAATGCATAAATTCTGACAATTTCTTGCTTGAATTTCTTGTAGAAATTCTGCCTTGAATTTCTTAATTCTAAATTTTCAGACTAGATGGAATCAAATGGTCCTGGGGCTGCTAGACAATCCTTCTAGAGTTTCAAGGTGCTAGGATGTGGAGCATGGATCTGTGTGGTCTAGCCACCAGCATTGCTGCCATATTAAACAGCTTACAAGCAGTGTGCAGAAATTCCTGATTATGTTGGTGACATCAGATGGTGCAGCTTAATGGTTTTTACTCAATGCCTGGAAAAATTATCTGTTTGCATAAAATTGACCTATATTTCACCTGAGTCTGTAAACAAATTTGGTTGCTGCTTGTGGATCTCTGTGTTCAATGTTGAATAGATAAAGTTTGTAAAAGTTAGGTTTCCAGTTAGTCTGTTTCATAACACTTGTACATCATTCAATTTTATTCTCGTGTAGAATATTTACACAACCTGCTTTCTGGTAGTTTATTACATGCAGAGCTAGAAATAAAATTAATTTGGTACAGTCTTTCATATTTATTCATTTTAATATTGTGAATTGGAAATGTGCTGCATGTTGAAATTATTTATACCTAGAATTATATTTCTTATAAAAATGGATGCCATAGAACCATATAAATGTTAGGAAGAAAGATATATATTTAATCTAGTCTATAAACTGCAAGGATAATATTACATTGGAAGGATTAACACAAAATTGTTCTTTGTCATTAACATTTTCTTTAAACTCTGCAGTCAGATTTGGTATTCTAAATAAGTAATAAAAATCTTACTTCATTAAGTGCTGGCTGTTATCTCTAAAGGTGACATCTTTTAAGGTAACTTGAAATTCGTTTAGGTAATGCCTAGGCAGGGAAAGGTAATAGAAAAAAAAGCCCTCAAAAGACAGTTTCCTACACCTATATCTAGATCCTCAATTTAGTAGTTTTCATTCCTTGCTGGGGTTTTTGGCTTTTTCCCCTATTTCTGGCACTTCTCAGCTCACAGTGTAATTCACTGATATTAATTACATGTAGTTGCTTTCTTTTTATGTAGCTGTTGATGAATTTACACCAATGCATGCAGTGTGGGTAACAAGCAGGAGGGGTTGGAAAACAAGATGCAGTTAGAAATCTACGACATATTTGCTCTCACAGAAACATGGTGGGATGAGTTACAGAACTGGAACACTGCCAGCGAGGGCTACAAGTTTTAAGTAGGATAGGCTGGGAAGGAGGGGAAGGGCTATTGCTCTTTATGGTAAAGAATGAATAGGTGGTGCAGTGCTGCCTCTGAGTAACAGCTGTGAACAGGTTAAGAGCATATGGATGAAAGGAAAAGGCTCACCAATTCCTTTTAAACAATTCTGTATGACTTGTACATTTCTACGATTTCCACATCTTTTTATGGGAGTTCCCTCGCTGTAGAAAGAATTCCTTTTCTTTGAACTTTGTTGTGTGAGGGTGAGGAGGTCTGTTAAGACTTTATGAAATGTGACATAGGATGGAGTTCTGCAACCAAAAAAATAGCTTGTACAGAGCTGTCTCCGACAGCAGTCAGGGCAGTCCTGTTTCCATACTTTCCATACTGTTTCCATACTTCAATACTTTCTTTGACTGTCAGATTATGTTTCACTCTTTTCTTAAACCCCTACAGAAAGACAATGTTGAACCATTGAAAATTGTGAATCTTTAAATATATTCCTTAAAATAATACAAGACGGTAGTAACAAAATAACTAGTGGGAAATGTAAAATATATAAAATATAAAATGGGCTGAACTATTTATAAGTATTGTTTTCCTACAGATCTTAAATGTGTCATTGTCAAGTATAATACAGCTGACAACACTAGATCTGACTGATAAGCATGTCATCTCCTAGTGTTATAGAGAAATAAAAAGAGATTGATAATTTACCTCCTTTTAGCCTCTATATGATATGTAGAAATACCCATCAGCTGTGGCAAAAGGCAGGAGTGATGGAAAGAGCTAAGATTGGGGCTTTTGTTGTTTTTAAATGCAAAGACATCACATTTTAATTAAGTGCAAAGAAGTTTAAAAACTGAAATTTTTCTTTCATTTCCAGAAAGCATTTAAATTTTCCAAAAAAATGAATTTTTGAAATAATATCAGGATATTTTGGGAGTAAAATGTAAATTTAATTTCTTCTGACCTTGATGATACTTCTCTTTATTATTTCTGTAAAATAACACAGCAATAGCAACAGGTAGAAGAATGTGGACTATGACAAAATTTGAGAAATTTGAAACTGAGATTGCATGACTTGTTTTTGGTCTACAATATGAAGACGTGTTTTCTCAGATTTGCTGCACGTAACTAATTGCATTATGGAAAAGATTGCAGAGTAAATAACCAAATTTAGAGATAGATTTATTATGTTCAGTCTAGAATATAAAATGTTTATTTTGAGGCAATGCCTTTCTTGCATTACTAAGTGGATTCATAGGAGCATGGAATTTAAAAGCCTTCAGTCTTGCTTCAGTCAGCTACAATAAGGTCATCTCACTTCATTCCATTCAACCTTACCTTCCTTTTCTTCCTTATGTAAATATGAACACCAAGAAAGCTAACTGTGCCAGTGCCAGAAGAATAAACCACTGTCTCCTCAAATTAGACAGTACAGAGCAAGAAAAAATTTAAAAAATTCTCAATAATCAGAAGTTCAAGCTCAGTGCTCTCTCCATGCTGTTTCTGCTCTGTGGGGAACGCTCAGCACAGATCATATAGTAAAAATCAGTGAAATCCTCCACACTCTTACACTTCTGGTATGAAAGCCCCTGAAACATCTGGATTCACCATTTTTCTCCCTATGAGAAGTCTCAACACCACATTTCCAAATTGTAATCTGAAACCATTATTTGTCCATTGTGTTTCTTTGTTTGCAAGGCCTTTATTTTATTTTTTTCTTTGTTCATCCTAAAGAGTCTGGCAGTGTGTGGGTGAATTTATAGCTTGTGATGTACTCTTGACAGAATTATACTGCAGTCCTATCTCATGTTCCTCTATAGGGAATCCCAGAAGTCCACCTGAATCAGCCAATGCATCCATTGTCTTTCAAATTATATGTGACAAGATACATATGAAGAACGGATACAGTCAGTTCTATTCTGTTACTATAGTGAAATGGATGTTTATCAGGTTCTATGGCTGGGCTTACTATAATTATATTAAGAAGCCCGAAACACTTATTTTAGCTGAATGTGAATCTTGAATATGAACTCACTTAATACACCATGACATTGATTCCGTTTCTTACCGCTACCAGGTCATTCCTGAATTTTATCAATAGAAAAAAAACAAATCTAGTATATGTGCTTGTCTATGGCCATATACAACCCTTCAGAAAGGAGCTTATTTAAGAGCAAAGAATCTAAACTGAGCAGTCTATTTGGTTTTAAATGTTTATTACTTGCCTCAAAAATTCTAAGCTTTTTGCAAAAGAATGCAGCATCTTCTGTCCCTTTTAGTAACATGTTGATGCACGCTGCTGACTTGCAGACTGAGTTCAAATAATTTGCTTTGCCTCTTTGTTAGATATTTTCGTTTGACTACTGAGTTGCATCCAGCATCTCAACAAGAATATTTCTTAGCTGTCACCTAAATGGGAAATAACAATGACATATCAGGGAAAAAAGCAGATATTCTGCAAGATGTAAGTTTGAGTATCTTAGCATAAAGCCTATGACTCATGTTCTGAATTTTTCCTCTTCATAATCCTCATCATCAACATGCTTAATAAGTGTGAAACTATGAAGAGAAAAAAACTTTTTATGCCTTCTTTTAGGGTGCACATAAAAACAAAAAAAAATGCTCGTATTTGGTGATTCAGAGTATGAATTTACATATACAGTTGGACTTTCCTACATTTTCTCTATAAAACTTATTAGAAGTCATGTCAGTAGAAAGCAGCCTAAACAATGAACTATGAAAAAATCAATTTTCCCCCAACTTGCAGTGTACAAATGTGTTATAATGAGCTGTGCAGCATTCATTAGAAGATCTTTTCCTGAAGAAATGCAACACAGATTTTTACTAAGCTAAGAAGAAATCTTAGCTTACTAGCTAAGAAGAAATTTGTTTGAATAAAGTAAACCTCTCTTTTTTGTATTCATTGAAATGAGTAATGATGCTTATTTTAAGAGGTCTGGAAAACATCAGAAAACTTGCACAGGTTCTAGTCTAATAACCTTCATATAATGCTGTATCCTTTCCTTCCTGAATGGCACTGGTAATTGTTACTGACATACAAGACAAAGCCAAGTTCTGTCCTTCCTAGCACAGACAAATTTTATCAAAGAGTACAATGAGCTTTGGCTTAATAGCTTTATTTGCAACAAAGCAGTGCCAATCTTATTGAAATAAAGATGTGTGTTCAATTCATTGCAGATTAACTGGTATCAAACTATCTTTGACAAAAAGGTGGAAGATGTGAATATTCTAAGTCTATTTTGAAAATTATGAGAGTAGAGTATGGAAATACGCATTTTCATTTAATCTGGGAGTACTAAATGCCTTAGAATATGTTGATTGTGTTTTCTAAATTCATTATTGGAAGTTTTGCATAATAGGTTAATACTCTAGTAGATTACATCAATATCTTACCAGGTTCTTCTCAGTGGAAGCATGCTCTACTGTCATTGCTGGTGGTGCTGACCCCTCCTTCTCTCATGATACATGAAAGCATCCATAAAATTCTGAATCATTAGTAGACCAGTCAGAAATATCCATGCTGAGTTCAGAAAAAAATGTCTTAACTTGAAATAAAAAGCTTAGCTGAGATTCAAAATGTAAGAAATAAAGGCTGATGTAATTTTTCGTTAATACGTAGATGACTAACTTCTTTGGTGTTTAGAAATTTTTGAAAACTTTCAAACCAGCACCCTACCTTTCTCTTCTTCAAGCATTTAAGTAAGAAAGATAGTTATTGGGGATTTTTTTTAGGCAGAATTTTCTTTCAGTTTAATTTCTTTACATTACAGAGATTTATACTTCTTTTCTGGATAAGGTTGATAATACAACAACTTAGAGAGAAACAGTTTCTTAAAAATATTCTACAAACTACTATGCTAAATCACTAGTGATTCACTAGTGTTCAGACAGAACAGGCACAGAAAGTTCAGTGAAGAACCAGTACCGGGACCTATTTTGGAGCAGAAATGTATTTCAGAATTTATACATACATATATGTGTGTGTGCATATATATATAGGTAGATAGATAAATAGATATCTTTCTTTTATATATACATATATATATTAGAAAGTAAGGGGAGGGGGGTAAGGTGCAGAGTGTTAGCTGCAAGACAGATCTTAAATCTTCAAGAAGTATTAGAAACCACATTCAAACATTATGTTAGAAACCGTATTTATATTAAAAACCACACTGCAATATGAGAATGAAGCCGATGTGATTAATTTCTCATCAGTGAAAACCCCAATTGTTTTTATACTTCACAAGTTACAGTATTTAATAAAATAACACACAAAAATATTTGAAGTGACTAAATAGTAGTAATACCAGTGTACCAAATTAAGATTTAAATACAGACTTTCTGGTGCCTTATATTCAGAATGTTATTTTCATCAGAGAAAATAAATGGGTTTGAATTTACTGGTGAAATCCAGAGTTTATAGTGAATTCCAGTACAGTGGAACTCAACTGGCAGTATCAAAAGGAGAAGAAACTTGGAAACCTAGCAAACAGTTCCCATATGTAAGCTCCTTTAGTTGTGCTCTGATATATAAAACCAGTACATTGTGACACAACATATGAAAATAGTGTAAATGTTCTGGCATATGTTCTTTGTGATACAAGCTATTGAAAATAGATATGATTATGTTGGTCTGATGCAGGCTTGTATATATAATACTCAGAAAATACACTTTGACCCTGTTAGTATCACGTTTCCCAATTACCATACGCACCACCTTAATTATCAGAACTTGTACTGAAGAAGGAGTCATCTCTGAAAATGAAAAGTTAAAGAGATCATTGCTATTTTGGGGTTAAATGGTGTTGCAATATAGATTCTATAGTCTAGGAAACTAAAAGCAATTTGAAATCCTTAGCTTTTGTTAATAGAGATGTAGTTAATTTACATCCCTGTTTCAATGTGTATTCTGGACTGCTAAATTTTTTAAAATGTATATATTGAACTGCATTCAAACATCAAAATCCACTACAGAAAATAACAATTTAAATACATTTGCCATATCACACCAATCCACAGACCTGCACTGTTGGATAGCCTTTATTGTCTGGCTAGGGCTTAACTACAGATCACCTACATGAGAGGTATTAAAGGAATCTGAGGCTGGAGACTCACAAGATTATCTGTAGCTGTTTCTTTCATGTGATCAGACAGGAACTGGGGAAGAGGGTGAGTGAAGGCTTGGCATTCACTCACTGATAATATCTGACATGACGTGGTGATGCAATCAGGAAGTGTCCAGGACCAGCAGAATGTGGGCCAACCACAATGTAAAAATGGAATGTTCCTATTGCATCCCATAACTTGTGCATTGCAGTCCAGACTATACTGGAGAAGCAGTCCTGATTCTTAATAGAATCTAGCAATCAATTCCTGTCTAAATCAAAGTCTGTCTGCCTTAGAAGGAATAAACACACACTGCCCCTTCTGACAAGGATATTGTCATTTACAATTTGGAAAAATATTAACAGTTTCTGCTGCCAAGAATAATATTTATTTATTTACTTACTTACTTGCTAACTGCACTCTAGTGTAGATGTAATTTTCCACAATGCCTTTCTATCAATATTCCCACAGCGTGTGTGTGAGTATTCATGATGCTGCACTTTTTCTGGCTGTTCTTGGATAAAGCCAGTGCCTGCCATTGATAAAATCAGAGACCCTACTGAGGGAATGTTACTGCTTAGTGAAGGCCAAGGGACTGGGCTTTAAGAGTAGAGGTATTGCTTTTAGTTGTATAATCCTGTTTTAATTCAGCAACTAAAGAAGTATACAGTGTAAGAAAATAAAATAGAATTGAAACAGAATCCTACTGTTTCCAGATGTCTTTCACGTGTAAGCCTTAATTTCATCTTAAGGCTTACAAAGCAGCCTTTTACAGTCCTATGATTGTTGCATCTAAATTATTTTCATAATGATGATGCTTGAGAAGTCCAAGATTTTTATGAATATGATTTTGAGCTTAGTAGAATTACAACTAATGGAATAATCTGTTGGCTGCATGAATTATGTATTATTTTAATTGCTTTTGATGATTGACTCAATTCATACAGATTAGTGCTCATGTAAACTAGAATTGCAACAATGAAAGATAATAGAATATAGACACTATGGTATAATTTTCCTCTGTTGTTTTATTTGTATGCCTTTATAGTTTAAAATATTTGCATCTGGTATGTGACCACATATCAAAGCTGTGTATTGATAATGTACATAGACCATACTTGAGAAGAAAGCATATATTCCAAAAGAAAAAGATACAAAACAATGCTGAGAAAAATATTCCATTGTTCACCCAAGTAATATTATTTCATTTTTTAAAAGCTTTGCCAAACTTTAAAGCTGCAATTTTGCATATGGAAAGCTCTTTCTGTCTGATTTCTCCAGACTGGACTGACAAATGTAATTTCAGTTAGTTTTTCTTGCTGGTACTAGAGAAGTATTTTTATGTAATCCTGTGCCATCTTAGGTAATGTGCCTCAGCAATGGATTCAGTACCATTGACTACTCACAAGATGTGCTTGGCAGCAGTAGATTCCATATGGTGAACTAAAAAACCCTGCTTTTCTGCAGCAGCAGTAGCATCTGGGTATGTGGCTGCCTTTCTTGTTTTCTGTTCAACCTACTTGGCTCATTTCCCTGTTCTGTAATCATTGTAGATATCAAACTACTTGTGGGAAAGGGCTCTTTTTGGATACATTTTCTTGTTAATGGAAAGTGATTAATCCTTCTGATCTGCTTCAGAAAGTTAAAAGTTTTGGGGTGAAAGTGGTAAAGTACAAAGCATGCTTTTATTGTCCTGAATTGTATTTCCCATGGACTGAATACCCTTTAGTGATTTAGAGCCCATCTAGTTTCATTAGAAAATTCTCTGGTTTTCATGTGTTTTGAGAATTAAGCGGCATAAGTGGGAATGATCTGGAGATAATCTTCAGCAGATTCACACCTGAACTAAAACTACAAATTTAAATTCACCCCTCAGAGTTATTCCCACGGCTTGTGCAGGTCTTCAAGAAATTCAGAAAATTATCATCAAGGAAGATAAGGGTTGTAAAGCAAAACTGTTCTGCAGTAAAATTTGAGGTGAAGGAATTTAGAATGAAGAACACCTATCAAGTTTGTTCTGCTCTATTAAGAGCTTGATCTAGATGAAACAGATTTTCTTCTGTGTTAATAAGAGGAAGTTCTTAGTCACCTTTTCACATCAGAGTGAAAACTAGGTCTGTCATTCTTTTTTTTTTTTTTATTGTAGGAAAAAATACATAGAATCTATTTGTTGGCATTTGACAGTGTTAAAAATAGGGAAAAACAAATTAGTCAGTCCGTGCACTTGAGTTACTGGTTATTGGATGTTTTGAATATGCTAAGAACATCCATTCTAGCAATCCAAGCAAAGGCTGCCTACAGTTGTCTGTGGTGCACCACATCAGATCTCTTCTAAGACAAATAATGTAATTAATGCTGTTTAGATACAAGTGTAGGGTGAGAATAAATGGGATACAACCTGATAGGTGGGTCATACAACTTGCAGAGGTGGATGCAAGCCCATGCAAAGAGGCAATGAAAATCTGTATTCTCCACTTTGAAGGCTTTAATTAATAGATTGCATTTGCCCATGATTGAAGAAACATTGTCATAGGCAAAAGAGATGTCATGTATGCAAGAAATTCAGACTTTTTTATTTATTAAAGTAAGCGTGATATCTTATTATCAAGTTAAGCAACAATCTACCCTTGAGTTTGCCAATGAAATTCTTAAATCATAGTATCACAGAATGAGATTAAAGACTTGCTATTAACCTTAATGGAATGACAGTTTTACTTATGATATTTTTTCTCTCTATTAAAAATCCCAAAAGGATTTTGACAAATCATGGTACTTAGAACCCAGTTGTAGAACTCCCAAGTCAAAGACCAAATTCAATTTCAAAGTAGGATTTCTTATGCCTTCATTTCACAGAAAGAACTGTTTGGTTGCAGTAGATATTTAGATACTACTCTGTAATAACTCAGAAAATATCCAAGTGTAAATGTCATTATTTGTAATACTTTCAAAGTGATATAAACTTCTAGAGCTTAATTTTTCTGGAAAAATCTCACACATTTTATCTGTGATTGGTTTGAAAAATCCTTTCTTTTATAATTGCTCTCTGAAAACCTGTAAACGTTTTCTGTTAATAAACATGTTAAATTGCCTTGATCTTATCCAAATGTATGCTTATTGCAAGTTTGTGTAATTTTATGTTCCAGAAGCATGTACAAAAAATAGTTCATAGAAGTATTTGACTTCACAATACATTTATCTGTCTCTCATTTATTCTGTATGTTGCTCTGGTTCTAGTATTTCTGTTTTTAAAAGGTTTGGTTTTTAAAATTTTTCTATGAGGTTATATCTTGCACTGTACTGTAGTGCAGTGGAAGTTTTCTAAGTGTATTGAAAATAAATGCATAGGGCTTGCATACATTGATACTGAAAAAATACTAAATGCTTCATAGGCTCTGAAACTTAGAATATAATTACAGTTACATAAAAGTAAGCTAGATTGTGATTTATGACCACTAGTATTTTAAAATATTCAGTTGCATTAAAGAACTGTTTGTATAGTAATAAGTCCATGGTTTTGAATAATGAAGGCAAGAGTGTTTAAGATATTGTTCTCCAAATGACCACAAAAAAGGAGATAGACTTCCATAGATAGCTCTGATCCCATTCATATCCCATTCCTTTCATGCAGCAGGTGCTTGTTGTTTCTCTGGCCTTAAAGGGATTGAGGCTAAGCTGAGGAGGCCAGGCTGCATCTAAATATGCTAATTTACTCAGAGGATTTGACAACCAATAGGGAACAAATGCTATAGGCTGTAGAGGAATGTAAGAAATAGCAGTCTATAACTCTGCACTACTTGACCTTCTGCTTTAGGAGGGCTCTTCCTCAGGAATGAAGTTGTTTTCTCTCATTTCACCCATATTGATTTGCTTTGTGTAGTGCTTCCTTGTACAGCTTTTGTAAGCTGATAATTCAATTTGCATTTCAATTGTCCAGTTTAACTGTGGTAAGGGGAGATTTGGCAAAAAGCATTGTGCAGTGCAAAAATGCAATTAGTCATGAGGTTGGTCTTAGTGTTTCATTTTTCTGGATAATGAGTAGATTATCATAAGTACCATGTTAGTATTGATTTTGGTTTTTCAATTGATGTTTGTAGTCTTTTGGGTTTTTTAGATAATTGAATAATGCATATCCAAACAAAACTCCGCTGCTTAAAATTCTTGGATGTTCAAGGAATCATTTTCAAAGGAGTAGCCATGGCCAGTGATACCTAAAATCCCTTCCAAAGGACTTACTTTTGTTAGTTACAGTAGGATTCATGTAGTATTGCTTAAATTAATCTTCATAAAAATTTAAGTACAATAAGCTGTCATATTAGTTTCTGACAACGTAGACTTTTCTGTTGGGACTACTAGCTGTGTTTTTTGGGGATGCTGTGTTAGCAATTCAGAGTATCAATATCTGAGATTTACATTTGTGTCGTTTGTAAAATAACAAACTATATTGGATGGATATTTTGAATTTGTATTTTATAAGTTTAGGTGCTGCTTGTTAAATTACCTATGATACCTTTTTGGAATGCCCTGAACTTAGAGGTTATGCTAACTGAACCTGATTTTCAAAGAACCACAGAAAGGCTTGGGTTGGAAGGGACCTTTAAGATCATCTAATTGGAACCCCTTCATCAATGGCAAGGATACTGCTCACTAGATCTGTTTGCTCAGGGCCCCATCCAACCTGACGTTGAACACTTCCAGGAATGGGACATCCACAACTTTTCTGTGCAACCTTTTCCAGTGCCTCACCATCCTCACACTAAGAATCTTTTTCCTAACATCTAATCAAAATCTCTCCTCTTATAGTTTAAAACTGTTCTCTACTGTTCTATCATTATGTGCATGTGTAAAAACTCACTCTCCTTCCTTTTCATAAGCTCCCTTTAAGTACTGGAAGTCTATGAGGCACTTTTGCCAGAGCATCATTGCTATAGAAATGATGTTCATTGAACAAGTATCCAGTGACTGTAGGGAAGAAGTTATATATGTATTCTCCTTCTTTATAAATGTCATGATCTGTTTATTAAAATTTTTAGATAACATTTCTGTCTCTCACAATAAGTGAAGGAATTACTGTATTTCTTTTACAATGTCTTATCTGTGTTCTATTTTTAAAATATCAGAATTGACCCCATAGAACTTCCATTCTGGTCAGCAAGATCTAATCAACAATGCCTCTTTTGTTCACATGCTCGTCAACATATCTGTTAGAGAGGTTTAACTATACAGAGTATTCTGTGGTTTTGACTATGTTATATCACTCTTTCCATAAACATATACAGAATGGTGTTATTGCTTAGAAAGGTATGGTTGTTTTCAGCTCCCTAAAGTGGCCGTCAGCCAACATACCTCTGTTTAACCAGTTGGTAGAGAGAGATTTCATTGTAATCTCTCTTTTCTGTTGTTTTAATTGGCAAACATCAAAAATAGTGTTATTTTTTCTATCTGTGTAGCAGCTATCATAGTCACTCTAATATCATTAGCTTCTCAAAGCAATACTGCAATTTAATTAAAAAAAGAAAAAGAGGAGAGGAGGTGGAATTAATTTATCACATAGCTGGTAAAAGATCTACTGTAGCCATTTCATCAAACTTCCTATGTAATATTAACAAGAAAGTACATTCATTTGATAGTACAGTATGTATGGTACCTGCTTTTATATTTAGTTCCTAGGTACTGGATCAAGATCGTTATAGAATTTTTCTTTCACAAAATGAGTGGGTTTTTTTTAGATTGTTCTTCCTTAACTTTGACTGCTGTCTGTAACTTTAAAGATGGAGCTCCAAGAATATTTCAAAATAAAGTATAAGGCTTTGCAACATTTTTCCTAGTCCTTTAATGGTTCATCTCATCCCTAAACTTTCTCTTCAATTTATTAATGTACTTCATGAGTTTCTATTGACCTTTACACTTTGAATTTCATATAAAGATGAGACAGTATTTAAACTCCTAAAACTTGGCAGGTGCCTATCTGTCTTTTCCACCGTGAAGATCAGAATAAAGTTTTCACTTTTTAGATGAACTTTCTCAGAAACTAGTCTCCCATCCTAAGGTGCTTTTTAACTCTGTGTTAGGTTTGTGTGATAAAGTTTTGGTAATGGGGTAGAGGAGGTGGACAGTGGTCTATAGGGGTGGCTTCTCAGAGAAGATGCTGGAATCTTCCTATGTCTTTGAAGGACCCAATGCCAGCCAGTTCCAAGACAGACCCCAAGCATAGCCCATGACCAATGGTGGTAGCACCTCTGGGATAATATATTTAGGAGGGGGAAGCAAGCTGCAGAACAGCAACTGCAGACAGAGAGAGGAGTAAGAATATATGAAAAAACACAACTATGCAGACACCAAGGAGGGGGAGGAGGTGCTCCATGCGCCAAAGTAAAGGTTCCCCTACAGCTGGTGATGATGACAATCTGGTGAGGCAGCTGTGCCCCTGCAGCCCATGAAGATCCATGGGGGAGCAGAGAGCCACCCGCAACCTGTGGAGGAGCCTCCACCAGAGTAGGTAGAAGCGAAGAAAGCTGTGACTCCAAGGGAAACTGTCATGGTTTAACCCCAGCCATTGACCAAGCCCCACACAGCCATTCATGCACTCCCTCAACAGCGGGACTGGGGAGAGAATCAGAAGGGTAAAAGCAAGAAAACTCATGGGTTGACATAAAGACAGTTTAAAGGGAAAGCAAAAGCACACAAGCAAAGCAAAACAAGGAATGAATTTCCTATGGACTGACAGGTGTTCAGCCATCCCCAGGAGAGCAGGGCCCCATCACATATAACAGTGACTTGGGAAAACAAACAGCATCACTCCAAACATCTCCTGCTTCATCTTTCTTCCTCCCACTTTAGGTACTGAGCATGATGTCATAGGGTCTGGAGTATCCCTTTGTTCACTTTGGGTCATCTGTCCTGGCTATGTCTCTTCCTAATCTCCCACACACCCCCATCTTCCTCCCCAGCATGGCAGTATGAAAAGCAGAAAAGGCCCTGGCTCTGTGTAAGCCCTGCCCAGCAATAACAAAAACACCTCTATATTATCAACCCTGTGTTCAGCACAAATCCAAAACACAGCCCCACACGAGCCACTGTCAAGAAAATTACTCCAGCCAAAACCAGCACAAGAGTTCCCCCTGGAGCAGGCTCCTGGAAGAACCTGTAGACTCATGGAGAGAGTAGCCTAATCTCGATCAAGTTTGCTGGCAGTCTTGTGACCTATGGGGAATTTGCACTGGAGCAGTCTGTCCCTAAAGGATTGCATCCCATGGAAAGGGACTCACACTGGAGCAGGTCATGAAGAATTGCAGCCCCATAGAAAGAAGCAGCAGCTCATGTTGGGGAAGTTCATGGAGGACTGTCTTTTGTGGCTCAGATCCCACACTGAGGCAGGGTAAGAGTGTGAGCGGGGGTGGCAGAGAAAACATGTGATGAACGGACCATAACCCCCATCCCCTGTCTCCCTGCACCAGTGCAGGGGAAAAGGTACAGAATTCAGGAGTAAATTTAAGTCTCAGAAGAGTGACTTAATTTACTTTAATATTTATTGCTTCTTGGCCTGTTAATTGATGCAGGACAATAATCTCCCTAATTATCCTAAGCTGTTGAAAGACTAATGGTTGTAGTTAAAGGTGGACACAGAGCATATGTGCCCATCTGATAGTGTACATGTTTTGTATAAAGTATATATTTTTTTACCAAGTGAAGCAAGGATAATTATTTCCAGAAAACACTTTATTCAATCATATATGGGATTTTTTTTACTTCTTTATTTATTAATAGATAAATTTTCAGAAGTATTTTAATTATGTATCATTCATCTTGTGCTTTGCTTATTTAATGTTCAAGACATTTTAAGGACTACAGAAATGTATACCAAATGCTCAAATGAAATCATAACGCTTGATATTAGAACTGGATTTATTAGTATTGATCAGTCAGAAAGGCCACATAAGACATTTCTATTCACTGAGTGAATGGTTCCTACACTTAACATAGGTAAAACTTAAAGGAGAAGAGGGTATGATTTGTAAGAACAAAACTGGAAGGTAAGAGTATGTTCATATATGACCTGTAGAAATGTACATGAACTTCTATGAAAAGACTGCAATTAAATACATTTTAATGATCTTTTTCTATTTGTGTAAACGAAGATTGATATTATGCCAATTTATAGGTTTATTTTCATAAGTGTTGTGTATAAGAGCTTTCTTACATTTTCCAGCTACTCAGTAGAAGTTGTACAGTCCAATGGTGTTTCATCAGAGCTGAATTCAACATGATTGATCTTTTCATTAGGTAGTTTGCTCTTGGGGTAACTACTGTCTTTGTGAGTATGCACGCAGGAAGACACATATATATCTACATGCAGATTATAAAAAGAAAATTTCAGAATTTGTCCAACTTTACAACTGTATCAGACTAATATTATCTCAGTAGAATGTCTTGATAGCCCACCTTTATTGACTCCTCCAAGTCATTGATAAAGACACTGAAACAAGAGGCCCCTGTGGTACACCACTTGTCACGAGTCTCCAGATAGGGGATGAGCATTAATCGTTATCCCACGTGTCTAATTATCCAGCCCTGTTTTACTTACATACTTATGCTCCTATCCACAGCCTTGGACTGCCTTTTTGCCCCCTTTTGAAGATGGGTATAGCTGCTCTCTTTCACCAGTTCTGGGGGTTTTGCCTGTTCTCCATGACTTTTCAAAGGTGGTAGTGAGGAGCCTTGCAGGTACATCAGCCAGTTTTCTCAGCACCCTCATTCAGCCCATTGGGTCCCATTGATTTGTATGAGTTGAATTCTCCCAATTAGTCCCTGCTTCAGTCCTCATCCACTGCAGGTAGCTCACCTCTTTGAGCTGTTCCTCTAAGCAGAGAGGCCTGGAAGACTTGAGTGGTGAGGATGGGGTCCACGCTTTGTGCAACAGTTACTTAAAGGGCTGTGCAACATCACATTATATGTAGCAATTATTATCTCATATGTAATATTCAGTATATCTCTATGTTTTCAGGAAAAATGAATCATCTCCTGTGGTTCCCCCCCCCCCCCCCCATATTATCAGTATTTGTAAAAAACCCATAACTCTGCTGTTTAAAATTTAACACTTACTATTAAAATTCAACATTTTGCAGCTATGAGAAATCCCTGTTTTGATGGCTTGGGTCTTTGAATTTTTCATGTACCTGACTGATAAAATAGCTCACCTAGTAGAATCTAAGCTAAATTGGAATTCATTACCATTGTTTGTAGAATTAGGCTTAGATAAGTTAAAGAAGAAAACAGATTTCTTCTTTTTATTTGGTTTTTTCTTTTTTTTTTCCTTTTCCTACTTTAACAAAGTAAATCCTCATCAGAACCCTGCTGTTAGAGATTGCCAATTACCTGCAACTGCAGGAGCACTGGTAAAGCGTTGCCTTAATTAGGGAGGCCTAAAAATGCCCTTGGGATCTAAGCAAGCATAAATGTAGCTGAAAGGTTCTGTTTCTCCTTGTCAAGCACAAAATTTTGTGTGGAAGCCACTGCTAAGCATTCTTGAAAATACCTTCATTGAGCTGCTCTGAATATTCTGTTAGTCAAATAAGGTAAATTCACCATCTTGATATTAAGATTTATTTAATGGCGCTTTCTTAAAATAGTGGTTTTGCAGTCATGAGTGGGTATACAGTGTCCCTTTGCTCAGATTTATTTGTTATAAAGTATTTGCTACCTTCATGAATGGGAAAAGATTATTGTATCTGATACATTGTAAAGGAGAAAAGAGCAGTCAACTTCAAGTTAAAAAGAATGAAACTAGTTTGAGTAGTATAAAAACCTGAAGCCATTAACATTTGTGTTGGTTTTAACACCATCAGGGAAATTAAACTCCATGTAAGCCATTCCTCTTCCTCTTCCCCTTTTGGTAAAGAAGGAACAATAAATGAGATTATGAGTTGAAATAACAATTTACTAAAAACATGCTAACAACAGCAGTATTAATATCAAAAATATACAAAAGAGAAGGTGGGAGCTGGTGGGCAGCAGAAATTCGCCAGGGGTTTTAAGGGGACTGTCCATTCTACTCTGGTGAGCCAGGTGAGATGACAGACTTCTCTGTTCAGAATACCATGACCATTACCCGAGCGATGACAGTGGTGGTATTGAATAAACACAGTGCCGACACCCACACAGTGCTAAAAAACTCCATTGCCTGTCTCTAGCTAGGACAACATTGCAGACATAGCTGGTTTTGATGTCCACTTTTAATGGTGTTACAAATCTTATGATGATTAAATCTTTGATTTTTTATTTTTGCTATTTACTTCTTCATCTTTATTTGATGGTTGGTGGTGAAGTTACCATTGCATGTGACTACTAATCTTTTTAATGTTCTATTTGCTGCATTATAATTGTGTTTCAAAATTAGCATTAAGGAAAGTTTTAGCATAGTTGCATTTCTGTGTGGGAAACCTTCTTTGTTCTAGTCTATCCAGAAATTAAATTATGAAGCTTGTTTGTTTACTAAATTGAAAATGCCTTTCAAATTAATCTTTTACTGTACTGTAAGATATACAGCAAAACCACATTTAATAGTGCTGGCAAAAGATTTTGTGATGGTCATTTGCAACAGTAATTAATTTAGCTGCTCCTCAGTTATTATCTAAATTTCATTTTCTGGATGATAGAATATTTATATTAAGTTGTTCCTTTCAATTGAGATGTGAAATGTATTTTTCTCCTGTACTCCCCATTACAATGTATAGCCCTGCTTGCATTATCTAGGTAGAACAATGGTCACTTAAGAATAATAAGAGTTTGGGCGTGCTTTTCCTTTCTTTGGTTTTGATTTTTTTTTTTGTCTGTTTGTAGGTTCTTGCTTTTTTTATTTTATAATTTTCATGACTATTTTAAAAAAACTTGATCAAGTGTTCCCAAAGTATAAATTAACATATTTTCAGTATAAAGATACCTAGATGCCATGCGATGTTCAGACATTATTTTCTCTTTTATGTCAACAAAATTATGCTGGAAGTGAAGATTGTTTCAGGATGTGTAACCTTCCTGTGGCTCTAGGAGGAGTGGTGTGAACTGAATTTGGAAGGTTGTGAAGGATGTCAGCTTGATTCTACAGAGAGCAATGCCTTACTCGCTAGGTCTTAAAAAGGTGTCTCTGACTCTAAAGCCAGAAACTTAAAAAAAACCAAACCAAAACAAACCCCCCCCCCCAAACAACAAAACAAAACAAACAAACAGACAAACCCAAAAACCAAGCAGAAGAGAAATATCTACACAAAGTAATTGAATTTCACTAAAACATTACTTATTCCTGTAATCGTATTTGTTTAGAACGGTAAAAAAAAAAAGCTAGCCGGCTTATTTTCTGAATACTTCTGTGGTTTCTCTGTATGAATTGTATGAACTGTGAGCTTTTTAACCTTTATTTTTCTTCATGGTTTTAGGTCTTTTTGTCTTTACAGTGTGCTTTCATTTCCAAAGCATTGTATCTACATATTTCACATGGGCATTGTTGTGACATACTTCACTGGGACAGTATCTCCAATTTCAAAAGTTCTTCCTTTCTGAAGAGGGCATTTAATTTTACTAGGCTTTTTGGAAAAACGAATTGAATTCTGAATTTAGTGATACTTTTTATGGCTTCATGGCCACAATGGACAGCATTGTTGTGCAAGTGTAGAAAAAAAATCAGTGTGTGTTGAGTTTTTTCTTTTATAATAACTCGGTTGTGTGGTCTATCAATTCATGCAGTAGTCTGTGCTTTGCAAGTAGTTGAGAGTGACAATCTGGTGTCCCTCTGAATAAGAGGGAAATCTGCAAGTAATCCTCCTAAGTCTCACTGATTTTGGAGGAGGGAGCGTTCTCCTGTTCAGCTGTTATTCTCTCTTATCTGTTATTTGACTCTGCAGAAGGATAGCATTTCTATACTTTATGCATTAGAGTTATGAAAAATAGTAATACTTTTGTAATAAAAAACTTGGAAAACTGGAGCTGGGAGGAAACAGAGGTATAAAAGAGAGTACTGCTGGCACAGATTCGTCAAGTGACGAATAGGTGTCTGGGCTTGGCGTTAACTTTGCGTAATGCCATTGAATTTAATCAGGAAATATTCACACTGAGTATTTAATTAGACTCTAGGTGATCAATCTTGGTAGAGACTTTGCTAATTATCAAGTGGCTGAGTCACTGCAAAAAGTCAAAGGAATGCTTCAGAAGACTGTACTTCACTGAGGGGTTTGGATGTGAGCAGAAGTTTTTAAGATGATAAATGTTAAAGAAGGCTAATAAATAAAGTTAATTATGGAGTTGCAGAAAAATAGATGGAGGCACAGATGTATGAGAGACTGGAACTGTAGCCTACAGTAATCTGTATAAATTATAACTGATCTTCTAAGAAGTATATAGAGGTTAAAATCCTGAGCAGAAATAGCAGAGAAAAGCTGTACCTCTCCTGGCAAGGCCATGTTACCTCTAAATTACAAGAGTAGAAATGATTTTGTTCTCTTTCCTGCGCATCTCTCCGATATATGAACGGGGAATTGCATAGACTTAGATATGTTTTTGCAGAGCAAGCCAAGTGCATGAAGATTTTCTCCCAAATGAGATAAGAGTTCCACTGACTCCAAGAAAGGGTAGAAGAAAGACTGCAAAATCAGCATCTCTGTTTCTCATCTCTGTCCCTCTTTATCTAAAGATTTGTGGCATTCCCTTAAACTGTGCTCTGTTTCTGTATGGCTTCTGTTAATGCTTTGCATTTCCCCACCATTCCAGCATTTCCTGAAGTTTGTTATTGTCATGGGTTAGGAATGGTATTCTTGAATTTAATATTCCCTCTAAAACCACAGGCAGATTCCCCTTCTCCTTCTCCAGCTAGAGGCAGAAAAGGCAAAGATCATTGACCGTGCTAAGAACAAATTCCAGGAAACAGCAGTGAGTTGAGAGAATGAACAGTAACAGCAAAAAATATTCATAACAAAAGGTATAAGAAAAGAAACAATTCACAAAGAAAACCTGCGACAATAAACAATACTGGACATCTCCTCTTCATCCCCCCACTATTTCCTCAACCAGCTGGAACCTTCTCCTCGAAGTGACTCCCTTTCCTCCCACCCTCAGCAAGGACCTGAGGAGGTATAGAAAAACCTCTGTGTCCTAATAGCCACACTCCCTCCTGGCTGCTGGAAAAAAACTAACCCTGTCCTGGCCCAAACCAGGACAGTTATTCCATATCATTTAAGACACACATAAAATGCTGGGTTGGAACACATCTCATTTCTCAGACTTGGAGCTACGTGCTCCGTGCTTCTACCAAAAAACTTCATATCCATTGAAATCTGTAACTGATCAAGTACTGTGATCGTGACACCCCACCTAGGTTTTTTTGCTGTTAGATCCTTTGTTCATCCATCAAATGCACAGTTCTAGTCCTTTTGTAGTGTGGCATAAATCACCCTTCTTGTATAAGTGGTATCAGTTTATCACCTTGCTTCCAGTTACTGTGCCTGGCTGTAAATCTAGGAATACTGGTAACTTGATTTCAGTAGCAGTGACATTAGCTTTCAGGTAATTAATTTGAATTTTATTTGGAACATTATCACATTTTAAATGAAGCTGTGCATGAATACCTGCCAGGTTTTTCAGCACTGTTAACACAAATCTGTGTGCAATTCCGGCTTCCCTGGGATTCTCTTTCTGCAAGACCCTGTGGTAGAGCCTGCTTTCTGCATGGAAGACAACTGGCTGATGCCAAATAGCATAGAAATTTCTGGGGTTGTTGTTAAAGTATGCTTAGTAATTATGTCTGTTTATTTCAATATTTAAATTTGTGTACTTAAAGCTGTGTATGAATAATTCTACTGTATATGTAAATCCAAGTTCTTACTAATGCTCGTGTAATTTTCCATTACTTGTTTCTTGCAGTCACATTCATTATTCAATGTCTATGATTAATTAGATTATGAGGTTTATGTTATAGATAGCAGCAAGTTTTATCTTATCTTTGTACAATGTTAAGCACAGTTGGATTTTTATCAGGTAAACTGTAACACAAGTAATAAATCAAATGTATTATATTGATGCAGTCATGGGATAAGTAAAATTAGTTTTGAAGCATTTATGCAAATAATCTGTTTTCAACAGTCCATGCTTAGACATATATTCTTCTACTCTCAGAATACTGATATGATTACTCAAAGTATTTTTATGTGTATTTGAAGGCATATATATGTATGCATTTATTTTTAAAGCCATAAATATTAAACATTTTCTTGGGAAATAGAACAATTTCAGTAAGAACAGCAAAAATAAATACAGTGATAGTTTATGTGGAATGTGGAGTTTGACTTCATGGGCTCCTTTCAGAAGATAGGGGTCCACATTTTTAGCTCTGCACAGTTGAGACAATTGGGTGCTTTGCAGACTGAAAATAAATCTGTAGGCATGATGAAAATATACTGTTTCTTTTGTGTTAGAAAAATATTTTTGTAAAGCCACAAGTGGGATGTTAATTTTTTTAGGGTTTTTTTTCTCTGAAGTATTTATGCATGATTTGATCTCCTTACTGTCTTGCCTCATCACTTATTGTTTTACAAGAATTTTGCTAATCCTTAGTTGCTTTAGTGGTCACAGTGCAATAGAGAACACATACCCAGGAATGTTTCACAGAGAGTTATGAAGTTCTGGCTGGGATGGACTTCACAATTCCAAAGCCAAGAACTGACTATGGGTGGAGTGTGGTGCATTTTAGCTGACAATGTAGACAAATATCTTGCGTGAATTTTGGTTTGATGGTTTGGGGTTTTAGTGGTTTTTTTTGTTTTGTTTTGTTGGTAGGTTGGTTGGCTTTTTTGTTCATTTGGGAGTTTTGCTTGTTCTGATTTAATTTTTTTTCTTTTATCATAACTCATGTATGTCAGGTACAAATTTGAAAAAAAACTACAAGAAATTCATAGAAGAAAACTTTGTCAAGGATCATTTAACAGAACAATATCTCCTGTAGCTCAGAAAGTACCATTATCTCATTGTCTGCTGTTTCACTCTCTGCCATCCTAACCACTCTAGTACTCAGACAAATTATTCTCCTATTTGCCTGTATTTTTTTAAATGTTTTCTGTGAAAGTAATGTGAAAATAGATGCTAAGTGTCTTATGTTCAAAACATCAGTTGTGTTTTGTGAGGTTGTGTTGGATGATGAGAAAGAAAGCACGGTGAGGCAAAGGTAGCAGTCACTATGTCTGACTGTGTCTACTGGTGTCATTCAGGAGCTCAAGGATATTAGCCTGGAGTCAGCTGTTTTGGTTTTTTTTATTCTTTGAGATAATATCCCCTCTCTTCATAAACTTAAAAAGAATAAATCAGCTAAACAATGTAATTTAATTTTAAATAACAAGAATACAGGTAACGTATTTTAAGCATTACTATCATTCAAGAGTATACAACCACATGTCAAAGTCACACATTATTTCTTTCTTTTTAAATATGTATACATGTACAAGCCACAGTTCTCCTGAAGAGGAATTTTTCAGGCATTTACACCAACCATTTAAATAACCTAAACTTCTGTCTTGGACACACACAGGGCTTGGGGTTGTTTGCAGAGTGTGAGTGCCTCCTCTTCAATGGTCATCATTACAGACACACAAAGTATTTATTTCTCAAATATTTTGCTTGTCACTAATATTTAATGCTCAAGCAGTCTGGCTCACTCTTCTCTCTTAGTAATGTTCAGGTTTTGGGAGGGGAAAAGAAACACCCTAAAAAGCAGAGAGCAGATGCTAAACTTTCAGTTGACTATGTGAAGTTGCCTGCTCAGTGGCAATACTTTGCAAGCATTCACTGATATTCCCAGCTCAGGGACTCTTTGGAAGCAGGTGAGTGTGTTACACAGAGTGTGTGTGAGGCTTGTAACCAGGGGCAAGAACTTCAAATGTCCCAGCAAAGGAGTGACACTTAAACATGGAAGAAATATTATAACTGTGACAGAAGAATAGATTCTGTTGGGCAAAATTTTTTGAAATATAGCTAACAAGCTATAAGCTAATGTAACAAGCTAATAATTACAATGAGTTTTCCACATCAAAATCATTGTGAGACTAAAGAGATGAAAATTTATTTGCATGCAAAGAAATTTGCATCCAATAACCTTTTCATTGCCCCAGCTTATATACTTTAAGATCTTGATTTCCCCAGGCCTTGAAGGGGTGTGTTAGAAAAGCTTAATCTGAACTATGATGCTGTCTGTCCAGTTAGAACATGTATAGTTGATGAAAAATAAAAATTAATAAATGTGCCAACACCTTTGTAACAAGGTGTATTCCATAATCATACTTCATTTACATCTAGAATGTTAAAAGAAAGCATGCCACAGGGTTTTTTTAAATCAGTTTAGTTGTAGCATTATATATGACTACTGTAAAAGATAAAGCTCTATAGTAATGTGTTTGCTTCTCAGTGTCTCATTTTCATGCTCTCACTCTTAGTGGCCTGGGTAATTCACTCCCTCTAAATTACTGAATGGCTGAAAAGTGTAATTTTATACAGTTTAATTATGAGAAAGCTAAGCTTTGAGATTATCTTCCTGTCTCTTTCAGTGTCACAGTGACTAATGTTTTTCTGAAGATTATTAGTTGAACTCAGAAACAGAAAATATTTCCTCTTTGAAATATTTTATAAGTAGGAGTACCAGTCTTTGTCCCTGTGTACAAAAACCAATTTAACTGTGCACTGCAGAGGTCTGTCCCCTACTAGGGAAACTGTAGTTTTTAATTATTTTTAATAAGTTATTTAATAAGAAAATTAAACAGAGTAGGATGAATTTGTTTTGTAATTGTATGCACAGTTATTGATGTGACATTTATTTTAATTCCTTGACTGATTTTTTTTTGTTGTTGTTTTTATGAAGTATTCCCCAGTGTCATGACATATTTGAAAACTAAACACTGTATTCATGGCATGAGAATAATTATTTACAGGACAGAGGATGTTATATAGGTACATTTAAAGTTCCACACCTATATATGCCCTTCAACATCAGATAAAGGAAAAAAGATTTACAAGCTCCATGTAAGTGGGAAGACAAGGAAGGTATTTAAGTCCTTCAGACCTTTAAATGTTTTTTACTATATGATGGAGATGAAAAAGATCCAAACCAATCTTTCTATGTCCTAAAGTTCTGTATTTTCTAACTGCAGAATTTAACAGTAGTTCAGAAAATAATCCTCCAGAACATTACTTCCATTATCTAAGTTAATTTCTTTTTGTTAAGAATGAAAACAAACCAGTTTTCATCTTCAATAAAAATCTTCTGTTTTTCACTCACTGCTATTTTGATGAAGGTAGTATACTGTCTACATTTATAATAAGGCACATGTTTAGAACTTCTGAAAATCTGAGGCCAGTGGCTTAGTCAAGCTCCAAACTCAGTTTGGCGTCTATCAGGGAAATCCCGAGCGCCTGAAGTATGCTATTATCTTACTCCAGACATCTGTACCTAAACTCCCACTTCAAATATACCATGAAACTCTTCTCCTTGCATCTTGAGAATAAAATGTTGGAGAAATGGATCATAGCATGGAAGGCTATGCTTTATAAAGGGTGTCTTTCAAACATGGAAGAATAGATAGGAGCTATAAAATTAGGAGTGGAAACATTAAACACATTATTTCAAATTAGTTCTAAGCACCTTTGAACTGTGAAGATTGCAGCTGGGCAAATGTATAAATAGATTTTTTTTGAAAACTTAGGCCAACTAATAGAAGATATATTCATCATTGATCATTCAACAAAATAGTCAAAGTCTCACCTCAGAGCCTTTATAGCTGGGCAAGTATCATTCTGCACTGGTCCTATTTTATTATTTTTCTAATCAAATACTGCTGACAAGTGTCAGGGCAGAGTGTGCTGCTGGACAGACCTTGGGTCTGAGCCAGTATGGCAATTTTGAGATCTTGAAACTTTTAAGAATATTAAAATGTTAATTCTATCATTATGCATTGCATTTTTTTAGAGCGGTTTCGGAACTCTTGGAGGGATTTTTTTACTTTGTTTTAATAAATATGTATTTTTAAACAAAGACCTCTTACACTCATAACTGAATGTGTTGGTTTTGATATTATTCAGAAGTGTTTCTAGTTTTAGGTTGTTGTTGTGTTTGTTTTCACTCTTCTGATAAAAGCTTTTTGACTCTGATATATTAAGATTTGACCAGAGCAGAATTTGATCCAGCCTTCAGGGCTTGCTGGTGACCAGTCTGCTCTTGGGCATTTCAGAATGAAGCTGTGAGCTGGGAAAATTACTCTGCTGACATTAGTCCATTCCTAATGGGTACAATTTCTGGGGATTTTCACAAAACAGGGTTTAAACAGTTTCTACAGCTCACTCCTCTCTTCTTCTTCAAGGTAGAAATTGGATCTCCTGTTCATTTTGAGGCTGCTGTACTGTGTGTGCACAGTACCTCCATGATGTGAGCAGAGGAGTTCTTGGGTTCAGCCTTTCTCTGCACTTGTAACAAGGTGTATGGGCCATTCAGCTATAAGTATTGGAGATCAATGAATCACGCAAAGATTACATTTTTAGCTGAGCTGTTATATTTTTATCTATTGGAGTCTGAAATAATGTTAAAACATTATTCTATTATCTAGGATATCTCATATCAAATGTTACTGATAGGTCTCTCACATACAGAAATATAAGATATTTGAGAGTGATGTGATATTTCATTTTAGTCCCTGGTGTGAGAAAGTAAAACTAACACTTAAAATTATAGTAATAATAATAATGTGCCCAAAATATTGGAAGGGCCTTTGAAATATCTTAATTTTTTTCATAAATGGTTGCTTCCCAAAATATCCCATTTCTAGGTAGGCATGTCTGGTTTCTATCTAACTCTCTGTCTGTCTTCCCATCTCTATAAATATGTATGTATGTGTATATATATATATAAAATTATGTGGTTTTATATGTATGTATATCATACTTTTTGGAGTTTGTTACTTCCTTTTGTTATGAAATAACGTAGATAGAAAAAAGAAAATGTTGGAAACTAGCATAAGTGTTCAGTGTTCACATCTTCCATGCTTCAGGCAAGTTACAGTGATACAGTACAAACAGAACATAATGTAATTGGTTTCCAGCTCAAAAATTATTAATCTACTGTTTTACAGGATATCATTTTCTCAAAGCACTGGAAGAGAACAGCAAAATTTTTAATTAAAATTCCTTTCTATATCTCAAATTCTTCCTGTAGCAAATATCACTGAACTTTTTTTTCTTCTGCTGAGAATAAAAAAATAAAACTGTAAATACTGTGTTAGTCTCTTAAAGGTACTTCAGTACATAAATAGAGACTTTTATTTTTCTTTTTTGTGAGACTCATGCTATGCATGTACTCAGGTATGTGTTAGAAAGTTGATGGTCTCTGTGTTTTTAGGGTCATCCTAATCATCCCTGCACTCAGTCGAGCAAAGGATTCCTCTTTTGTGGTTGGTCTGGTGCTATAAGAAAACCCCAAATGAGACTTGATGAAAGCATTGCTGCAGTTATTCTCAGGCTTGGCACGCAGCATTCATAACAAAGACTATGTAAAATGCAGTATTGAATACTGTTTGATAAAGTAATAGTTATGATCAATGCAATTAATGGCTTTTAATATCATTATATATTACTCTTTTTCAATATAAAGTGAAATAATAAGAGATGTATTTACGAGTTTAAAAACTGTAGTCAGTCTTTGAGTGTAAATGGATGTCATAATCTCTTCAGTGATTTTATTGTCAGTATTTTTATTGATGATTTGTAGTTGATGCCAGAGATTATTATTAAAAGGAGATAGCCACATATAGGGCATAATTTATACATTGAATGTGTGAACATTTTTGAGGATGAAAGGTTGCTAACAGTACATTATAATATCGTGTAGATCAAACATTCATATAAATGCCATGTCAAAACGCATAAACAAAACTCGAAACCCAAACCGAGACCAAAACTTGAATGGAAGTTATTTAGCTAGGAACAAAACCCATTGACTTTGCAGCAGGTTGAGGGATGTTAACTTGAAGGAAAGTCTTTAGAAAAGAGTTAAAAGTTATAATGGATAACCTGATGTAGAGACTGGTGCTATTGTGGAATGTGTTTAAAGACAGAGAAAGAAAAACCCAAACCTAATAAAACTCCTAAACACCCCAACTCTTCAAAACGCAACATCGACAAAAAGCATCCAAAATGAACAAATGAAGAACTTTAGATTTCACTCACCCACTCATGCCCCTGCACCCCCAATGACTTCGAATTTATTTTCGGGTTGATGCCCCAATGGAAATATTGAGGTAGTTCTTGTATTTTTACTTCCGAAGGAATAGCAATAAGACAAAAAGAACTTAAAGGCTCAACTGTGTACATAGCAGTGATTTGAAAATGAGTTTCAAAATTAAATACTTAAGGAGCTCAATTTATTTCTCATAATAAAGGGTGCAGTTGTTTGTTCTTTAGATGTACTGTCTCACTTATTGAAGGCTATGAGATAACACACCATCTAATCAAAAAGGTGAATACCATTAGAGATCTTTATGCAAGGTTGCTGTGTCTTATTTTGGCAAGGAAAAACCTATACCTCTCTAGATACACTGACTGTGCAATCTCTTAATTTTTGCCCCAGGATTTAGCAATTTGAATTCCCTGAGCTCTCAGTACTGTGTTGAAATCTTTCTTTGTGAAAACCTTTATTGTTTTTAATTGCTTTTTATCGCCTCAATTGTCTCATAACTGTGGCCCCATTAAAAAACAAACAAAACCACAAACAAACAAAAAAGCCCCCACACAGTTTTGCATCAGTCTGGCAAAATTTTGTTCCCTGCTTTCTGGTTAAAAGGAGTACATTTCTTCCAAACTCAGCTGCTGGTGCCACTTTTCAGCTGAAATATCTACAAACTCCTTTATATTGTTGTTGTCATCAAATAACCTAATTTAAGGATTTGCTTTGTATAACTTGACAGTTAAAATGGCTAATACAGAAGAAGCAGACACGTTACATAAAGGGAATATACAGTCATCATCTTGTAATGACTGTACAATTGAAGTCCTGCTCTACTCTTTCTACCTCTAACTAAATCTCTGAAATAACATTCTTGATAGGAAAAGGTAGTTCATGATCAACCTATTTGCTGACTTGTTTATCCCCACAAAACCTGCTGAGTTACATTAGGCAGTGCAACCATTAGATATTGTTAGGATTCTTGGGTATTTTATTCACTCCTCATCTAGAGTCTATTCACATATTTTTGACTATGTAGTTATTTCTGACCAAAAAATAAAAGAGCATTTGGAAGTTAATTTTAAAAAATATGATAATCTAAACTTTTAGAAGTATAATGTAATAATATATATGATATATAAATATAAGATAATAATGTAATAATTTTCCTCACCTTTGAATAAATTTGGGGCTCTTCCCTGACTCCCCTTTCCGCTTCCCCAGTTTCTAGTTTTAAAAATTTTATTCTAGATTATAATTACTGCTAAAGCTAAATATTAATGTCTAGAAAGATTGTTTTGCCTGATTATACTTCTGCTTATTTAAAGAGGTCATCTAGAATTATTTAAACTTTAGCAAAACACCTGGCTTAATGTACAGTTCAGACTGTTTCTCATTTTTTATAATTTCTATCATGGTTTATAACATCAAATACTTTATGAAACCAGTAATTTCTAATTAAAGCAATGCCATTCCTCTATCTGTGAAGAAAATTTTGATGCTTTGTCATCTTGATGGAAAATGCTTTTTGCGCGTGTGTGTTTACTATGCTTGCAAGCACAGTGCACTCTTCCCTGCAAAAGCTTTTACCTCAGTTGGCAGTTATTCCTATCTGCTTCAAAGTGAGTTCCAAAACTAGGACTTTGGAGTCTGCTCATAGAAGATGCTTTCTGTGAATTGCAACTATCTAATCTTGTTGCAAAGCACATTGTATTACTTAGTGAATAGGTGACTTACTTAAACTGAACAACACAAAACATTTCTGATAAGTTCATATAATTTGATGGGTTTAAACTGGAAAGATACCCAACTGGAAGATTTATGACACTTCTGTGTTTCAAAGGATATCCATCAAAGGATACTTTGCATCCTTATTTTGCATTTTAATAGTTGAATTGGCTTTGCCCTATGAATAATTAATACCAGTAAGAATTTAACATCTGAAGTGATAAATAGCACTTGGCAGTAATAATGTATTGTTTTTATGCTAACAGGGCATATTTCTACCAGCTGGAATTCAAAAGGCATAGTAGAATAAATTGTATCACTACTTGATTTATTATTGTGGAAAAATGGAAAGATCAAACTCCAGGGTCTTGTCACATGGGTACTTCAGTGCTGTCAACCTTTTAAAAGGTGGAGGCTGCTTTGAACCTGTCTTTTTGTGTATGTGAGACTTTCCACCCTTCAAATCCTTTTCCAGGGACACCAGTGAACTGTCTTGCCCTACATTCTGGCAGTGGCCCATACAGATTGCAGGAAATATTTCAGAAAGTCTGTAAGTGAATGCTTGGTTACTGAAATCCTAACAGGATGGCTTTCTCTCTAGCCTCAAATTTCTATTACTTAACCCTGGGCTTTTGTTTTGAATCACAGGGTTTTAGTGCTGAACTGTGGCATGGAATTCTAAAATTTGGTTGTGTAGCTAGAATTTTTTTTTAAAGTTTAATTTGCTTTTTCTCCTCTCTTTCATTTTCATATGACAACTATCTGTGGCACTCACTTTTTCTCTGCTCTACCTCTATCTGTGTTTTATCTTGCTGCTGTGTACCACCTTCACACCATCTCTAAATTATATAATTTCCTTTTTTAAGCCTTGGTTTTTATATGCAAGGCTTTAATTTCTTTATTCGTATTTCTGTTCCATTTATACATTGGTTTATCTTACAGAAAACAAAAATTTTCAAAAGCATATACATCTTTTAGAGCAGTAAATCTGTAGAGATTCTGCCAATTAATTTTTTGCACACAAATATTTATGGGAATATTATAGAAGGAACCTCTGGAAGTCCTCTGTCCCAGCCTCCTGTGTAAAGTGCCATGAACACCAGAGTGAGTTCACCTGTTTTCCTGAAAACCTCCAAGTATGGAGCTTCTACAGTGCTTCTCAGCATTGTACTCACACACTGTCCTCTCCTAGAAAAATGGATATTCCTAATGTTCATCCTCAGACTAACAGTGTGCAATTTGTGGTGATGCACCTTTGTCATAATTGAGGCTCCACATCTTTGTAACTGCTCACCATGTAGTTAAAATCTGTATAACTTGACTGCAAAATGCCCTAGTCGTCACATCTTCACCAGACTAAACAGCTCCAGCTCCCCCAACATCATCTTGTGAGTCATGTTCTCTGGGATCCTGACCATCTTAGTAGCCCTGCACAGAACTTTCTTAGGTTTTCATAGTCACTCTTGAGCTGGGGTGGGGTGAATTCAGAGCTGGCCATGTGTTCCAGATGTGACCCCATCAGGACCAAGTCGAGAGAGATGGAAATTTCCTTCAGTCTCATGTTTAATTTGGCATCCGCTGTAAGCCTCAAATGTATTTCATCAGGTTTGGTACTTAGATAATTGTTCACCAGCCTGTTTACATGCATGCCGTTATTCTTCTCTTGTGTGTCTTGGTAGAAATTGTTAGACTTTTGTTGCCCCTCTCTGAAGATCTGCTATTCAGCATTATCCGCTCCTCATCTTTCCCATTTAGCATTATCCACAGATTTGCTGGGGGGCAGTTCTGTCTCCTCTCAAGTTTTGAACAAAATTTTATAGTGTAGGGCTTGTTACAGAGTAGTTTGTGTTCCTTGACCTGCCTGTTCTGGCTTATTATTCTTCTTCGCATCCCTTGCCAAGTTAAATTCCAGCTGCACCTTGGCCCTCCTGACCACATTACTACATAACTGGGCAGCTTTCCTCTACTCTTCCCAGGATATCTTCCCTGCTTCCAGTGCCTGTGCATTTGCTTCTTGTCCATTAGTTTGATCAGCAGGTCTCAACTCAGATATGTTGGTCTCTTTCCTTCCTTGCCTGATTTCTTTCAGTTGGGGAGGAGAATTCTTGTGCTCTATGGCAAACATCTTTAAAGATCTGCCAGCACTGTCCTTCTGCCTTGTTCCTAAAGGCAGTTTCCCAGGGTGTCCTAATTACTAAATTCTTGTTGATGCCTTAAACAATCCTCTTGGAAGTGAATACCATACACCTATCAAATCTTCGGCTGCTCCCCTGGGTATCTAGGGAAAGGTATCTGTGTATCTAAAGAAGGTGCAGCCTTCTTTACCCAGCTAGTGGTTTGTTCTTGCAAGCAATTCTCACTTCCTCAGGTTCCACAGAAGAACATGGCTGGCTGTGTCAAAAGCCTTTTCTAAAGTAGTGTTTGTCATTGTCTGCATACGTACACATTTCCATACAGAAATCTCTTGCTGACTACGTAGAGTGTGGGCATCTTTTATGTGCAGACTCTTGAATTTACTGAGCCATTTCTTCAAACATATGACTCAAAAATGTCATTAGTCACACTGAAATTATTGTCTGCATAAAATGACTGAAGTGTTTTGAAAATTGAATATAGCTCAGTGTTCATGTTAATTGTTATGGAATGCTCTATAAGTTATATAATTTTTCTAGAATAGTCTATATTTTAGGCTGCTATTAAGCATCAATCAAAAATAATCTACCTTTAACAAATTTTTCAAAACATGCAACAATATTGAAGAAAATGTTATGATAGAGTTAATAGAGAACTACTGTGGAATGTGTACAGGTTTTTTATTACTGTATTTGAAAGGAAAATAATGTACTACAGATAGAAAAAAAGGTTATTTCACATGAAAAACCAAAACCAACCAAACAAAAAACCCCCAAACAAATAAACAAAGCCACCAAAAAACCAAAAGCCACCAAAAATTTATCCCAAGTCTACCCATTGGCACATTTTTAAACCCAGGAAGTTTAGTCTATAACAAGGCTATGGCTAAATAAGAATGAAGAATGAAATGGAAGGAGACCTACAGGAATGAAAGAACAGGGTTCAGGGGGCATGGAGTAGCAGCAGAAAATCATACAGAGGAAAATAAGGGTGAGAAATGAACAATTAACACATCAAAATCCATAATTTTTACTAGTTTTTAGAATTTAGGGATTTATGGAGTTTTAGTTTGGTTGGCGTTTATTTTCTTAAACTATTTTTTACTATTTTTTAGAATTGTTTCTAATTCTTATTCTTTGTTTTTGTTTTTTTAATGGGTGGTGTGGAGTGGGATATAATGGGCTTTTTTTGCTTTGCAACTAGAATTTAGTAAAAGTATCCTGACTTAATAAATTTGAATCAAAATAAAAGTTGTTTTGTGTATTTTTAATTTTTGTAGGAAATTATCATACTTATGTGGTATTCACTCTTTTTTAACAGTTTTTATTTCATTTTCAGGGAAAAATACTTTGAGAAAAGGAGAGTTTGGGAGAATATTTACAGAGTTTATATAGGCAAATATTATTTCTGTAGCTAACTGTTCTCCTTTTATTCCCAGAATGGAAGAAAGAGGGAAGCTAGTTTAAGTTTTCTTTTTTTTTTTTTCTTTAATGTGTGTTCAGTTTTATGTATAGTGATATTGAAAAACTTGTCGCATTAATCATTTTTAAAGCCAGGCCTTCACCTCTTCTCGGTATTTCTAATTAATCATTAGCATGTACTGCCATTAAAAAGCCATTAATTTTGACATATACTAATGTCAATATAAGATCAAATTAATCTAATAAAACAACATATAATCTATTCCAGACCTCTGTGTTATATTTAGCCTGTGCCAAACGGAATAACAAAACAGATGGACCTGCCAACAGTATTTAGTTATTTAAAACTGGAATCTGTGCAATATACCTATGCAGAAGGAAAAAAAAAAAAAGACACACATGTACCTATTAACATTTTGTCTTATTACTCTTGCTGCAATCTAATTTCTTACACATGTAAACTTAGACTCTAATCTCAGAATGGTAAAGCATATATTTTATCTCAGAATCTGTAGAGATAAGACACCAGTTTTTTTGAGAAATGTGCAGAAACACAGTGTATGTTAGTGCTAAAAAGGCAAAAGAGTATCTAGGATTCTGGTACCATGCTGCTTGTTTTAATGTAGTCCTTTATTTACTACGCGTTCGTATTTGTTTTGCTTTTTAATTTTGAATTTTTTTTCATCCTTCTACTATCATTCAGTGGCAATTTTAATTCATCATGCAATTTTTAAATAGGTTCTTGAAATATACTGTGGAGTCTTAGATATCAAGAAAACTTGTGTGTAATGTAGGATACTTCAGTCAATGCAATCTGTCTTCCTAGACTGAGTGCTATAGAATAGTGCAGATACTCAGCATTATGTGACTGTATGTGTCAGTGTGATGCTTATGAGATAGCAATGAAAAATGCAATTAAAATCTGAAAATACCTTCTGGGAGAGGTACCTTTCTGAAAATGTTTAAGTTCTGGATATAATGGAGTTCTTTAAGGTCGTTGTGGTATTGGCAAACAGGAGCTTGGACACAGAATACTTTGATTGTGGGACTTGAGGTTCACAACATATTTTTCCTTCTCCTTTTTTCATTATTGTGTAAATTGTTTATGGTGAAGATAGGGACTAACATGGCTCTGAATGTTTGCCAACTTTGAATTTGTAAAGATAAGGTTAGAAATGTAGGGTTAGGATGCTTTACAGTCTGCATATGGCGTTTATCAGACCCCTTAAGTGTACCCTATTGAACATTTATAGAAAAGTGTGCATGATGCGGTGGAAGGTAGTACCAAACTAGATTATGATTTACCTATTTTTTGAATCATGGCATCAAAAGTCAGTACCTATCTGAGAGAAAACCTTCAGATCTCTGGGAAACCACAGTGTAAAGATAACTAAGTAAAATTAAATTGCTGAAGTAATCAATTCAGGTTGCTTATGGTCTCCATTTCAGTGTGAATATTATGAAAACTCTTGGGCTTCTATTATAAGAATTTGAAATAAACTTCTCAATTGACCAGGTCGTCATTATAGGGTTGATTTTCACTAGGGAGAACAATAAAAAGACAAAGCACTAGATCTTATTCTTTGTCACATTTGTTTTATTTGAAAACAACTTTGTTAGGCTATTAAAACTCAGATATTGAGAATTATATTGCATATATTTGCTGAAATAGTGACTAAAAATTGATGACAGAAATCTCAGTGCCTTCACCTGACCCTTGATTTCCCTTGCAGCCGGCACTAGGAGAATCTTCATTTCACTGCATGAGCTTCATGTTAGTTCTGTATATTCTAGGTTTGAGTCTGGCTCCTTGACAATATATTCTGTATCTTTCTATTTTTGTAGTGCAAAAAATTGAGATTAACTCTTTAGCTTTTCAATTTAAATAAAGTGCACCCAAAGGACCTTTTTTTTTCTGTGAGGTTGATTAGGCACTGAAAGTTGCCCAAGGAGGTAGTGGAGTGCCAGTCCTTGGAGGTTGTCCAAGTCCAAAGTGGACAGTGCCCTGAGCAAGCTGCTGTAGCCACTCTGAGCACTCCATTTGCTGGATGAGTCAAACATCAGAGGTGCAGTCCAGTTGTAATGATTCTGTGTTTCTATTGCTGTTTTAATTAGCTGAAGGAATATGTGTGTAACTACTGATACGGCACGAAAATATTTTCTGTAATTGAAGACACACCTTTAGGTTGCCCTGTTTTTTAGACCTCTTTTTCAGGTGTGTATAAGTTGATAGGTTTGCATACCAGGCAGATCAAATATTATACATTATGTCTTTGAAAGCTTGATGCCCTTTTCTGTGTTTGAGTAATTCTTGCTGTTATTTGACAGCTGTGTTATGTCTCACTGTCATATGGATATCTTTATTTTGCACTCTGCACAGTGGTACACTACTCACAACTGGATTTGTGCTTTCTGGGGTTTCATTTCTGTTAAAAGAACATAATAAAACAGATTGTTCTCAGTCTGTTGTCAGCTCAGTTTTCAGGGCCTTTTTTCTTTTGTCTTCTATCCTGTATCTAAAAGAGGACCCTGCTTACCCTTCTCCTGTGAGTGTTGAGGAATATAAGTAATGAAGTATGTGAATAATTTACTGCGTATTTAATTGCACTACAGAACAACTTATGTAGGTATTTTTGAAACTGCCTTCACTGTCTGCACAGTAAGAAATTGTGCTTGTTCCATTGTACCACTACTTCTTCACAGAAAACACCCTACACAAATAGATTATGTCAGTTATTTAGATTAGAAAGAGGTACTTTGTTTTCTTGCAATCCAATAAAATTTTGTCAGTACTTATTGGTGATCACTACAGTAATTTTATCATAATCCTGAAACAGTTAAGGCAAAACATATAGTTCTCAAACCAACTAAGTATACATACATTTTGCCGATTAATGAAATCAGCAATATGTGTTGAAACTTAAATGTTAAATATGTTTCGGTTTGGATTCAAGGGAAAAGTTAGAACAAATTATGATGCCTATAACAACCAAAAGGGCAATCACTGAAAATTCAGACATACTTCATTCTTCATCTCTTCGGGGGTTTTTTTTGTTTGTTTTTGGTTTTTTGTTTGTTTGGTTTTTTTTTACATTAGAAACTGTTTGGGAAAATATGCAAATATACTGCATTTGGACATCTGTAAGATATTGTATGAAAACAACATTCTTATTTCTTATTTCATTATGTCTCCAGATAGACTCAGTAAAATACTGTAAAAATAGTAAGTGTGATAAAAATATACTCTGCAAAAAATAATAAAGTATAAATTTTAATGTATTCTACCATCTTTTTATTTTTCTGTAATTGTGTGACTTAGATATCTGCAATGTATAGAGTGGGCTTAAAAGAGATTTAAATGCATTTTGTACAAGGATTTCCTCAACAATGATGAAGCATCTTGTGAAGATACATACTGTGTATAATAGTTTCTGCATGTAAATCTAAAAATAATTATAGAGAGACTGTCAGGAAAAGGTTTCCAAAAGTCACCTGCTTCACCCTTTGCTGCAACACAGTTTAAACTGTGCATCATTCTTGATACATCTGTCAAAAAAGTTATTTAAAGTCTTTTCAAATGGATATTGCACAACCTTGCAAGGTCTTTCTGGTCCTGATTCTGGACTCTAAATCTTCTACTGACAACCTCTTGATTCTCAGTTCCTTCATTACAAGTTCACTGCTTGTTGTTTAATTATCAGTAGGCATGAAGAAAGTGTTTTCATACTTTATTATCGTGTGCTTACTTAATTTCTCTTCACTAGTTTGAACAATGTCATCAGTTTTAGCCCTTCTTAGTACATCTCTCTATTTTTCCCCTTCTTATTATTCAATGTTTGTTTGCATTGCCCCTTGTGCCATCCTTATCCTGTTTTGGTTTTTCATTGCTTTTGCATCTCATAGATCTCATGGGCATCTTCCAGCTTCCTACAAATAGCTTGTTTGATTATCTCTTCTGGTAGAGATCATGATATTTTACAAAGGATTCAAGGTAAGTTGATCTTTACTGCCACCGTTTTGCCTTTTAAAAGATAAATGCCAATTCTGCCTTCTAGTTTTCACCTTTACAGTTTGCTCTCATCCATCCTTTATGAGCTCTCAGAGACTTTGTACTCATAGGCTGTGTAATTATGAGCCACACAGCAAAAACTATTGGTGTGCAATATGAATTGATGAGTTGACAAAAAGGTTTGTAGCAAGGACCCAAAAGCACGTCTATAGGTGTGCACATTTATTTACTTTATGATTACTCTGGTGCCGTGGAAAAAACATCCCTGTTGTACATGTTGCTCAAAGATAGCCAAACGAAAGCTGTTCTACAAACTCTTGCTTGTGTCCAGGCAGGTGTCCAGGCTTCTCTGTTGCTTCAGCAAGTGTCAGAGTGTGCTATCATCTGTTTAGTGGAGGTGACAGGAGCGCATGGGCCTTCTTGTGCCCTTTTTCATCAAAACAAGTCTTATTTTAGTTGTTCATTTAAATGTAACACATAGTGCCTATTGCTTCCTGACTTTGTGCTTGGGTATTGGCTAGACTGGAAGAGGTGGTATCTTAAGTCTTGTGGCAGGGGCAAATGATCAAGTGGACACCATGAAATGATGACTTTCAACCTCTCAGTTGTTCCTTTGTATGAGGAAGAGGCAGGATAAATGAGAGAGGATGTGCAGTTTTGCATTTGGACAGAAGGAAGTTCAAAGTCTTGGGGACAACTGACAGTAGATGCAGAACTTGCGGATGCAAGGCAGCATAGCTGAGACTCTTGACCATGAAGTGGTAGTATGACTGCAGTGTATTGAATCTTCTGTGAGACTGAAGAAGTTGATTAGAAAGGAAGGATAGAAAATGGGAACCATTGTTAATTTAGAAAAAAAAATAAAAAAGAGAAAAAAAAGGCAGGTAGGTGAGACAAGCAAATCAGAAAAGTGCTGAAGAGGGTTACAGCAGCTGATGCAAGAAGAAAGTATATTCAACCATAGGAGGTCTTGGTATAATATGAAAGAATACCCTTAGCTGAGGGCATCTGTATGAACTGGTTACTGACATCAAGACCTTTAGCCTTTTAAGTGGTACAAGAAGCAGAAACACACAGGAGGTCTCTGTGGTTTGAGAGTATTCTGTCAGTGCATGTGCACTTGGTACTTGCTGCGGGACTTGCTTGTGCTGCAGATCACACATTGATTCAGACCTTTCTGTTCCTTTTAGAGACTGTTGCTGCACTTTGAACAGATCTTCTGATTTAATTTCATCCAAAAGGAATCCCCTTCACATGCAGAAAAACTGCCCCACAGTCTGAGCCAACATGGAGTAAGTGGGGAAATGAGGGATTGCTGCACTCTACTGCTTTGAGCTATGTCACTGTTGTAGACACCTTTTAGCTAATATTTTACCATTTGCTGATTTTCTATACCTCAAGATGAAGTTCAGTGGGCTTGCAAATACCTAGGTTATACAAGTATTCATAAATGCATTCATCCTTTCCTTGCAGGATCTTAATCCTTTATCACTGGTGCACCAATTAAAACAGAAAACCAATTTATGTTGACCTTTTGACTAAAGAAGAAACTTAAAAAGCAGGAAAAAATGCATAAGAAATGCCAGTATTTTTCAGTATCTATCAGAAGCCTTTCTTCTCCTTTGAGTAAATTAGTTTGTTAAAAAGCTACTACTTCACTCTAATTCCTTTTTCACCTTAGGCAAGTCTCCCAGGAAATTTTCATTAAGAATCCTTTTACTGGAGTTTGCCTTCCTGAAACACACTGCTTTTAGTTTGAATTATTTTCCTTCTAATCTAACTTTCAAGAATTTTGTCCTTTTGTAACCAATCTCAACTACATTACCACTTAATCTTCCCATTCACTCCTCATTCTCTGTTAATTGGAAGCAAATGGGAAGCAGCGCCTACCCACCCTTATTATACCTCATGAAAGCATTTTAGGAGCTTCCTCTTCATCCTATCTCCTGCTGTATTCATAAAGGGTGTTAGTCAGTATATTATATACCTATATAATATAGGTATATAAACCTATATTATCACTGAGGTCTGTGCTCTGGTTTACTCTTCACAAATACATTGTCTAATCGATCCTTCTGGTCTTTGGGAGAGAACCCAAAGGGGTAATTTTGTTTGAGGTTTGTTTTGGTTTTTTCTAGAAGATTGTGCATGTCCTTTGCAGTCACTTAGCAGTTCTTTCTCCCTTTTGGTCAGAACTTCAGAACAAGTGGATTCATCCATGCTCCCTTGCTGTTCTTCCTCAACAAGATGTACTACATCAATTTGAGTTCTGCCACCTCCTTCTCTCCTTAGATTGGTATATTATTACTATCATTACAAGTCAGCTGTATGAGGTAATAATCAGGTGGTTGGTGAATCTCAAATCCAGTCTAACTCATGATTCTTGGTGTTAGTGATGTATAACTTCTGTTCCACTAGCACTGAGGTGCGTTGTGCATTTACTGTTTGAGATTGGACCATTTGCTTCCCTAATCAGCTACTTTGGAGGGTGTCCATTTCATCCTCCATGTCTGGTGCTCCTGCATTCCTTTCCAGGAACAACTACTTTTGCTCAACTATTTTTTCACTGGAACTCCTCAAGCCTAATGTTACTGATATCCTTTTGTATCATATGGGCTTCTCTGCTTCACCACTTTGTTTATAGGTCTTCTACTAGTTTCCTAAAGGATATAGCAAGGATTCTTTCATTCCTGGTTTCTGCTCTTGGAAGATATAGGTCTGTGTTCCCTGGTTTCTGCACAGAACCTGAACTGAAGAATTTCCCTCCACAGTTCCTTTGTGGGCATGACAGCAGGTAGCTGCTCTGTGTCCAGCATGCATCCTCAAAGCTGTAGACTCAGAATGATCTGATAACAAAAGTGATTTTGATGGTGTGCTTTCAAAGGGATGAGTTGTGATACTAAAGTTCTTTCTAAAGCCCCTTCTCCAATCTGTCTCTAAAGTAGCTCTGTTACGAAGTTCAGGAAGACATTGAAATGTTGATTCACAAATACATATCTTTCATTATGCTACTGTGATCATTTTAGTCATATCATAGGAAATTTATGATATCTGAGAACATACTATGATCCCTTGAAATGATACCATTGTTTTTTTTTATTTTCTTGTGAAATTATCCCCTTTACAAGTCTTCTCACATTTGGCAACATAACTGATAAGTTCTCAATGACTTCTGCCATGCTGAGTAATATGCAAGGAGATTAGGTAGGTCCCTAGACCATTGTGGTTTTAACTCTCCTCGAATAACTGAAGGTTAGTATTTTTACTCCCTTCAGACTGCAGAGAAGGAACTGGAAGCTATCATTTAGGAGATGAGTGTTCTATTGAGCAGGCTGTTAGATGAAAGAGGAGTTATTTTCATGCAGCTTTGTGGCATTTCTTACACTTTCATTTCCTTTGCCCTGATAGCAAAAGATGAATCTCTGCAGCAAGCTACTTTGCTCTTTGTCCCATTTATTTTATTGAATGTATCAATGAAGCAAGGTGTTGTTTATTGAAAGATGTGTAGAAGCTATTTTGAAAAGCATTCAGTGTTTGTGCAGGAATACCAAGTAACTGTCTAAACTTAGATGATATAGACTGCAATGTTATATAGTCACACTTCTTGAATAGTAAAATTCTTCAAGTCTCCAGTTTAGTACAGCACTTTTTCCTCACATGAAAATAATGCTTTTTGGTTTTGACGGTAATAGGTTCCTTATGCTGGACTGCTTTGAAAATTGATTTCTTTACTGCTTTTTAATGCTACGGTGTGATCAAGGAAGCAGTGTAATAGCTCCTACTTAATGATATTTATTTTCTTATAAGAAAAGCACACTTTACTGAATATAAGTGCCAGTCCAGGGAGCTACTGAAGGATGTGGTTGGCTGTGGGTACTTCAGTATGTCCATGGTATGGCTCATGAGGTTATTGTAAGTTAAGCCTTCATAATGAATACAAAGTCACAATATAGCAAAATATTTAGGAAGGTACATGTGCCTTAATACAAGAAAGTAAAAATTAAGAATCAAATTTCTTTGGATGCTGAAATCTAAATCAGTGAGTATTTAAATCTAGGCCTCAAATCTGCAGATGAGAATCCTAGCTTGTGAAACTAGTCTTAAAATGGCTCTCAGGCACCGAATCACAGAATGAACTAGGTTGGAAAAGAGCTTTGAGATCATCGAGTTCAACCTATAACCTAACACCCCCTTATCAACTAAGCCATAGCACTGAGTGCCCCGTCCAATCTATTTTAAACACTTCAGTGATGGTGACTCCACCACCTCCCTGGGCAGACTATTCTAGTGCCCAGTCACTCTTTCAGTGAAGAATTTTTTCCTAATGTCTAGCCTAAACTTCCCCTGGCGCAGCTTAAGGCTGTGTCCTCTCGTTCTGTCAGTGGTTGACTGGGAGAAAAGACCAACCCCCACCTGAATACAGCTTCCTTTCAGGAAGTTGTAGAGAGTGATAAGGTCTCCCCTGGGCCTCCTTTTTCCCAGGCAAAACGACCCCAGCTCCCTCAGCTGTTCTTCATAGGGCTTGTGTTCCAGGCCCTTCACCAGCCTTGTTGGCCTCCTCTGGATGGTTCGAGCATCTCAACATCGTTCCTAAATTGAGGGGCCCAGAACTGGGCACAGTGCAGCCTCACCAGTGCTGAGTACAGGGGAAGAATGACTTCCCTGGTGCTGCTGGCCACACTATTGCTGATCCAGGCCAGGATGCCATTGGCCTTCTTGGCCACCTGGGCACAGCTGGCTCATGTTCAGTCAGCTGTCAACCAGTACCCGCAGGTCCCTTTCTGTCCAGCTACTCTGTCCCCAGCCTGTACTGCTGCCTGGGGTTGTTGTGGCCAAAGTGCAGGACTTGGCACTTGGACTTGTTATACCTCATACTGTTGGACTCAGCCCATCAATCCAGCCTGTCCAGGTCCCTCTGCAGAGCCCTCCTTCCCTCCAGCAGATCAACACATGCTCACAGCTTGGTGTCATCTGCAAGTTTGCTGATGGTGGACTCAATGCCCTCATCCAGATCATCAGTGAAGATATTAAGCAGGACTGGCCCCAGCACTGATCCCTGGGGCACACCACTAGTGACCAGCTGCCAACTGGACGCAACACCATTCACCACCACTCTCTGGGCCCAGTCTTTTCTGATGGAGCAGCATGGATTTTCTGATAATACTAAAAATGTCTTCTGGGACAAAAAATGTTGAGGGCAAATTACTTCATTTTTTTCCAATAAATTTTTCATTACTTGTATGAACTGGATTGTTACCTAGAAAAGAGCAATCATTAGGGTAATGTGGTTCTACTATTAGATCAATAGACTAATCACAGGCTAAGGAGGTAAAAAAAGACCCTTTCATATACGTATATAAGGAGGTAAAAAAATTGGCCCTTTCTTATGCAGGGTAAGGAGTCTAATGAGTCTAAAGGAGAAGCTATTTTCTAGCCAGTTTGTGGAGTCCAATTTTTTAATTCATTTGTTCTGATGACAAGATCTGATTTTTAGCATATTATAAATCAGTAACAGAACAATATTGCAGAAATAGCAGACATGCTGAAATAAACAAGTGAGATAATTTTTCTCTGCTTAGCTATGGTAAGTGTTCACAAGATATGCTTGTTCTGGTTTTTTTATTCTACTTAGATATGGGTGATTCAGGCAGATTAGGAGCAACGTGAAACATTAAGATGCAAAATAACGCAAAGAAAATGAACAGTGATTATTTAGTCTAAGCAGTAATGTATCTGAAGGACAAACAGAAGTAAAGTATTTGTATTGGAGTTGCTATAAGCATGAAGAAAATACTTTTGATTATAAAGACAGTAGAAGCAATATAGTAAATTGTCTAAAAAATATATAGAATCTGCCTTTAAGGAAAAGAACAAGAAAAAACCAAACTGTTGTGTCAGTAGTAGCTAAGGTAGAGCTGATTTTGCAATAGTGCAAGAGAACAGTAGTCTTTACAGAACCTCTCCACTAAGCCCAACGCTCAATTCAAGACATACTTTGTTATTTTTTAATAGATATGGATTCTTCCAGAATGGTTACTAATGCTTGTTTAGCACTTGTTTTTTCTGCTGCCCCAACTAGAATTTAGTGTCACAAGAGCTGAAGTTTTGGTTGTGTCAGGCTTATTGAAAGGGTAATGTGCAAACATGAAAAGCACAAAACACATAATTGCATTAACACAGCTTATTTCGTGCATGTGACTAAATGAATTGCAAGGCATCTCCACCCAAATAATCTTTTTACTTCTCAAAACCTAGACAATGCTTCATTAGTTCAGTGTAGTTCACTGGAGTACACAATAAGAGTAGGTCCTAAAAATCGTTAGTAGAAATTCCGAGAGAAATGTGAGAACCTCTTTTCTAACATTTTAATTAAGTCATATGCATACACAACAAACCAGTCAGGCTGTACAATTTTTTTTCTTGTAGGTAAATATTTTTTACAGGTTTATCAACAACGCTGAGTGCTTCTGTATAGAGCATATTTGTTTATTGTCCTCTTATATCAGTTTTTCATTGTTCCTTCTGAAGTCAGGCAATCACTTATTTGAAAAAGAAAAGAATAATGTATGATTAAATTTTCAGCATAACTGAATTATCCTCAAGATTTTGTGCTGAAATTACAAACGGGACTCAAACACAGGAAAGTGGATTAAATAAACTGTTCAATTTATGGGGACAAAATAAGCACATCCACACTGAATACTGCTGGCTTATGGACACCTTGCTGTCCACCTGGATCCCCAGGTCCTTCTCCACAGAGCTGCTTCCCAGCAGGCCAATCCCCAGCCTGTGCTGGTGCTGGGGTTATTCCTCCCCAGGTGCAGGATCCTGCACTTGCCTTCATTGAATTTCCTTTCTGCCCATCTCTCCAGCCTGTCGAGGCCCTTCTGAAGGGCTGCACAGCTCTCTGGGGTATTGGCTGCTCCTCCCAGCTTTGTGTCACTGGCGAACTTGCTGAGTTTAGTGTTTAAATAATTTAATTAAAAACAAAAAAAAAACAAAAAGAAGGAAAAATGAGAGAGAGCAAACAATAAAAGAAAGCACAACACTAGTTATTGCATTAGTTAACAATACGTGTAGTCCAGGACTAGTTGCAGTAGTTTAGATTGTGGATAGGCTACAGCAGATTGTAGTTTTAGCCAGCTTCCTAACTCGTTGAAAAGTATTCATAGTTCTAGCATATACTTTCTATTTGTAGTTATCATAGAGCATGCTACTGTAATAGTTTATTAGGCAGAAATAATACAGGCTGTGTAAGTAATACACCCTTGTAGAATTGTCAGCACATTGTGAAGAAATAACTTGATCTTTCAAAAGATTATCCTGCCTGTTTAAAGACATTGTGAATTTACTTCTGATTTTCTTATATACTATTTACAGGATCACTGAAGAACATTAATCTCTGCCAGTTTATAAGAAGGTCAAAGCTTGAAAAAGCACTGAATGTCAGTATTTTTTGTTTACCTCCCAGAATATTTTTTTGAGAGTTCTTTTATGCTCTAATTCAAAGTTATAGTCTCATTATCAGAGATTTATAGCAAGTGTAGTTTAGGACATCATTGACTTTAATGTAGCGTTCAACATCAGTAGAACTCTTCCTAGGTTGCTGTAGTTGTAAGACAAACAACATAACATAAATGTTTGATTTTCCTGTTTTAATATATGCTTATTTGAATTTCTGGTTTTAATAACTGAAATATAATGTACTCTAAGAATAACATAAAATATTCATAGTGATTTTTTTCTTTTTTTTTTTTAATCTCTATAAGACATTTATGGATGTAAAGTTAAAGGGCTGTTTTTCTTAGTGGCTTAGGTAGGGGAAAGAACAACATAAGTGAGGCAGGGTCACAGTTTGTTTCATATTATTAGATTAGAAAAATAGAAAGTTATATGTGGCATAACAAACAGAATAATAATAAATATTGAATAATAATACAGAAGAAATAAAGTGTTGCAAAGGCAGTCATTCACAGGCTACCACAAACAGACTGATCTGTCTGTGTCCAAGCAGTGGCCACTTTCAAAGACAGTCCTTGTTCTCTCCAGCCTTCCATGCCTCCAGCCCCCTTCTTCCTCTACCACCACTTTTCCTTGCTGCGCATAATGTTACAGGTTTGGAATATCCCTTTGGCCACTTGGGGTCATTTGGCTTAGCTGTGTTCCCTGTCAGCTCCTTGGCCATACCCACTGTACTTACTGGGGGTCAGAGAAGGGGAAAATGAGAAAGGCTTGACACTGTGGAAGCACAGTTCATCACTAGCCAAAGCATAACACACCAATGTGTGTTATGAGAACTCTTTTAGCCAAAAATCCAAAGCACAATGCCATACCAGCTGCTATGAGGAGATAAAACCTCCATCCCAGTCAGTCCCAGTACCTGAACTTGTCATTTACTTATTTTAAGAAAGTACTGGAATAGTCATTCAAGTCTACTTTTTGCACTTGAATAAAAGCAAATCACACCAAATGGATTATCTGAGTATTAGTTGGAAAGCCTAAACTTGATGGAGTTTATTTGGGAAATAAGCAGAAGGACCTTCTTCTGGATAACGTTTTTTAATATTAGCAACTTTTTAATCAAGTTGTGTTACTTCTGAAAACGCTTAAATTTTTCTCTGTAACAGCATCATTCTAACTCAGTGAAACAAGAAACCCTTCTTATTCCAATCCCTGTTTAAACTTCATGGGGCGTTATTGATGAAAAATCATACCGGGAAGTAAATCTTTGAATGAGGTAGCCTTCATTAAGCATGTAGTACACGTCTGACTATTTTCTTTATTTTAATATTCAGCCTTATTTCATGTCAGTTGTTACACACTTCAGGAAGTTATTGTCTGGAAGATTATCACATTTATCAAGCAATTGAGGTTACAGTCATGCTTTTCCAGTTTTATAACACCTTTCGTGACTTAGGCTCCAGAATGCAGTGTCTGTCTTCTTGTGTCGAATAATGAAATTTTGCTGGAGGTAGAGTGCTTCTATCTTTGTAGAGTCTGACTGCATTCAATCTGTTGGACTCTGCTAAGAGGGCATCTTACTGCTGAAGGACTAACGAATGAGTACTTAGAAATATCACTCAGAAGAGTGAAAGCCCTTATGGACACAGTAGGCTCTATCATTACTTTGCTTCTGAGACTCTGACAGTTTAACCTTGCTATACAAATTAACTTCCCATTGCTGAAAATAAACAGAGAAAATATGATAAGTATCAAAAAATAGTGAACAAATTGATATTTGTGCTTTAGGTCTCTATCAGTAATGTAAGAACAATACCACAATATAAAGTTACTGAAAGTATTTTGAAAATTAATTAATAGTTGTGAAGAACTGTATAACTTCAGTAATAAACACTTTCGAGAACAGAAGTCAAGAAGAAAACTGACAGTACTGTCTTCAAAGTAGAATTTTAACAGAGTACAATAAATGAGGAGCAAAGAGAATAACGAGGTGAAAGCAAAATAGTGAGTAGCTGCTGACTGAGGTTAGTGCCAACCTTGTGTGGAATTAGCTGAGATTCAGGAGGGTAAATATTACATAAAATTGTAGAATTTTATCTTACGCATACTTGCAAGATAGAGCAGACGGAAGTTTCCTAGACAACTTTGATTTCAACATTTCTAGTTTTCTGAAAGCTTGACTTTGCATTTGTGTATATTTTGTGTTTATCTTTCACTTCCTCCTTTTCCCTCCTCCCTCATTTTTATTGTGAATATTATTTTGTGTGTGTTGGTCACAAACATTCCACAGAAGCAGATGCAACAAAATACTGAATTTGCCTTTTAAGTTAGAAAGTGTGTTTATATCCAAATCAATAAATCAGTACCTAATTTTTGTTGAGTATTTATTCACTGCCAAAAACTATAGCATGGCTGTTGTATTTTCTCAGGTTATCCTTTCCTATTAAAATTTTATATTCAATTAGTATGGGATTGGTCAAATTGAGAATTAGTTTTTGTTAAAGCAGATTGCACATTCCAAAACAAACTCTAATTTCTTTATCTTAGTTCCTTTTCAAAACCAGGCATTACTGTTTCATATTGCACTTTTTGTTAGGAAGCCTACAAATACCTGGGCTTGTATATGTGAAATTGTTTGCATAAACATTACTTGATTTAAGATAAATACTTTAACATATAACATCACTATCTTAAGAATCTTTATTTGACAATTCATCCCTAGCAGTTGAATACTGTTATGCAGCTGTTTACCCACTAGGCAGAGGTTACTTGTTTCACAGTTCAGCTACCCACTAGGCAGAGGTTCCTTGTTTCACAGTTCAGCCAGCAGAGCAAAAGTGCAAGTTCTCGTTGTTCCAGTGCACTAGAATCAACAATGGCTTTGAAATATCTAATTAGCAATTAGATTAAATTTGGTTACTTTGCATTTAAGTGGATCAAGTTGAATTCCACTGGCTGTACAGTGAAGAATTATTTTTCTATCAGGAATATAGTAACAAAATTCTAGGCATAAAAAGTCTTGAATTTCTATCATTGTGCAAAATGATTTTGTCTCTTGAGTATCGAGCATACTTCATTGTTTTTCTCCTGTAAGAATGCAGCTGAAGCCTTATTATGCTACTTTGCTATGCTTATATCTTATTGAACATTAAATCATGTGGTTTGTTTGTTTCATTCAGAGTTTTATAATGGCACCTTTCCTATTTCTATTCTGATAAAGACAAGCAATCAAAAATAACCCTCAGCATTTTTGAAGTTGTTCATCAGCAGCATGCCCTTAGTAGTGATGAGCAATGACTGAAACCGATTTTCTTTCTTCCTACGTGATACTTTCTTATGTATTTTAAATATTGGGATAAACAAAAATACTGCATTCAAGATATAACAATTAATAAATTGCTTTACCAAATGTTATATAGAGAGAAAATTACCTGGTATTTTTACTGGGCAATTGTAAAATTCAGGATCTAGTTTCACCTCTACACAAGGAATAATGATGATCTATAGTTGTACCCTGGCATTAGAGGCAGCCTCATGAAATAATGAAATAATGTACGCAGGTCACCATCAGGTTGCACAGTTAAATACCTCAGTCCTAGATGAAGCTTTGGCCATAAATGTGCCCATCTACCTCCTGCCCAAGATCATGAGGAGAGCTGGGGACAGTGGGGCAGCACTCATTATTTTTAGGGGTTAGGACAACTACTGTGTTCTTTTTAGCTTGTTCTGGATAAGGTTATTTCCTAAAGTGAATATATATATATATTATTGATTGTAGGATGGAATGGGGAATTTGAGAGTCACTAGAAAAGGAATACGACTTGAAGGAATATCTGAATTTCTACTTCCACTATATGTGAAAGAAATCCATTCCCGAAAGGTAGGTGTTTTTCATCTTTATTTCTTAATTTGCAGCTAATATAAATTGATCTCTTCAGTCTCAAACTACAAAGTTTAATTCTTACACCTCCTAGATTAGCAATCAGTAGAGGTTTGCTTTGAGAATAACTTAACAGTGAAAGCTTCCTTCATGTGATTTTTTTTTTTTTAAACCTTGCTTGCCTCTTAAAAGAAATGTTTTATCCTAAAGAAAGGAGATTCAAAGCATGTATATTTTATACTTCAAATGACCTCAGCACTGGGAATGGAACATTTGACTCTCATTTGATTTGAAGTCCAGAAAAACAAGAGTAGTGATAAGTGCAAAATGCAGTGAAATAAGGAATGGTTTTGTTCTTTCTGTCACTAGCTATCATGATTTCTTTTTCATTCTTTTTTAATTTTAATTTTTGTTTGGGTTTATTTTGCTCATTAGGTAGAGGAAATCTTGCTATACTCTGTAATGTCTCTAGGATTTAATTTTTCAAAGCAAACGCTTTTTAATGTTGTTTAAATGTAATTATCATATAGTATCAGGTTATTACAGATGGAAAAATAAACTCAAGATGTTATGTACTAAGAAATTCAGTGTAGCTTATTTTAACTCTTATATTTTGATTCAGTTATGCTGTTTTTATTAACATCATCAATGAATTAAAAAAAAAAAAAAAAGAAATACTGGAAAAATCTTCTTTTGACCATGCAAGTGATTACCTATGATTAGAGAAGAATGTTAAATTGGTTTTCAGTCAATCATCTGCAAAGAATTTTAATGTGAATACTACAACATTTGACAGAAATCACAAGTATGTTGACCCTAAATACCATTGTGGAAAATTTTGTCTGTTGAGGTCTGACTTCTGTGTGTACAAGAAAAGTCTTGAGTACACTCATAAATGAGATCATGACAGTTTCCCATTTCTCTTAATTAGTTCACTCTTGTTTTAATAAATCCTTGAGGTAGTCTCTTAATCATCTTTTTCTATAAAGCTAAGATATTTCAATGTTTAAAAAAGTAGTAGTATTGTCCTAGGTAATGGCAACTTTTATAATATTTAAGTAACCTTGCAGGGAGCATACTTTTCATTCCAGCTGCAGAACATTAGTCGTGATGTGTGTGTTTTTCCCATTTCTTTTTTGTGAGTGGACAGTATATATTACTGACCCATATTCTGTTACTGTACATGAGAGGTAGGATTTGAAGTATTTTCTTGCCCTGTGCAATATTGCAGAACATTGGTTCTGTTAAAGTGAAGGTGGAAACTTTTGTTTCAAATGATGGTAATGAGAGTGGGGTAGGGCCCTCTTTTCATAAAGTTGCTACCAAATTTCAGGAAAAACGTGCACATATAGGTAATTATTGCAAGGGAAAGGGATGCAAAATCTACCAGATGCCTAACATAGGGTCCCACTAGTCCCATGAGGTTTATGAAAAACAGATACTTGTCAGTAAATGTTCTCAAACCAGAAGAAGATGGAGTTGATCATTAACTGGACAAAATAATTCAAGCAAAATATTTTTGGTGTTCCAACGCTACTTATATATATTAACTTAAGGCACTTATCACCTAGATTAAAAAAGTGGTATTTACACAGGCTTTATTCTCATCTTGCAACACTTGTGAACTAGGTTTGCTCTTCACTGTTTTGCCAGTAGTTGTTACACTAAAGTTCAGTAACTTGTGTATGCAAATGTCAGTGCCATGAGGGAATGATGAAAGAAACCTCTTGAGCTGCATTGAGCTTAGCAATAGGTTTTTTAATGTCTCTGCTGCATGTTTCTACAACTATATGGCATCTGCATGTGACATTAGCTGTTTTGGCACTTATGAAAGTGACCATAGTGCTGTAGAAATCTAAAAATAAGGTAGGTTTTCTGAGTGCTCATCACAGTCAGTAGAGACCTAGTAAATACTGACAGTGGATTCCAAGCAGCTATCCTGCTCACCAGCCATTAGTGTTTACTTTGGGTGATAGAGACTGGAATGCTTTTGTCTGCCTTTCCATGGAAGCGGTAACGATTTAAGTTTGATGTATTCTGGAGTGAAATAGACAAGTGATTGCTTATTTTCTAGAGTTCTCTAAGCCAATTTACTCATTTGCCTGTAAAAGAACACATCCATTGAAGTAACACTGTTTGATTAACTCTTGACATGAATTGTAACATATCCAGCAGTAACTTGGCAGGACAGAGATATTTCCTCTGCACTGAGGAACACTGCTTGTGGAATGGCCTCTGAGGGTCCTCCACGTGGGGCTCTCAGCTCAGGAGGTCAGGCTGAAGGTTCCCTCTTCTCCCATGGCAGCACAGAGCACAGTGAGCTGGGAACGGCAATGTTATTAGAAGTGAGGTACAGCAGCAGGTGTGCTGTCCTGTGGCTAAGAGACTGGAATTCTTGCATGTTTGCTGGTGCTATCTTTCAGTAAGCTGGATCTGAAGGTGATAAAAATGTTCATTGAGAGGGCGGCGTTCACCTCTGATTCTGACAGTGAATTTCTGTTGGTAGGAGTCTGTTGAGTAGGTTGACTGAGCTGAGCTCTCTTTTTTGTAGACTCAGTTTGAGCTGAGCTCGATTTAAGCTTGCTGAGCTGCAATGTAAGTCTGAGAGTGGCTAGATTCACTAGTGTAAAGTTCACAGATAGTTACAGATGCTAAAATCACCACTTGCCTGCTGCATACCTGCTGGATGCCCAAATAAAATCATTGATGCAATGTTAAATGCAGACTTTAAACTGCCTTTATCAGGAGAATGGTGTTGAACTTTGTATACAGGTTGAAAAACTGCCTTTTATCTTGTGATTGCTTTATTCAAACCTTGAATATTCAAAGTAAATGCTAAAATATTTAGATTTAAGTCAGTTGGAAAACAAATGTATGTGAATTCTTAAAAACAAAAGGAAACTTCTAGCAATATTCTCTTCTGACAGTATAGTGGTGAAAAATCCAGGTCTTGACTAAAATGAATATTTTCTGTCTGTAGAAGTTGTGTAAATGAGAAGGCTACTCAGTGTGCTGTTTCCCTAGCCCTGGTCCTCTTGCTTTGCCCTTTTTACCCATTCAGTTAGTGGTGTCTGCAGAACTATGGGTTCCTACCCCCAATTCTATGTTTACGCAGAGGAGAAACTTCTGTATTTTCATCAAATAGTTTCACTGCATGTCAGGATTTGAAGTGATGCATCAGAACCTGATCGGATAAGGACTCGTTTGATCCTGAATTGACATCTTTATATCCTCAAAATCAGGACATGTGTACTCTATAAACTGAATTTTACAGAGAATTACATTTTGACTATGAATGGTCCAGCTGTGCCCTTTTGATCAAATTGCTAGTCTGAAACCAGTTTCATCTAGACCACATTATATTTCCCGTGTTTATATTATTTGCATTGATATGATGCAAACTACATTCTTCATAGTGCATCATTAATGAGATACATGAAATCAAGTAACACATAATGCAACATCCTGAATTATTTCAGTATTTCAGTTCTTCTGAATTAAATATTTTTATTATCATGCTACTGCACCCATACTACTGCACTTTTGAATGGAATCAAGGTACAGTCTAATTAACTGGTTGTATAACAACAAAAGCAGTTTGTGGTGTTTTCTTGAGAATGCATTCCTGGATTCATTAATCATTTTTTTCATTTGCACATACAGTTCTTAAGGGCTGAAGGAAATCCAGTTTTCTTTTTGTTCAATTGTTTCCATTACATAAAAAGAAGTAACCAATTGTCCCTTAAAGTAGAGGGGATTACTTTGGGGTTTTTTTCATAATTAATAAGGTTAAAAATGTATTCTCTGAAATTAAAATGTGTTTCCCAATGATACTCTTAGAGAACACAGAATTTAATAATTGAGTTAAAAGTCTTTGGGAAAATGTAAAGTAAACAAGAAATAGTGAATATATATGAACTTCTAACTGAACATGGGAAACTCTGAAAACTCTCTGTGTATCTTGTATTTTAACATATGTGATTGTATATGAATTAAGAAATTGTAGGTGGGGCTCAAAGCAGCACTTATTTCAGGTATTTTTTTCACCAGATTTTTATTCTAGAGACTGAATATCCTTGTAAGTATTTAGAGAGCTTTATTTTACATTGTTTTATTTCCAAACCTGAGTCAATCTTGACAAAAGCTGATCTAAGATGTATTTCTTTCATCACTGTTTCTCTGAGTGTATATAACCATCAAAACAGAATTAACCTTTGCTAATTCCAGACAGATCATTGCATATATTTTGGTTTATGCTTGGGCCTTGGGTGCCTTTGTGAGAATCTCAAATTCTTTTTCTGAGACAATGTCTTTGTTGAGCTTCTCTCTTTGATGAGTTATAAAGACGCAGCATAGGAGATCACACCAAAAGCCTTTATGAAGTTGAGGAAGGACATACACTCCTCTTGTGCCTTTAGACAGTTTTCTCTTTTTGCAAGACCAGCAAATCAGGGGTTCCTTGCCCTTTACTAATCCCGTGCTCAATTTTTCCAATTGCCTTCTTTCCCTGTCTACTTTGTAAGGATTTTAAGTGGCCTCTCCTCCATAATCTTGCTAGGAACCAATGTGAGATTGACTGGGCTGTAGTTTCCAAAGTTTCCCACTTTGCAAGATGCTCATACTCTCCTGTAAGGGCCTGAAAGGATGTGGTTTGTGTTGATTCTGGAGTTGGGCAGGAGGAGCATGTTCCCCCACATTCCACTCAAACATGTTCTCCCAACATTTCAAGGCCAGATTTGCTATATCCACACTCTCTTTTCTGCTCTGTGATATACCCCACTGCCATACAGTCAAACTAGTTCGAGAATCGTGCAGTCTTACCACTACTGAGGTACACAGGTATCAGAGAAGCTCCATTTAGATGTCATTGCATACTTTTTTGTAATATCAAAAAAATTACAAAGGTACCTAAGAATCTGCCACTGTTATTGCCCAGGATGAAATGCAATAATTGGTTCTGTATCTACATGTCACAATCCACTCAGATAAAACTTGAAATGCTTCCCAGTTCATTTTTCTGATACCTGCTCTTCAAGCCTTGCCCTTTGGGATCACCTGTCACTAAGGATAAAGTCACTATTGTGGCATTGTCCTGGTTTCAAGAACTAGGACAGTCATAAAGGACTCCTTAAGTAATTTTGGCTCTCAACACAATGTAGTTCCAGTAGTGTCACTTTTATTGGTATGAACAAGATATAAGGTTTTCTTAATCACAAGTTTTGCCAAAGGACAAGTCACTTCTATATTTGCTGGTGGTCTCTGGAGGGACTCCCACTCTGAAATTGAGTTGCCTTTGCTTGCTCTTTGCTGACAGCTGATAAGAACTTTCATGATTCATGATTTTGTCCTTGATTTGCTATACTTCAATGGAATCTGTCTGGGGATCATCCAGCTGAGCAACTTTATCTTTTGAACACATCCTTTTCTTCGTGTCAGCCTCTATTCCTGTTATTATTGGTGTGACTTGTTGCTCAGTCAAGGAGGATCTCTGCTTTTTACACTGAAAAATCTGAGTTAATATTACCCAAGACTTTTTCTTTGGTTGATTATTGTTCATGAATAAAGTCATGAGTGGCCTATATCTACCCAATTTTATAACAGCCTGAGGAACTGAATTTGATTTGGGAACACTCCTTCAGATGGAAGTGAGGAAAGTTATTGAAGTTGGAACTGTTTTTCTTGGGGTTGGTTGTTGTTGTTGTTGGCATCAATTTCATTTTCAGTTTTCCAAGTACTTCCTTCGTGTAATACATCTGTGTTCTGCTGGGGAAAATTTCAGTGAAACCATGTGACATTTCAGTTTGATGTTCATAGTGTTTTGTATCTGATCCTCATGTAAAGTGTATTTAGATCCAGCTGTTTTAACTGTATGGGCATCTTCGGCTGAGGAATGACCTTTTATTTCCTGAACAATTTTGGAATACTTTAGTTGCCGTTTACACAGGCTAAGCAATTAAAGAAATCCTGTATGTTTAAAAAAAAATTATTAGTATTTCCATAGAAAATCTGATCCAACAAAATAAAGTAAAAGCACATGACCTGCAAGTGACTTGAAAAGGGGAAAAAATCTCTGACTGTCTTTATCTCTTCATGCATGAATTTGCTTATATTTCTTCTTGGAGAACATTTATACTTTGTGTCCCATTTTATAATCTTAAGGAACACCTTAGTTTTGGCTCCTATGTATAAACCTTAGGATTATGGATGCATAGGTAAAACTAAGAGGGAAAAATGGGAGTCATTGTGGTGGAAAAATATCCATAGAGGCCATTAAGCACAAACAAAATACATTAACATAATTTTATCCCCCCAAAATACTGATTGTTTTTTAACTCTGACTAGAGGGCTGCTGAGATAATTGAAATGTATTTCTTACAAGTTGGGCTGTGCACTATCCTCCCTTTTAGGCCTTTGTTCGGCAAAGATATATTTCTCAAAAACGATTGTAAACAGTGTGTGTCTTAAGTTAGAAGGAGGTACTTCATATCCAAAGACTCAGTGTATTAAAAGCTAAGAATATCCATTTAGTAAAATTATAAGTCTAATGATGTTGGAAGTTGTTAGCATGGATTTCTGAAGGACATGCCCAAGCTGACTGCTTTCTACAATAAAGTGTCATGCTTGGTGGATGAGGACAACTAATATTTTTAATCTTGTTTTTAACACCAGTTTCTCGTGGTGTAGTCCTGGGGTTGGTACTGAGGACAGTGTTGTTTAATTTCTTCATTAATGACCTGGAAATTCACAGTGCAATCTCAGCAAGATTGCATATGACACATAACTAGGAGGAGGAGTGTACAAACAAGTAATTTTTAGAAGCAAAAGAGAATAATGAAAGCATTGCAGGTTTAACTGTTCAAAATTTTAATTATTCCCTACTCATTAGGAACAACACTCTTTTTTCTTTTCCTGCTTCATATCAGATGAATCTTAAAAGTATTGAGGATAATGATCAAATCACAACTTCAAAGATAACACTTTGAAAATGAATATAAGAAAGATTCTCAAGGTATTTATTCTGAAACAGAAGTTGGTGTGCTAAAGTCTGACTGTTTAATTTCCAGAAATGCAAACTAACTTACAAAATTAATTTTATACATTATATATATATATTTTTTTTTTAATCTTGAAATAGAACAGAATTGTTACATTCTTTTTTTACTTGGTCTCTTTTGCATTCAGAATACTTTTTGTCTTGTATGATGTTTCTCACTTTACAAACTTTTGTAATTAAATTGTATAAAGTTGTCAAGTCATTCATAATCTACAAAAATAAATATCAATAAAATTCTCCAAACCTAAAGCCTGCCTGTTACAGATGAGAGGCGTGAAGTTCTGAACCAATTTTTGTTTTGATGACATCTGTGACAAAGTTATAGAAGCTTACTCCCAGAATTTCATGAGACAGTTTCAAAAAAATAATTCTTCTACCTCTATAAGTAATTTATCAGACTGTATTGTGTTAGAACAAGGGTTGTCGGGTGTGAGGTTTTTTTCTATTCTCAAAATTTCTCTATTAGGAAGAATAAATGTAATCCTGAGCAAGGAAAGAAAATTGACTTCCGGCTGCCAAGAAATACTCAACATTTTGGGACACTGCGCACAATTTTGTGTCTGACATCATAATAGAGAAATTTAATGAATATTTCAAAGTTTAGGATGAAAAAAAAAAGAATTAATCTCATCTTCACTAGCTGGAGTGAAATTCAAGGGATAAGTTATAGTATAATCATCATGACAGTGTCTTATTAGGACACCATTGCTCTCTTAAAGCAAGAAATTGCTTATTCCGTTACAGCTCCTGATAGCCGCTACAAGCAAATATAATAAAGATTTTGTTTAAAATACAGTCCCTCTCCCATTCAAAATGAGCTTTGTATTTTCTTGCTTTCAGAAAGAACTAAACTGAATTTTACTGCTTCATAATAAGAAACATTTTTTGTGTGAAGTCATATATATGACCCACTTGGTCAGTCTTAAGAGCTGGACTGTTTTATTCCAGATAGCAAGCATGTTTTTTGATTTTGTCCTTTACAGCCTTTGCTGTCATAAGAAATATGTCATACTATAACCTCTGGTTTCAGAAACAACTTTTCTCCAGCAATGAAATTTTCTGCTCTGAAAATGCATTTACAGAGTAATTTTTGTTTGTTTTTCACCATTCCCTGAAGGAGTTTCCTGTCCATCTGGTGCTGTGGCATAAACTTCCATCTCCTTTATATAGTTCTGAAATCCTTCCCTCAATGACTAAAACTTCATGGGTTTTTGTGCTGTCAGATCAATTTCTCAGGAAACCTGATGAACTTCCATCAGTTTTAGGAAGCAATGTGGCCACAGCATAACCTGTAATGGGGAAGTATCAAGTTAAAATAAGGTAGAGAAGGTGAAGAGATGCAAGTGCTACGAGCATTTTAATGAAACAGTACAGATTACTAAAATGTTTCTAAAATGTTTTAGATAAAACACCCTTTTTCTCTTTCCCTTTTTAAGCAATGCAAGAAATCAGCCTTTTTTTTTTTTTTTTTTTTGCTTATAGATCTTCAATACATGGTTAATACAATTTCTCTTTTAAAACAGGCAGGTAGAACAATCATACTCCTTTTTAGATGCAAAATAAGTACCACATTTCATCATCTTATGGATTATATTCTCTAATCTTTGCTAACATTGTTACTCCAAATTCCATCTTCCAAAGTTGGAAATATATTATTTGAAGAAATTAAATTGAAGGATTGATTATACCATAACAAGAACTATGTTTTGACATGGGCCTCCATCGAAGAGTGATAAGAAATGCTAACATTAGTTGAAAGCCTTGTTGTCTTGAAGAGCATCCTCAGGAAATAATTGCACAAGGCCAAACAATTTATATTCTTTTCATTACCAAGTGTATGTTCAGTGACTTTCTTTAATCTCAAGCTATTATATGTTAAAATTTCAAATAAAAGAATTACCGAACTTCTCATCTTTAACAAGTTCTATGAAGTTAATTTTTAAAACTGTTTTGATTAGACTCTGCTGATTCACTGAATTGTGATATTTTTTAAAAAGCCTTGGTATTAAATTTCAAGGATTTTTTTTTAAAAAGGGTAACTAAGTGTATAGGTTTTTCATGGCTAAATCTCCAAACTATATGAAGACCTCACATTAAAGAAGGAAAGTCTTAAAACAGCAAACTAGTGCATTGCTCTGTGGTGTATTGTTTGTGTCTCATATACACAAAGTAAGGGGAAGATTTGTTTTTTTGTTGGAAATTCAGTAGGAAATAAACACTAGCAAGAACTTCAAACTAGAGATGGTGAAATCCATGGGTGAGATTAGGACAAAGAAAACTCCCAAGTAGAAATCTTATAATGGAAGCAGCTGAACAAGTTAGCATCCTGTACTGGAATTGGTAATTATGACTTCAGCATTATGATTATACAATAACAGCTGGGGATTTACAGTAAAGTTGGCTCTTGGGCTTCAGCCAGAGGCTCATTTGTATCTTTCACTGAATTTAAATCAGTTGTTCTACAAAGGAAGTAGCTATAGTTCACGAAGTTTGTTAATTTAGAGTGGCAATCTGTCGTGCATAATTCTGCAATAGCTACTACAGTACATGCTCTTGCTGAAGTCTTTGCAATGTAAGTGGTGATTGCAGCAGTATGGCTGAAGGTTGATGCTGAATTTTCTGTTGGTCTGAAGTTGAAATTTTTTTTAAAAATACAAAGTTATAATAGCAACTTTACTTGATTAGTAAAAGTGAAATCTGTACTGATACTAAACTTGGCACTCCAGTGGAGATTTACATGAAGAAACCTACCATCATTTTTAGTAGAAAAGAAAATTGAAGTTTACACTTAATATAGAATGGCTAGAATTTTTTTTTCTCTTGCTAGATCAGTATATAAATTACAAGAGCAAATCACTTTGGACAAAGTTTATTTTTGTCTCTGAGTTTCTCCATTAACATCCACTAGATTTGAATCTTCCTATAAATCTGTGGTCTCTCTTTCTGAGTAAACTACAAAATCCCAGAAGGAAAGTGTTCCATATTTCCGTGTTATTTTAATAAGTACAGGCATTTTGGAATGTCAGTTAACTCTCCTGACAAGCTGAACCAAAACGCTGGCATAGAAAATGCAGAAGGTGGATTGGCTTTTTGCAGGAGAAACTGCTTTGCGTTCTACAAGCAGTAGATTAGTTTTAAAAATATTGTAGTAAAAATATTACTATGACTATTTAGATCAGGGATACTGCTGAATGTTCTTTTAAGATGCAGGTGCTGCTTCTCTTATAAAGTATTCTCTACTAGGATGCAGATATTTTCTTGAAACAGTGTGGATCATATTGAATAATATACTAGTTCTGGAGTAGCTTCATTGGTTGTTCAGCATGAATAAGAGCAATAAAATTTTGTTATTCTGAAAGTGAAGAAAATTATACATTTGCATAATAATTGGTGGGACACTTGTACTGCTCAGATAAGGTGTTGGGATTACCTGAATGCAGCTGATGCTAGAATGGTGTCTCTTTTTCTTTTATAAATGGTGGTGATTGAATACTAGGGGAAAATACAGTTAAGTATGTGGAAAAGACAGGTATGTTGTGGCAAGGGAAGGGAATTATCCTTACACTTAGCAGTGGCACTTTCTGTTCCTTTAGGTTAGGATATAGGACAAAGGGTAATGGCTTTAAAATGAAAGGGGGTAGATTTAGATCATATATTAGAAAGAAATTTTTTACTGTGAGGGTGGTGAGGCACCGAACAGTTTGCCCAGAGAAGCTGTGGATGCCCCATCCCTGGGAGTGTTCAGGGCCAGGTTGGATGGGGCTTTCTGCATGGTCTAGTGGAAGGTGTTCCTGCCCTTGGCCCTCTGACATAAACCCTTTGATAAGTCTGATTTTTATTTCCTCAAATTTTTTCTCCTATTAGATGAAAAACAATGTATTGTGATGCTTCTAAAGCTGTCACACACAGACCACAGAAATTATTAGCTGTAATATTGTCAGTAATGTATGCAAGAAGTCAGGCTTATATTCTCCCAATTGAGGACCGCATTTTTTCTTAACTCCGTGTTTTGCTCTTTGCTTTTTAAAGCATTTATCAATTTCACTTTGAAGTCAGAAGAGCATTAAGAACACTGTTTTTAACTAAAAATAGAATAAATTTGTGTTAGGATTTGTGTATTTATGGCTATTCTGTACCTTTCTAAGGCTTGCAGGTGTTTATTGGTCTGAGTTTTTATCTGTGGATTTCAGCAATTAGATGTAATTGCCAATCAAAATATTGGAAGAGGCATCTGATGAGCATGGCACAGATGCTTTATGTGTGATTCCAGTGGTATAAATCAGTATTTATGAGGCATTCTACAAAGAAATCTGTTGCATGTGTGTATTTTTGTAAGAGTAACAGGCATAAATCTGGTTTTGACCTTGAGTCTGGCATTCAGAAGATGGTGTCTATGTACATCCATATTATTTAATCTCTCCACCGTTCCCAGTTCAGGAGCTATGTATTTCACACATGTTCCTGAATCTTAGTGCAATGAGAAACAGGTGGGCACCAATTAGCCCTTTATCCCCCAGGTATCTCAGTTTCTGCATAGGAACACCCAAAGCACACACAGACTACAAATATCTGATGTGCACGACAGTTGAGCTGCAATTACAAGGTGTGCTGCATAATTGAAAAGGAGTTGCAGATGCAACCAGCATAATATAACCTTCCTGCTAAATTTCCTTCCATTGAATAAACCAAGTTCAAACTTGGAACACAAGCAAATAGAGTAAATAAACATAATTTAAGCCTTAACTGTGGATACTGGAAACTAATGCATGCCTCAGCTTTAGGCTGAAACAACCACCCTGCCCAGGCAAAAGAGTCCAAAGACCTTCAGTTCTAACACAGTAATGAAATCCTTTATGAGGTACGTAGAGACATTTGCTTCACACCATCTAAGATTTTCTGTGTGAATTTCAGTGTGAACTGATGAGACACAATTAATTGCATGTTTGGGTCAAATTCTACTTCATGTACAAGACTTTGTTGTTGAATCACTTATCCCTTAAAACAAACTACTCTTAGATCAAATATTTTAAAATGTTAAGCATAGGAGTGTGTCCTTTAATAGTACAAAAGTCCATAGACAGTTTAATGATTATTCTGATGTTCTGCAGATTTTTGATTCTGATGGTTTTTGAATAGTAATTTAATAATAATTTTTTAAAAATTTTAAAACCCCAACATTTTAATTACTTTTTTTTTTTTTAATAGACCAGTTTAACATTTGTTCTTGAAGACAAATTGCAGGTGAAGGGCATAATTTCCAGTTGCTGGCCATAGTCCCTCAGAATTTCATTGTGTAGTCCTTTTCAAATGAGATTCTATCTCTTTAAAACAGAAACTCCTCTGATCCATATCATAATATTTAACATTTCAGTTTTCATCAGAAGAGCACTTCTGTAATGCCTGTCCTAATCCTCTCCAAACACTGTCCTTTGGTATATGTTATGGCTTGGTCTTGCAGCATGCAAAGTGGATTTCTTTCTGCAAAGCTAAGCTGTAATATGCAGAAGTATAACCTCTAAAAACACAGATAGTATTAATGCTATTTCCTAATGCTATGTCCTCAGCGCTGCAAGTTTCATTGTAAAAGTCTGTTGTAATTGGATCACACTGTTGTAGGTATAACCAATTTCTCACTTCTGCTAATCAAGCTATTCCCTTTCTTTTGCTTCCCTTCCTTAAAATGAAGCCAAGGGCCCTGCTACTTTGTCAGCCTGCCTGGGGGTTTAAGCAGAAAGCTTAATTAATGTCTTCAGCTATGATCTGGAAAATACACTCTCTCACACACAATTTGGATAGATCCCTACGATTAAAATAAAGTAAAACTAAGAAATCTCTAAAGGCTGAAAGCTCCAAGTCAGAAACGTAACTGAGAAATCATTTTTCTGAGAATGAACAAAACCTCTTTTTTTAAATTTTGACCTTTTGAAGTTCATTAGTTTCTTAAATATCTTAATTATGTTAGACCTTGAATATCTAGTCTTCTTGCTTGTGAAGGCTGTGCTTCCTATTGTGCTTTCCTGTGCAAATAAGAAACTATTTTAACTAAGTTTTAGTGAGCAGGGAATCTTTATAGAATTAGAATCCACATTTCTCCGTGCATATGTACATGGTTTTTCAGAAATTTCTCAAGTACCTCTGCAGTTCATCTTTTCCTTGCTAAAAGATTTAATAATTTTTTCCTTTTTTCCCCTCTTTTTTTTATTCAGTCACTTTTGAGTCCTCAAGTATCTACTGTATGTTTAGGAAATGTGTTTAAAAACTTATTTTACAAATCACTGTAATGTCTTAGGATCATAGTGTCTTGAGAATTTGCTATATGTGCCTACTTACATGTTTATTGGGCCTCTAGCTTTATTCACTTTTCTTTCTGTGTCTTGGAAGAATTTTTGGTGATAAAATGTTTTGCTTCTTTGCTTTATTTATTTTACAAAATTAAATGCCATTCTAAACGGCTTGTGATTTTGTCAAAATAGTGAAAAAATGTGTTATTAAAAAAAACAAATCTGTATTGTAGAGAGCTGGAAAACTGAATAACTGTCTGCTTCACTTTTTATATGTGTTGGTCTTCTACTTCTTTAATGTAAGAATGAAGGGTAAATTTGGTAAGACTCCTTAGCAGTAAATAAAATAACCTTTTTTTTAGACTGAGATAAGCCTTTAAAGATAAAAGCGACAAATATCTTGCCCTCCAGTGCCTTCGTGTTTCATACCGTTTTTGAGACCAGAATGGACCATTTCTAGGCAAAACATGAATGCTTAGAATTTAGTTTTATTACCTTTATGCCACTTGTGTTTTGTATCATGATGGTGCACAAAGGTTAGGAAAAGCAGAACTAGGATCAGTATTTATTTCTGACGGTCCATAGCTCTCTCCAGCATTTCAGACAAGATGGTCTCTGCACCTCAATTTCTTGTCTGCAAAACAGGGCTAGCAGCACATCCCTATCTCCCAGAAGGCCATCAGCTACATACTTTAAATGGTTGTGTTGGCTGTTAGGCAATGTAAGCAAATAAGAACATCAGGCAATGGGGGTATTAATGAAAAGTACAGAAGTATTGTTATTTGCATGGAGCATTCTATATCAAGTGTACTGAGATCACCCATTAATATTCAGTGCCCTCTGTTATTATTACAAATATTATTTTGTTTCCTGTCTTGAAGATCAGGCTTGTAGGCATCATTCTAAGCTCATCCTTCTCTTATAATTTATTTCCTTTGTGTTTTGAGACTGATGAGCTATAAATTGCTCATGAGATGTAATGGGTTTCCTAATCAGGAGCTGTAAAGAGTAGAGCCTGGCATTATTTTATTGCTTTACTAAACAGTTTTACTAATGAGGCTACTAATACAATGTGCCCATTAAAAGATGAAACTCAAGATGATATTTCTCCTGATTGGGAAAGAAGGATAAGCAGTTTTGTTGTGAATTGTTTCTAGCAAATATCTTCATCCTTTGAGATGTTTTGGGGGCAGGACAGCTAACACTAGAAATATGAAAGTAAGCCGTAGCTCTGTCAAAGTAAGATGGAAAACTAGGAAAGATTTAATTCATCCTGCTGGTCTCAAATATTTCCTTCCAAAATAATGCAAGTAAGCTCTGACTCTCAGCAAATGTATTTATAGCATCATAATATCATATTTCTTACAAAAATGCATTAGGAATAGAGCATCACATCCTATAACACTTTGAAAGGACTTGCTTTTTTCCTCTGAAAAGTGAATAGTTTCATCATAAAGACAGTATACAAAGTGTACTATGTTCTGAGGAACTGAAGGTGTCACTGACTTTCTAGTTCTGAATCTCTTGTGCATGTACTTCTGCATGTGTGCAAAAGTGGGAGAAAGTGATCCTCATCAAAGACATAGAGCTGTACAAGATTAATATTCAAGTCTCTGATCTTAGTCAAGATGACTTAAGACAAGAGGATTGTGGTCTCCAAGGCGCTGCATATCTTTTCTGGTTTTGATTTTTAAAAAAATAATTTCAAAAAGTTATCTTGTTTTATGTAACAATTCATCACTAGTTTAATTCCAGGCACCTTTTGAATTTCCAGAATAATTGGGGAAGTCCTACCTGGTTCTCATGCTTTTAAAACATGGCAAGAAATGAAATGAACTTTCCCAACCAGTTTGGATGGCTAGGAAATAATGATTACAGAGTGATAGAACTTTGACTGGCTTACCTGGTAGTGGATGCATGGTGCCAGGTTCAGGAAAAATTTCTGTAGAGTGAAAAAGTTTTTGAGTTTTATTTCACCTTTTGTAATTGTAGAAGTTGACTAATAGTGCTTTCTGATGTAGCTTCAAGACAGTTTGGAAGATAAAGAAGTGTGTTAAATTAATTTGTCTCTTTCCTCTCATCCTTTAGAGGGGTGTGGAGTGGAGAATGGACCACCACCATTAGATTTTTTTTAAGTGCTGGAAAATTTTCATGTTTTTTGAAAATGATCCAGTTTTTAGTGCAGGTATGCATAGCGCTCCTTAACCAGAAGAGAAGGTAGGGTCTGAGAAATTTTCTCTTCCCATTATTCTTCTCAGCAAAAAGCGTAATTTATTGGCATGCAGGCCAATGTGACTGAAATAACAGCTGTGTCATTTCCATCAGATACAATGTTGAATACAAAATTTCCAATATAATTTGTATTATAAAATGTGAGGACTCATTCCATGCCAGAAGTATAAGTCTGATACCTCAGAGTGCACGCAGTGTAAGTGAAATGAAATTATCAATCTAAATTTATTTATTTATTTGGGAGTTACTTTTGTGGTTTGGGTTAGGAAGATAAGTGGTTACTTCACAGAAAAAATCACAGATTTCTGATAAGGGTTAATATGATAAGTTGAGATATTTAATTATGATATAAGTGTGCTGTTTTTTTTCATGAAAAAATAATTATCTGTACCCTGTGTCTCATCTCCTTCAACAGTCACAGTACTGAGTGGTCATTTCTCATAATTGAGGTATCTCTCACTCCTACTGTCCTCTTGTGTAAATTACATCTTTTCAGAAGCTCCTGCCTTTACAGTCTTAAGAGAGATTCTAGTCATTTTTCACATCTCTCTTACCTACCCCATTAGGAGATACTGAAATGGCAATTAAAAGAAATCATATGCCAGGCTTGAGATATTAGTTTTACACCAGCTGAGAGCCATTAATTGAATTGAAATAACCCAGCAAATGGACCTACTTTGAATAGCAATGACTTAGAAAACGTGTACTAAGCCTGAGGTGTTAGTGTCAGTGGGGCAGATAAGTACATTGAAAATCTTGTAAAATAAAAACTTGCTTTTTTCTAATTTGACTAAAATAACTAATCATGCTTTTATTTAAATCTCTGGGAGCTTGATTTGACTTTAACAAATTAAGGATTTGGTTTAAATATATAAGGTGAAAATATTTCAATGTTGTTCGGGCCCGGTACAAATCCTGACATATATAAATGCTATCGTTTTAAGAGTATGGAGAAGTACATTTATTGCTACTAAATGTTCCATTTTGCTAGCAAGATCAGCTAAATTTTCTAACTTGTAAGAACTTGCAGAAGTTAACTGTGACTATATTTGCATGCCCAAGTAGAAAGAAATTGGAAAAGATTATTTCCGATTTGTCTTCAAAGTATTTGATTTTTATTCCATCATGTCTGGTTTTCAGTTTGCAATGAAAAATAGAAAAATATTGAAAAAAACCCAAACCAAAACCCAAACCATTCTGGTATTCAAGGGGAATTTGTGGAGTTTTTTTGTTTATGGGGCTGTAATTTGTTTTTGGAAGTAGTGGTATATAGCTAAACCATTCTTTTCTTACATTTGCTAACTCATTTCTCATGGATTTTAGAATAAGGAAGCCTCTGTGGAGGACAAAAGAAATAATGGGTAAGACTCAGATTTTGGTCAAAATACAAATGCTGTTAGCTACTAAAGTTTTGAACTAACTCCAGAATAGATCAGGATTGTTTCTTCATTTCATTTTGTAAATAAAAATTAATAATTTTCTGTAAATGTAAGACTAGGTTAAATTAATTTTTAATTAATTAGTTTTAAATTAAATAAATTATTTTTTTAAAACTTTTTTCAGACTTAAAATATCAGATAGAAGATGCTCAAGAAAATGGCATGCCCTTGAGCTCAACAATTACCATTTTAGTTTATCTTAGTAACTGATTTGCTGTTCCAGTTTTGTTTCTCTGGAATTGTCCAGAGGACCTCGAGAATGGATCAGAGAAGTATGTGTGATGTTTATTATACCCCTTCAGCCTTCCCAGTTTCTGTCACTTAATGACTGATTCAGACCTTGCAACATGAAGATTTAGTTAGCTTGTTTTCTTTTCTTACAGCCATATCTATTGTAGCAGTAGGTGTTCTGCTTCCTTGTGATAATCTGTAATCCTTTCTTAAACTATGTGGACTGCTGTGTATCCCTATTAAGTCTCTTAGGTCAATTATTTGTTTTATTAACCTCCACCCCAAAAATCAACTTGCAACATTCTTCCCACCCACACACACCCATACCCACACACACATACACACACACATATCTTCCCCTCCCCCCCAAAAAAAAACCCCTCATTACATCTTAATAGTTTTAAATCTGTTGACTTAGTGCTTTCTTAGCTGTCTCATTTTAGTGTATTAGAATAGAAGGGAAAGAGAAGTTCTTAATTTCTCTATATCTGAAACGTATTGTAGTCTTGATTATGTTTGCACTTCAATCAACAACAAAAGCAGTCTTTTTAATTTAGCTTCTGTTAGAATGAGGTACTTTCAAATTGCTGGTTTAATTTTAAAATGTTATTAGTTAATGTTATTTAAAAATCTTTAAAATTGGATTCTTCTAAAAGTTGGGTTTTTATCAAAACTTTGACACAGTGCAACCAATGCAGAAGGCACATATTCATTCTAAATTCTACAGAAGGTAATACCAACAGTTTAAATTGTCAATTATTGTTTCTGTTGATGACTTATTTTAAATAAATGCTTCTGATTATGCATTCCAGATGTGTCTCTATGAGTGGAGATTAAAAATTCAGCTATCAGGTAGCTGAGAGCTCCAATATCCAATGCTTTGGGTACCTCTGTGATGTAACTGATTTATTTAGAAAAAGGTTTAAAAATTGGAAAGCTGGAAGTCCACTGCTACCTCAAAATATTTTGCATTCATCAACCTAATATTTTTAAATATCAGTTGTTGTGGTTTTAATTTATATTTTCATATTTAATTCTACAAAGGTAATTCCTAACTTGAAAATAAGCTACAATGAAATTTCACCTGCTGCACCGAAGAGCAATTGTAACCAGGAGCCGTTGCCTAATGATATAGGTTCATCTGATTCACTATAGATGTTTGTAGTAACAACCTTTGAATCATACAGCTACTATGGAAACCAACTTTATGGTTGGTGATTGCCTGTGGCCATGACTTTCAAAGAGGCTTTTCAGCCTTTGCTATTGTCGAATCAATATCGGCATTGCAATTAATAGGCATACTAATTGATATTTAAGGCTGAGAGATCTGAGATCTGGGGTTGTTCAGCCTGGAGAAAAAAATGCTTCAGGGAGAGGTTATTGCATCTTTTCAGTATTATAGGGGGCTTATAAGAAAGATGGAAACAAACATTTCAATACGGCCTATAATGATAGGACAAGGGGTTTTAAAATAAAGAGGGTAGATTAAGACTAGATATAAGAAAGAAATTTTTTACAGCTGAGGGTAGTGAAACATTGCAATAGATTACCCAGAGAGATGATAGAAGCCTCTCAACTTTAGTGCTTTCTCTCATGATAATTCTTGGTGATTTATCACTGTTTATAAATCAATAGCATGTGAATAAGTTAATAAGAGACAAACAATCCCTTGCCAGATGCAGGGTGGTGAATTTTCCTTAACAAAAAAAAAAAAGCTAGAAAATCTGAACTAGCCACTCTTTCAGACCCCATTATCTTTCCTCACTCTTCATGATACTAGTTTTTGTTCCAGTCTTTCTGCCTCTTTCCTTTCTTGTATCTAAAAATCATAGATTTCTCAGAAAGAGTAAAAACCCATATAAATATCTGTTGCAGATTCCCCACTGGAAATGTAATTGCATAAAACGCCTGTATAAGCTTTTTTGCAAACACAAAGTTTATGTAATATGGCTTGGATTTCATATGTTATAATGGCAGGGTTTGTTTAAATAAGGACAGTGCATTTTTGTTATTCTAATTCTAAAATATCTTTTGAAAAAGATATAAGACACAATCCTGTGCTTTATATCTGCACTGAAAATAAATAGTAGGTACAAATGTGTTGGAGCTATCTCAGTACATCACCAGTTTTGATAACAGCCTGAAAAGATCTGGTTGCTCAGTAGTGATTTAGAGATGCTCTTATTTACTCAGTTTTCCTGTTCAGATTTCCTGCCAGGACTAATTTGGCATTGTTTTGTCCATGGACTTTTACTTCAGAAATATCTTCCTATTTATACCATACTGAAATTTATGCAAAAAATTACATAGCAGTTTGCCTTAGTCTGTAGAAGTTTCCATGCCACTGGATGATTGTTCATAGAAGTTTCCTTTGCCACTTCTTGGTGATGCACTTTATGAGAGCAATAATGTATTTCCTCAGTCAGTGCATAGAACTAAAGCATATTTGATCTGAAGCAAGTCTGTACCCTGCAGAAAGAAAGGAACAAAGGGACAAAGGTATTTTGAAAAATCAAGGAAGAATCGATTTACACTTCAAGTTAGTCTCACTGTTTCCTTGTTTTTGAGAGGGCAATATTTTCTGAATATTTGCTGGTGACAAAATATGAGTATTAATTATCTCAGAAGAGTCTTTGGTAAATAAAGATACTTAAACTTCTCCAGGAAGAACCACATATAGCATTAAAGGTATGCATTTACAAACCAGAGGCTTTGTAACAAATGGTTGTGCCTGCAAACTAATACTTTTAATATTAGTTAATTTATTAGCATTAATAAATACCATACACTTGTAAATTGATTTAGATGATACCACAATGATATAGATGATACACGTCTGAAGTATCAAGCTGCTGTATCTTCAGAAAAGGAGAATTAAGTTTTGTCAAAGGACTTTTTTACTCTGCGATATTTTTAAGTAGTTCACATGCCAAATAAGATACTGAATGTTTCTCTGAAGCTTATAAAGTTTAAGAACAGCCTGGATGTTCCTTTTAAGTGCAGTTGTAAATGTCAGTCTAATCCATAGATATTTTTTTCACTGATAAATACAACTCAAGAGTCTCTAACTCAGTTCTGGAAGAAAGTTTATCTTCATGTTTCCCTCCTAGAGATCACAAAGGTTTCTGAGGATATGCTTTGAAAGAGCTTCTTACCGAGGGGCAGTGAGATATCAGGCAGGTCTTCATGCATGAACAAATACATGAACTCACCTTGATCCAGACTGATTTTAATACAATGTTTATCAACATACTTCTGAGAAAACAAAGTGCTGTCAGCTTTATTTGGAGTCATGTGGGGGACCTAAGGAAAAAGACTTACTACCACTCCATACTTGTTTATATTCATAGAATCACTGCAGTTGAATATTTGCTGCAGTTGGAGTGTACCTCTAGGAGTCATCTGGTCCAGTTCCCCTGCTCAAAACAGGGTCAGCTAGAGCAGGCTGCTCAGTCAGGTTTTGAATATTTCAAAGGATGGAGACTTCAAAAGATCTCTGGGCAACCTCTTGCAGTGCTTTAACACACTCAGACTATTACTTTTTTCTTATATTTAGATGGAATTTCTTATATCTGTTTGCACCAATTGCTTATTTTCTTGTCACTTGGCATCACAAAGAAGGGTCTGGCTCAGTCTTCCTCCTCCTTTTTATCAGGCATTTATAGACATTACTAAGACCCTTTGCTTCAAGGCTTCTGTTCTCCAGTCTGAACAATAAAGCCCTCTCAGCATCTTTTCGTATGCTCCAAATCTTTCACCATTTTTGAGGCTCTTTGAGGCTTTAGTAGGTTGATATCTGTCTCATATTGGAGAGCCAGAACTGGTCCTGGAAGTCCAGATAGTTCTTGTAAGGCTAGGTAGACCTGTTGGTATCACCTGTTGGTGATAAAGCTCAGGAGGCGTTTGACCTTAACCTGTTGAGGTCCCTCTGAACAGCAGCATAACCATTAGATATATGTCTGTATTATGTCATATGAAGTTTCTGAGGATGCACTCTATGCTATTGTCCAGGTCATTAATGAAGGAATTAAACACTGTTGGTCCTGGTATAGATCACTAAGGTACACTCCTAGTGGATTGCCTTCCGGTTGGGCTTTGTGCCACTGATAAGAACACTTTGAATGCAGCTGTTTAACAGTCAGTTTTTAGTCCACTTAATTGCCATTTTATGTAGACCATTATTTTGTCTATGAGGATGTCATGGGAGACAGGGTCAAAATCCTGAAGGTAAACAAAATCTACTGCTCTCTCCTCATGCCCTGAATTACTAATTTCTTTATAGAAGGCTGTCAGTTTGGTCAGACACTTCTTCATAAATCCATGCTGACTACTCCCAATCTTCTTCATCAATTTGCAGTTGCTAAAACCATTTCGGGAGTGCATGTTTTCAGCACCATCTAATTATTTAGGATGCCAGTGTTTATTCTAAGTGAACTAAATTGAAGAAAATTGTTTAGAAGTGTGTATAAAATACTATTTCTGTAAGTTTTTTTACTTTGGTAGATTGTTGCATGCTATTTTTTCCCTTCAAAAGAAAAAGAGAAATGTAAAACATTCTGTATTGATAAAATTAGATTGAACAGTAATATAATATGTATTAATGAACTTTACCACAATATATAATATTTCAAAATAAATAAGGCAAAAATATGACTCAAGAGAAGTTGACAGAATTTCCCTCCAAGCAGATTTCTAATGTATCATCAGCAGGGAAGAAGGCCATCTGTCCATGTGTTGTTCCGAAAGGATATTCAGGTTTCCTTGGAAATCAACCAGACCCTGTCCTTGTAGAGTTTGGCAAATCTGTGATATAAAATGGAGTCATTTAACAGATTGAAGGTTTTTGTGCAATTCAAGAGACTAGAATGAGAGGGAAAGCAACTGCCTTAGCAATAAAAATCAGTGTATGCCCTGTCCTCATGAAATAATAATAATGGTAATACTTAGAGCTTGATAGCTCTTTAAATGTTAATACTTATAGTAAAGCCTAAGCTAAGGCAATATCATCTGCTGCATATACTTTTAAAGCTCTTTATAAGTGTATTCCCTGTAAGTATCTTCCCTTAGCCAGGAAAGGATATAGATTGTTTTTCATCTCTGCAGTGCTTTGGTACTTTAAGTACTATATTTCCTGAAATGTGTTCTCTTCAAAAAGACATTGAACGTTATGCTCATATGTGGTACTTGCAATTAGTATATTGAAACTTGATGTTACATCAAGTAATAATTTGAACCGTAAAACTGAAGATCTTATGCACTATCTCTGAATATAGAAATCTTGTTAAATGCAAAATTATCCTTTGAGAATTTTACCATCAATCTGTCCATGGTAGAGATGCTCAACACCCATGGATTTTCTCACCAGTTTGCCTCTTTGACTTCCCACTAATTTACAAATCCTTGAAGATGTACAAGAATGTTACATGCCTCAACTCATGTGACTAAGGTTGTTCTTCATGAAGAAATCTTCTTGATTTCAACTCTGCCTATATTTTGTTTTCCTGCACTTGAAATTAGTTCTTTTACAACTCTTGGCCTGCACTGATGTTTTGATACATACAATTCATTTTGGTTAGTTGGGAAAGTACATGGTTTGCCTGAGGGATGTGGGAGAGAGACCATTGCAGAAGTTATTGGCTTAAGGCTCTGTGATTTAGATTGTAATGAAAGCTAGATTAATTAATTGTTCTGACTTGAAAATACATGGATATAGCAATGTAACTTTTTTTTCTTTTGTCAAAGCAGTGAGACAGTAATTTCATAAATTACATTGGATTCAGACTGTTGAGAGAAATTACTTTCCATACTTAGTAGCTTTTGACTTATAGATGCACCATTTTTGTTGGATATGCTTGGTTTGATGTGCTGTTGCTGTGATATACAGGAAGAGAGACTACGCTATGTAATATTTAATTTTGCTCTCCAGATTATATAGAACTTCAACAATACCATTTATTGTGCTCAGAAGACGAGAGTAAACCAATTTTAAATGAATGTGATATGTTCCTCAAGGAAAAAATAAAGGGAAGCTGCAATCTGTTCTTGTGGTTTCAAGACCCTGTAGAGCAAATTCAATTCAGCAATGATATCATAAATGCCAGAAATATTTTGGGAAGGTCTGAGTGTAACAGGAGATCTTGCAAATAATAAATTAGGAGAAAAGGAGAAAACTATGTTTAATTAGTTATAGTTAAGAGATTTGAGCATCAAGTAAAAGCCCAAGAATTCCTCTTTAAAAGGAGCAACAGAGATGAAAAATGAACAAGATTTTTCAGGTACTGAAATTTTAAGAAAATTTTTCAAGTTTGGGTTGTTTTAGGCTCTCTGGAACAGTCTCAAACCTTATTAAAAATAATTTAAAAAAAAGAAGTGGACTACACATTAGGAATTCATAACACTTTAGTTTATACATTTATAACTCAGAGAGAACCCAAAGAGTCATTCAAATTATGGTACATACAAGATACATGAGCATTAAACCCTCTAGAAATGGTTTTGACATATTAGGCAGTTATGAATTTTAAGCTCAGTGATTTGAAAATTAAGTGACACAGCAGGCAGTGTGGATTCAATACACCCACTAGTGCACAGAAAGTAACAGTTTATGTATCTTGGAGGGTTTCTGGTCTTTATTTAAGGGGAGAGAACTGAGGCAGAAGAATCAGGAACAACATTAAAATAAATTTCTGAACAGATCAGCCGTAAAGAAAACTGCTTCCCCTCTTTAGCTGATAATTTTGCTACATAATCTGTTGTTTCTGATAATATTTCATGATGTAGAAATATCAATTTTCTCTCCCAAATTAGACAGTCCTTTGTTACAGATGTGGAACATATGCATTGTTTCATTTCAGTAGGTATAGCATGAAATGAGTTCTTGAAAGAAAAAACAGATACAAATCATATTTCATAGAATCACAGAATCTTAAGGGTTGGAGGAGGCCATAAAGATCATCTAGTCCTAAACCCACTGCCATGAGTGGAAGCATTCAGTATTATTTTTGTTTTCTGTGTTTGACCGATCAACTCATCTTACTCTTCTAAAAGACTCAGACTAAGGATGAAATTCAGGTTTTCACACATCCAGAGTTTTTAACTTTAAAGAACAAACAGCTGGTCTTGTGACAAAGGCTGGCTTTGATTCTAGAAAGAAGGCTTGAAAATGATATATTGGCTAACGTATTTTTGTACTATAATGTAGCAATTAGAACAAATTTGTATTGTTATTTTGCCATGCAATTTTGTCTTAACCTGTTGAAATCCATATACAAGTAGGCATACAGAGCAGGTGGAGCAGTGTCAGCTCACAGACACTAGTCTGAAATACAATTCTTTGTTATATCATTCAGTGAAATTATTTTAATAATTCAGAAACATTTCTGCAAGCCCTGACACTTAACAAAATGACGGCAATTGTGAACAATCTTCAGTATGCGAGGAGTGAGGCAGAATTCCTCATATTTGACTATTGTGTTTTACATATGCAGCTAGACAAACGGAAGAAGAGCTTGCCTCAGAGAGGTCCAAAGGGGTTCCTATGCACTCTGAAGTCTATGGGAATTGTAAGAGCCTGAAACATTGACAGAATAGATGGACACTTTTATATGCCCTTGTTGGAATGACTCTTAAAGGCAACATAGATATGGACAAAAAGGCTATGGAAGCAGTTGTCAGAAATTGTGGGATTTTTCTTGATTTCACTTAAATCTATCTGTGTGAGTCTATAGCCTTATATATCCTGCCATTTTTCTAAAATGCAAGGCTCCTCTCTTTTAAAAACAAATATTTATTCTCTATGTAGTGTTGCCTGAAAGTTGTAAATGAGCTAAAATATGATCCTTGACTAGTTTGCTAAAGTGTTGGTCATTCACTGAGTTAATATTTGGTCGCAGTTTTCACTCTTTTGTTGTTTAAAATGGTTCTGAATGTAGGTTTCTTCCCCCCCCAATCAGTGTTTCACAGATTGGTTCCTAATGATTTGCCAGTATTCCCTGCTGATTTTTATTTATTATTATTTAAAACAAACCTGGGGTTTTTTTAATCTCAGTAATGAACTAAAAATTATACTGCCACTTTTCTGAACTAGTGAATGAAGAAATTTAAGGTAATTTAATGTTTTCAGGCAATAAATCATATAGAACACATATTTATATTGTAAATTTCAGCCTTTTCCAAAAACCAGTTAGTGATATGGGAGAGTCACAGTTTGACTAGACAAGTGTCACCAAGTTTCTCACCAGCAGTATGAGAGCACTAGGCATTGGTTCTTTGATACTATTGTGACAAAGTGGAGGAGATTGCTTGGAAAAATACTGCTGGTTTTTCTGTTTTGCTTTACTTTGTTTCGGAAAGTTCGAAAGATTCAGATTTTACCATCTATCTTGTAATTGCAGTTCATATCAGAAAATATTTCCTCATTTTAGGTGGCAGCATAGTATAGACAGTACAGATGTATCATTGCCATATACAGCTACTGAAATCCATTCTGTAGTAAGCAGAGACCATCAGAAATAATTTACACAGCAAAACCTGTGATCATGAAAGACCACTGTATCGGAGGCAGCATAAAGAAACTTATGTCAACCCTAGTACCTGTCTTTCTACAACTGTTATTAGCTATTTACACCTCCCAGAATTGCTGTGTAATACTTGAGCACAAAAGAACCTTTTGTTGGTAAAGCATCTACATCAGAAAGTCAACTAGTGGCTGACTGATGTCTGTGCCTTTACACCCTCGCAACAGCAAAGCAAAGTGTGTTTCTTCTTCCCCTTCCAGAAATAATGAAATACATTGTGTTCTAATCTATATCAAATAACTGAGTGAAAGGATTTAAAAAACATTTTTTTGCTATTAGCAGTCTACCACTTGTGACTGGACTTGCCATTCAAACAATCTAAAATTGAAAATTAAACTTTAGTAATACATTGTAATGAACACTAAGAAACTGATTACTTACATTTTCTGGAGGGAAACCTCAAAATTAATCACACTGTGCAGAACTTGATTTTACTTTTAAATTCTGTGAAATTTCCATTGTGTTTAAAATTCTCCTACAACACTTGAAGAAAGTTTATCCCTAATTCAATCAGTCCTCTCACTTAAGGCTTTAGAAGAGCCTCTAGATGTCATGAATCACTCATAACATGGTAGAATTTAATGACTCCAAATTAATCTATATTAATAAACGAGAATTCTTAGACATATTATGCAATAAATTAGGAAAAGAAGATGTGGCAAAATAAAAGATATATTTCAACCTTAAAAGTTGGCTGTGGTATTTAGCGCACCTTCTTAGAAAGTTAAAGCAAATCTGAAACTGTTGATGCAAGACAGTTGTGCAAAAGTAAATTAGATAAATATCAATCTTCTTCTGATGTAGAGATCTGTTTTAATATCATCTCAGATTCATCCTCTTGCATTCATATCTGATAAAATCTGCGTTAGGTCCTCCTGACACTACTGGGAGTGGATTCTTTTGAGTACAGCACCTCAGATAGTGAAAAAACATGGAAATTATGTCTGAAAGGTGTAAAGGATGGGGAAGCAAAAAACTTCAATCTCCTCTGTAAAAAAAAAACCACAAAAACAAACAAACAAAAAAATACCCCTGGGAAATATATTTGTGTTGTGGATAGCATTTGAGATTCTATACTCTGTTCTGTCTCTCTTGCAGCAAACTTCATCTGGTTCATGAATTATTTTTTTCTTTCTTTACCCTTAATTAGAATAATGTTTCTAAAGTGTTAATACTGAACTGGCAGTATTGAACATTGTTTTAAATACTGAATGAACTACAGAAAGTCATCTCAGACAATAAATAATTTTTAATAAGAAAAAGGGGTCTTATAAGACCATGAAATACTTCACTATAAAAGTTCTTTGGCAAGATTTCAGTCGAACCCAAGAGGAATTGGCCTCATGAAAGAATGATAAAGGTGTAAAAATGGACAAAGTATTTGGCATATGTCGTCTTTTTAGAGCCTCTGTGGAAAAGATGCAAAGTTGTATAAAACATGTGCTTCCTCCAGAGTCAAATTGGGAAGGAATTCCATGGGAATCTGGAACAAATTTGAGAACCTCTCCTTGAAGCATGCAGTGCAACCTTGCAGCTCAGTTTGTCAGGAGAAAAAGATGATGGAAAAATGTGTTGTGGGACTCTGAGTGCTTCCCAGGTGTTGGGTTTTGGTCTTCTCTGTTCTTGACTTCACTGTGGCGTGAAAATCAGATGAACTGCATCTGTCCCTCCTCGCTCACCCTTCAGCAGTAGGAAATCCAGTTGCCTGAGCCAGGAAGAAGTGGGTGCTTTTAATGATTCCTTGGAAAGGGAGCCAGGGCTACATGGCCTACCAGGTAGAGCACCTGCCTTATTGTGTACATGACATAAAAAGGAGTTGTACTCCCAAAGAAATGCAAGTTTAAAAGCTGTAACTCAGTTCCTCACTATTTTCTGAGGAATTAGCTGGGGCATTTAAAAGGAGCATCATATCAAAGCAACACAGAATAGAATTATGTGGAAGAGTGCTTTAGTAATTCTTTTTATTAATTTGCTTTTAATTTTGACTGCTGGGAGTTTTATATTTGAAAATTTGTTTCAATTTTGTTGGCAAAATGCTATCTTGAAAATACAGCTTTCCTGATTTTGAAAGGGATACTCAGTATTTTTTATCAATTTGGCATATAAAAAATATATCCAGATAAAATAATGAAACTGAATATCTCTTTCCTGATTTTGTATTAAAATGAAGCTTGTGTAGAACTATGTCCCTGTGATACAGTGGGAATATAATAGATTTTGACTGTCTCCATTTCCCTTTATATAAATTTGGACTAGTGTTATTCTATTGCTATAATTCCTTTTGTATAACATATGAGACATAAAAATATAGGTTATAGCTACATTTTTCCTTGCCTTTTGCATTATCTTATAAAAATTTTGCCCGAGCATTTCTCACTATAAACTACACAGATGCTGACTCAGGGTAGATTTTTTCCCAACTAGAATTCTTCCTTTTCCCTCAGGATCTTTGACACTTCAGAAGTGCTGACCTAGAAAGAGCACACTGTTAAAATACTGTTTTATGCTAGAGTCTCAAAAAAGAAACTGATAGATGACTAGCGTTCACAGCCTTTAGCTGACATAGGTCTATTTGCTGATGGCTGTGCAGGGAAAAAATGATGAAATTCAAGCTCAGGAAATTGAGAAATGCAACTGTGTTTCATCATGGCTTTTGTAATTTTATTGGTTGAAAAAAAAAATCCACTAGCTAATATTAGTATCATGAAGTAAAACTAATTCCGGTGTGATTTTCCCCCATTTGATGTATAGTTCTACTTTTGGGGGGGGGGGGTACTATTATAGAAAGATGAAAGCATTGCATTTCATAATTTTTAGCACTATTAATCACAGAAAGACAGAATATGCTGAGTTGGAAGGGACCCACAAGGATCATCAAGTCCAACTCCCGACCCTGCACAGGACCATCTCCAAGATTCACACCATGTGCCCCAAAGTATTTTCCAAATGCTTCTTGAACTCCCTCGGGCTGATGCTGTGACCTCTTCCCTGGAGAGCCTGTTCCGGTGCCCAACCACCCTCTGGGTGAAGAACCTTTTTCTAATATCCAGCCTAAACCTCCCCTGACACAGCTTCAGGCCATTCCCTTGGGTTCTGTCACTGGTCACCACAGAGAAGAGATCAGTGCCTGCCCCTACTCTTCCCCTCATGAGGAAGCTGAAGACTGCAATGAGATCTCCTCTCAGTCTCCTCCTCTCCAGGCTGAACAGACGAAGTGCACTCAGCCACTCCTTGTATGGCTTCCCCTCAAGGCCCTTCACCACCCTTGTGGCCCTCCTTTGGGCACTCTAATACTTTAATGTCTTTCCTGCATCGTAGTGCCCAAAACTGCCCCGAGCACTCAAGGTGAGGCTGCCCCAGTACAGAGCAGAGTGGGACAATCCCCTCCCTTGTCCTGCTGGCGATGCTGTGCCTGGTGCCCCCCAGGACAGGGTTGTCCCTCCTGGCTGCCAGGGCACTGCAGGCTCATGTTCAACTTGCCATCGTGCCTTTCCCCAGTCTGTCTGTACATCCAGGGATGCCCCATCCCCAGTGCAGAATCCTGTCTTCGTGAAATTCATATGGTTGGTGACTGCCCAGTCCTCTCATTTGTTGAGGTCTCTCTGCCCTTGAGGGAGTCAACAGCTTCTCCCAGTTTTTTATCGTCTGCAAACTTGCTTAGAATCCATTCAAGTCCTGTGTCCAAGTAATTTATGAAGATGTTGAAGAGCACAGGGCCTTAGAAGGATGAACTGCCATGCAAAGTGCTGTGCCACGCCCTTACCAATGTGCCACACCTGTTTGCCTGCTCCTGCTTGTGGTGCTCTGTGTTGCTTGCATATCCTGGAGACATTTAAATCTCCCTTGGATGTTTGCAGCACAAGTCCTCCTCACCTGGTTGGCTGCCAAGGGTCGTGATGAGGCTGCTGAACCTTGGAGAGTCCCTTTACAGCTCGATCTCACCCCTGATCTTTCCTTCAGTCCTGGCGGTTTGAGCTTCGCCAACTGAAATAAAAATTCAAAAAGTCTTTGATCAAATTTGATTTTTGATGAAATGAAGTTATTGAACAAGAGAAATGAAGAGAAAAGTTTTTTCAGGGTATCAAGCTGATATTGGAGTATGTCATGTAGATTTATTGCCAGATTATTAGAGGAACCAAAACAATTTTCAAGATACATGCATGATTATACATTCATTATTTCATTCAAAGGTCTCCTGGTGCAAGTTGATTCATCCATTATATCATCTATATATACAAGGATATCTTACATTACTTGCTGAAAAGTTACCACCCTGGGATAAAGGTTAATAAATTCAAAATAAACTATAAATAAAGCTTTTTCAGAGGATGAAAATTAAATAATTCAGATTTTCTTATATAAAGTTTATAGGTTAGCACAAGTAGATCTAAAATTAGCTGACTTTTTTTTTATAGATGGACATGTAATCAGATAATACTTTCTTGTATTCTTGAAATAATGCACTTAACCTTCCTCCCCCATCCCCATGGCATTGACAAATGGAACAGCTAGGATGATAAAACAATTGAAATACTGTATTGAAATCCTAGTTTACTAGGATTCTCTTTAAAAGATTTTAAGTTTGCCAATGATGACAAACCAGTTCTTCCAAAGAGTCGTTTCATAATTTTTTTACAGGGAAGAATATTTAACAGTAGAGTGAGAATTAGTTACAAAACTTGGCTTGAAATGCCTTTCCACTTTTTTGACTGGCAATCTCCTGTATTCAGGGTGTCAATAATTTGCATAATCCCCATGGCAAAATGGATAAAGTAAAAACAAAAGAAATGTCCTCTTCAGGGGAGGAATCATCACACAGTCAGTTACCAGTTAAGGGCAGTTACAAACATTAGAGCCCCAGAGGACCCAGTTTGACTGACAGGACAGTTTGTCTTGTAAAGAATGTGCTGCAGTTTAGACAGCATAAAATTCATTTCAGTTAATTAGCTAGAAGTTATTTTTGAGCAAAATTGGTTTTTTTAGAGTCCAGAAGGACTTAACTATAAATGTTAACCCTATATAAAAGCAAAGAATTATCACTGGGTTAAATTAATGTTGTATGTTTTTATCTGAAGGGAAACGGGAGCCCTCCAAATCAATTTTTGTTTCTCTCTGCAACTTTAAATACTTACTGTCTTACCAGCTTCAGCTGGTTTAAATCCATAATGAATGTGACAACAAATGCATGGTCACATTCTGCAAAAGTTCTGATGTACTTTCTCTCACTTGGCCATAAATCGTTTGGACAGAAATGATGGAAATATTGGAAGACTACAGCATGGTTACACATTAAGTCCTTTGGCAGAAAAATACATCTCTATGCTCAAACATAGTTTAAGAAGTCTCTACTCTTTGCTACTCCTAGTTGGTCAACCTATCCTCTACTGCAGGACTTGCTTCTTGCCTCTTTCAGTTCAGTGGTTTTACTTGAGCTGTGTTTTTAAATTGTCTTAATACAAAATCTAAATTCTACTTTTTGCTATTGTCTATTTGCATTCTTTGGTAAGATGGATCATTTGAGAGGTGGGATTAATGCCTTTTCTTAGCTGAGATGGAAAAGATAATGCAAATCTGTATACTGAGAGAAGGTAAATTGGCAATTGGCCACTATTTTGTCATTATTCTTGTTTGGTCTTGAAGCATATGAGAATTCAGTGTTACATCATTGAAAGCAGTGCAAGGAGATGTTCAGTATGCATTTTTAATTATCTTTAAACTACTGAGGACTTCTCCAGTCTTTACTCTTTTCTCTATAGCACCTTCCTTTAAGTATACATTGTCCTTAAAATTCTGAAGCATGACTAGTCATTCACATCAGTAATCTTTGGAAGGAGTCACTAAGCTGCTTCCCTACATGAAATATTCTATTAAAGTTTGTTATTCACAGACAAGATTTTGTCTGAGGAAGCTTGATATAATTAGCTCTGAAAATATAGATCAGCTGGTAGACATGTTTGTTTGTCTTAGTGCTAAAAGGAGCTTAAGAAATTAAATATGAGTATAGGACAAACTAGTAAATTATTTTCATTGTGTCTTAGAATCAAACAGGAAGATATATTAATTTAATCATAATACTATGAGTAGGACTTTCATAAATTTTAATATTTATTAAAATATTAATTAGTAGACTGAACAATACCTTTGCTTAGTTCAATAAGTATGACAAGTTTTCTTAATTTTATTTGAATTTTAGGACTGAGTTTAAGTGTAAAATATTTAAAGTCACAGTTATTTTAAATGTGCATAAAGCTCCAGAATCTTGGAAGGGCTGAAAAAATTCAAGGAAGAAAGAAATTGTTAGACAGATTTCTTAGGGTCCTCAAGGATTTCCTTAAAAAGTTCACTGTTATTTTTTTTAAAAAATCTACTATAAAAATATTATATATACAGCTTTTAGAGTACATTTGGACAACTTTGACATAATTTTCATATATTTAAACACTTTGACAGTTCCAAATCAAAGGCTTTATGCTTTACAGGAACCATCCTATGAAATATACTAAGGAAGTTTAAATTTTGTTCACTACCTTTGTTCAAAAGTCAGAGCTGAAAACAGAGACCAGAACTTTTTTCACTGCCTCTTAAGATAAATGTGGTGAAAAACAAATTAGAATCTAAAGTTTCACTGAAAATAACTAAGGTGTACTGGAGGGATTTTAATAAGTTTATACAATAATGTTAATAAGATTACAATGGAGAGTTAAGTATAAGGGTTTGTAATTACAATTACTGTAGAAGTCTGATACAGAATTACCTGGAACTGTTTGATCATCTCTTTACATTTAGGAGAGCTTGACTAGCTGCCTGAAGCACAACATAAAATATTAAAACTACTGTTGTGCCAGTAATGAAGAAAAAAAAGTAGAAAGCATTCTTAATTTTTTGGTATGCCATGTGCACTGCTTTGCTTATGCAGAAGCATGAGAAATACTCAAACACTAATGCCAGCCAGAATGAGATCTTTTTTGGTAGTATAAAACTGTTGCTAAGGAAATACAACCATTTTAAATTTCTGATATTGCTCTGTGATCTTGAATTTAAAAGGAATTCAGTCTTTAGGACTCCACTGATTAATTCTGCAGGTTGCAGAAGTGATCCAGGTCCATAGCATTTCTCGTGTTGTTCCAATCTTAATATTATCTGTGAAAAACTGCAGTCATGGAACTCTATTTGATGTAGTCTTTGTCAGTGGAGAGTTTTCTTCAGCATTTTAAAATCTGCACTGAAAAGTGTTTGGTGTGGAAAAATTACCCAGTTACTGAAACAGAAATAAATTCTGAATAGCTACAGAGTTGAAATGAAAGTCAGATTGTTAATTATATCCTTTGGAAAAGATCTGTGTTATTAAAAGGTGGCAATTATCTCAATGGCAAAGTTGACAATAGTGCAGTTCCCACTGGGAAATCATATGCTTCCCTGAAGGGATGTGTGCCACGTCCTTCCCTGAACCATAATCTTTTCTACAGAATTTTGCTTCCTCAATTTTGACCTTCAGAACAGGTCTGGTGACTTGTTTTAGTCTGTGATTGACAAGTCTCAAAGCAAATTTCCTAACAGAAAGGCAATTTATTGAACCACCAAGAGGTCCTACAAAAAAAGTGGGGATGAATATCTCCTTTCCAAAGAGAACAAGTTTTAGAGGAGGCATGAAACGAATTCTGAGCTCGCATATTGGCCAAGTTTGTGTCATACTAATGCCAAAGCTACTTCTTAAGTATTTTGCAAGGTTAAAGAATATTGAACAGCAAAACCTGAGGTAATACTTTTCAAGGTCACTTTCTGTATGTCAGGATTAAGGGTGAATACATGATAAGTAGGAGATATTTGGGGCTTTTAATCTTAAAATACTCTCTTCTACTTGTGTTCAAGATAATGTAGCATTTTCTATCAATTCTTCATACACTATGGTGATAAAAAATGCATACTTTGTTAATAGTAAGTCAAATTAAGATCTTCTTGTGGTTCTGCCTGGAGGATTGGAAAGCAAAGACTGTTCTGACTTACTTATTAGCTGTTAGCATACCTATTCAAAATTGAGGATGCCGAATCAACCAAATAGGTGTGAAACATCTTCAGTCCTTTTTATATCAGCAATATATGTTAATGGAGAATTTTGTTGTTTTCTTTCAATGTGAGAAAACCACACTCTCCTCCCTCAGGTGGGAAGAGAACCTGCCAGCAGATGTCATTTCCCCTGGGAAATTCAGAGCAGCCCTAAACATAGAATCAGGAATGGTGTATAACAAAGAAAGGAGGAGGAGATAGAGGTTTTATAGTCCATTATCACCTAAGGAGGCTTAATGATCAAGAAGAGAAAGTGATAAGAAATAATGAGATGGATCCTTATGAAAAGATAGGAGACTTCTGGATGGAATGTGAATACCCATGGTCCTGAAAAGAATGTGGCTCTGCAGGGAGTATGGAAAGGTGTAAGTCATGGTTCCATAACTAAAACAGTTAAAAGTTAGCTTCTCTTCTTTTAAAGACAGACCATGTGGAAAGTTACCTGATTCTTCTAGCTGGACAGTCAAAATTGAATTTTCTCAATGTCCTGGGATGATGTAATGATAATCCTGTATCCCATATTGTTTGCATGCCTGCCTAAAATGTGCTCAGCAGCCAGGAGAAGCTGTGCCAACGCGGGACGTTTTGAAACTCTCCCCCACTCGGCTGTTCCGGGAGGAAGGGACATTGCTTAGTCGGGCTGCTGCTGCTGCTGTGACTGCTGCTTTTTTTCCCTCCTCCCCTGGGATTGCTTCTTCGTTGTCTTTCTTTTGGACCCTTTTTCCTACACTTTTTGCCAGAGAACCCTGGGAGCCCCAGAGGACGGCGGACAGGAAATCCTTGGGGGGGAAACTCCCGGAAAGGGGTCGTTACGCCTGAGGAAAAGGACACTAAAGTTCATCAACTGTTCATTCGGGTTTGGTGATTCCTTTTCCCCTTTCCCCTTCCCCTGTGCCTGTGGGGAGAGCTCGGCAGGTTGTGCTGAATAAACAGCTTTTTCCACTGTCATTGCCGAGCCTCTGCTGTTGTGGGGGAGGGGGTGCCAGAGGCCTTTGCTGTGTGGGGAGGTGTTCTGTTCAGAGCACTTTCCACCCAGGAAAATTGTCTCTAACCTGAGACACTTAACAACACCACGGAAGTAACTTTCACAAAAATAATGCTGTGATTTTAAGTGTAATTACTAGCAATTAGGTTGGGACTTTCAGGTTTAAAAGGACAATTAGACAGGAAGAACACTAAAATTTGATGTGAAACTTTGTTTTGGGAAAGCAGGGATATAGAAAATAGGTAAAAGCATCTAATTACATTGGATCTAAACTCATATTAACTCTTCAGCTCAGAATTTCCCAGGAATAACTTGGACAATAAATTATATTTGTTTTTCCCTATTTGAAATATGGCTGTGTTGGGGTCCCTGCTGTCCTGACACCTTGGGAAGATTCTTGGGAATATTTTGAGTGTATTATTGGAAATACTGAGGATTGGTAAATATTGATATAAAGGAATATTGGAAATATTCTTGGAAAAAATATCATGCAACATCAAGCATCCAGTGGTTTTAATGGAGACTTCAATTTTTAAGTACTCAAGAGGTCAGCAATTGCCTTCATTTGTAGGGCTTTTTCTTTCTGATCTTTCCTAATGCAAATTTCTTCGTGTTTGTTTAGGGCTAGTAATAACCTTAGTTATAGAAAGTTTGTCTATCTTTAGATTAGAGATTCCAAGCCCCATGAATGTGTGTTTCTTTAGTCCCTGAAGCTTTATCTTCCACTTCCCTATTACCTCCCTATTTGCAAGGAATGTTGCTAAAACATGCTGGTTTTCTGGTCCTGGACAATGGGTAACCTCTAAGGAATGCTTTTTCCATTCTCTCATACCTTCTTTGCTTTCTACCCTTCTTGACTGACATCGTGTCTTTCATATCCTTCTTCTAACCTTTTTGCACTTAATACCTCTAAGATATTTGTTGCACTTTTTATCCCTCATTTGCCTTAACTGCAGTTGCCCAGGTAGTTATCGCACGTCTACTCATCTGTTCTTTGACTCCCTTGGTCTGCTGCATTGACCAGGGTACTAAGTACTTTCTATTTCTTTCAGTTCTCATTTTGTTCCTATGGTGTGGTCAATAACTCATGCATTTTTCATTCTTCTGTTCGGGTCATTGACCAGTTGTAGGCAATCAACTTGTTCAGTGGCACCCTCAGTATGAATCCCTAAAGCAGCAGACAAACTATGGTGCTCCACAGCAGTGGGAAAACATGTTCTCTGTATTTCTTAAAATTTGCTCATGGTGAGTTTCTCAGCAAACCAAAGTCTAATACTGATTCTCTTTTCTTTTTTCTGTGAAGGTACCTTGGCAATGCAATGGTCATTCTGAGACACTAGTGTGTCAGGGTATTTTTGATAAGAGTCCTGTAAGGAAAGGTTCTGCCATAACTATTTTAGCTGCCAATGCTGGGGATAGGCTCAAATAAAAGAACAATGTATAACCTTGCATGACATAACCTTGCACCCTCTTACAAACTGCTAACAGAGAGAGTGGCAGACCTGAATTGCTACCTACTTATTACATTACTTTTTACATCTATATGACACGATGTAGAAGTCCAGAGACCTGAAGTGATGCACTTGCCTAAGCACAGCAATCAAATCACAAAAGAGCCACTGCTTGTCCTATGACAATGTAGACATACTGGTACTGTTCCTGAGTGTCAAAGTTGATGGCATTATCATAATTAGCTGTGTTCTGAGCATAAGTCTGGGATTATATTTAATTATACAGTGTGCCATCTTACCTCAAGTAAACGAATGTTTTATTAAACTAACTGGAATTAAATTGCTCCATTTAAAGTGTTTCTAATTTAAAGGGTTCATTTTGGAAAGACTCTAATTAGCTGGGATTGCCTATTTGATTGCTGTACAAAATGCATAAAATTTGTCCAAAATATGTTTAAAACAATTGAGCCATCTGTAAAAAAAGTTGTGCTATGATTGCTCATGCAGAATATTTTTTTGTAAAATGATTTTATAGAGCAGTCTATAAGTCTTTCATATAGTTATAGTAACATGGTCATCTAATTTGAAAAACAAAAGTTGATGTTTATTGCTGAACTGTGATTCTTACTCAAAAAAACCCCAAACCAAACAAACACAAAAATCAAAACCCAAACTCTTTTTTTCCTCAAAATTTTCATTGTATTTATAACTGGATTACAATTTGACAAAGCTTTCTGACAATATCTCCCAGAATAAATAGTTTGTTTTTTCCCTTTATGAATCCTAGCTGTAAGCCTGTTTCAGATCAGAAGTAGCTATAGTACCATGTTCATCTGCTTTACCTTTAATCTTGAAGTTGTAACACTTTGGGGCTTATAACAGGAGTCACCTTATGCAGTATCATGAACATCAGCTGGTTCTTGAGGTCCTCATGTGTCAGGAAGCAGTGAGAGCTGAATGCTCCTTAGACAGTGACAGGAGACAGTTAGCACAACCCAGCCAGAACGGGTTCAAGTGGGGCTGGAATGAAATGGGTCCTCCAGGGAGGTTGGGTAGGGCCAGTAAGGGCTGGTAGAGTCTGCATGGCCCTGACAGTATCCCTCTATAATATTTTAGTTATTAGAATATTGACATTATTAAAAGTGCTCTGTAACTGTAAGAATGTGCTTACATTGTTGGTTTTTGTTATCTACAGTATAATTTTTGAAATGGCATCACAAATCGTTGTAAGCTGAAGTTTGCATCAAGAGAGTAACAGGTCTGGTCATCCAGAGAGAAAAGTATTTTTATGCTTTAGATGTATTTGTATTACTATGGCTGATATACACTGCACTTTATACTCATCTTACAAATCAGTTATTCCACTATTTTCAGCTACGTGTTCTCTGAATGTTTAGCTCCTCCAAGCAGACTATCTTTGAACTCCTTGAACCTCTGTCTTTAGGCACTTGTGTAAAATAAAGAGCAGGTAAACAATGTACATGAAATGCTGGACTGCTTGAATTGATAGGAGTTTTGCTACTGTGGTTTTTTTTGATCCAGAATTTAAGTTTGCTGCTCTATATTTTTCATCCAGAAACTGAGGAATATAGATTTAAGTTCTTAACTTCTTCATCCCTCTTTTTATCTTTTATATAAGACAAGGAAAGAAGAAGAAAGAAGACTTGGCTCACCTAATTTTTCATTATCCTGTATTTCAGAATTTGATATCCAAGGTTCGTTTTTTAAAATTAGAACCTGAGAGGGAGATTTTAGCCTGAGATTTGTGTTAAGTATTTTCCTACAGTGAAAGGCAAGAAACCTTCAGATCAGACTGTGACCAGTCTTTGTGAGATTAAGTTCCCAAACCTTTGCTGAACTGGCAACAGTAGGCATAGCAGTGTCCTCCCTTGCTAAAGGTGAGATTATTCTAACTGACTGTTCACCGAATAGTCACTAAGCAAAAGTGAAAAGGGCTCCTTAAAAGCCTTTGGCTTTGCAGATTAGGACAACTGCTTTTCCCAGAGCAGCAGTTGCCTGGACTAATGATTTTCAAAGGACCATAAGGAGAGTGGAAATCAAGTGTTGAGGAAAAGGTCCTTAGCAGCTGCTTTTGTTGCCAGAAGCTCCCTTGATTGCATCACGTTTAGCTCAAACTAGTCAAATTGAACACAGTGTCACACTGATAATTATAGGGTTTTTTATCTAGGAAGATGGACAAGCCAAACAGTCACTTTCATCTTCCAGACTCTGTGATGCAGAGCTAATTGACAGGATGTTAGAGCAGTCATAGCATAGTCCAGTGAGAGACTGAATACACCTGAACTCTTTGAAATTAGCTGAGAATCATTTCAGACTTCCCAGGGAACTGATTATCCTTTAAAGTTAATAATCATAGTGAAAACAACTGGGAAGAGTATTCCTTTTACAGGAAAGCCCTGGATTCAAAGGAATGGACTGTAAGGTATGGAAAATTTTAATGAAAATCTAATGCATCATTCAGGTAAAAATAAATCCTTATCTCTGTCTCCTTAAGTCCTTTCCTTCTCATCCAAAAAACTTTCAAGAACTGCAAGAACCAATGTATTAAGAGACACACACAAGGGGTCTATTTAATCTTCTATGCTCAATCCAGGGATGAGCAATAATGGATGCCCAGGGAAGAATCTAACAAGTATGTAATAAATTTCCCAAATATCTTCCTAGCCCTTAGTCATTCCTACCCAAGGCACATCCTCAGCTGTTTCTGTCAGATGTCTCACTGCTGTTGGATAAACATAGGTAAGCATGCTAAGTGCTCACAAACTGCCAGAAGCATGAAAGTACCCATGGCCTCACTGCAAGCTTCAGGGAAAGAACAGTGTGGTATCAGGTGATTCCAGGGAGAAAAGTGCCTCTCTGCAGCAGCAGTCACAATCCTACTTTTTTCTTCTCTCATGCACTCACCCCGCTCCAGTGAGAGCATGATTAGTGAGCTCACTCTTTTTTTTTTTTAGGCTATTTCTCTTGGCTCTCTATTGAAGCTCTTCCCCTTTCCTGTGCATCTGCACTTCCCCTGGAGGCATGCACCTGGCTCCTCATTCTTCAAGATGCAAAATTAAATTATTTTTGAGATTTTTTTGTGCTGGCTTTGGACACAGGATAAGTTTGCACATACATATGCAAACATTTTTCAAATGCTTAAACCTAGTTGGATGCTGAGAGCAATGTAGTCATCCTGCAAACGGAGTCCAAAATTGTTAAGACTGTATTTAACTTCATAAACTGTTTGTCTCCTTGCTGTATCAATTTGATCCCTAATAGTACTTGTCAGGTACTGTTGGCAGTGGATCAGGGGTCTCTGTTACAAGATCTCACCTTCCAGTGCTCTCTTTCATTGTTTTTTGAGAGTAACAATTCTCTTTGTCTTTAAAGAAATGAATATGTTTGTAAGGTTTTAGTAAGTGCAATGCAAATATTATAGATTGTGAAGATGAATAGAATATTGCAATATAGTGTTGGTCAGGTAGTTAGAAAAATATAGGTTAACAGTATATGGAAAAGGCTAGTGAAACAGGTTTGTGTTAAGGTTTTTTGAATTTGGGACTTACAATATTGACAGGAAATTAAACCCAAATTATATAAATCTGGTTTCTAAAGCAGAGATTGTATGCACAAAGATTTCAAGTTTAAAATAGTATTCTTGGTATTCTTTGATATAAAAATTTGACTTGTAAAATATTTAATTAAATTATTGAAAAGCACTACTTGACACAACTTCCCTCTCAGCATGCATGTTTATATTAAGTTCTAACTTAATTTTACCTCAATTTTTTGTTCTCTCATTTATTGTCTCATACATGTTTCCCAGGATAGCCCACTGGTCTTACAGTCTGACAGAAATGTAACAGTGAATGCGAGAAATCACATGGGACAGTTAACTGGACAACTGACAGTAGGTGAGTGTTCTTTATTGACTGTTATGTTTATCAGTTTAGCTCTATTAATAGGCTTCATTAATTAACATCACACATAAAATACTACTGAAAAGTCAGAAAAAAAAATCTCACCACCATACTCAAACAAAAACCACTTCAGACAATGGATTATTAAGAGCATGATTCAGCATTAACTCAAGGACAAAAAAGTAGAAATGCGTCAAAATAGTTAAAACAGCTTAATGAAAAATTATTATTTTTGAGACTGCTGTAACAAAACAAACTGAAAAAGCCTCAGCAAAATACGTTTCAACAACATTTTCAGTGGGAAAATAACCATAATTTTCTTACAATTTCTGTCAGTCTTCCATTATTTCAGTGGCAATTGGTTTGTCCCTGTCACTTTTGTAAGGCATTTGTATCAACACATATTCAAAGTAGTTGGAGTAACTGAATGTAAAAAAACAACAAAAAAACAAAAATCAAAGTGCTTTCCAAGTCACTACACAATTTAAATGAAAAGTCATCATACTGCCAGTCATTCATTAAAGCTGATATTTCACAAAGTATAAAGTATAGCAGTTCTGAATTAAATGGAAATTAAAAAATCCTCTACTTATCTGTTTCACTCACCCTGTATTTTCCCCTGCTTTCATGAAGTTTACTGTGTTATATGTTGTTTTTAGTAGAAATCATACTTCTTGTGTTAATAAATATGGAATAATATATTTTATATTTTCTGAACTAGAAGAGTACTGATATTAATTTCTTTTTAAGAATCTCGGCCCAAAAAGTTTACTGGAAAGTGATGTACTAGTTCTATTAAAAAACAATATATATTGGCTGGGAATGGGATTAAAAAATGTAACAACATACATGTGTAAAAACTTAATATATAAAATTCAAGGAGACACCCCTTAGGCTCCATGTGTTTTCTTTTTTTCACTTCTAGATTAAGATGTGTTTTATTAATTTTCTTTCCTCATTTGCTGAGGTTATACGCACAAATAATTTTAAGTCAAACTCTAGTTGTGATCTACACTAATTTTCATACTGACTGGAGACAGTGGCTTCTAATTGTAAAAATCTTTGGCAAGTGCACACAGTGACACACCATCTGCACCGATTTCCCTGAATGACCACATCAAATGAGTGTGCAAAGGTAACCAGACTTGCTAACCGGTACAGATGAGGAAAATTAAGCTAACACCTGTTCTGACCATATTGTACTTGCCCAGTGCAATTATGGAATGCAGTTCTATGTCATCTGGTAACTATATTGTTAAAACCTTCTACTTCAGCTGGTAACTGCTAAAAGGTGAGTTGCCCATGGCAGACATTCACATTGGCTGAAATAGATATAATATTTTTATCACTGATGCTGTTCTGGCAGAGTGAATCCAGCACTGAAAATTATGTGAGTGTATTGAGACTGACCTACTTAAAGGCATCACACTAGAGGTTAATATTCTAAAAACATGTTGGCCTGAAAAAAACATGTGTTTTTTTGTTAACATCATTAGGGTGAGCACATTAAGCTTTGTGGTGTGCAGCTGGTGCAGTCTCTGGAGAGTAGAAGCTTGTTAAATTGCAATATTGTATTTACATTATTTCTTATTCTTTATCTTCCTCTTCATTTCATATATCAGTGTTATTATTTGTTATATCAGTATAAATATCTTCTTTATTTTTTTATGAATCCCCTGTACAGTATTGGATGCATGTTAAAATATTCCTTAACTCTTATTAAATATTTCTTACTTAGTAAAGACAGTCACAACTGCCAGCAGAATCAGTAAAACCTGTACATTCTACCATTAGAAATCAAGGAAATTAACAGGAACCTAAAAGTAAAAATGTATTATTAATGCCCTCCCTTCTAAATTTTTTTGTTGTGTAAGGCAGAACAGAGAAAGACAAATTTTTACTTTTGTCTAGGTAAAAGCATGGACACATTTGCTGAAAGAATGGGAGGGGACTTTTCTTTGCTGACATAAGAAAATATTTTTTTCTGTTAGCTGTAAATATGCCCTAGAGAGTCCCTGTCTTTAAAAATTCTCTCAGTCCACTCACTAGTGCTGTCTGCTGAAGCAGCTGTTTGTGTGGCTGCCCAGTGAAAGGAATGAAAATAAACACTGAAGAGAAATACTTTAAACAACAAAAAAGTAAATTATTGTCTTGGGGGGAAAAGAAATTCTCATTAACAACTTTGAAATGTCCTTATCTGTTCATGTTTTTAAAGAGTTGAATAATAATAATTTTTTAAAAAGTAGGCTACAAGTTTATATGCAAAGAAGGTGCATTCTACAACGAAAGAAGGATGCCAGTGCATTCAGAAGGATGATAATGCACTTTTTATACATGTGATATCATTGGCATTTTATCTGCATTTCACAGGACTGAAGTGATATTACAAGCCAGGAAATAGGCTGGTCTCATCCTGTCTTTGGCAACGAAATTGCTGCTCATGCCAAATTTTAGGACAACTAAAAATTCTTTCTGTGGTGTTTGAAACTGCCATGTAAGACTAAGACAGCCTTAAGAGCATATAATTAGAACTGTGATGGGAAGATAGATTAATGTAAAAAAAGTGGTATTAGGGCTGGGAGGAAGAAGGCTATATGTTCACTCAGGGAGATGGAAAAAATCCAGTGAAACTCTTAATGGGTATTCAATTCTGTGAGTGACTATGGAAGACAAAATATGTCATTAAAGTTCATTAAGAGATCTTGGGAAACATCCTAACCAAGGAGGAGTGAAGTATATTAAATAAATTTAAAAAACCCAAAGCCATAACTAAGTGTATTTGATGATTGAGTGTCTGCATGTTTAAATGGTATAAATTCAAGTTATGCTCCAGGTCATAAAATACCAAGGGCGCACCCGTTGTTGCAGTACAGTATTTTTATACTAGCAGTACAAACTGTACAAAGAGAAAGTCACAGCTGTAGCAGTGCTTTCCGTTGGGGTCTGTACCAACTGAGCAAGAAATGTTGGTTTGTACTCCAGTCTATTCATGACATATGGTCTGGAAACTGCCAAGTTTGTGTCTGGATCTCCAAAAGGACTCCACAGCCTTCAGTTTTTAGACATGCCATTTAATACCAATGGAGCAGATGTAGCACAGACGTGAATTGTATGTACAAAATAAAGATGAAAAGATTCATTGCATTTTGTATATAAGCTGGATAAGTGATCACATCTCTCCCCTCACAACTCTTACTTACCAATACCTTTTGCATTATGCATTCTACTTTCACACAACCTTTTTTCTCTGTTTAATAAGTGTTTGCATAGTTTTAATCCATATGGAAAATTATCTTCTCCTTTTTTTCTACCAATCTTAGAAATGCACATTAGTTGCTCACCTTAAGCCACAAGTCTTATTCTCCATGCATCATAAATGCCTCTGCCTCGTTTTGAGTGGAACACATTAGGCTCACAAGCACTAAAAGAATTTACTGTGACATTTGAGACACACATTTGTATTTAATATAAATTCATCTGCAGGTTGGATTATTATTTCGGCAATTTTTTTTTTTTTTTGAAAGGTGGCTTTTCCCTTACCTTTTTCCTTACTGCAATAATTGCTTCTGACAGGTATTTTGGCTCCTGCTTGACCCTTTCCTGTTCATAAATAACTCTGGGGATATCTGAGATGTGGAAAAAAGTGCATTTTATTTCTGCTAAGCTTTGAGCCCTCAGACAGAATCATAACTCTCACAGAGATCCAGATCTGTACAAGTCACAGCTTTAGAGTGCTCCTGAACCTGTCACTCTACTCACTGCGATCTCCAGAGCCATGCAAATTGAGAAAAAAAATTGAATACCAATGAAAGTTATATCACACTCTTGCAGTTACCTTTTGAAAACAGCAGGCAGATGTACGATTTTCAATTACAGCACTGCTAAAGACTGATAACAGTGCTAAAAGATATATTAAATAACTTGTCAAATTTATAAATCCTTTCCAAACATTTACTGCAAAATTTGTCTTGTGAATTAGAGATTATTTTCTTTAAAATGTGCTTCCTTGCTGTGTTCCATCAAGAATACATGGGCTATAGTGCAGAAAGTATTGGACATTAGAAACTACAGGTATGTAACTTTGTGGGAGTGGGAATCGTCTCATTATTCACACCTATATCATATACGGCAATTGCCTATGCTTATGTGAAGTGATACCTTACCAGGTAACGCATCCTGCTAACCCTTCACTTCTGAGGAACTCAAAGTAACTCATTACCTTAATGTGGCCTCTGATGTTCCCTTTGCAACATTTAGATATCAATGAAGATCTGAAGCAAGATACAACATTTTAAGTATTCTTGCTTTTAGAATGATCCGTGGGAGTAACAAAATGTTATAATATATTCTTACTATATGCAGTAGTAACACTAATAAGGTACATCTGTGTATGTTCTGGTCTAAATCTGTGATATTATTGTCAGACATTTACTTAAGATTTTTATGAACTTGAACTAAGTATCCATTAGTAATGTGCTTAATGGGACAAGAAATGTTTCTGTGGGTTTTAATCTTGTTTGCATACACAGTAGCCTCAAATGTAAGGTCTTTTCTAAGTGTTGCAAAAGGAGGGTGGTTTTAGAGTGATCCTGCATATACACCCTTTCCTCATGGTAGGAGAAGGGAAAAAAAGGTCTCACTCTTGTTCTTATCTGCGTAGTTGTTCTTGTATCATCCATGGTAGGGTGCTGGGAGGGAAGGCATGGAGTTGGTTTGCTGTCCCTCATTAGCTGCTTGTGCCCTTCAACTGGGCAAACATGGATTAGAACTTGTCAGGAACATGTGAAATAAAGACTTTCTCCTTCTTGCAAAGAGGTTTGCCTACCTGTCATTCCAAACTACGGTGAGATTTCCAAAATCTGATATATGTTAAACATTTTGTTAGTCTGCTTTTCATATTAAAGCAACTGCTCTTGTAACCACTGTGGTACAGTGGGGTAATTAATTATCACTAAGAAGATATGTTGCTAAAACCAAGCCAGATAAATGAGTTTTCCATTTCTCAGCATTCCCTCTATTCCTTTTCCTGAACTGAAATACGGACTGAATAAACACAAAAATTTGATCCTTAATAACACATTAATATGTGCAAATAAGAAATGTAGGCAATTCACTTTACCATACCTAGATGAATTTATAGTCCAGTTTCGCAGTTATACACAAAGACGAGTATTTCACATTGAAATTCAGACTGAATATGTAATATCTTAAAATATTATTTTGGGACATTCGTCATTTATCAAGTTATTCTCATTGTGACAAAGATTTTTAACCTATAGTTATGTCACTTCCTCTTAATTTTCTAATATAAAAATAAATGAACACAGAATCTGTAATTTCTGTGCTAAATTACTTGCATTGCTTATATTTTTTCAGATGTTTTTGCACCTTAAATGGAATTTTCTGTTGACAATTACTTGATTGTCTGGTGTTTTGCCTGGCTTTAGATTAGGTATTTGTCATTCAGAGAATATTTGGATAATTTACACAGCAAAATTTTATGCATTCTGAGTGTACTAATTTTAAAGTATAATGTTTCTTAAAGGTTTGTGGCCATTTAAGCATTCTTTCCAAATATAGGAATAGAAATAATTTATTAGCAGGTGAAAATACAACTTGTGGGCTAGTTTGTGGTACAAATCCATTGTCGGATCTTTTAAATGGAGGTAAATGTGAGACAACTTGCTCTTTTTTATACAGGTTAGTTTACCTTGTACTTAGCTGCAGAGTTAAAGGATTTCTTTCAGCTTCAGGACTCACTGCAGAAGGAATGATGGAGCAGCGCCTGGAAGGCCATATGGCTTTACGTCTCCTCCTGGCAAAGCACACGAGATGAGCCAAGAGGCAGTCAGAAAGTGAGCCATGTTGCTCATAACAGTTGAAATGTCCAGCTGGAATCTGAGTCTCATCCCTCCTCATAATTTACAGTGCAACGTGATGTTGCCTCCATTTCTGTCTGTCTAGTCCATGGCAAAGTCTTTTTACAAACCATCTGTGCTGTAACAGGTTTTGTTATAGTAGTTCACCTAATATATATGCTCTTAATGACTGGACTAAACTATCATGAGAATCCACTCCCATTAATTAATTATCTTGAAGTGTGGTATTGGGAAAATATGAAGCTCCCTGAAAACTGATCAAAACTCTGACCTCTTTGCCAGCACCTTGATGGGTCTGCCAAAGTAATCCTGGAAAAATTAACATCATAATTTAATTGAAGTTCATCCATATTTCTCTTGTAATTCTCTTTTTAAGTAATTTTCATATAATAGAAAGCATCAGGATTTGTTTGTTTTGATTCAGCATCAAGAGGCAAGCAACTCTTTTCTAATTTTTGTTTCTATTTCACTTGTAAATTAGTTGCATCATTTTCTGTGCTAATCTTCATATGTGCATTTGAAATTTAGCTACAGTAAATATGCCCTTGTGACAAGCCCTTGCATTAACTGGATTGAAAAATAATACTTTTTTTACACATCCATTGCACAATTAACTAATAAAACCATTAAATATGCAGCATCAACCATTTTCAATCCAGTTTGTCCTTGTTTAACGAGATGTCTTTGAAAGAGAGAGATGCTTTACACAGTACTTCTGATTGCATTTGATAAATTAGGTACATTTTCAATTTTTAAGGAATATCTTTCATATCATTATGATGATCTTATTCTATGTTGTGTGCAGACATAACACTACGTTGCTGTTTAATATTTGAAATACTCTATAGTATAAAATATATCTTAAGTCCCCCTCATTACTACATGAATTGCTACATGAAAACTGTGCCGTAAAAATAGAGTAATAAGGTATGTCTCTGTTGGTTATTATGACCAAGTCATAACTCTTTTTGGTAGGTATGGCCATTATTTAGCCTGATACCTCCTTTCTGAAATTCAAGAGCATATCACAACAGTTATGTCAGATATGTTAAGAATTAAAAATTCCCTACGAATAAACACAACTGCAAGTGCCAGTAGGGCAGTAATTGAATTCTGTGCAATTTCAGCATGGCTATTTCAGGGGAGAGAGAGTACTTAGCCATTGTTGGTATTAAACAGCTTATCCAAAAAGGTCTATGCAGTGGATATGATTCATTGCTTTGAGTTTATCATCCTCAGTAGTGTGTTATACATAATCTTCTTTGAGTCTTAAAACTAATAACTTCAGTACTTCCAGAGCTGGGGTCTTAAGACCTCTTCCCCTTATTTCTGCATTTAGTATATTTTTTCTTCTTTCTACTTCCTTCAGACTCCTAAAGTTTTTGTCATTTGAGTCTTGATCCAACTTTTCTTCTTTTCTTTCTCTTTCCCTCAGTCTGAGCTCAGGAAGACTATTTCTACCTCGGATGCAAGGTACAGCTCATGTTAGTTCATATCTGAAGGTGTATTGATCTAACGTGGAAAGCATCTTTTCTGTCTGTAACTGCCAGACAAAAAGAAAAACGTATTTTGAAATTTTATAAGTAGTCTGATACTTCTCTACAATATTTGTAACATAGACAAAATACATGCAGCTTATTTTCTTTCCTTTTTTGTCCAGCATCTTAATTTGGAGGGAATTTTAAGGTCCAGTACCTGATTTTTGATGTGGTGCTGGCAGGAACTCCTGACATGCTAAGGACTGGTGGTGTGCTGGCTTCCTGCAGGGCAGTCTTCAAAAAGAAGCTGCACAAGCTTCTTTCTCTCATCAAATCACAGTGGCCTACACCCACTGTCACTTTAGAGGTGGTACAAAAAGGATGAAAGGGAAGACTAAATCAGTGTTTTCCAGGCAGGGATTATGGAGGGGGAGCAGGAGTGCAGCAATGATTGTGCAGAGAGGTGTCCAATCTGCTTGGTATGAGCCTCAGCTTGCTGCCTTAGTATTTCATCTCAGTGCTAACTTTGACCCCAGAGCATCTGGAGTGAGTCTGGATGTATACAGAAGTCGATTTCAATTGTCAGTGTCTGTTTGGCAGTGGTACTGCAGTCCTCTGCTTACTTGGGTGCGTTATAGCCTTTTTATTTTACCTTATTGTATTTTAAATACAAGTCTGGACCTTTCCACTGTTTCTAGAAAATTGGCACTGAAAAATAGGGGAAAAGGTATTCTGTTGTAATTCTCAAATATTGTCCCCTTCCCATGCCACCCAACCTGACCCCATACCGTATCAGAGGACACGGAACTACAAGCAGTTGATTGATTTAACTGTAGACGTAGAGTCTGAGTGGGAAGAGGTAATTAGTGTTTTCATGGTGGTGCAGAAGTGTTAGTGTTTAAACATTAATCCCTTGCCATCTGTCCTGCTGCTGTTACCCACATGCTGTTGGCCAGTACAGACAGTGTGACTACTACCCAAATGTTCAGAGCAGGCAAGGAGAAGTGATTTCCTTTTGTAGGAGAGATGTCCCAAAAGCCAAAGAAATGGCGTTGCTTAGTGGGTTTTAGAGGTACAGGAGTGGGTTTGAAGGATGCAGCATACATCTTCAAAAGGTGGGTCTAATTCTTTGTCTTTAGCTTTATCTGAAGCTAATACTTCATTTAACTTCAAAAACAGCTGCTGTGTATGCATTGTGACATTCACAAGGCTGCTGCTGGGTGCTAAGCATTATTAAATTGCCTACAGCATCTGGACCTTTAACAAGTCTCTGACAGGACATTAAGATTTTATTTTTACCCCTTTTTTCCCTGATGTTCAGACAGCTCATTAATATTGTCAGGAATGTATTATTCTAAGGGGAGTGGCTTAGGTGAAGGACAAAATAAGGGCAAAAAATGAGAAGCCAATTTTAACTTCATTAAATACAAAAACATAGTTTAAAAGAAAGAGGAGTGAGATCTTTCTGCTGCTTTCCTTCAGAGTTGCAGAGTACACTTGGAGGTAGAAATTCAACAACATGCTGATGTTCTTCAAGGTGTTGAAGTAACAGCAAAGAGATTTGTCAAACATAAGGGTGAGAAGTAATTTGATTGTAGACTTAGATTCTTTGTTCGGCTAAGTTATCTTTAAAAAGTATGAGTTCTATCAGTTTTCTTATTGACCCATCTATGGGAAACTAACCTGTTTCTATCTGTGAAAGAGATTCTTAAGTGAACAGTCAGGCTTGGAAACATTTGTGCTTGCCCATGAAAATTATTTATCCATACGAGATTGTGAACCTCTTAGATAGCAAGTTCAAGATTTTTTTTAGATGACTAGTATTAAAAAATAAATAGTGAAAATATTTCCCCTCACATATCATTAGGCTGTCAGAAATTGCATCTCAGTGTTATGTTGCAATTAATATTGTTTTCTAAAAACAATATTGAAGTTTAATTTCTTTTTATTGCACTACTCTGAGTCCTACAAATATATGCAGTTCCAAAACCAACTTTAATGTAACACAGTAATTGATAACCACAGTTAGAACACTCCTGCTTTGCTGGGCTTATTTATAAATAAAATTGTTTATTTGCCTTTTTTTTGCCTCCATTTAGACCAGGATTGAGCTTCAAGTTCTGTATTATGCCCATACTAGACATGTTTAATTGTTCCATTTGTAGATGGGCAGAGCTGTCTTGATGTAATTCGTCTCAAGCATGTACAGGATTTTTGAAGGTGTATTTATTGTGGATTTAAAATTTTTCTTTAATACATAAATATGTCTCTGAAAATAACTTCTTTTTCCTTAGGCTATTCTTAGAGTGATAAATATTGCAGTTGTAACTGAATAATGAACAGATGGCATTGAATTAATGATTAGCTGAATATTTTTAAGTTTTGACTAGATTTCTTCCTGTGAAGAAAAGCATTCCATAAATCTGAAATTAGTTAGTCACTGGGAATAGTTATCACTCACTGAATTGCTAACATGAGTTAGAGATCAAAATTATACGGAGTGAGCATTTTTTTTCCAAATCAAAATTAAGGACTACGTTGGTTTTAAAATAAGTTATTACAACATTAGAATTCCAAAAAGTCATGATTTTCCTTTTGTGTTTTTCTGAACAGATATTTGGGTTGGAGAAGTTGTTTTGTTGCTCTTTTATCATACATGTTACTAAGGTATATGTACTCATTACAACCTAAAAGTTTTCAGACGCTTAAAGCTTCCCATTTTCCTTCTGATGCATAAGAAGCCAGGTCCTAATTTAGCACATCTATTTTTCTCTAGTTGAGTGATTCTGGTTGGCTTGCCACACTGCCAATGCAAAAGCTTTCAGCTAGTCCTGACAAAAATTCCACCTGTGCTGCAGGTGTTGTCTCTGAATTCGCACATCCATCTGCATCTAGGTTATTTTTCTTTCAGATACAGAATCATACATTCCTTTAAGGACACTTCAGATTTCCCAAGGGTATCAGTATAGCCTCCATAAGTGGGGTATTTCAAAGGTAGACAATCTGGCAGTGGTTCACATCACAAAGACACAAAATTTAAGTGTCAGCAGGGTAACCATCTGAGGTAGATGCCTTCATCTGTGAATTGAATTGCATCTTATGTGTTACAAGTCAACAATGAACTCCACTGCGAGCCTTAATCAAAAGAGACACTTCCAAAAGCTAAGAGACCAAATATGCTTTTATCCTGCTTCTGCAGCTTTCTGGCCCTTGTCCCACTGTCAAGGGTAAGGAGACAAGTAATTTCCTAAATGGATAATGCAGAAATCCTGAGAGCTGGGTTAAGCCCTCATTGTCTTGTGCCATCACCATAGCGGATGCTAGTAGCTCAGAAATCTGCAAATGCATTTCACTGATCTGCCAAGTAGCAAAAGAGTTTTGAATTATCATTTTCTGGTCATCAGGCTATATTTTTTTCTCTTGTTTTACTACCCAGTAGTGCCCAGTGGCACTACTCAGATAAAACATGACTATATGAAATGCTAACGCCTTCTGAATAGGACATTTGTACACTTTAGCTAGAGCAGATAATCGGAGAAATAGTCGGTTGGTAAAAAATAGGTATTTCTTAGTCCTCCCTGTATAGTAGCTATCAGTATTGAATTAGTATTATAAAAATGTAAAATAGGGGTTTTTTAACATTTCTTTTTCAAGAAAGTGTTTAAATACGTTGGTAGCTCATACCCTTTGTTTCAGTCTTCTCTCTCAAGATGTGATTAATTCAGTTCTTCATCTCAAAAAGTTTAATTAGCATTCAGAAACATAATGGGCTACTATTACTATATTGTGAGTAATAGCATACCATATTTCTGAGTCACAATAGATTTTATTTGAAGTCCATGGAAGACTGCCAAAAGCACCTGGAAACACAATTTGTATCTTTTTAATAAAGTCTGGGGGGAAAAAAAAAGAAGGAAGATGCAAAGCTAACCTCTTAATAATAAGGGTACATAATGAATATATTGACAAGGTGGAGATTGGTCAAAGGTTGGACTCCATGATCTTGGAGGTCTTTTCCAACCTGAATGATTCTGTGCTTCTGTGAATATGAGTGAAAATATTTGCTAGCTTTTAATTTTTATTAATAAACCACCAAAAATGTTCAAACTGCTTACAGGATAAAACAAAACTCAGAATAACTGTTTAATGCTAACAGGGAATATTACCAGTAAGAAAGACAAAACTGAAATGCTCCTCTTTTTAAATCTTCACAAAGTGAGTTGCATAACAATTATTTTAAAAGGTCACAGGGTGAAATGAGGAAGAGGAAAGGCAAGGAACTGTTGGGTTACGTGAATGTGTTACACTTCATTCAATTTCATTTTCAGTTCAGTTACCTCAAAATGATAAAGCAGGAAGCAGAAAGGTCCTTGCACTACTAGCAGTTATTTTAGAGAGTATGCAGATGAGAGATAAGGTCTCAAAAGATTCAAATAGGTCAAACATCAGATCTGTTTTCAAGAAAAGCAGAGATGTAGAGATTTACACATCAGTGATTTTCAGTAGAATTTCTAGTAAATTGGTAGAACATTCAATAGAGAAGTCTGACTATAAGTCTGACCTAAAGGAAATATATAATAATAAATAGAAAGTTTTAGTGAGGAATGATTGACCTTATGATCTGCAAGATGTTGTATTTCCCAAGGAGAAATTCAACAGTCCTGCTTTGTCTTTGAGTTTCCTCTATCTAATGAAGACATTTCATACTCTCCTATTTCTACATGCTCTTGCTACTTGATTTGAATGTGGTGTTCATTAAGTACAGGATGTAGTCAGGTATCTCACTATGAATTGTTCTATCTTTTTTTAACTCTCGTGTCTCTTCAGTGGAATGAGCTGCAGTTACTTAGAGGCAACTCTGTATTTTCATAAAACATGTAGTGACCAAACAGCATCTGTGGCCTTACAGCCTAGCTCAGCTAAGAGAGACAATGGAAATATTCCTACAAATTCTGTATGGAAAAGTAGTATCCAGACTGCTCTTTAAGTCTTAGCTTACAAAAGGTATGTGTTCAGCTTTGTAAATTATTTAAGTTGTAAAAACCAATCACATCACAGAAAGCTGAAAATTACGAGGTTAAGGATCAGGCTGAAAACTTGGAAAATTCTCTTAAGATTTAGTAATATTCAGGCTGCATTCATCATGAGTAAGAAAAATTTATATCTTTCTACTCCCATTCACATTTTGAACTACACAAAATATGTTAGAGTTATAAATAATACAGTTGCCTGAGCTGGACTTTTGAGCTTGTCAATGAAAGCTAAGTTGATAAATGCAGCTATAAGATGAAGTTAACATATTGTGGCTATTTGTTGATGTTACCAAGAAAGATTCTTGGAAAATAAAGGGAAGCATGCATAGGAAAGATAATGTAATAGATCTGGTAATAAAAAATAATATATATTTATTGATAATTTAACCTACTATTTATTTTATATTTAAAAATAATTTATTTAATAATCTAATTTAAAATGTACCATTTACATATAGCCATGTATATTTATTTATTATTAATGTGTTTTTTATATATTATTTATATATGTTTATAATGCATCTATAGTATTATGAGAAAATCAGTCTAATAGGAAAGACGTTATACTTGTCACAAGCCTCAATTCAAGAATCTAGCTCATGTTTTGAGTAAATTAATGGGATTACAAGTAGAGCAAAACATAGAGTGTAAAGTCCTACAGATACATTTTGATGCCTGACACGTCTTCCTGTGTCTTCCTTGGCTTTCTCTTATCAAGGGACCTATGTAACAATTAAGATATTATAGCTAAAATTACAGAAAATGCACATGCTTTTAACCAATACAGAAGCAAAATAAATGTGTTAACTTAAATCTCAAACAACCCTCAAGAAGCAAAGAATCACAGTTTGCTTTCATTCACTCATGTGTATTGCTCATAGCTGATGAAATTATGAACAGCTGTATCTGGTCAGACCAAAGGTCTGCTCAGCCATGTAATTTCTGAGTCTCATAGAAAACACCATATGTTAGGGAGAGTAGGTAGAAAAGCACAGAATTTCTCTTGAGCTGTTATGGCCTCATATAGAAGTAGCATGTAGAGTGTTGTCTGCTGCAACTTTTATGCAACTTCTGTATATTATTTTCATAGCTGGGGTTCCAGTGTCAAGATGCACCAGGAAAAGAAACTGCAGGAAGGTTATATTCTATCTATTGCAGAGGTGACAGGCAGTATTTTAGAAACGTTTTTCAGTGAAACTGATATACCATACAATGACAGTGTTGGGTTAATGTTGGACTCGATGATTTTAGAGGTCTTTTGCAATCATAATGATTCTGTGATTCTGTGAAGTTCCTAGAAGTAAAATCTGCCTGGGAGGGCATAACTTTTCTGTCAGATTTCATTTGACCAAGTCCTAAACCTGTAATATCACTAATCATTCTGGGATATTAGTGGGTCTGTAGATCATGAAGACGGAAGTATCCTGCCTCATTCAGATGGTTCTACCAAGCTTCCTCTTATATTAATGTGTGGCTTGTACCTATGCTAATAATTCATGTTGAAAATTGTTATTGTTCCCTTTCAAAAAGTGAAACAGATGTGTGCATTGCTTCTGGCCTAGAATTTGCTCCATCTTCCCTTGTCTGAGTAGATAATCATTCTGACTAGGAAATCTTGAAGATCAGCCTCTCTAAGAAACATCTCTACAGCATGGCCATCACCTATTGACAGATGCAGCTGAGGGGGTTTTTTCCTTCTACTTTTCACACTTTTTAGATATAATGAAGATGATCCCTTCCCTTCCTTAGCAAACGGAACACAGAATATATTCTGACTGCTGTGAATCTTTGTTTGTGTAGATGTTTTGCTCTCAGCTGGAAGTTCTCTTTCCAAATTCATCAGTGCTTCTATTCAGCTGGTATCAATCCTTCATTTGCAGTATTGCTCTTGCATTCACTGAAGATTTTTTAAGATCTCTGCTTGCCAATATCATAATATCTAACATTCCTATGAATATAAAAAAAAATTATCTAGGTGTATACTTCACAAGTATTGACTTTAGGCCTATCTGAGGGTTGAATCTTTATTAAAAAGGCTTTATCTCTTTTATCTCCAGTCTCAGAAGCAGCAACACATTCTCATAAAAGTTGCTTTCTTTGTCATCCAGATAAACTCTGCATTTAATAAATATTTAAATAATCCAATTTTCATTGAAGAACCAGAAGAAAATATATTGAATTTTATTATGTTTCCTATTTACAAGGATCAGTTTGTGGCAATTCCACTCGAATTCTAATCCCTATATTTATTTTAAGGTTGTTGATTTTTTATCTCTTTCTATGTCTGAATTTGTTTTGTGCACGGTGGACACAGAAGGTGATTGAGAAACCGGACACAACTGCTAGTGTTTGTAATCATATCTAAACCTTGTAAAACTGGCAAGTTCTTATTAGTATTTATTATCATACCAAATAGTGGTTCTAATTAGTATTTCTGAATAATAATGAAGTACTGCAAGTCATCATTGACTTTAAAAAGCAAAATGTTAAAACATGCATTCTTCATATTGTTATTATGTTATTACTTAATAAGTCAAAGTCTCTACAAATTCAAAATAGATACAGTTCTTGTTTCAAAATTTAATCTATATTACTGTTAATTTGGATTACAGAACCATAATTTTCTGTATTTTTATTGCACTTACTGCCCAACATTTTCATTTAATGCATCTTCACTATAGTTAAAATGAACAATTTTATGCTTTATGCAATTTTAAATGTAGCTGGTTTAATGATAGTTTCAATTATACAGCTGCTGTGCAACAAGCGTGTGTTATAAACCATCATTCCATATGATGTATGTATGAATATCAAACATACATTTTCCATCTATATTCACATTAAATGAAAGGAATTTCACTGAAATGTAATAATTTGAGAATTATACAACTGAATGTACAAGTAAATAGTTTTCCTGAACACAAGATGAGAAAAGAGTTTGTCATGGACATCCTTTGAACCTGATTAAAGCTGTTACGGAGCCAACTCCATCTCTAGGATGAAGCAGACTAGCGGTATAGTAAGAAGTAGCAAAGCTAAAAAGCCTTTCTGGTAGCCATGTGTTTGTTAGAAATTACCTCTCCAAACAGAATTTAGAAGATAGATTTTCTTACATCATTCTCTGGACTGAAGTATGCATTAGTCAAGCAGATATGTGTTGCTGAAAATAGTGATTGCTCTACAAGTCTGAGATTAGAATTTCAAAATGTTGCCTTTGTTCATACATCATATTCTAAGACTTGATGCATCGTTTTTGTTAGTAGAACTATTAAAGATTCCGACATTTTATGAGACGTATGTTTGTAGAGTGTTTTTGGAGCACAGCAATTTGCTTTACAGCTAAGATAATACACTAATACATTGCAAATGCAACTGCTTGCTCTGATTTCAACTGGGAAATGAAAATGTAATGAGACAGAATTCCATTTGATGGCATTGATTACTCTGTGGGCAGTTTGACTTTTCAAAACCAGTTTTATAACAGTTACACCTGGTTCTATGTCAAAGAGACAAATTTAACACATATTATGTATTTTAGTAATCTCTCAAGTGGCCTGAACACACTAACTACCATTTCAGCAGTAAGTAAGTAATACCAAGTGATACACTATATAGTCCTGAGTGCAACATGAAGTAAAAGCCCATTTATTTAAGAATTAATTTACGTCATGTAATGGTATTTTGGACTAGCTGAATTCTAGGTGTACTTCTAAACAATGCGATGCTGAAGAAGCACAAATGCTGAACATTTAAAATATATGCATTTCTTAGTCAAAGTTCCAGTCCATTGTTATTTAAGTCACTTTTCATGAAAACCCATATTATCCTAAATACATCACAAGTTTTAAAAAGCAGTTATTGAAACATGGGCTGTCACTTCCAGTGATATATAATAAGTAAGAATGTGGCAGGTCTTTTATCTTTTTAATATCTGACACATTTCTGTTAATTTCATTTCCTTACAGAGCTAACAACTTTGATGGGTGTAAATTAGCAACATCATAGTACTTATAATGCCTCTTACTTTTAGGTGGTTAAGCTATCATCAGCTCTTAAATAAAGATGAAACTATTTAGTATGAAGTTATTTGTGATTATCCTTTGTTTTCCTGAACCATAAGTATGGTTGCAGGATAAAGGCATCCCCTACCTTCTGTATTTGGTTTGCATGGGAAGGTTCTGGCAGTGGGGGCAGGGTGCAGTTAGAGGAGTGGCTTCCCTGAGGAGCTGCCAGAAGCTTCATCCATGTCTGACAGACTGGGATAACAGCGCAAAAGAATGGAGTGTCCTACCCAACGGTATTGCTGAAGTGTATCACTGGGGAATTGATTGCATTTTAAACAAGTAATTCAGATATGTCTGTGGGGCACTGCTATCAAGAACATCGCCCACCTTTGGAAAGTATTTAGGAGTATTGGATGAATTCTCTAATACAGAAATTTATGAATATATATTGTGATTACAATTACCTGATGGACTGTTAGACTTTGTTATACCTTTTACCAGTGAGCATTCTGGAATGTTTGTGAGAGGTAGCATTTATCCCATGGCTAACATTAGATAATCTGAAATCTGTCCCTGTCAGTTTTTACAAAAATACTGTATTTTTTCAAAACAAAGCCAATAGCCTGATTAGACATTTTAAAATAATGGGGGTGGGGGGGATGGGACCATTTTGCACATTTACAGAATAACCATATCTAATTTCAACAAAAGGCAGCATCACAAGTATTTTGATAATTCCTTTTCATTTCCTTTTTTCTTTTATGAATTAAAAATAGCCAGAATTTTTTTTACAGTACAAATGTACATTTATCTGAAAGTAAGAGGAATTGTTTTGATTTCATAGCGGATTCTGCAAATTATGGGCTGCTAATTCCTTGATCAAAATTCATTATCACAGCTTTTTTATTCCTTATTACATATTTTGATACTATGCATTTGCATATTAAACTAAAAACTTCCATATTATGGAGGCAGTAGTTTTTTACAAATTTATAAACCAGATTGTTAAACAGAAATAACATACATGGATTTCTTTGTCCATAATGCCTTCCCCATAATTTTTACCCATATAGATTGATTCCAGGTGTAAATTACATGTCTAATTCGGAATCAAAGAGAATATTTCAGATAATTATTCCCTGAAATCATGTATCTTGCCTTATATCTGGTTGTGCCATATGCAGTGCATTGCTTTTCAACACCATTTTCAGAAATGATGTTTGCTTTCATGCATTAATAAAGTAAAATTTTCAGAAAACACTGAAGAGTAAGGATAGGACCTGTAAATTGAAAAGCATAGTAAATTTATAACCGTTTCAGTAGCTGCAAATTTTTTTTGTTATAGTTAGATCAATTCCTATATCTATCCAATTTCAGAATTGCTTTAGGATTTTTGAGCTTTGAGACATTTGGAAATATTGTTTCATAAAATGTGACATAAATTGTGGTATCTTAGTTCATGTTTTTTTGTTTGCTTTGATGCTTTGTTGTGGATTTTTTTGTTAATCCACTGTCTAAGTTTGCAGTAGAACTGAATGAAAAATACCCTTTTATGGTGTGTTGATTCATATGTCTTAATGGAATAGGGTCACATGTTATCTTTATTTTTTCATTGGCAAGAAACTGCGGTTTAAACAGAACAAACCCCAGAAAGCTCTGTCTGAATTGGTATTTCAAGATCTCGGTGCTTAAGTACATTCTAAATTCTAGTGTTGATTTCCACATAATGCTGAAGTAGAGATTTTTCACAGTTACTCCTGTAAATTATTTCAACAGTATTTTAGAATGCAAATTACCTATCAGGATTACAGAAAGCCAAATATTTTATTGAATTGTCTTGCATTCAATATGTTTTGGGTATTCCATGTAAGCCGATGATTGCTTTAATTCTTACAAAATATCTTAGATGTAACAATCACTTCCTTGATTTCAGGAGCTGATGCTGTGGAAGCTCAGTGTAAGAGATTTGAAGTGAGAGCAAGTGACGGTGGGAAAGTATTGTTTTCTGCAGATGAAGATGAGATTGTCATTGGAGCTGACAGACTGAAAGTAACAGGTATGGTAGTAATGAAGTTTCTAAATGGATGTAAACATTTTTTTTTAAATATATTTAGTAATAATTAAACTATCAATCCACAGCATTTTAATCCACTGGAAAAGAAAAGGTCTTGTCATTGTCAGTGATTGTTTGACCAACCAAAATCTACTGCATAATCTAGATATCAATTCCTCTAAGGGTAGATTGGAATTTAAACTCTGCAGGATCAACTGTGGTACAAATCACACTTACCACTGGTTGTTATATGTTACCATTAAGCATTGTTTTGTGGTGTGTGTGCCCTTTGTTTAGGTAATGCTCTTTCAAAATGATAAAAACAACTGTTATATACAGTGACCTTTTCTTGTTCTGTATACAAAGTATAACTTCCATATCAATTAAGGATATGTACTCTGTTTCATGAGGCTCAGCTGAAAAACCTTGCCTTGACTTGGCTGTGTTGGCTTTTAATAAAAAAAAAGGTCACTGTTATGGTTTAACCACAGGCAGCAACCAAGACTTACACAACTCTTCTGCCAGTGGGGGTGGGGGAGAGAATTGGAAGGGCGAAAGCGAAAAAACTCATGGGTGGAGATAAAGACAGTTCATTATGTAAAGCAAAAGTCACACACACAAGTGAAGCAAAACAAGCAATTAATTCAGTGCTTTCCATGGGCAGTCAGGTATTCAGCAATCTGGAGGAAAGCAGGGCCCCATCACACCTGACATGGAAAAAGAATCATACTGAATCCTGCTAAGGCTCAAATTTGATCATAATACTAAATGCTGAGAAAATTAATCTTAAATGTACGATTTAAACAGGAGATTTCAAAGTATCAATCATAAGTAAAAAAATAAAACACCTTATAAATGGCGCTAGGAATTGGATTCCCCGCCACTGAGAAATGCAATCGTAAGTTTTAGATGTCATGATCATTATTTTTTAATCAAACTTTTGGCACCATAAAAGCTGATTTTATCTAAAGATTGTGTGATACTTTTAAATTCTTCAGTAAACACATGAAAGGTGATGAGTCCCTGTGAGCTGCATCAATCAGACTGTATTAGTCCGCATGGCATGATATGACTGATGAAACCTGGCAGGAAATCATCATGTCAAACATCAACCAGAATTTTTTTCTTTAGTTTATTTTTCTCAAGCTTGTGTTTTTATTATCATGGTGCCTTGGGGTGAATATAGAAAAGGAATTATGGGAGAAGAAGGAAAACAAAAGTTGAATATAAAAAAGGAAATACAAGATGTGCTTGCTTGGAGATTAAACTCTCACATGTATTTATTTAAGTGTGGTACTACAATGAAATTATTTTATTTTCTTCTGTAGCAATCAATAGTGTCTCTTTGGAAACATCCACTTCACTGTGGATGGATCCAATAAATTATTTACTTTGGGAATTAATTTTCAAAGTATGCCCATGGGCATTTATAAACTACCATGGTAATGTGCAATTTTTTGTATAAGATTTTTTTCTCCAATCAGAAGGATATTTTTAATGCTCAGCTTTTAAAAGCAATCTATCATAAGGCAGTCTGTGAAATTCTTGATTAATTAAAACCTGAAACTTAAGTGGACAGCTTCTTGCTGATTATTTTTGTAACATCTTTATTTGGAAATTTGTATATAGGCAGCCTATTCCAAGGAGAAAGGTATAGTAGAAACAGTGTAGTAATCCAGATATCAATTTATTTCCCAGATAAGAAAAATATGGAATCAGAAGTTAGTACTTTTTGGTTTATTGCAGTTATATATTTCTATATTAAGAGTCTTTCACTTTAAAATTAGACAATTGACTGATTTAGTTTAAACTTCTTATTCTTTCTTCCATTGCTAGTTTTTCTTTTAACTGTATTAGCTCATTTCTAAGAGTATCTGTTTTCAAGAGTATCTATTTGATTTTTACTTCCCTTATTTACATCTTAATTCAAAGTTTTAGCTCTGTAGAGTTCAAATGCTTCATAATTTTTGGAAACGCAAGTTTTTCAGCTACATGGAGTTCCATGTCTGTATTGTATGACCTGATATAATTAATTGAAGATCACTTTTTTCCCGTATTTTAAACATAAAAGTAGTTCTCGTTGGGGCAACTGCAGTTGTACAAAGGTTTGCACATTGTTGCTAGCAGTACTAGGAGAAACTAGTACGAGGCGTAAAAAATTTGCAGGTCATTATGACTTCCTAAGAGCCTTCTACCTTGTCAAATAGCACAATTATGTAGAAAAATGGAATTCAGAAAAGGACAGTAGATTACATACTTTGGTAACTTTCTCAGATTATTAGTGGGATGTGTGTAGGTCAAAGCTACTTTGCCACCAAAATTGTGTCAGGAAAAAATATGTGAAAGGCTGTAAGTATCTTTTTCATTTCATGGCAGTATACACTTATAGTGAGTTCAGAATGGCTTTTGATCAGTCATTGACTTCACTAGATGAAAGATGAGAGAGAGCCTTGATGTGTCAAGGAAGCTTCAGAAGGTTCCAGCATACTTATACTCTGATAATACTCTAATAATAATCAGAATTAATATGCAGAGGAATGCATCAATACTTCAGTTTTGATTTTAACATTATGCTGCAGGACTGGGAATCTGCAGGTAATTGAAATATAGAAAGGTCTTCCAGAGTAGTTAAAATGAAATGATAAAATAGAAATATGGCTTATGGCTATAAAAAGGAAATATGACAGAATTATGAGGAAATATATGTGAATTGCAAATTAGGTTGGAGAAGTAGAAATAAAATATTTATAACAAGTGCTGAAATGTAGGAAAATAAATTATTATTTGATTTATGTGGTTATTACAGTAGGCTTATATCTAGTGCCTTCAGAGACTGAATAGGAATTTCAGTATGAATGGAAAAGAAGATCTTGGATTTGCCATGTTCGTTTGGTGGATTGTTGTTTGGGACAGATGGAGTTTGGAGAGTGAAGTGGCATAAGATGAAGGGAAACACTTAATCACTTTAAGGTGGCTTATGGAGCCAAATTATCTGACCACAGTAAAACTACTTTATTTGATGTTGTATTAAAATTTAATCCTTTAAGCAGATATGCCAAATGGTTGGTATCCTGAGTACTGAATGAACCAGAATTCTTTTATCATCATCCATCAGTAACAAAAATGCATCACCTATAAAGGATTTCTTTGTTTCCTGAGGGATGAGTACATTAATATGTACTCCAGTGATTAATAAGGTTTCTGATAAGCTTATTTAGATCTCAAGAAAGCACTTAATGTCCAGGCTTGTCTTTATGGAAGCTCTGACTGAAAGATAATATTATTGTGGTAGCCTAACCACTTGGCAACAGAACAACCTGTCAGGGCATTACTCTGGAGGTACAACTATGGAGCTGATTACAATCACATGTATATATCTGACTCCAGGCTGTCTATGAACTGAAAGCTTTATAGGCAGCCTACAAATGGTGAGAAAAAAAAATAAATAAATTTCTTATCCAGGACATTGCATAAATATATTTATATCTTCTAGTTAAGGGTAGAATGCATCCAGCTAGCTCAGATTCCAAGAAGTATGTACTTACATCAGCCTGCAGGTGATTGTATAGATTGCTGGAGGAATGCATCAACCTAAGGATAGTAACAGTTTATTTGCAAAAGAAAGATTTTGAATTTTGGCACTTAAAAACATGTCAAAGAAAAGAAGAACTGGTCTTAGAAACACATGTAAAGTGAAATAAGTCTTGGTAAAATATTTTTTTCTGAAAAGCGAATAAACCAAAAAGCAGACAAATGTGCAAAAGTTCTGTCAGAGAAGGAAAATGTGTTCGATAGCTCTACAGTCATTTCACTGAAAAATACTCATCTGGGCTCTTCTGTAGACTGAGACATAGAAGAAGTCAGCATATAGTCAGGCAGAAGAAAGGATAAGAAAGGAAATAAAACCCCAAACAGCTAAATGGCAGTCTTTTGAAATAGATGTAGAAGAAAATCATCTCCTACCTAGAGAGTCAACCTTTCTCTAATCCATACGTTTTGAATAACTCTCCTTAAATAATCGACTTTTTTTCCCCCTTTTTTCATGATAGCATCAGTTACAACAGAAGATAGATTTTAATCCTTTCCTCTCCTTCTGGGCTGTAATCTATCTAATTCTATTAAATAGGGTTTATTTTTTAAAGCTCATTCTGTACTTTTCTGAGCTGTTCCTTTGCAGAAAGCAGCTAGCAGTTTCTCGAGGTTAGTGGAGACCATTTTTCCTGTTCTGGTACAGAGCAGTATCAAACCAGAGCCTGGTTCAAACCTACGGAGTGAATCTGATTTTCAGGTTGAACCTTTGGCACCAAGATTAAGCTATTGGATATTTGTGGCCAATGGAATAAGTAATATTTTTAGGAAAACCTGGCAATGTCTGCATTATATTCCCAGTCATATTCCACATTCCCTGTTGAAGGACTGGGCAAAGTCCACGGATGCAATTTAAAATACTTATAGTTTGAATTATCTGAATTGCCTGATACCAGGCAAATCCACATGACCTATGGAAGGGTCAAAGCTCAGTGGAAAATTGCCCCACTATTAGTAAGCTAAGTCTTAAATCAAACCAAAACAGCTTGTTTGGGAAGCACACACTGAACATTCAGAAGGTTTTGATGTGGGAGCCAGGTATTAATTGGGTTCAGATTTTGTGGCAACATTCTAGCTCTTAAAACTGAGCTAAGTCTGACACTCTCATGCCCTCAGGCTTCGTGATTGTGAAAATGCACATTTAAATTGCAGCAGCCAGACCCATCTCTATTTTTAAAATATAGCTACTCACAGCAGGGAAAGGTGAATCATGAAAGAGCTCCAACAATCTTATTTTCTTTTTTTTTGCCTTAAAGAACTTGCTTGGGGTTTATTTATACCTGGAAAAAAATTCTGTTATTGGAGATAAGGGTCGGGCTGCTGAACACTATAGGATTTCAGTTCGATTAAAAAGAGCGTTGGGTTCCAAATACTCACCCTATAATGATGACACTACAGGCCAAAAATACTTTGCATTGTCCTGGAGCAGTATTCTCATTAGGTGCTAGAAGATGAAATCATTTGGATTTCAATTTGTAAAGCTTTCAGAACAGGAGAAATACTGTTATTTTTTCAGGAGATATTTTAGGCATCGGGCTTTTCACAAAGAATATACTTATGTACCTCTTACTGTGAGACATGCAATACATATCAGAACTGCACTTCGTTTTCTCTGAATTCTATTAGAAACCACCACAAAGTGGCATTTTTATTTTTATCTGACCTTAAGGCAAATTTTTATTCCAACTTTAAGCACAAGCTAAATTATTTAGTAACACAAACTGCATGGTGAGATTATACAAACATTTGTCATAGCATACATCATACTTTCCAAACTTACATGAATGAACAGGAAGATCTTGACTCTAAATTTTGGTGGAAAGTAGCAGAAATCTTCACATAAAGGTACTCTTTGAGTCCATGGCAGTCACAGTTTCATACAAAGCCTTACTCAGAGAAAGTTAGATCACTACCAGTAACAACTTGGACTTCACTGTTTTCCCTAGATCAATTTATAAAGCAGGCATGCAGATATGCAGGCAAAGCTGTGAAAAACATAGATTCCAATAATGTCTGCTCTGCAATATATTTCAAAGCTTATTCATAGCAGACTCTATGGAATAGCAGACTCTAGGAATAATTTTGCACACAGGAACAACTCCAGAAAAAAAATTATTTCACCCACAAAAATATGGCCTGCAGCTTTCAGCCTATGTTGTGAATTTAAATTCCTATCCTCATTGTGGCTAATGACGAGTTTAAATTTCACAGTGTCTGACAGCATTAAATTCAGCACACCAAGACACAAACATAATAAGCCATCATTTTGGCTTTAGAAAAATATCATCAATGTATATACGCCTTTTTATTTGAATTGAAAGTGTATAACAATGTAGCTTTGCTCAAGGTTCAGAAAATACAGAAGTATGTATGCGTTATGAAGTTTAAGAAGTATAGCTAGATACTTTTAAGAATTCAGAATAGGTAATGTAAATTCCGGAAGCAAGTGTGGTAAAAATCAATACATATTCTATGAAAGACATTAAATTATATGTGGTAAAAAATATGTCATAAAAATAGAATGAAGCAAGAACCTTAATATCCAGGCAGAAAGGGATGCATCTGAAAACTGTATAACTGCTCTGAGATTCAAAATGTAAATGAATTTATACTTCATGGGTATTGCAGAATGGGCAAATAACCTATGTGGTAATGTTGATGACCAAGCAAAGAAAAACAAATGAAACAGATTATGCTGTTTATAAAGAAAAAGAATCACCTAATGCATAGGGCCTACTGACAATATTTTGGAGTATTTGGGGGCCTTTTGTTTCTTTTAGTTACCAAAAACTTAACTACAGAGACAGACATCCATTAGGGAAAAAAAAGAAAATATCAAGATTGTAAGGATGACACAGCGTTTAAAAAGTTACATGGGAAGTGTTGCTGATCAGTGGGGAAGAACTGAGAATGTGAAGGTGAAAAGAAATCTTAAAATGATTTCAAATGAAAACATTCCCTGCAACCAAAGTTATAGGGAAAGATAACAAAATAAAATCAAATTGACTTCTAGGGGCCAATTTTCAAACCTCATCGTATGTAGTTCTTGCAGGTACCCCAGAGAAAGAGTTAGAAAGCATTTTGATCACAAGGTGAAGAGCATGATGTGGTACAAGAAAGTCAAATATGAAGGTAGAATGTGTAAACAGGAGTAGGTCCTGCAGATCTTCTCACCTATTCCACAATGGTAAGGTTCTCTGCAAAGAGTTTAGTCCTGTTTTGTGTACCATTGTTCTGTAAATTGGATAGAATCTACATCCATGGGGCTGATTGGTTGTCTGGAAGCATTATTTCTGAGGAAGAGAGAAGATGGTGCTGTGTAGCTTGAAGAAAAACTCTCAAAGAGAATCTTATATCAGTCAAGGCCCTGAGAAAAAACGTGTTGAAAAACAAGGGATGCTTTCTATTACTTAAAAAAACCCAAAATCTAGAAACCACCCAAACAGAACAAAGAAAAAAACCACCCCCAACCAATCAGAAAAAAACCCAACCCCCCACAAACCACCTCACACCAGCTAATCAACAAAAAATACACCAAAGTTTTTAATGAAAGGATAGAGGCACAGGGAAATAGTTTGGCTGTAGAGAATGTAGACTTTCCTTCATTTCCTTCTTCAGAGCTAATTACATCTGTTGAAGATGAACTGGTTGATCTTGATTTGGTTTTGAACTTAATGATCGCAGAAAGGAAAAAGCCTCAGCAGAGATCAGATATTTCCTTTTTCTGTCTAGTCATAAGCCATCTAATATAAGTTCAATAAAATTTTTCCTTTCTAATCTTAGTTCTTACTATCATATTCAATACAGTCCTCTTTATTGTAGTTTCATTTGTATTCTTTAAGGGTTTTTTTAAGCTATAAAATATTGGTTAGAATGAAAAAACATATACGAAGCATGACCAAAAATCTAGAGCTCAGTATATGCATTTGCACCTAGGTCTCTATTTTGAACTCTTACTAACCACTCATGAAATCCATCCACTACAAACACTCATTTAGACATTTATATAAAAGTTTTTTTGTTCAAGCTAAATGGAAGATTCCTTTTTCTCTTTAATGAAACAAAGGAAAAATAATAGCAAATAGCAAATTTTTTTTCTTGAAATTTTTCCTTTCCATTTGGCAGAGATCTACATTGAAGTCTACCTGTAAATCCTGAGCAAGTCATAGCATGATGGGACATTATGAGAGAGTCAGGATATCCCTCTGCTGCAGAAGGAAGGGCATGCATTCCCAAACAAGATCCAGCAAGAAGTGTTTGTACAGCAATAGAACGAGCACCCACTTTCTTGGATTTCACCTTTCAGAATGTGCTTTCAGAGATGGGCTGAAACATGACAGACATTTACCAGCTCTGCTGTCTGCACTTCTTCACATACATTTAACACTTCTGCTCTGGTTGGTTCCAGGGAAGTCCTTCAGAGTTCCTATCCCTTCCCCATGGAAGTTCACCAGTCACAGGTTGACCAGTGTAGGTTAGCAGCTTTATTCCTTTATCCCATTAATACTTTTGTTTATTGCAAGACATGTCATTAGGATAAGCACAAGTATTTTGGTCCCGGTGGAACTTCATTAGGTATTACCACTTCTATTTAAAATTCTCCAGTCTACCAACCAAACCACTTTTTCCCAGCAAGCATTTCTCCAGGGGAAAACCTTTTTCCGAGATCTGATCATAAGACAAGAATCTTGAGGTAGAGCTACATAATATATTGTATGTGGATGCAAACAAGTTTTCCTCTTACTTGAAATCTAACTAGATTCAATCTAGCAAGGATGATCTTGAAACTGATAATTACATTGGTGTTGACCCTAGTCAGACTGAATTTGTCTTGACCCTCAGCAGCTGTGTGATCCTGTGGTTGTGCTGGATCATATATTCCAGGCCTAGAAACATATACTCTATGGACCTTCTTTCCTACTTAGTCCTCTGTTGTAAGCAATCCCTGCAGATTCTCAAGTGGGCTTCCCTAATAGGGGTGAGCATGCTTCTTGGGGAATCCCTTTTCGTTTCTTCAGACTTCACCTAGTAACTTTCTGTGAACAATTCATTTGGTTCTTCCTCTTACATCTTTCTTAAGACTTCATTCCTAAATTTGGGGGTCACTTGGTTAGTTAAGTCCAGATAATTTGAACACAGCTGCTCAGACAACTTACTAAGAACAGGAATAATTTTTAAAAAGAAATTTATTAAGCAGTTCCACTATAGATATGGTAGACTTTCCAGTTGTGAAACACCTATGAAGAAATTTTTTTTCTCTTCTATTTAATTGTTTGAATTTCAGTGAATAATTTATGAATATTTTCAATGATTATATTCTTGTTAGTAATTTATTGAAACATTATTGAAATATGAAAGAGACAGTGCTTCTTCTCCATTCCTGCCAGCCCACATCAACTGGATCTTGTGGTGTGAAGCTTGAAATCAGTGTAAGGTTTGCCCTTTATTTGTATAGGAGCAAGAATGAGACCTAAATGAATAAACTAAATTAATGCTTAAATTCACCAAAGTTTTCTAAAATTACTAATGATTTACTAGACTTAAAGTATACATTTTTCTCACCTGTGGTTTGTTATTTTAGTTGTCTCATTGATTTGAGCACTTTTTCATTTTTCAGAGGTTCATTGCCTTTCCTTAGGGTTTGAATTTGCAAGGTCAATAGCTAAACACTCCGGCAGTAAACCTAAAAACATTTAAATATGTGCTTCAGTTTTGGTTCTGTGAGTTGTAACATTGAAGCTAAAACATACAGTGAGGAACTTTGTAAAACTGGGCTAATAAATAGCTCTCAAGATCTTGAGATGACATTAGAGCTGTATGAACAGAACAACACACAACAAATGTAGCTGGCTTTGATCATACCTTGGCAAACTAAAGCATCTATGGTTAACCACACTGACATTCAATGATAACCTTTTATATCGACCCTTTCATCTTATTGAAGAGAAAATTAAAATAATTTGGGCTTGACCATAAAGAAGAACCATTCCCTTGCCCTTTATTTCCTTCTGTGTACAGTTCCTTTTTGTGCAGTGTATTTCCCATACCTCAGTTTTAGAGTTTAAATGATTTTGGGATGTACTGTCAGCTTCACTTTTGAGTGAAATTTGGTACAGTGAGGGGAAGAGAAAGCTGCATAGATAAGCACACTTTGCTAAAGTAGGGATAGAATGAATGAACTCAGCAAGGTAAAGCAACCAGAGACCTCCCCTTTCAGAAATCATCATACTGTGGCTGGTAGCCCACACTAAAACCTACATGTCCGTATTTCCTGATGTTATATGTTACATTCACTATATGTTACATTAAACTAAACTGAATTTTACTTGTATAATATATGAAGAACACTTGTACTGATCCTGACAACACTAATATCAGTAATGCATATAGCGGGATATGATTATCTACCTCTTCCTACTTAGAAAGCATTAAAATTCAGTTTTATGGTAACTGTTCTTTAGCATATATCTTGGTTTTCATTGAAGCTATCACATTTGTAAAACATTTGAACCTTATTTTGTGAGCATGCTAGAAAAACACTTCTAGAGAATAGATCTAAGCACACATATACACAGACACACATGCACAATCATTTACAGACAAATACCTTCCAGTTCTCCCAGGCAGCTTTATTACCTTAAAAATGCCAAAATGTCATTTAGCTCAAGTAGGGCTTTTTCCCTTAAGTATCATCATTCTAAAGTAATCTGATACATAAAGTGTGATAGAAATGACACCAAGCACTATAGTTTGCACCACTTACAATGTAATAGTGTATTTTCCTGTCCTTTATCTACATAACTGTATAGTGTGTTGTGTTGGTCAGAGGTCTAGATACAGCAGCATGGAAAATTTTGAAAGTCCTTGGATATCGTGCTATGACCCCAGACAGTTCCAAGTTCAGCAAAGCAAGATACTGGAAGTAGCCAAATGCTGGGTTCACTCAAAAAATTACTGTCCCAATCTATGTTTGCAAACATGAGGTGAGATTGGTAGTTGCATCCGAAAGTTTTTTCTCATTAAACATCAAAGGGACACAGCTTTTTTAAAAGTATTTATTTTCACATCAAGCAAGCAAGCCAATTGTATTATTTTTGCTATTTTTATCTTAGCAACATTACCAAATGATGGACGACTTTTTAAATCTGTTTTTACACTCTCAGTGTGGAGCAGAGAAAATGCAATAGATAAAGCATACTGTGCAGAAAGAGTATCTATCAACAAGTTTGTTTCATGTTTTAGCTGTCAGAACTGTTTTCAGTCTTTTTATAGTTGCAATTTTTTTTCTTTTCACTGTCACTCTTGGCCTTTCCTCCCTGGTTTATATTTAGATTTACAATGAAAGGAAAAGACCAATTAGAATTTCTGAATTTGAAGTTTTAATGAAAACACCCTTTCTTTTTTTTTCTTCTTGACAGAAAATCTAACAGTAACTCAAAACAATTTCATTTAGGCAAAAAAATAATGTAAAAAATTGTATAGATATTAAAGGGAATTTTAATGCAAAGCAAGAAAAGGAGCACAGGGAGTATCCTGCTGAAAGAACAGAATATATTACTTATAGTGATAAGATGCCTGGAGGCCAGAGGGAGACTAAAGAAGATTAAATCTAAAAGAAGTATATTCCTTTGGAAGGTTTAAGAATAAAAGAATAGAGGTCTTCCCAGTCACGTTCTCTGCAGTGTAAGCTGAAAGGCTGGAGTGGTAAGCATCATGACAGTTTATTAAGTGTATAATATAGAGAAATACCTCTTAGAGTTGATCTGAAGAAAAGGCAAAATAAAAAAGTTTTTCTTTTTTGTCTCAACCTGTCTCTGAAACTGGTAAGGGCTTTTGTTGATAGTTGAACAAATGAAGTATATTTTTTCTGTGTTTTTAACTTTAAAACAATAAAGCAAAAGAACTAATTTCATGATGACTGTCAAATTGTAGGACATTTGGTTTCCTAGCCATGGCTATCCTGGTGCCCAGGATTCAGTTTTCTATTCTGAAAATGCCTGAACATAATGTACTTTAAGAGGTTTCTCTGGCAGCTGACCACACCGAATTTTCATGCAACAGTAAAGCCTGATTTGCTAGTTTTAGCTAGACATGCCTTGGTGTGTAGCAAGGCAATGGAAAGCGCTTAAATCTTAAAAGTCTGAATTTATGATAGATATGTGAAAGGTGAATTTACGGTAGTTGTATTGTAGCAGTGATGAGAGTGTGATTTTTGAGTCTCTCCTGACTCACAAACAGTAAAAGAGCAAAGACTAGACGAAGGTAGTGCCACAAGACTCACAGCAGAGCTGGGCTGTTGCAAGATTTGCCAAGTAATCTGAATTGTGGTCCTGGTCTGAGTCCTGGATACTGCTCCTTGGTGACACGGAAGGAGCTATTGAGAGTGGCACTGACAAATTACTCTGTGACCAGCGCAGTCCCATCGTGAAAATGGAGTGGTAGATCTAGCGGTAAATTACTGCCATAAACCCTCCTCCCACAGCATCTGCAAGGTATGTGGCACGTCTCTTGTGGGTCCTCCTGAAAAAAAACATCTGAGTCTTTGGCAAAAGATTTATATTTCAGCCAACTTTCACATATTGCACTATGCTTTAGTATCTTGTCCTTTGCTGCAGAAAAGGCTGGTTTCCCTGTGATTAATACTGATAACAAATAAGCACGTGTTTGCTGACATGACCATTGGTAGTTTAAAGTCACTACAGTTAATTGGTTTGAAATACACCTGCTTCCATTTTTGTTGCTAAATTAAAAGACTTCCTTCACAGGCTATGCAGACTTGAAGGTGAGATTATTAAGTGACAAAATTATTGTTGCACATTCACACTCCCCCTCACAGCTACAGAATTTCCATTTAATGCTGCAGTAAAGACCTACCTAATGCCAAGTTTAAATGTGCTGTATTCATCTGTATAATTTACTTCTAGAGAGAAAACCAGAACATTAATAAAGAGCAGGAATAGAAACTTGTAATAGGTTATAATCAGTAGTGGTAATATCAAATAGAAACCTTTTAACAACCTTGTAAGGAATAGGTATTATAGCCTTATTTTATTTCTCATGTCTGAAAAAAAACCCCAACACTTCCAATAATTTGAGATACTGATTTTTTGTTATGTTTTGGTCTAATAGGCACAAAAATGTATTATATCCACATATCTCTGTTTTAGCATTATGGAAATACATGTGAGGATTCTTCACAGATTTTCATTTTTGCATTAATTTAGAAGTATTTGGAAGCGTTTGAAGACTTTTAAAATGCATACTATGTACTTGCAGATTATGAACTTCTACAGGGTGCACAAAAGCACTTATCTAAATATTTGATTACAATTTATCAATGGCATGCTAATTCCAATATGGTAAAAACACTATAATAGAGCTATTTAAGAAATCTGGATAATTGTCCTGCTGCTTTGTGGCCTCCTTTGCATAAATAAAACAATTTGCTAAAATGTATGAATGCAGCAGTAATTATCACATACTCATAACAATTTTTCAGTATGTTGCAGTTATGGCAAAGTAGAGAACAGAAATAAATGTACGTTTCCATATGGCACAGAGAACTCAGCTTTAAAACATAAATATGGTACCCTACGAAGCAGTTAAAATGCTAAGGGTAAGTAACTTAGATGATTTCTGATATGGTTAAAGTGAGATTTCCAAACAAGGTTTTCCCAGTTTAGACAAAATTCAGATCACCCACTGCTAATCAGATGTTTAAGGCAAAAGCTTCAAAGTGCTTGGGTTGACTGCATTGTTGCTCTATCCTCAGTCCATTATCAGTATCTCTAGAGAAGCCAGTTTCTCCATTTTGGCCACAGATAAAATGTAAGTAATCTGTGTTCCTAACTTAGGCAACTAATGAGATGTCTAGATTTAATGGAGAAATTTCTGATAAATTCTTCTGAGCTTTTAACCTTTCAAAAGCAAGCTATTTATTTATGGAATGGGGAAAATGCCCTTTTATCCAAAGCTAATCATAAATTATATGATTTTAGACCTTTTTGAAGCAAATGCACCCTTGCCTGTATCAAAAATTGTGTGGCCAGTAAGACCAAAGCAGTATGGTCCCCTGTACCCAGCGGTGGTGAGGCCACACCTCAAGTCCTGTGTCCAGTTCTGGGCCCCTCACTTCAAAAAGACATTGAGGTGGTGGAGCACGTCCAGAGAAGGGCAACAGAGCTGGTGAAGCGTCTGGAGAGAGTGAGTCCTATGAGGAGCAGCTGAGGGAGCTGGGATTGTTTAGCCTGGAGAAAAGGAGGCTTGGGGAAGACCTTATCACTGTCTATAACTTTTGAAAGTGGGTTCTAGCAATGTATGGGTTGGTCTCTTCTTCCTAATGACTAGTGACAGGACAAGAGGAAATGTTACACTAGGGAGGTTCAGGTTGGACATCAGGAAGAATTTGTTCGCTGAAAGCATGGTCAAGCACTGGAATGGGCTGCCCAGGGAAGTGATACAGTCACCACCCCTGGAAGTGTTCAAGAAATGGTTGGACATGGCAATCAGTGTTATGGTTTAGTTGTCAAAGTGGTGATCAGTTAAGGGCTGCCTCAATGATCTTGGAGGTCTTTTCAAGCATTAATGATTTTATGATTCTGTGAAATTGGATTGACATTCCTGGCTAGGTTTTGTGGTAGGCAGCTATACATTATATTTTTCAGAGAACTTCAAAATGGGAAATTATTGCTTATTCGTGAAACTGTGTGAGAAATAATTTTCTCATTCTCTTATTCTGTACTTGGGATATCCAAGTTTATGTACCATTCTTTTACATTCCAGGTGAGTCCCTTGGTTATGAATCTAGTGACTCTTGTTTGATAGTATTATTCATTGAGTCATTCCTTTTTTATCAGGGTAACAACAATTCTGCTTCGAAACTCTATCTATTCATTAAAGTATAAGCCTGAGTGTTCCAAAATCTAGGGTTATCTACTGCAACAAAGTGAAAATGTGGTCTTTTTGATTTATTAAATACTAAAATTAATCCTATTAAAATTCTATCTTTGAATGTAGACAAGGACAGCTTTCATTCTGCATGCTGAACCCAAAATCATTTACACAATTTTAAGAAAAGTGCAAATCCAGATTATGATTTTTGTGAAAAGATGATGAATTTTGAGGAAGGGTATTAGGAATTATTTACTGTGAAATCTCAAGGTAAGCTTTAAATATATTAATGTATCTAGCTGTTGTAAAGTTTTAAGGAGACTGTATCAAGTCAAGTGGAAAATGATTGTATTTCATCATTTTTATTATCATGGGTATCTCTATCTCTCATACATAATAGGAGAAAAAAGTAGAAGATATTACAGAAATTATTATTTTTTTAAAGCCTCTTTTTCTGTAAACCCCTTATATATATTTCAATTTCATTCATGTTTTGAGGAACTATTCAGATTTATTCTCACTTCTCAGCAATTTCATGTACATGTATTGGCTTTTTCATCTCAGAGGAAGCATTTAGAAAAGCCATTTCCAATTATTAATTGAATTATGTTACTGTTATTCTCAGTCCAGATTTTATTCAAGTACTTTTTCAGAAAAGTAAATCAAGTGGTGGCCAAACATAAATTTTGGATGTGAACATTCAAATAATTACATGGATGAGAAACTGAACAAATAGGCATTATCCGATTTCATTTGCATTGCAAGACAAGAGGTGTCTTAACTGCCCACCATTAGGAAGAAATTTTTCAAATGTTTGTACTTAATAAGTTAAGATGCTATTTAAGAAGATAAATACTGACTGTTGCAATTTTGCAAGTATTTCCTGGAGTTGCAATTTGCTTTGATCAAAATTTAGCACACTGAAGATGCTGAATTTTAATTTATTGGGGAACTTGTTCTTCTTATTTAAATGAAAGGCTTAGTAGAAGTCTTGCTTTAGTAAGGCTTCCATACAGAAAATATGCACCACAAATTAGTCATATTCAAGGGCTTTGAATAATAAATCTAAATAATTCCCTTTAGAATTCACTTTTTAGTAAGAGCTTACCTCTGAAGATTTCAATGCATATGCTTTAGTTTATAAGTGAACAAGTGCTTCTCGTCAGGCTGTACTACAACTTCCTTCCTATAATAGACCTCATACATGGCCACATCAGTGTCATATCTGAAACCTGCATCATTTAATTAATCAGTTTTGCTGCTGAGGGACTCTGCAAGATTGAAATGCCAGCAATCATGTCAGTCATGTTTTCATAAAATAACTCACTTTCATTTTAGCTATATACACCTCCACAGCAAAAATCCATTTCAGTCATACTTTTTTAATACAAGTACATATCTAAATTACACTTCAAGTAATTTATAAAATTGAAAGTCTTGAAGAGATGCACAATGTTCACAAAGGCCAGAAGATGCCTTCCAACTCATCCCAAAGCTATAATAACTGTGCTTTTGTAAAAGATGGAACAAACATTTTAGGTGAACTTTTTATGATCATTGGCTTGTGTAGTTGAATATTTCTGTGGTTTTGGTTTTTCTTTTTCAGTCTGGCAGTGATTAGCTCTTCCAAGGTCTTAGTGTTGAATAACAGCTATCAATCTCACAAAAGTACTTTTAAATTTTATCTATGTACACATGGTAAAAGAATTAGGAATTTTATTTTTTATTGCAATTAAATTATTAGAACATAAAAGTTCCAAACATAAAGCACATGGTCTGTAATTTTGAGGTCTCTTCAATGGTAAAAAAATCTTGAATATTTATTCCTCTTTGTGAAATCTGTCGATGCTTTAACTTAACTAATTAATGTGCAACAAGTAAAATTGCAAGCTTAAAAATAATAAATACTTTACAAACCTTTCTTTAAAGTCTGTAACTCACAGGACATATTGGCATCCCAATCTAGTACTTGCATAATCTTAATAATTGTTACTTGATATTTCTGAAAACCCTAGTGAAAGATCAAGGTGGTAAAACTGAGCTGTGTCTGTGATGCTGCACTGCCATATAGTTTGTACACATTGAAATGGTTCACAGTTCCATTCTCAAGTGATTTGCTTATGTGAATGATGTTAAGGAATGAGATCGTGGTAATATGCGGGTTATTTTCCACAGCAAAATACTTCATTAGTTTTTAGTTCTTGCCTTATCAACTCTTCAGCCAGGATTCTTTTCACAAAACGAAAGAAAACAAAAAACACGCCAACCTCCCCCCCACAAAAAACAACTCAAAACAAAACAAAAAACAAAAAACAAACAAAAAACCCCAGGAAAAAAAAAACAACCCCCCCCCAAAAAATCCCCAAAAATAAAAAAAAAACAAAACCACCACCCAAACCAAAACAAACAAAACAAAACAAACAAACAAAAAAAACCCCAGCTCAGTCTTTTCATCCTAGTCACTTATAAAGCCACTGAAAGGTACCATTTTGTTATGTATGCTAACTACTCAGAAACTATGAAAGGATTATTGCTGATTGAATAAATGAAAAAACTTCCTCAGCATACACATTCATAAGCAAATATAATCCAGAACCAAATGCCAATGTTGTACTTCCATTTCTTTCATGACACTTGTCATTTCTCAAAGGCTGAATTTCAGGAGCCACTAAGTTGAGCAGAAATCAGTTGTTTGCACTGTTGTCTCAGAATTCTGAATGTTCAGTTTCAGCAGGAACATGTGACTGGTTTTGCTTGTAGCAAAGGGGTAATTTTGATTTGCTCTGTGTCAAAGGAGTGTTTTAAAGGTCTGGTGTTTATAAATCCGCTATGCATAAAGTGGTTTCTCTAAAAATACAGTACTGAACTTTCAGTCTTTTACCTGATTTGTGCTGCTTGCTGAGTTTTCTCCAGTAGCCTCTACAACTGGTATTCTTTGATCAATAATTTGGCTGCAGAGATGCTTCTTTCTTATTGAAGTTTTACTTAACTCATTCTCTTCCACTGGAAGCTGAAGGTGTGTGTAATTTTATTCAGTTACACTTACAGTTTTGATTTTACATCCTTTGCACCTACTCTGTGCCTTTGGGATTTTTTTTCCTCTAAAAGGATCACTTTTTATAGTTATCCATTCTAACTCATGTTCCTTTGAATTCAGTTCCCTGACTACTTCCTTTCAGGCCTCTGAAAGGGCCTGAAGGTTCAGGTCTTTTCTTTTTATAGGTTTTTTTTGTATTCATTCATCTCTCACTAGAATTTCACTCATGTCAAAGTAGGTCTTGCCTATGATTCTGTAAGCCTGGGAGTACCGTTATTAGAATCTCCTCTTATTTCTGTAAAAAATAAATGTTTTAATATTGTAAATTATCAAATACCTAAAATATATTTATTTCATTAAAAAATCACACTATGCACTTAGAATTTGGATTTATATAACTATTTGTTTAGTTATATCATTAGAAGGTATATTTATAGTAACATTTCTTAAGAACACGTAACTACATGTTCGAACTTCCCGTCAAGTTACTACAGATTTGCATATAGTAAATTGAAAAAAATAATAATATAGTTTTTCTTCTGTATTTTTTAATAGAGCTAATAAATTTTTAAAATTTCCTGTACAATCACTTTTCTTTTTTCTTGATCCTGCTGTTTAACTGCTGGAAACATGTCAGTAAATTCCAGTTGGCTGATCTTTTTCACCTTTCTTACTGAAAACAAAATAATTGGACGTGTCTACTTTTATTCCACAATGCAATAAAGGGAATTGGAGATGTTCTTGAACTTGTTGAAAGTATTTTAAAGATAAAGTATTTACGGAAGAGCTGTTCTGCTTTTGAGGCTGTATGGGAAGAAAAGAATATATTAAGATTGCATCTTCAAATAGCAAAAGGAGCATATTTGGTTTCATTTTAGCTTTAACTATATTTTATTTAACTATATCAGTTTAATTCTACCTGCCTGGATTACCAGTCTGCTTGAAAAAAACTTGGTCTTTCTTTCCAAATTTCTATTTTCTTAGGGAAGAAAAGCCTTTTTGTCTTCTAAAAAGTGATGCTGAAAGTGAGGAAATACTAAAGCTGGGTTATAACCAGCTGTCATTTAACTTTTATTGTCAGTCTTTGCCTGATATTACCTTTGGCACTTCTGATTGATTTAATGTCTGACTCATACTGGAGTGAAGTTTTGTGCATCTTTGCATTGATAATGCTCTTTCAAACATAACAGGCATGGTCTTCTCATAAGTAAAGGCTGGCAACTCTGCATTCTGCTTTGTTATTTACATCTTCATATCCCATTACCATCTTCAAAAATAAAAAGGGCCCTTGGCGTTGAAAACAGTTCATTTTACTGGTGAAAGAGATGGATGGAATCTGGAAAGACACTTTGATTTTGGATATTTAGCTCCCAGAAGGTTTCATTATGGATGGGAATGAGCTTTATTTTGAGTGACAGAAGGCCTGGCTATACAGACTTGCTATTCTGGTCTTTTACAGGAAAGAGAGCCACAAGTCATTGCTAGATTTTAAAAACTGATTCTCACAGCACATTTAGGAATAATACTAGATAAAAAGAGATGCTGGGTTTTTTCCTCCTGTGGTTGTCCATAACACTTAGCAAAGCTTGGGTATGGAAAGTATATTTTGTTGAGGTTTGTTTGTAAGTTCTTCAAAGCAGAAGTTGTAATAAAGTCATTTTCAGTGCTCTTTGCCAGGATATTTGTAAAGGTTATAGATTTCTGGAGATAAAAAAAGTAGGACTTTAATTCATTACTCAGAAATCTTCTCTTCCTGTCTTCGATACTCCATACCAGTAGACCATTTTAAAATGAAGGTTTTTGGGGGTCGTTTTTGGGTTTTGATGGTTTTAGGGGTTTGTTTGGGGTTTTTTTTGTTGTTGTTGTTACTTTGTTTTGTGTTGGTTTTTTGATTTTTGTTTTGGTTTGGTTTTTCATATGTTTGTTCTTGTTTTCTTTTCTTTTAATGAAGGTGGAGTTTAGAAAATTGTTACCAGTTTAAAGTTTACTTAGATTTTTCTTTTTATGGCCTCTTGCCTTTTTCCTTTAACCCAAAAGTAATGTTACCAACTTAACATTAATAACCTCATTCTGCTTTCAAATCCTGGTAAGATCAAAGATCATTTAACTAAATGTCATTGGTTAACTGCAAAAATATCTAATAGCTATCTTCTTTGACATTCAAAGTTTCTGAAAAAGTTTGTGAAATATTAAAATTTTTAAATAATTGAAAACATTTTTTGTATTTAAAATATTGTAGCAATTAGAGTGGTGCCTCTTTTCTGTTGAGCACTTCTTACAGAGCTACTGTGAGATATTGTAAGTATATTTTTAGGTTTACTCAGAACTGAAGTCTCAGAACAAAAGAAAGCTTCTGCTGTTGAAATATGGCAATTAAACTGAGATTATTTAGTAAGCAGCTATTGCTATCCCAGACAGTTTCCTTGATCTCATTTTGATAGAAGATAAATGCATTAGCTGTTTTACATATTTTTGTTCAGTTCTTTCACCTTTGCTGGAGGTTTTCTATTGGAAAGACTTTCTCTCCATAGTTCTAGGCTATTTGCATTATACAATGCCCAGTAAACCATCTTCAGAAAAGGAAAGTAAAAGTGGATGACAAAAACAATGGCATTGGATGAATCAGTAAACAGGGACAGGCATGATGATTGTCCAGAGAGTGAAGAAAAGAAGGAAAATTCAAATGCCTAAGAACACAGGGAGGCTGGCTATTTCTATCTATTAAATGTAAATTGAGTGGCATAAATAACTTTTATGTGTTCAGTCCTTGTAACTGAGAGTTAAGAGAAATGCTATTTTATAGTGCTGTTTCATACATATAAATTTCTTGAAGTTTTCTATTACGTTAACAAAGAACAAAGATCCCTATTTTTTTGTCTTTTTTCCCCCCATCATTTTCCTTTAAAAAATGCATTTGAAATTGATTATATAAAGAATTGGGTTTTTTTCAAATAACTTCAGTGAACGTTTACCAGAATTCTATTTTTGTTTTAATTGAGAGGACTTTTTCAATGAAAAATCTTGGTTCTTTAATGAAAACTGTGGAATTATTATATTCAACTTTAACCTAGTAATATAAATCAAGATTTAATAGAGAAGCAGACCAGTTTTGGAAAATTGTTACCCATTTTCTTTGCCTGAATTTTAAATGCCCAGTAGGAGATACCTTAGTGTCTACTACCAACACTCAACCCAAAGCACATTCCATGAGAATAATTTTTTCAATGAGAAAGATCTGATGGAAGGAAACTCTGAAGCTGTCAGATATTGAGATTGAGCCAGCAACTTCAGGCAATAGACTGTTATTTCAAAACTTCTAAAAACTTGGCATCTCAATTTAAGTTATCAAAATAACCATAATGCAAAATACAGCAGATATTTCTCAAATGTGTTTTTGTCACACAAATTTATGGTATTATTTCCATTCTCTGTAAAACACCTCTTCTCCAAAATATTGAGATAAGCATTCAGGCAAACCATTGCTGAAAACTTTGGATCTGTAAATGTTTCAGATTTGTATGTAAAAATCTTCTACTGATAAGCAGAAATCCAAAGTTTCATATGATGTTGGTCCAGATTTTGATATAGAAATGAAAATGTAAATATGAATAAACATTTATAATCATTAATAAAGGATTTGATCAGATATTTTGTCCTAAACGTGTCAATTTGTGGTCATATATTTCAATGTGTTTTTATTTTCCAAAGTAATTGTACTTTATTTTATTTATGTATTTTAGGCACGGAAGGGGCAGTGTTTGGGCACTCTGTGGAGACACCCCATATCAGAGCAGAACCTTCCCAAGATCTCAAGTAGGTGTTGTTCAAAAAGTTCTTTTAAAATCACATATTCTCAAAAATAATTACATCTGGATTAAAATAAGAATATCTGTATAGTAATAGATATACTGCATATTTAATGACTCATACATATCCAAAACACTGGTAGACTCCAGTTTGTTCTAACTAGTCAAAAAAACCCCACAAACTCCTATCACATGAAATGTAAAATACAGTGCTTTCCATATATGGCCTGCCTCCCATAGCAGAATTCTTGAGAAATATATTTTCCCTAGAGAGTGGAATATTCAGGTGTTTTTAAGGTCCAGTATGTACAGAATTGTTCCATAGCATGAGACCCAGTGTTTGATTTTTTATGTGCTGTTACAGAATATCTAAGTCAAGTTAAACAGTCCCAGATTTTTCTATCAAGTGGTGTTTCTGGGTTGTTGGTTTTTTAAAATATTTTACACATATTTTCAAAAATTCATTACCAAGTGATGCTACATTTCTAAATGCAAAAAAATCCTAAGTTTTCTGTACGTAGTCGCAAAAGTGGAGAAATCAGTAAATAGTAAAAGACCAAGTTTAAAACTTACTCAGGCATCTGTAGTCTAAGAAAGAGAAAACTTAGAAAAGTTTAAAGTGAAAGGGTTTTTTTGAAGTTCATGTATATAGACTGCTAAGTAGTAATGTGTGATTTATATGGATGACTAATGAGAATTATAGAAAATCTAAGGTCCTTCCTTGTGTTACTCCCAGAAGAACTGGTGAGAAACAGTGTAGACTTTGATTCAATTCTACTGTGATTTTTGAACATATATATCTATCCCTTTACTTGCCCAGAAGTGCTTATGATTAGTTGCTACAGAAAAGCATGGTTGAATGCTCTTCCTTACATTGACAAAGGTATTTAGGATCATTGATCAATAACACTGTTGCAGAAATCATTTGCAGAGAGCTGTCCATGTGGACGAGTTTGACCATTGCATGTGGAGTGTGTGAAGTAAATTACTGTATTTCATTATTTACACTAAACATTTTAAAGTAATGTGTAGCTTTGGGGTCTTCCAGAGGATCCCGCTCACTTTAGTAATGTTTTCTTTACAGTCTGATTACTGTCTTAAAAACCTCTGTCCCCTTCTATGACTCTTGTCACTCCTTTGTGGAAAGTAATTGTAAAGGCATTTATTAGTGACAATCAGCAAGGTGATATGGTCTCTAATCAGAGGGACTTCAGCAGAAATCAAAGTAGACACATAACAAGCTTTTCTTTTTTCAGGGGATGAAAAATTTGGGTAAGAGGCTGGAACTTGTTCCGCTCAAAAGAACATGGAAACACTGCTCTCTCTACTTCTTTCTAATCATTAAATATTAGCAGAGTGGAAATGTGTGGTAAAAAAAGATAATCCTGTGTCTTCAGGATTAATTTAAGTAAGGCTAAAATCACCTTGTATTGCTTCTGAAATATACACATGGGACATTCACCCCTCCAGTCTTTTGTCTTTATTCATTGTCGTGATTCTATTGTTGGTTAATGTTTTCAACTCCACTGTTCCTTCAGTTCCTTTATCCAAGATGGACTTAAATTAGTAAGCATTTTGCATTCAACTTTCTGCCTTCTCATTAATAATGAATTCAACCCATATTTTTTATTTAAAAAGTTGAAGAAACAGAAACCCTTGCAGTTTTGTTGAGCAACCTGAGCTTACTTAGAAATTATTTATTCTTAATGTATTCAGTCTATATTGTGTTCTGCAAGTTTTTGTACACATGTGCTCCTCTACATTAGTTGGGATTCAATTGTATTCTTTTTTTAAACTCTCCAGTCAATTTAGTAATTTTAAAATGATGGCAATTACTATTAGGACATTTCAGTGGCTTGGTTCAGGGGTCCTATTACTATTTAATGTTTTAAAATAAACTTACCCAAGGTGTCCAGTAATGGCAGGCCTAAAATCACCTAGAGTATTTTTCCAAGTGCTGCATCCCTGTGTCTTTGGATGGTTAAAGTAAGTAGTAAGTAATGGGAGAGTAGAGAGTTTGCTGAATTAACATTATTCATTTTTTTTCAGTGGACACGGTTGAATGGAATTTGATAGCAAGTTGCACTGCGTAAGTGCAAATATATTAGGCTATAAGAATTACTGTATACAGGGCTGAAAGATAATTGAATATACCTTGGGTAATTAATTAAAGTATAAATCATCCCATATTTTGCATGTTGGAATATGTATTTGTGGTCAAGCAATAAACCTCAGATGTCAGATTTTTTTCCTTTTTCTCCAAAGTAAAATATGCTAGAAACCTATTCATAACCTTGCATGTATAAAACAATTGATTACTGAATTTAAAAATATGGACTAGTGACCACCTTGATTACTCTGAATGAAACATAACTATAAAATTTGGTTTAAGGATTTAATACCTATGAGGATCATAGTTATTCCTGGGATTTAAGCTTATTCTATTGTGGACAGGGAGACAAAGAGAGAAAGTCAGATTTACATTAGCTCCACACGTCTAAACCTTGCCTCAGACACTCTTAGTTCTATAGCCAGGTTTTGAGGTCTTCATACAGAGAAACTCCCCTAATATTTGCTATTAAAAATGTGCTGTGTAAAAATAAACTTTAGTTGCATTCTAATATAATTCATTCCTATGTGTCCAACTACTTTGGTCACATCTTTCTCCTTTCTTGCATTTTCAAATACTAGCTAGGAAGGTTTTGCTTTCAGACAATGTTGTTATACAATCCTTTGTGAAAGCTTTTGTGTCAAGTCCCAAAAACTAATTAAAGATGACTTTCATTAGTTGGGATAAGTAGCATAAAAGAATAATGCATTAGACTCAAGAAAATGAATTATATCTTAATAATTTAATCTTCCTATTTCTCTTTCTACTTCTCACAGGAACACAAATAAACTGCCAATATATTCCCTAAATACTGGTTTTAGGCCAATAGTGCATTAAAACATGGTGCACTAAAGGTAATATCCATGCACAAAATAGACAGACAGGAGTTAAATGCAGATAACTTTGCCCTCAATGACCTCATTAACAAGGGGATGAATTAATTTGTTGTTGTTCTCTGGAGATAACTGCAGGATCAAATTTAAATGTTTTTTTCTCTCTTCTACGTCATGCCTTGCACACTACTGACTTTCAGTTAATCCTGAAAGCTAATGCTGGGCATAATGAGATGAAAATTGATCAAGTGGCAAGGAACCACCCAAGATAGTTGGATCCTACTTTTCCTGTAATAAGAATTAAAAATAAACATATGTTGCATAGGAGGTCTGGTTCACTCAGAATTGTCTGATAGTTTGTAAGAGACACCTTTTGTGACATTTTAGGGGTGGTATACAATAGGTCAAAATATGCATTCCGTAAAAGCCTGGAGCCAGAGAACACATCAGAAATTTTGACCTTAACGTGTTAGTCTTCTGAGTGGGTTGAGAGTGGCAAAATCATTGTGACTCTGTTTATCTATTTTTGGCCAGAAATCAAATAATAAACAAAACCTCATCAAAAAGCAGAAGCAGCAGCAGAGTAAAAAAACCCCATCTTCCTTTCTATGCTGTTTAAATTATGTCAGATTCTAGTTGCTTTCAGTGTCCTTTTTCAATAAAGTGGAAATAATTTCTATGTTTGTTTTCATAATTTTTGTTAGTTATTACATTGTTTGGGCACGTGTATTGACAGAAACTTGTTTGCTTCGTTTTATCACCAGCTGTTGAAAACATGATTTTTTAACATGCATGTTCATACAAAAATAAGTATGGGTATAGTAAAATTTTTAAAATTTATGAAGTTTAGCTTCTCTTTTTAAATATACATGTGATTATATATATACATATATATGTATGTATATATATATAAAAATAAAAAAAAAAATTTAAAAGAGATTGAAATAAACAAAGAAGAAAGCCAGTAATAAAAGGTTATAATTGCTATGCAGGTAGGACAGAGTAGAAACAAAAGGTAACTGGCTATGGCTCTTAAACTGAAAACATAATTTGCTTTAGTGTTCAGTGATGATGATTATATTTGACATTGGAAAGGAAAAAGGCTCTAGTAGGAACCAAGATATGAAGGATAAAAATATTACTATCACAAGAGATAGAAAAATCCATTGAGTTTCATATGGTTAATTTAGGATGCTGAAGCCTCCTTTCGTCCAGGTAAACTCCCCAGCTCCCTCAGCCGCTCATGACCAGTGCTCACGGCACCAGAGGAAAATGTTCAAGGTTTCAGTAGGTGCCCCCATGCATGCCCTCAGCTCCTGCAAGGCTTGTTTCAACTGTGGTTGCTCTTACACTGATCCAAGCTGCTGCTTAATTAATTCTAATTTCACATAGGTCCCATGTAGGATTAGGTACAACAGCATACAATTTGTTCAAGTTTTGCATTTTCACAGATAGTGCAGGTAGAAGTATTTCACTGTCTTTTTAAATGCAATTTGAGCAACAGTCCTCAATGCCCAGGATATTATATTAATAATTTTGTATTGCAGAAAGTAAAAATATCTCTCTAGTTTGTTTGGACATGGTGGTTGCCCTTAAAAAGTGACTGAAAGTAAATTCACCAAACCTTTTCTGATTTCTTTTATTCTTTATGATTGACTGATTTTTTGATCTTCTTCTTGGAATGTTTAGATATGATCCAAATATAGGCCATTGGAAAGTATATTCCAATCTCTCTGCTATGATTAATCTGAAGAGTTTGAAGTAGACCTGTCAAAGGATTTTCAGCAGAATAATTTTCCATGAGATGCAGTTTTCTCAAGATGTGAATCAAGCCATGTCACAGTTTGCCTCAGCTAAAATATGTCTGTTTATATCAGCTTAAGACCCTTTAGAGAAACAATATGGAAAATATCATTAGACAATTACAGGTGGTCTGGACTGTTACTTCCTAATCACAGGAAGCTAATGGTTTTCAAAACTGAGACTCTGCAGACTCCCCTAGGCACTTTATCTTCAGATCTAACTCTTGACAAGCACTTGAGCATTTTCTGTGGGCATGTTGCTTCAATCTCTTTCTGACAAGATAGATTTCTATTTCAAGGAAATATATTCTGAAAGACAACTCAGGTAATGGAGCTATTTCTGGAAAGAAGATAAACTTCATGTAAGGATGTTTAGCAGAATGGCAGGGTATGTGTAGAAGGGGATTCAAGTCAGAATAAAAGTAAGGAAGATAATGGAAAGGGAAACATTTAGGGTAGAATGGGGTAGCTCTAAGGTGTCAGGACTATGACAAATCTTTTCCCATACCTTTCCTTAAATAACTGTTTTGGATTGTGTCATATCCAGAACTTCTTCTCACAGCCTGGAAGTTTAGACCTTCAAGCATGTTTTGATATTTCTCTAAGAAATAAAAGCTCATGTTCTAAACCTTACATTTCTACTAATTTTCTTGATTTTCAAAGGTTTGAGTCTTAGTTGACTAATGACTGCACATTTTTTTGCTGCCTGAGATGCCATTTATGGTTTCAATTTGTTATCTTCTTAATATTACTTCTGGTTTTGATAGCTTCCTAGTCTTTAGCTATTCTGGCTATGCCATCACCCCTGCTAAGAAACAATCTTCTATTAAGTTCTCTTTAACCTTCCTTTTATCACCTGCTTATTTAGTCAAGCTCTTGTATTAAGTATTTGCTTTCTCCAGGCTTTCTCACTTTTCCTTGATGCTTCTTCACTCTTTCTATACCTTTAATAACACCTCTGAAAAACTCTTCAATGATCTTTTATTCCTTACTTTTCCTCCTCAGTAAGAAATATTCTTTTAATATTCTCAGAAGATATCCTTTATTTCCCTATGTGGGAAATTGTTTTTCTGATTTATCATCTATGCCAAATAACATTAAAATATTCAGTTGTTTCAGGTGTTGCTATGACAATGCAGACCTTTCAGATTTAAACCAATGGCATGTGCAGGGCAATTAGAACTCATCTTTGAGCCCAGTGAAGTGGTTTCTAGGTTAGTGAGAATTTTAGGAGTTCTAATAAGGGCATGCTGACACATGCCAAAGTCAGTGACATGCAGAGCATGGACATAACATGAAATGCTGTACTGAATGCATTCTATTATTCTGCTTTAAGTCGTGACAGTTTCCTCTTTGTTTATTATCCATGAGTTGCAAAATTGGAAGTTAGGAAAAGAAATGGTTAATATTTACTGGCTCAGGCCAATACTAATTTCATAAAACATTTATTTAACTCTCTGTTATTTAAGAGTTGTGTGTGTTGTCACAAACTGAAACACAAATCATGCCTAAGGTTAGGTTTTCACATAAATAAAAGTAAGTTCCACATGAACATATGAGAATTTTGCTTCTTAACAAAGAAAAGCTGATGATCAGAAAACACTGTTAAGAATGTTGGGGCCTCCAAATTTACCCCTGCTTTTCAATATTAATAATGATAAAAATCACCCTGAAAATATAAACATTTTGTTAAAAACATCAGAATACAACAAGCTTCAGAAAATATAAATATTCTGGCAATGATTCATATGCATCTTGAAGAGGTGCACATTTTGATACATGTAAATGTATCAAAATATTTTAGTCACTTTTATATATACATGGTAAAATGTGCATGTATGACCTTGTAAATAGTATGCATAATAAGACTGGAATGAGTGAATAATAATTTTATTTTCATCTCATTCCCATTGTGATGTCAAATATAGCTATTCAAGAGTCCACTTTTTGAATAGTTACAATATCTTAATAAAAAGCTTTAAGATTTTTTGTCGCCATAATCATAAAAGTCATTGGCTATTCTTTATGTTGCAACCTGACTTCCAAGCAATGGATTGAATGGAAAGCCTAATTTTATCTATCACCATACCATCAGTGTTCATTGGACTCCTTTAAGGACCCTTGGTCTCACCTGAGGACTCTTGAAATCATTTTCTTTGTGCCTCATGACAGCCAACTGTTCTTTTCATAATAATAGGAATTGAAAGAATATATACTTCGAATTATTTGAGGTTTCTGGAAAACAATATTTTCAAAATTATTTTGAAAAAAATTCTGAATTCTGAATTCTAATTTGGAACAAAATCATTTCAGTCTTGGGAGAGGAAGATCCTGCATTCTTGGGGTTGAGAATAGTTGTTTACAATAAAAAAGTAGGAAGAGGAGTAGAGAGAGATTTGGCACATCCATTTGCCTTCCTTCTCTTTGTGTGTCTTACGCAACCACAGCTGCAGTCTGCCACAACTCTTGACCTACAGGTAGCAAGATCAATGTCACAATTATTTTAATCTATGGAAATCTACAAAAGGTTTACCGAGTAAATGTATAGACTTTCCATTCGATTTATATTTGCAATTTTTTTTTTCCTATCAGGGTTCCTATGCTCACTGAAAAAAAAGGCACAATATGTGTTGGCAAGACTATCGTGTATAAAAGTTACATATTGGAAAGCGGTGAAGCATTTCTTGACCCCTGAATATAAAGTTGTCAGTAAAGGGGAAGTGAATGCCTGTTTTGCCTGTGAAATCTCTAGCTGATGTATTTTTAATCCACTGTTTCGAATACAAACTCTAAATCGGTAGAGGTTTATATCAGTTGTTTTACTAAGTAGCATGGGTTGGATATAGGGCTTAAATAGACATGAAGCAAATCAATTATTCGCTTCTGCACAAAGGAATCTTCTATTTGCTTCTATTTTAAGAAATATTTTCTGCTAGCCAACAGAAAAAAAATAACATAGATAAATTATATCCCATGTGAGCATGAGGCATATGCAAGAGGTAAATGTAAAATATTGCTTAAAACCCAAAAGGAAACCTTTTCTTTTGGTTCATATTTTAAATTCTTTTTCTCTAATACAATCTAGGTCACCTTGTAAACAGAAAATACCAAATGAAGAAAAAATGTTTCTGCATTTCTGATGAGAAATAATTTAATACTTTCAAAGGAACGTATTCAAGATACTTTAAATGTTTGCCTTTTTTAGAAATAATTCTTTCATTATTTCAGCTCAAATTCATATGGCTTTGATCTCATGAAATGTATCTTTTTTCACAAATTAACCACTGATAATTAAAAAGAAAAAGCCTTTGCTGTGGATAGATCATCTGGCATCATGACATATAACAAATTTACCAATTATATTATTTAAAAGCTCTTTCTAAAAGCCTTTTTGTCTTTCCTACAGTTTTGTAGTTTCTGTCTAATAATAGCAGTAGTTACCTTTTCCATCAGAGCTGTTTGTTGTTTGGGAGATAAAACTTCATTGAATAGGATTCACTCATAGATGTAAATGCCGCTGTGACAGGCCATCAGCAAATCTGAAAGGAAAGCAAATTCTCCGTATGCTATTGTAATAATGCACTTTTCCTTGGAGGGATGAGCATTACAATGTGGAGTGTTACAATGAGTTTATAGTAGGGATTAAAGGTTTCAGAAACATAGCAAAGAAAAAATATTGGAAAGAAGCTACATATCAAACCTAATTTATCTCAAAACATTGAGGAAATAATCTATGTGTATAGACTTTTGCATTTGCAGTAGCATTCTGCAGTAGCATTTTTGGATGCAGATCAGCAAAAGAATAACAATGAGAAAAGTGAATTTGAACTGTGAAACAGATTTAGGCATTCAGTTTTACTAATAGATGGGTGGTATTTTAAAATCTGCCCTGATGATCAGCAGTCATTCTTTGACATTTCTATCACATTTGATTTCAGAAGACTGCTAAAACGCCCTATTGTCTGAAAAAAAATTTCTTCTCCATGGTGTGGAGAAGACTGATATTATCAGCTTTTCAAGTTGAGAAATTAGTTGCCCAAATGTCTTCATTTTAGACAAATTTAAAGTTATTTATGCTAATGTACTTTGTGAAAAACTGTGATGAAACCAGACTAAGCAACTCTAAGCTGTACAGTGTCAAAAGTTTATTCTTCAAAGAAAACCATTCTTCCTTGATGGATGTTCCTAAACAGATTTTAATTGTCCACCTGCTGAAAAGTTTTAGTTAGGTCTGAGGGATTTTGATGTTACGAAGCCAGAAATATTTGTGCCTTTGCTAAGACACATGAATTCAATGCAATAAATGTAGCTAAGAACATTTTTGTCTTTATGATTATGAAATGGTAGCTGAAACCACTGAAAAATACTAATATTCCTGGAAAGTAGGTTATAAATCACAAATATATGCTGCTGAAAAATATGTAATTGAAGAATACAATCATTTAACATTCATACCATTCAATTTCCTTTTAAGTTCAAGGTAAAACCTCATTAAGGCAATCGAGTACTTTCAGAAACCTAATTTCTTAACTTTATCATTTATATAATTTATAAAATACTTGGGAATTTCTCTTTCTGCTGTCCTGTAGCCATCAGAAGTTCACAAACCACCACCTGAAAAACACTTCTGTATGTGATTAAATAATTCATGATATTTAGATTCCTCCCTGGTACAAAGAACTGCAGAACCTTCTATCAATTTCTCCCTACAGAGCATAAAAAAAAAAAAAGAAATGGCCTAGCACTAGCAGAGATATATATTTTTCTACTGTACCTATCTATATATATCCCATGTATGGGGTTTTTTTAAAATATATGTATGTACAAATAGTGTTTTCCTCCATTGGACACCTGCTTCTAATAGCGTCATCTTGTGCTGTTGAATAAATTCTTTCCTTTTTCCTTCTTTCTTTTTTTTTTTTTTTTCATTTCTTTTCGTCTTTTCCCTTTTGGGTGTCAGTGACATGCAACAAACAGAAATGTTTCACAGCACCATCTCGGTGACTTTCTTTGCATGCAAATGTGGCACTTGGTTTTAAAATGATAATCCAGTGAAATGTTTCAAAATTCTCTTGTTCCATTGCTTGAAGGATTTCATCTGTCTTTTCTACACCAAATTCTTTGTCAAACTACTCTCTCCTTTATACAACTACTACCTCATTATATTTTGGGACAGATATGACCCTAACACTTATAATTTGTTGAAGAGGAATATACAGTGTTTTCTTCAAGCTACTCTGTCTAGACATTTTTATCATTGATATATTCCATCTTACAAAAAGCCTTTGTTCAGGCAAAGTGGAAGTGTGTCCTGCCATTATATTACTAAGTTATAAATAGATAAAAAATGCTGTCTCTCTCCCTGATAGTGCTGTGCAATGTCTACAACTGAACACAATGAAAATGTGAATTATTGTTTCCTAGTTCAACAGTTTTTATCCTGTCATTATCCCTATTCAGCATGTGAGCATGTTTTCTACAAAATCTTTACATTAGTACTTCCCTTTCAAGAGAAATCTCTGCAATACTATGAGACGGCACAGCTAAGAAAGTATCATAGCTCTGCATCAAGGCTGATGGAGGATCTTGAGTATAGGGAAGAGAGAAGTGGAAAACTGACAGTAGAACAAGAATTGCTTTGAGTAAAGGTACAAAGATGCAGTTATGTGTGTTTTAACCCTACTGTAACAGAGTTGTATGAGCATAATGAATATTTTGGAGAACAGAAAAACCATACAACACTCCCAAATAATGGCAACATAATAGATTTTCTTTTCCTCTCTTCATACGTGAAGCTGCTAAACATACCCAAAACATGAATGAGTCTGTCAAGGCAAAGTCATTCTAACCAGTTTCACATCATTATTTAAAGCATTTAAAGGCTTTGTTTTCTCTTTATTAAGTTGAACATTTGTCATTAGTCACTAAGAAGACTTTAGTATTAAACTGTCATTACAGAAGCATTAACGGAGATATGCAGATACTTAAGTACCTATATTTCAGTATTAGTACAGTTGGATGCATTAAATGCTAGTGCCAGAAATCATCACTAAGGAGATAAGTTTATATCAGTATATTATTAAATGCTTAATTTTTTCTTTCTCTTTGTCATAAAAGGCAGTCATAGAATCATACTTCTAATCCAGATTTCCTTCGTTCCCTTTCAAGCTATGTTAATATCTACATGCATTGTGGGTTTTGAGGCTGGGAAGTTTTGGTGGTTTGATTCAGTGCATTTTTCCTCAGTGATTATTATTGTCTTTCAGACTTGAATCTCCTACTAGATCTTTGGTGATGGAAGCACCCAGGGGAGTGCAAGTCAATGCAGCTGCAGGCGATTTAAAGGCTACCTGTAGGAAAGAACTGCACTTACAGTCCACAGAAGGGGAGGTAAGTTCAGCAGAGAAATGTTCTACAGCTCTGCCCAGTGTAACACAACCAGTGTGAGGAGGGTTTATTCAGCAGCAAGGTAAACATCACAAAAAGTGTTCTGCATTTGCCTTTGTTAAAGTAATTTTGGTTTAGCTTGTTCAGCTATTAATACTTACCTCCTTTTTTACAAATATTTGAATCCGTAAGTTTCGTTCACGCTGAAAATAAACTTAGTTAAATTAATACAGATCAGAATTACTTTTAAATTAAGAGTCAAGGAAAAAGCTTCTATGGAACAGAGTCAGCTAAGTGATACTGGTAAAAAAAAAATTTGGATTAATCTGACAAAATAAGACAGAGAAGTTTGGATTAATTTGGATTAATGCATCATTAAACCGTGATTAAGAGGTTTAACAAATATGCATTACCTGTGGTTTATCTCCTTAAACTTTTACTATCTCTGAAAGAGAGACAGAGTACTTCAATGGTGTGTTCACTGTCGTGTTTCATTAGTGTCTTGCTTCAGAGACTGGTGATCAGTGATTGACTTAAAAAGATTTTGGTGTAGACTCTTCGCATGTAAACCTGTGTGAACTCATGAAAATGATTCAAAATTGGGTCACTTGTTAGAATGGCAATTTATATGTTGCAGAAACGCATGAAAGATTACTGGTATGGGAGTCCTTTCATCTTCAAACAGTAAAATGATACAGGATTTAAAAAAAAAAGGCTTGTGGAAGGCTATCAAGAGCTCTCAGATTTTTGATAGGAACTTTGGAGAAATTGATAGATTTTCAAATTGTTCTCAGAGGGATTTGCTACATTACAGCATTATTGAAAATCCGTAATGTTAATATCTCATTGTAAATGGAGCTCTTTAGAAATTTTTTGCCTTTTGTGTTTGTGTTTTGAATTTTCTACCAAATGTTTCCAGATATTTTGCATACTATCCAAAATAAGCAAAACTAAACAAAACCAGCATTCATATCTGTGACAGTCCCCTCAAAGCACACTCTGCATTACAATGCAGAGAGGAACATTTTGGCCAATATACTGCATTAAAAGCCTATTTTGATATAATTTTTCTATTGATGCAAGTATCTGCCCAGCATAATTAAAGTACTATATTTTCCTAGTCCAGAGTCTCAAATATTTATATACCACATGCCCACCTTATTTCTGATTTTCTCCAAAAGTCGCCTCTTTTCCTGGTCTCTTATCCTTACTTATAATCTCTGTTACTGTTTCCTAACATTGCTGAGATAGAAGTAAAAAAATCTAAATCTCTTTCAATAGTAAATATTGTCCTACCTTGCCATTGTCCTTTCTGTGGGTATTTTTGAGTCTAGAGCTTCCTGTAACCTGTCTTGTTTTCCCTCCATAAATCCCTACCTGGCCAAATCTAGTACATTTCCTACATTTATTAACATAAATTTTACAAATAGAATATATTTCATTGTCCTTTCCCTTCATGACATTGCCAGAGGGAAAAAGTAAAACTTAAAATTAAAGTTTAATAAAAAAGAAGCCAACAGAAATAATGTTACCTTTCATCAGCCTTCCATGATTCTTTAAGCAATGCTTGTATCTATATTCTCTTTGTTTTGTATCATTCAACTCTGTTGGGTTTCATACAAATATTTTATATGTGGATCCATCAGGTTGTTTTCTCTATATCAACGTTATGAGTTCATTGCATTACTCCTCCTTTTTCTAAAGTATTTACTATACCTTATTGGAAAGGTAGTTTTGGAAATCTCCTATGACCTTAATCAGACTTTGACAATGGGAACCCAAGAAATTTATAATGCCTATATCATATATTATTCAGAACTGGAATTCAATTCGGGATTAAATGTTTCATAGGGAAAAAAAGGCCAATGCAAAGCTGACTTTTCTGAACTTCTTATTAAAAATCAGTATTTTCTCTATGTGCTAAGACTTTGCACATCTGTGATTACCTAGATAGAAGTTAGATTGATAATTATCAGAAAAAAAGCAACCAACCTTTCCCCACTATTTCCCAATGAACTGTTCTATAAATATACATCTGACAAAGTTCAAAGTCTTGAATACTTGCAATTTCAGTAAGATCTGAAATGAACTGTAGCCTAAATCCACAGAGAAATTCTATCCTGAGGTCTGACCAATGCCTTTATAGTCCACTGTTTAATCTCATACACTGGAGAGGGTTAGAGGAAACTGCAGAAACACTTTGGAAGGCATATGATAGGCTCCACAGCATTAGCTGTTTTGCAAAGTTACTGTGGCCCATTAGGAAATTGCTGGACTAATTACAGCCTGGTGTGAGAAAACAGGGTAAACATCTGATGGATTAAATACCTACACAACAAAATATTGATTGGTTTTCCTGCTTACAGCCCAATAGATAGACCACAAATTAGCAGACAGTATGAAAAAAAAAAAAACCTTTAAAGGGTTTATCATTATTCATTTTTAAGAAAACACATTCTAAAGAGACAAAGTATCTGTATTAAAACTAATCTTCATTCTAGCCTAAGAATTGTATGTCTTATCAGTCAGGTTTCTTCCACAAATATATCAGTGCTGTCTTTGTGAATTGGATCTGTGAACCATTTTCGTGATAAGACAATTTGTACTAGAAAGAAATGCAAGGGCTTTTTTATTATTCTTATGCTGATTAAATAAATTTAATTTTTAATGTTTCTAAGTTTTTTCAAAAAATCAAAGACATGTGAATTAATATTTTCTTTCTGTAGCAAAGTTATTGCCCTATTATGAGAGAAAATAGCTATGTGGCTCCTGGAATCAACCAGTTATAGCCATGTTACAGAGCATTATGCATTTACTGACTATAAAACATAGATTTTCCTTTTATTTAAGAATAGCTTCAGAATATTTTTGAAAACATAAATGTGTTTATGAAATACTTTTCCTCTAGCTTTATTTCCGTGCAGCATAATCTTTAGCCTCCCACATCACAAACTGAATGCCTCTGCAAGTATCCCGAATTCTGCTGTTTGATACATTTTCTTTTTATTTACTGCAGTATTATAATAATCCTTTTAGCCCTATTACGCATTATAATGTGTGATCCCAGACTGAATACTGGGGGCTGTAATTTAGATTCAGATTCTGCTGCCCTTTCTAAAGCTCTTGAGCTGCACCCTTGTGAGTCAAGACATCAGCAGAATCCTTTGATTCAATTATAACTTGGCATTTAATTGTGAACTATGTATTATTCTATAAATAAACCATAACCAATGGTTTAAAGCAGCAATCATTTACAAGGAAAATGAAATGTGAAGCTCCAGGCTCTAGCTGAATCTACTGGTTCACATAAGAAGAAAGAGAACACTTCTTGTCTGGAAATATAGCATAATGACTGATAGCTGACTACTGCTTCTTTTATATAAAAGTATAATGCAAGAGTACAGATCAGTTTTGAATTCTGTAGATACTTGATTTTACTAGACATAAAAATGTTAGCATTGAACCTGACACACATTATTGTATACAGATAGCAAGTTGAAAGGACTATTTTATGGTGTCCACTCATTGGCCTAACAACTAATTGTGATAGTTTTGACCATACAGAATCACAGAATGGGTCAGGTTGGAAGGGAACCACAGAGGGTCATCTGGTCCCACTTCCCTGCTCAAGCCAGGTCATCCTAGAGCACACGGCACAAGGTTGTGTCCAGATGGTTTCTGAATACCTCTAGTGTGGGACACTCCACAACTTTTCTGGGCAATCTGTTCCAGTTCATGATCACCCACACGGTAAAGAAGTTCCTTCTCATCTTCCGGTGAACTTCCTGAGCATCACTTTCTGCCCATTGCCTCTTGTGCTATTGCTTGGCACCACCAAGAAGAGCCTGGATCCATCCTCTTGGCATGCTCCCTGCAGATACTGATAGACATTGATGCATTCCCTTCTCAGTCATCTTTTCAGGATGAACAGGCCCAGCTCCCTTAGCCTTTCCTTGTAAAAGAGTTGCTCCAATCCCTTAATCGTCCTTGTTGCCCTCCACTGGACCCGCTCCAGGAGCTCCATGTCTCTCTTGTTCTGTAGGGAGCCCAGAATTGCGCACAGTACTCCTGATGTGCCTCACCAGGGCTGAGTAGAGGGGCAGGGTCACCTCCCTCAAGCTGCTGGCAATGCTCATCCTAATGCACTCCAGGATACCAGATATCATTGACCTTCTTGACCACAAGCCACCACATGCTGGCTCATGGACAGCTTGTTGTCCACCAGGACCCCCAGGTCCTTCTCTGCAGAGCTGCTTCCCAGCAGCTCAGCCCCAACCTGTGCTGGTGCCTGGAGTTATTCCTCCCCAGCTACAGGACCCTGCACTTGTCTGTGTTGAATTTCAGAAGGTTCCTCTCTGCCCATCTCTCCATCCTGTCAAGGCCCTTCTGAAGGGTTGCAGAGCCCTTTGGGGTATTGGCTGAGTCACTCTCTGAAACAGATGGCTTCAGCTCTTAGAAATCTTGAGCAGCTGCTATGTATCTTTCCGAGGAACTTCTATGTGAGTTAGGCTCTTCTCTTTCATTCCATCTTTGACATTGTTGACTGTCAAAGATGAAGTAAATAAAAGGAGAAAGATGTACAGAGGCTTCTCATTTTTACAGATGTATTCGTATTAATCACCCTGTCTATGACCTTTTTCCTATTTACTTCTTTATGCCCTCATATTTCCCTGTCAAATTACACTCTGTCATAGCATCATTTGTAGAGTGTATTTTGTTGTTTCTGGCATAATGAGGCTGATCCCTCGTTATGGTAAGGCTTATAGCTGTCACATTAAAAATGAGCAATATTCTTTAACAAACAAAGTTTGCTTAAAATCAGCGTGGCAGACAAGAGGCCAAGTTTATATTTACCATTTTAGCACAGCTCTTTTAATGAACCACACAGACAATATTATTTTGTAGAGTCTAACAAATGCATATAGTACTAACATTTGATGTATAGTCTTATCCAGTTCTAAATCCAGGAGATGCGTTTAACACAGAGGTTAATAATTACGGTTTATTAATATTTAATAAAACTGCAGTAATCTTCACTTGTAAGCTCAAATAACAGTACCATTTTAAAGCTTTTGGTGGCATTTTTGTGGATATTTTTTATGTTCTGAAACAGAAAATAGAAACAGGACTTTTTAAATTAGTTAAATACACTGAAATGGAATTACCTTGTTCTGCAGGCTGCTTGCCATAACTATGGAGAAATGGCTGATCAAAGACAAGATTAGTTCAATTCAACCAAGTTATGTTTGTCTGAAATTAAACGTATGCAAAAAAACCCTTAAATGTTTATATGCATGAATTGTTGTCATTAGACAACATTCATAATGTTGTCATTATTGTCAATAGACAATAAGCAATGGCAGGCTCTAGAGCTCTAAGATCCACTGTTTATTCACCAAAAATTATCTAATACATGTACTGCATTTTGTTTTCAAAGCCCTTTTTCATGGTATTAAGCTGTTGACTTGTTACTGTTTTCTGTGAAGAAGGAGATTAGTGGAAATTAAGGGAATTTTTTCTGTATTTTTTTAATTATAGGTTTAAAAAATTCTATTAGGATGTTTTGACAGATACTTAATATTAAAATGCCATGTTATTTTTAAACAAAATGTTTCACTTTCAAGCCAGTTATTCATGTTTAATTTAATTAATAGAAAAAAACAAATATTCTGTTCTAGTCTACAATCAAAAATACAAAACTACAAAAGCAAAGCAATTTAACTGACAACACCCATGTTTAAAATGTTTTTCATGGCCAAGTTTTCAAGAGCCACACCATAAGGAATTTATTAGAAAGGTAAAAGTGACAATGAATAGTTTATTATACAAATTATTTTTTTAATTAGTATCACCTTTCAATCTAGTGATTATTTGGATTGTAATTAAGTTTTTGTACTCGGTAGACCAAGGACAAATATTCCAAGTCATGTTCTTTCCTGTGTACATAAATCACAAAGAAGTCACATCTGTCCAAGACTGAATGAATTTGCAAAGACTGAAAATTATTTCCTTAACAGAAAGAATAAATACGCCAGAAAATTTTTGCTTCAGTAGGTACCCATACATTGTACTGGGGTTATAACTCAGAAGTTACAATATATGCTTTTGTGTATTAAATTTACAAAAATTCATAGTTAAAATGAAACTTTGCCCTCACAGACACCTCTTTTAATGAGTCAAAACATAAATTCTTCCATTCAAGAAGGAACTGTGCACTTCACTTGTGTACAGTGTTATTTTTAACATATGGATATGCTATTTTTCAAATCCCTTTCAACTGTCAGTAGTTGTAGGCATAATGTGGAGATGGGAATGGGAGCAATGCTGCCAGGGTGGCTCTGCCCAGGTGTACCAGGTCTAATCTTTCAAAAGAAAACAGTCACCACACCAGGCCACCCATAGGCCTGAAGGTCTCATTTGTCTTGTGGTCAACTGATCCTAGTACTGTAGAGAATACATTTTCAATACACAGTTTGTATTAGGTATTTTGGTCTTCTCTGCATATTTAGTATATTCAGTCCAATTTCAATCATCACATTCATTTCACTGTTTAATTGTTTCTGAGCAGTATTAATCATTATGAACAATATGGTTCCAGATATTTTGCCACCATATGTTTAAATTTTCCAGTGTATATGCTATCAATTTAATATTTTAATTTTTGATAATGACTTTTTGTTCCTTTTTCTCAGAACTATAATTTAGATTTAATGAAAGCCATAGATAAGTGTTAGAACAAATGGTCCATGCAAAGTAAAGTAATTCAATTTATCCTATAGTTCATCTTCACCCTGGATGTTGAAACACATCAGCAAATGAAAGTTATATGGTTGAATAGACCTATCTATAGAATCCTCTTTGTGGGATGCTTCTGATAGCATATGCAGAAGAGCAAAAATACTAAGAAAAAATGCTGCATTCCTGTAATTCAGATTAATTGAATTTTTAAGGGAATCCAAAAGGTTTGTTTAGTGAGACATCAATATGTCTTCTCATACTGGTTGATTAACACCCACCTATCAGATTTCTTTCTTTTCTTTCACATTTTCTTCAGTTTCCTGCCATTTCTTACCTACATTAGTTCTGAAATATGCCTTTGCAGCCCTATAGAATTACCTGTTTAATCGAAGAGTACACGAATACAGAAAACTCTTCAAAGTCTATAAATCCTAACTTTTTCATTTGGTTGTATCAACTTAAACTGTCATCTGCCCTCTTGAAAGGACTTAGTCAAAAACCCATTGGAGAATTTTATACATGACAGGTTCCTATCTCTGTATTAAAGGACTTGTATGAATATTTGATTTTTTACCTCATGCCTTTATCTTTCCCACTGAAACTTTGCTCCTTCAATTTTGTTCTTTGGTTTGTAGATAATCTATATTTTCTGGCTTGCCTTTCTCTGCCTTTCTCTCTCAATGTTCAGATTAACAATACAGTCTGATGAGGAGGTGGATGGCAGATCTTTGTTAGCAAAAAGTGTATGTAAAAAGAGTACAATTTTTCCATTCCTATCACATGCACTACTGGCTGATTCTTACAGTTTGATACTTTAATTAGTCAGAAATCAGGTCTGCTTTTAAGCATTATAGAATTAATGCTTTTTTCTCTGTACTAAGATGCATGAGACAAAGCAGTGATCTGGGATTTCTAAACCTTAAGTATTTAGAAAGAATGATGCTGCTCAGCACTCTGCTCTCCATGAAATAACATTTCTCTGAGCAGCTGCTGCCTTTTCCATTTTGCAGCCTGTCAGTCAGTCTCTTAAAATGTTTCAAGAATAGATGAAGGCTTTGGTTTTATTCGTGCCTACTTATCTACTGAGGTGTGAGACTCTCAGAAAGACTGACTGAGGCCTGCATGGCCTTGATGCGTGTGAAGTATTAAGTGGCTTATCTCATACCTCTCCCAGCTCAACAGATTAGAGAAAGACCATGTACACAGGCACTTCCATTAACTACTGCCATTTAGCAACAGCATTCCCTAGGAAAATAATGCTGTTTAATTTTTTGTCTTGCCACTTCTTTCCTTCTCTTTAAACACCTGATAACATCTGGCATAAAGCAGTAAGTAGTTTAACTTTTGCTGGTGTTGGAGGACTTTTCAGCCATGAATTTCAGTTTTTAGCAGATCAAAGGGCAGGAAAGGTATATCCTCAAACATGCACTATGTTCTGTGAAATTCCTAATGCGTTGGGCTACTCTGATGGTATATTTGGATTCCTGTTTAACTAATAGATAGCAATGTTGCATCTCTAAATTCAGTCTTTCATTTTTAACCTTGGCAGCATATGTACAGGGTAGATTTTAATACTGGCTTTAAACCATCTTTATTAATCCTCTTCATCTCAGGCTTCACCAGGATGTAGCTATAGGAATCTGGTTAAATTGGACTCACCGCAGCAGACATCACCCTCTCAAGAAGCCAGTACAATTTTCCTCAGACACCATACCCTAGTATCCGCATTGCTCACCAGATGTTCTGGAATGCATGCTGGGACAGAACTTGACAGCTACCATGCAGGATTATGATACCAGATGAACCTGGATTGTTGTGCTTCACAGTGTGACGTTTGTAAGCACCAGTGGAAAAGGCTGCACAGCTATGCTTATAAAGATCCTTTCATGTAATGAGCAAAATAGCTGAGCTACAATGTATTGTAATGCACATCAGAGTAAGGTGCTGTGGACTAAAGTCTTGGAGCAGTGCACTAAGAACATCTGCAATGATGGGTTGCAGAAGTGTAGCTGTTCTCATGTAAACAAACACAAAAAATATTGAGCTCATAGCAAATAATATAATAAAGTTCAAGAGATTTAACTCTAGCCAGATCTCTGACACATACGCCCTCTGATTTTCTGGGTTAATTCTTGTTTGAATCAAAACATGTCTTTTAGAACATATTTAATTTTGTTTTACAGATTTCTCATGATCCTTCCCCATGATCACTGCAGCTAAGCTGTTAAAAGGGCCAGTTACACAGTCTGCCAAAAGTATAAAGAGCTCATCTTGTGTTTTGTTAGATTGTCTTACATGTGCGTTTTCTGTATTGAAGTGCTTTTTATTATTATATATATAATATTCTAATGTCTCCAACTTCCTTTTTTTTTTTTTTTTTTTTTTAATGCATGCATAGAAGTAGTCTTTTTCTTATCTTTTTTGGTATTCCAAGTATATCAGGGTATGCTGGTATTGGCTGGGATAGTTTATTTTCTTCACAGTGGCTGCTGTGGGGCTGTGCTTTGGATTTGTGCTGAACACAGGGTTGATAATATAGAGATATTTTTGTTACTGCTGAGCAGGGCTTGCACAGAGCCAAGATCTTTTCTGCTTTTCATGTTGCCACATTGGGGAGGAGCCTGGGGGTGCATGGGAAGCTGGGAATCACACAGTCAGGACAGGTGACCCCAACTGACCAAAGGGACATGCCATACTGTGTGACATCAGGCTCAGTATATAAAGCTGTGGGAGGAAGAAGGAATAACAGGGAGGGCTTTTGGAGTGATGCTGTTTGTCTTCCCAAGTCACCATTACATGTGATGGGGGGCCCTGCTCTCCTGGAGATGCTGAACACCTGCCTGCCCATGGGAAGCTGTGAATTCATTCCTTGGTTTGCTTTCCCTGTGTGTGTGGCATTTGTTTTCCCTATTAAACTGTCTTTATCTCAACCATCGAGTTTTCCAGCTTCTACCCTCCCAATCCTCTCCCTGATCTTGCTGGTGGTGCAGTGAGGGGCTGTGTGGTACATGGCTGCTGGCTGGGGTTAAACCATGACACAGAGCTTACTGAAAATCAGTATCAAAAGTCCAAAAGGCCGCTCAGATTTTTTTTTAATCTCTATTTGTTAAAAGTTATCAAGAACTGCTGATTAAAAGTATATGACATTACTGGCTCCTGTTTAATATCCTGTTGAGTTACTGTTGAAATTGAAAGCATTTTATCACAGTCATGCTCTGACATCAATTTTTGATCTTTCTCCAAGTACAGAACTATACTGAGCACTATTTAGTATAAAAGATACAGTTATACTTGCATAGACTTTGCATTGTTAAATGCTACTGAATTTTTTGCAATCTTATTGATAGCTCTACTGTTACTACTTTAATAATGGACCTGTTACCATTTGGTTTTTACCATTTCAATAGGAGAAGTGGAAGAGTACTTTTAATTACTTGTCACTCCATTCATTAATATGCCCTTTGTTTCCTTCCTAGTTTCTAGTTTGTCATTAAACTATTGTTTCCCCCATCTGTTATTTTGTTTTATTATGTTTGCCATAGTTGCTTTCACATTTACTCCTAGCTGAGCTGAGTGTTTTTACATGTGTAATCTTTTTCTTTTCTTTCAGTTGTAGTTCTAGCCGAACATGATTAAATTGTTTCCAACACCATCCACATTTCTTGCAGCAAAACTATTTCTGCAGGGGTTATGACTCCTAATTATCTCAGATCTGTACTACTGGACTTTCCAAGCAACATTGTGTATATGTGTGTGTAAATACCTAATTCCTTTGTTATATGTTACAGAACAAAGATAATAATTCGCTGCATTTTAGTTAGTTTTGTGATCACTTCCTCTATCAGTCACAATGTGAATTAAAGCAGGTATTTTGATATTCAGATGTCACCTTTGAGATTCTCCCTTTCTGTCCCTTTGAGTGATTATTTCCTCCCATGACAGTATAATGACTGTGGGAGCTGGAGAGCTCACAGTGATGGGGGTTGCTGCCATATACCACTTATTTTATCATAAAATAATACTTGTATCCTGTAGGGAAAAAAAAAAAAAAGCAATACTTTCCATATCCCCTCTGGTTCTTTACATGTAGTGTGAGCATTGTGGTATAATGATGTCAAGATGGCTTTGTTAATTTTAGATACCCTATAAAAAACACTAGCATGTGTTTAAGGAACTCACCTTTTCCTAAGCTTCATACTGTTACCTCCAGAGCTTAAAGCCATTTTGATTTGTTACCTGTCTTCTAGAAGTTCTTAGTCTGCTCCTCAGATAACGACTGATCTTGCCTTGGCTCTTATTTGGCTCTTTCTATAAATAAAAAGTAAATTCTGAGCAGCTGGACACTCATCTGTTTGTGCCAGTGGAAGATATGCAGTTTTCTGCAAATGTAAGTGTAAATATTGCAGAACTCGACAGAGATTCATGAATGTTTCTGGTACCTACAATTTCATAATAACTCATGTTATTTCTAATGGAAGATTAAAAAAAAAACCACCGTATTTTTAATCATATTCAATGTTCAAAAACAAATGGGACTATCTTGATGACCTTCTTAATAAGACTCTAAGCTGAAATCTTTCATTCTCTCAATTTAGGTCAAAGAAGCTCTTTATTTCGTGCATATAACTTTGTAACCTTATTTAATTATTCTCTGGATACAGCTATTGTAAAGCCCCTACAATTTATCACAGTTCAGCACGTATTTTCAGCTGCTTAAAGGAACACACCGGGGAATGTGCTTTAATATCACTTCACACTTATTAAAATACAAATTCTCCCAGAGCAAGTGTATGCAGCCTCTATGAATGAATAAATATTAATCATAAAATGTACAAGTGAAAATTCAACCTATTGAAGAGTATTGTCAAAATGTTTTTGTATAATAATGTTTGTACCTGAATAAACATGTTGGCGAAGTAATTGCATGTACTGTAATAATGACTATTAATGCAGAAATTACTACACAGAGATGAAAAACAGTAAATGTTAACAGCTTTTTTATTTCTAAAAAGGGTAATTTCTAATATATCCTTATAATACTTCTAATAAAATATTTCTGAAGTTTAAAGTATGTTTCTAAAAAATCATGATTGCCTCAAAACACTTTAAAATCTGTCTTAATGCTGAAAGAAATTTATGCAGTTCTCTTTTTTCTTCCTCTTTTAGATATTTTTAAATGCAGATACAATCCGCCTGGGAAACCTACCAATGGGTTCCTTTTCATCCTCGTCCTCCTTCTCCTCCTCCTCCTCACCCAGCTCTTCAGCTCCTCGCCAGACTATCTATGAGCTCTGCGCCTGTCCCAATGGTAAACTTTACCTGTCCCCAGCAGGAGCAGGCTCCACGTGTCAATCCACTAGCAACATCTGCTTGTGGAGCTAGAATGACTCAGTTTTATCCTCACACCAGAATAGCCTTTTGTTACTATCCCTCTGCTTCACAGTTCTGTTCGGTTTCCCTTGTGACAAGTTCGACGCTTCAAACGGCCTGCAGAGCAACTTCTTCCACTGTAAGCAGGAACACAGCGCTGCCTTCTCTTGTGCTTTGTGCTGCTGCTCAACACAGAGATGGGAGTGAGATATCCAGAAATCAATGTATTCTTCATCAGGAAACCTAGAACATAAAATCACCTTTTTTTCCAAAAGGGACAATAACACAGGTGCCTTTGCTACTTGAAGTGAAGCACATAGTTTTAGATTTTTGCAGGACCTGGATATGAACTGCACATAAATATATATCAAGAGAGAGAGAGAGTACATGAATTTGCCCAGAATCTGACGGTGAGATGAATTGGTTCCCCCTGTATGATAAATAACTTTACTGTCTGAAAGCACAATTTTCCATTCATCTTTTTGGATGTAAACTTTTATCCCTGAATTTTAAAATTTTAAAGCATTGTGTGATGCTTGCTTTACTAAAAAATTCAGTAAATGGTTTTTAATACAAAAAGAGACAGAATTCCTCCCTGAGTTTGGTTTCTTTAAAAATGTGTTGTTACTATTTGTCTACTAAGTCTAGGGTTTTGTACACTAGGTAAATTTTGGAAGTGCTCAGCAATATTACTTTCAAAGTTAAAAAGACATATGCTCTTGTTTGTCAGATCTGAATTTCCTTATATAATGTTTTCATGGCCACTGCATGTGAAGCAATTGCTTTAAGTAGAACATACAGTTTCTGGAAAAGAAGACCAGGGTAAAGAAGGAAATTCTGATTATATGTTCGTTGATGGATGTATTGCGCTTCACAAGGTTATTATAATTGGCAAATACAAAACCAAGAGAGAAATCTTCAAAGGTGCATCTTGTCCATTTTCTGACTACGTCTAACTGCTGCCATTTGAACGCAGTACAAGTGTTGGTACTAATGTAGCGTGTGATGCTGAGGAGTGCACTAACAACTTGTGTGACATTCACATTTATTATTCTCTTTTGTTTACTGTCTGCTGCTAAGGTTTTAAAGTAATAGTAGTATATAAAAAACCACATATTACATGACATTCAATATTAAAAAGTACATCGATATTACATTGGCTTTACCAGGTCTGTGTCTAAATTATGCAGCCACATTTGCACTCAGATCTTACTACTGACTTTCTTTTTTGACAAGTTTCATGTGGGATTTCTTTCTTGTATCATCATTTGTACTTATTTGTCTTGGTTGGTAATTGAAATTTTATAAAAAATGCTTTGGTATGATGCTGGTAATTTTGTCACAGCATTGATTAACAAGAGTATCTTGAAACTTGCAGAACCCAGGAAAGTAAAACAATATAAAAATGTTTCCTATTGTAGAAGATGGCTTGATTATGTGAGGTAAGTGTGCTTTTTAATTCCATTTTTTAAATTACATCACCGAGCTTGTATTTTTAGAGGCTTCTGAATGTAAGAATGAAATGAGAGCTTTTGCAAAGTAGTTCTAAATTCAGAGGAGATGGTGCAAGGTGGGTATCTCTACACATTTATTTTTTCAGAGAAAAAAAGTGAAAATGAGCAAACTAGTGCAGTGATTGCCTTTGCATTTTATTACCACCTAATAAGGTTGATTTTGTTTTAACTTCAGGTGAAATTCACTCCTATGCAGAAGACCAGCACAAGACTTGTCAACAGCTTGACTGGTGCTTGCCTTAATGTTGGTCCTCTTCGGAGGGGTGAATTTCACCCCATAGCAAGAATTCTGTATTTGCGAGTTTATTTATTTAACAGTTAAATGAAGATTTTAAATTGATTGTTTTGTGTCTCAAAAGAAGGCTGTTAACAGCTGACTTGTTGTCTGAGATTTTTCTTTGAAAGAAAATACACTAGAAAATATTGCAAGAAAGTATATTAGAACGTGAGGATTTTTAGTAAGAAGGACAAAAATAGTTACAGATGACAAAGAAGATGACCATAAAACATTAGAAAGTGTAGCCATACAATGCACCCTTAAAACTGTAGGGATATGGATGTCTTTTTTTATGCACACAAGTAATAGAATGGTAGTGTGACAGTCATGAATAAATAGTATTTCAGGGGGAAAAGTACAAAGATATATATGACACATCTGTGTGTATTCACTGTGCACACCTGCATACACCTGTTGCTTAAAACACGAACAAATACAGTGACTAATTTATTTGGTGAATTAAAATGTGGCTTCTTACAAATTGCATACAAGCAGGCTAAGGAGTTTTTTCCTCCTCAAATAAACCTGCAGGATGACTTGCAGATACTTTGTCATGAATTTTCCACTGAAAAATTCTTATTTGTTTGTTCTTCCATCTGAGATTACTTACCTGTTATTAATTTTAAAAAGGTCTCTGTTCATTGGATGGAAAGACCCAACCTTAATAAATTTTACACCAACTTGGTTGTGCATGAGCAGGTAGGAAGAAAAATGTTTTGTTACTAGATTCATTTTAACAGCAAAACTGAAATAATTTGCCACTTTGTGTGAAGAAAGAAGAGATATGTGGATAGTACATTGAACTCCAAAAACCAAGCCAGTAAGTTCATATAGCTCTGCACTGTCAGGATATTCATTGTTGAAGTCCCATCAATATGATGATTAAGAGCCTCAACAACATATGAGATGGAATAACAAGTTCTCATAAGGTCTTAATATTCTGGTGAATTTCATAATATTGATGTTTTACTTTAAAACCATTGAAAACTGTAAGAAGGGAAGAAAACAGTTTTTATTTTAACAAGTGTTTCTAGCTCACATGATTTCAGGGAGTATTGAAAAAGTGATTTTAGCGTATTTACCATACAAAAAATTAAAACGCCACCCTTATGACAAGAATGAAATATTTGAACAGACCTTATTGGCTACATGTATTTAATATATATGATAGATTTATCTCCTGTAAAAAAAAAAAATTGTGTCATGATATTATAGGATACTGTCTCTTTCTTGTTTAAAAAAAAAAAAAAAAAGAAGAGAAAAATAAAAACATCAGCCAACCTCTCTGAGCACTGTTAGCTGTATGGTTTTGTATTGCAGTTCATTCATTGGTTAAGTGTTAAGACCAAAGACAGACACTTCTATTATATCTAACACTATGACACTGCTGTTTCTACTAATTCTGTTGGAATGAAGAGATGAGAAGTTGTAATTACAACATGAAATGTTACATAGTTTAGATTTGTGCAGCATTTTGAGCTGTACATTTCACTTTTTCCAGAGTTTAAATTTTTTGTCAGTGTCTTGCATTTACATTGCTAGTCATGCATATGGGGGTCTTTTGGTGTTCCTAAGAAAACATGCCAAGACATTGCTTCTTCAGCTGGAGTTACATTGGTTTACTTGAAAAATTGGTTTGACTGGATCAAAGAATTCACTTTCAACCATTTTAGATGCAGAGGGTTATTAAGTCTGGAAGATACAGCCATAAATGTCTAGAAGAATTTAATGAAGGATGTTTAAGGTATATGATTGCTAACATAATGTGTCTTTTAGGGTTTTTTTTTTTTTTGTTTTATTTGTTTGTTTGTTTTGCTTTGTTTTTAGATTCTAAATAATTTCTAAATAAAAAACAAATTAAAAACCCACAAACTTTAGACTGTGGAATTGTTATCAGCTGATTCATTGTAATGCAAATGAAAGTTGGATTAAAGTCTGAGTATCATATTGTTTCAATCACTATTCAGTAAAGGTCTGCTAATCATTTTTGTTTTGTAACCTTCATGTTAATGGTTTTCTTGTGTATAGAAGTATATATAAAAAGATGGGAACTATTTTCTTACACGTACTATGCAATATGTTTGTAGAACTGCAATATTACCAAAATTACAAAAGCTGTGCTTTTGTACTCTCTTGCTTTATGTAAAACAAATCTTTTTTCTATTTAATGAATTGTCTGTCTAAAAATTGTGGATAATATTATTCAAGAGCAGTACACTGAACCTTTAAATTTTTTTATTTTTCTTGGGTTTCTTTTGTTTGTTTGTTTGTTTTATGAAAATAATAGCAAGGTTTTGGAATTTGGAAATTGCTTTTTCTTGGAAAGCTAGAACTTTTTCAGCATGTAATTAACACTGTCAGTTTGAAATGTCTCCTGTACCTCTTTCATTTGATCTTAGCATTTCCATATGATGCTATTATATAACCATAAATAAATGTGATACATTAAACAGGAAACATATCAACTAATTTCAAGAATAATCAAACAGGAAACCTGCTAAGGGTGAGAAGAAGATATAGAATGGCTGAGAAACTTTTAGATTTTCTGCATATTTTTGATAGATTTTTTTTGTTAATTTGCATTTCCTTGCCTCTGTCTAGATTAGCAGCATGGTAATAGCTTTAATTTGTTTTTCAAGTTTTTTCCTCATACACATAGTATAGTACAGCTTTATTTCAAACATTGTTTTAAAAACAGCAGACACTGCATTTAAATGCAGTACTTATGTTATGAAAACCCAATTTTGAAGAGGTATAGGTTTTATTTCTACATTAGCATTAGTAAAGTGAAAATTACGGTGCTGCTATATCAACTGCCATAAAAGCATATTACAATATTACATATTGTAATATTACAAAAATATTACATATTGCTCAAGTTCCTTTGTATCTTGCCAGAATAAGCTTAAACTGCATGTTCATTTTTAAACTGCATTTGTTTACTGCAACAGTTAGTAAGTCAAATCCTCCTTCTTAACTCCCACCCACTCTTAACTCTTCAGCTGAGCTTCAGTTGTCTCTTTAAGCATCCTCCTTTCTTCACAAATAAGAAGGAGAAGAAAGAATAGGCAACTAAAAGAGTTTAGTTGTCTCTTTATCAGGATGCTTTCTGTGTGACTTGCTGAAACTGTGTCAAAGTTTATACCAAAGAAGAAGATTATTTGCTTGGTGACAACAGAAGTTATATAAGGAAAACACACAGAGGAAAATACCATTTTTAGTTTGACTTACTAGAATGAAACTTCTAGAGTGAAAGAGTTTAGACTAAAGACTTCATAATGACTTCTAATTTCTCAGAAGTTTTGTCATTCAATGAATCGATCTAAAATACCATAAAATAAAATTGCAAATTATCCTATCCTCTTACATGTTTTTTTTTTAAATAGAAAAGGAATCACTGAGCTCATTATTTGTCCCTCTCTACTAATGTGCTCATTTACTTTTACAAGTTTGAAAGGAAAAAACAGAGATAAAATATTAAACAGTATAAAGCTGACTATTTTAAACCCCTAATAATAACAGAATATTGTTCCTTTAGCTCATGACTGACATTCTCATTCATACTTGGTAAATTAATGCTCTGATTTCTTATGCAGTGGCAAGCCTTTTCATTGTTTGTGTGATCTTTGGGAGATAGGAAACCTCTGATGATATAGGGAATAGAATAACTACACAATATTAAAAGAAGCATCTGTGGTAGTATTCCCCATGCTACAGTGGAACTGAACAAGATATAGGGACATTTACTCATGTGAAGAGAGAGGGTCTTCTACAGCATTTAGATATTGTGAAGAAAATAGTCAGGATGCTTTCCAGCTCCATGCTCCCCAGGATGGCTGAGACACGTTGTTGCAAAAACCTTTGAGGGACAGACAGAAAGGAAGAGGTTTTCTTGATGTGCATAGGGATGTGTAGGACAGTGATGTGTAGGCAGTAAATCTAAATCATGTTGCAACAGTAAAATATAAATACGGACTTCTCCCTAAGCCTCAAATGGAAAGTCAGGTGAAGATGTATCATAGATTCCTAGAACAGTTTGGTTAGGAAGGGACTTTAAAGAACACCTGGATCCAACTCCCCTGCCCTGGGCAGGGCCACCTTCCTCTAGAGCAGCTTTCTTAAAGCCCCATCCAACCTGACCTTGAACACTTCCAGGGATGGGACATCCACAACTTCTCTGGGCAGCTTGTGCCAGTGCCTCACCACTCTAAACCAAACCTCATTCAATTTAAAGCCAGTAACCCATGTGCTGTCAGTACATTCCCTTGTAAAAAGTCTCTCTCCAGTTTTCTTGTAGGCCACCTTTAGGTACTGGAAGGCTGATTTAAGGTCTCCCTGGAGCCTTTCCTTCTCCAGGCTGAATAATCCCTATTCTCTTAGCCTTTCCTCATAGAAGAGGTGCTCCATCCCTGTAATCATTTTTCTTGCCCTTCTTTGGATTCACTCCAGCAGGTCTATGAGTCATTTTTGTATCCTTATATCCTTGAAATTTTCTGTTTCCTTTCTTTTCTTGGCTCTTTTAAAAACTAACATCAGGAAGGGGAAAAGCAGTAACATAGTCATAAATTTTGTGCTTCTCAAATAGAAGGTGACAATGAACTCTCTGTTTGAATATTTTTCTCTGTTTATGACAGAAAGAGGTGAAAATAGGCCAGTACAGTAGGGTGGATTCAAATCCTGGTAAAGTCAATAGGAAATACTGACAAATTTTGTGTCTTTGGATTAGGCTTTAAATGTTCATTAAAAGTTTGTGTAAAAAAAAAAAAATTGTCATAGTCTGTGACTTTTTATAGTGCATTTCTAAAATGCACTCTTAACATTAATGCAATTTTCCCTCTGCAAATTATTCCCACTTCTAACTGCAGGTACAGCTTTGACTCCCTGACAAGGAAGGGTCTAAATAATTGTACACTCTTCAGTCATTCACCAAATTGAAAAATTACAAGGTGTCCAAAACAAGCCATGCAAAAAAGAATGATAAAAAATATCTACTGCCACTGCCTTTTCATATTTTGGCCCAGTGTTTTCCTCACAGTAGAGGAGTTGTACTGTTTCTGAAAACAATGGATTTGATATTCCTGGCCTTCCCTCTCAGTTTTGAGGAGGCTCCGCAAGCCATGCTTCCGCACAGGAGAGGAAAATTAGGGAAATTAATTCTTTTTGTTGGGTTTGGACTTGATTTTTGTTGCATGGTCTATGTTTAGACATTCCTTAATACCAGTTTTTAAGTGTAAAGGGAAGAGAAAAATCTGATGGCAGCTACTAAGGCTGACAATATTAATTGCGGCATGGAGTGGGTTATTGCTTGAGAGAATAATTACTGCTGTGGTGGAGCAAAATGCAGGAGGAGAAAGGGAGCATACAAAGGAAAAGCATGGAAAGAGAATAAAGACATGGGAAAAAGAGACAAAGAGTGCTATTAGAACAGATTTACTGTTCAAAGGGGAAGAAAGTGATAAATAAATGTTAAAATTTCTCTTTACCTCTCTGGTCTTGTCAAATATATCGTGCTGAAGTGCAGGAAGCAGAGGAAAGCTTTCAGGATAGCATTGATTCAGAAGTCCTTTTCAAGACCAGAAATCTTCTATTCATAGGAAGAAGATTACAAACAAAATCAGAACATTTCTGTTGCTTCTCTGGCCTCTCTGATGAGAGGCACAGGTGTGGAAGCTATAAGCTATGGAAACTGTGTAGAAGACAGAAAATTTTATATGCAACAGTATAGTTCCAGAAGAAGCAGGAAGTCACAGAGGCTTATGTTAGCCTTCAGCAGTGTAAACGGAAAATGGCTAGAACAAGAAAATGGAGAATAATCTATAGGTCAATGAGGCTTTGTTTGTTTGTTTTGAGGGTTTTGTTAAGAGCAAAAACTCTGGACTTAAGGTATTTTCTTATTTCCTTATTTCTCTTTTCTTTTGTTCTATTTTTTTTTACAAACAGAATCTGAGAGCAAACAGACTTCTGCTCTGATGTGTTTCATAACAATCAAGAAGTGTGTGTATATATATATATATATATATATATATAAAAAAGAGTAAATAAGAAAACAATGCTACCTACGAGCATTTCAGGAACAGCAGCTTTCTTGTTTTATGAAAGGTTGATCCATCAGCTAAGGAATAGGACTGATGAAAGCACATGTTTGTGTTCAGAGTTTTTAAGCACATTTATGTCTACCCACATCACATTACACAGTTTTCAAGCTCAAATGAGTCCTCTTCTATTACCATGTAAAGATATATTTTATATCTCTATTTAGTTCATATGCAGTGCAAATTTTTCATAAAGCTATTTATTCTCTATGATAACTATTGCCACCTTGTCTTCATGTTTCCTAGCATAAAGTGCTGGACTCTAGCAGACCTACTAAAATTCTGATCTTAAGCTCTTGGTACTTCTATTTTTACTTTGGGAAAGTCTAGGACACCCTAGACATACCAGACATACCAGACAGCCAGGACATACCAGTCCTTTCTACGGTGCTGTGATACTAAATGTCTCTTCTCATGCATGTTAGCATACATTTGTGAGCAAGTCACCACAGGTATAACCATATTCCTGGAGCTACTTCCTAAAATGGTTTGTTTATTTACCTCCAGTTTCCAAAATCTTGCATGGCTTTAATATAATGTGGGTTTTTATCTTTTTGTTTAACCACAGTACATTATGTACTTTTTAAGAGATTTAAATTATATATCTAAACCACAAAACTTTATTAATGGCCATATGTTCCTGAGAACTGAAAGGGAAAAATACATTTAAATCATATTGTCTCACATTTTACAGAACAATATTATTTCAGTTGTTTTAGGTAATTTTCCTATCTATTTTTAGGAAACCAAACAAGCAAACGGTTAATTAAATTTGACACTGTACAGTTTGCCTAAGAAATATCAGTTCAGTTAGACTATTGCGATGACAAAGTATTTACATTCCAAAGGAACAGGTCTAAATGGTGTATTATTCCCTTTTAGAAGTAAATAATGTATTATCATGTTGTGAAGTATCACAAATTAAGTTATATCAATTTTTAAATAAATGTAAATAAAATTCTTTAGTATAAACTTTTGTGAAATGTGCACCTTCAATTTATTGAACTTTTCTGGTGACATAATTAAGCGGGGAAATAATATTATAAGCTACATGGTAATCCTTTTCATATTTTATGGTGTTTTGCATTGTCTCACATATCTTTTGTGTAAGTGGAATGTACTTTTCTATGGTTTTTGTGCAGAATTCATTTATTTTTGTTCTATAATTTAATGCATATCAACTTACCCTTTGAATTTATTTATTCTGAATGCAGTTTTGTCATTATGCTTAACATTTAGGTCAAGCTCATCCAAAGCTCTGAATATGTATTTAGCTATAAGTAGCTGAGTCATTCCAGTAAACTTAATGGAACTTCTGAAGTTTGAAGTTAGGAGCATGATAAAATATTTTGCTGGATCAGTCTTCATAAATCAAACAAATTAAGGCTATACCCTGCAGGTCTAAAAATTATTTACTGTAAAATAATGAAGGTGAAAGACTATTCTGACTATTCCACAGTGTTTCACTTTTGCTTAGTTTAGTTGAGTAAAGCTCCTCTTGAGAAGATACATTAATCACTATTTCCCTTTTCAGATCTGTGTGTGACTTCTATGCACCACTGGCTCTCTTCATCATAACCATTTTTATTCCTGATTTGAATTATATCAGCATCTATTATGTTGAAAGTGTTTTGTGCAAGTCCTAAAGTACCCTGCTGACTTTATATGAACATACACTGTTGTGTCTTTGAGGATAAATGCCATCAATCAGCAAAGTGAATCAGTGGCATTGGGCTATATTTCATGTATACAGCTCTAGAAATTATCTATATTTGAAGCCTTGAAACATGGATAAAACTTTATTTTGCACATAAAGGGCAAAAGCATCTTGGTTCCATAGTTCATCTGCCACAGTGCAGTTTGCTTATCCTGATGTTCTCACTAAAAATGTCTTCCCAGATGCATTGGATGGTGTGAACACACTTCATCAGGGATGAATTCCACAGGATGAAGGAAATCAATTTGAATTGTCAAAAAGTGAAGGTGGTGCAGATGGTCACTATATATTGCCAGTTGTTCTACAACTCTGGAGTCTTTAGAGGGATTTAAAAAACAAATCCATTTGTAAATTGTAACAAGCTTCTGAGCTTCATGTCTGTGCTATTTATTATGATGGGACACAGAAGAGTTTGAACAAATGGAAAATGAAACTTTCTTCACACCTGAAATAATCAGGAATCATGGTATAGTGGAAGAGAGAAAAGGAGTTTTACCCCTGTGAAAATATCAGCTTTGTAATATCGGATTTTGTATAGGGACATCTAGCTGTCAGCTGTATAAAAATTGACTGTTCTGTCAGCTTTATTGTGTGGAGAGTAATTATCTGCAAAAATTTTTAGTTATGTATTTTTAATCATTGTGATTATTCTACTTGTGCATTCTCTTTTTTTTATCCATTAACTTTATAAGTCCTTACGACTCTTTCTGTAAGAAGCTGTAGCAAATATTAGTATTGGGAAAATTCTCCAGGTTAATGGCCTTACCTTCTCAAGATTAAGATAAAAAACACAAGGCAGTAATGCTTCATTTTATAAGACAAATTTAAAAATCTTGTCACAATTGCCAATTAAATTATCCTAATAACCCTCTGAATAAACACCTTCGATATAAATCTCTGTAGTTTTCCTGTTACCATTCCCCTTGGACTTCTGTGGACTCTGGAGAAAACACTCCATGAATGCACTTAGCCCGGCAAAGGTTCAGGTCTATGTCAGACTGGCAGTGGCAGCAGGGGATGGTATTTAAGGGCAGCACGGGTGTCTGGTCAATTTACACAGTCCCTTCCCCAGAGATTCCCCTAGTATCCACAGTTATATTCCCTGACTCATACCTTTGGTATTGCCTTATGAAGCTGTTGTGCTTGGGTTTCTGTAATCCTTTTTTAAAACTGTTGACAGTTGCTTTTTGTGGCAGCAAGTTCTCTTCCTGCTCAAGAACATTCTTTCACCTAATTTAAACACATCTTCAAGTAATTCCACTGACTGCCCACTGTTCTGGTATTGTGGGACTCAGTATACAACAGAAGAGACCGTTTCTGTTGGAAGGGACCTACAGAGATCATCTAGTCCACCTTCTTGACCACTTCATGGCTGAACAAAAAGTTGAAGTGTGTTATTGAGGGCATTGCCAAATGCCTCTTAAACACTGACAGGCTTGAGGCATAAACCACCTCTCTAGGAAGTCTGTTCCAGTGTTTGACCACCCTTTTCATAAAGAAATGTTTTCAAATATCCAGTCTGAACCACCCTTAGCTGGATGAATAATAGCTCATTATTGTATAGTATTAGTACTATAATAATAGCTGCAACCACCTTATCCACTGCCATAAAAGTTAAACATAGCCCCTTCAGCCTTCAAGAGACCCCATCTTCTCTTCAGTTTCTTCTTATGTTACTCCAGAACTCTCAGATAAATCCCGCTCAGCCCTGGTCACTAGCTAACACGAAATTCATTTGGTCTAGTGGTTCTTCTGCATTCTCGCTGTATATCTCTTCTATGTTCTATAGTGATTTAGCCCTTCTGACCTACCTGCTACAGAGAATACATTGAATGTGGAACATCCTCAGTACCATCAGCATCCTCTGCGTTAGGCTTGCAGTTCTTACACAGGAAATAAATTTTGCCTTTGCTCTACTTTGATTCCACAAAAAGGGTGATTTTCTTCACAGAAAGGGTAATTAGGTATTGGAATGGGCTGCCCAAGGAGGTGGTGGAATCACCATCCCTTGAAGTTTTTAAGGAAGGATTGGATGTGGCACTTAGTGCCATGGTCTAGCTGTTGTGGTGGTGTTGGGTCATAGGTTGGACTTGATGATCTCAGAATCTTTATTTCTGGCCTGATTATTTCTGTGTTATTCTGTGATTTTGTGTTTGACATTGCCCATACCAGTCTGATGGCCTGGCTAGCAGACTGGTTTGTCCACCCTGTTTATTGTGAATGCAGTATTTATTCCCTCCTGGCCTTTCAGAGACACACTGAATATCACCCACATCCTCTCAGGGTACTCATAATTCTGAACCAGGTGCTCCTCTGTGCCTGTTGGCTTTCACCTAGCTCCTAGCATAAATACTCCTCTACAACCTTTTTAATTTTCAGTGCCAGCAGACTGGCTCCATTTCTATGAAAGTGAAGTCTTAATAGGACAACTGAGGGATTTTAAATCTATTATTCTCAAAGTGTTGCTGCAAAGGATACACGTGTTCCTCTGGCACTATTCACCTCTTGTGACAACGAGGGTCATGCACACTCGAAGATTACAGAGACCTGTAACCATACTTCCCGAAGCACATCAATCAAGTTATGCTAGAAAGCAAGAAAAATCTGTTCTTACACCATTGCTTGGACCTTTAACTCTCATTTTCCAAACCTGTATTAAAAACATACCACTGAAGCAGTATTTTTAGGGTTTTTTAGCTATTGTATTGTTCAATAACTTTTGAATACCTTCTGGTTGTAGTTCCTCTTTTCCTAGTAATACTATTTTCCTAGTAATTTTAGTTTGCATATCCTCATTTTCCTAAAATGTTTATTGCAATATAAGTTGTCCCACATATTCATCTGGCATATAAATTATGTTGCTCTCTGGATGTTCAGCAAGTTAAAATAAAATGAGGTTTTATTTGCTGAGGGCAAATGGAATTTCAAAACAGCATCTAAGTAAGATTCCAGGTGGGCCTGATGGGTGCTTGCTTGGTAATCAGTGCTTGGAGTTGTTGCAGCTGGTGCCTTCTTCCTCCTGCTAGGCTTCTGCCTTCCCAAGTGGATTTGGTTCTAGCTCCCGAACCAACCTCAGTCCTTGCTCTTGTGCTGTCTTCACTGCTGACTCCTGCAGTGATGTCATGTTCTGCATCCTGTCACACTTCATGCCCCCAGTCTGAGGTGTGAAACAGCATGGTAAGTACCATTGGAGGGAAAGGAATTTTCTACTCGTGGGTGCACTGTGGCTGGAGCCGTCTCAGCCTTAGAGCTCTCCAGACAGCTGAATAATCATCAGTTATAATTGATAATAGTAATAATAATCAGCAATACATTGTTTAGTGTTTTCTACATGGAAAAAAAAACCTAAGCTATTTTCAAATGTTTGAGTTTTCTCCCTTATGGGAGATATCCTCAATAAATACTTATCGTAAGTGCTTTGCCTTCTCTTAGCCTATTCTAAGGTTCCAGCCTTATAGAGGAGTATGTAAGTCTTTAAGTGCTGGTAGGCAGCAATCTTCAGTAAGTTTTAGGAGGCTGCTCACAAGGTAACAACTAGGTTACCAATATGAACATGAATAAATTACTTTGCACTGCCTGTACTGTGGGCTTTACCCAAATTCAGAGAACTAAAATAATTTGCAGTGGTTAAAACCAGATTCTTTTTAATGCCATAGATCCAGTTTAAGAGCTATTCAGGATTATATTAAAAATAAAATTGAGAAAACTAGATGAAGCTAAGAAAAAAATCTTCAGACACATGACAAGCTTTAAAGAGAAGAATGTTGTTTTTCTAGTGATATTAACTTGATGCTTCCACCTGTGCTTTAAAAATAAAAAATCAAGTGATAATACATTTTCAATTAGCAAATTAACAGCTTTTACAGTTATTAAATTAAGGCATTACATGTTATAGTCTCTTGAGAGCCATATTTTTAATATCCCATGCAATTAGATTTTATACAAAATGTCTTCTTTCTTTTGCATACTTTGCAAGAAACATTATCAGAAAGAGGGGAGGAAAAACCTAGACAGACCCTTTTGTCATGATTTTTAAGGCTATGTAAGTGTGTGTGCTTTATCCATGTCTGCTTTATCACTTTGTATGAGAACCATTGTCGTTGTTTGTTTTCAATCAATAATGACCAAACTCTGAGTTTAAGAATTTAAATAGAGTGTGCAAACCCTTGACATTCAGATATGCTTTCATGATTAATCCTGCTTTTCCTGGGCATGATATTTTTCTAGGTTGAGGAAGAGTTAATTAGGGAACACTTTTTTAATAACTTTGTGATGTTGCTGATTTCTAAGGACATCTGCAGCAGTCCATATTTCTTGTAGATATATGCGACAATTTGACAAACCTCTGAATTATTTTCTCACTACGAGAAAAAATTTGTCATTCAGAGAAAGTCAGAAAGATAATCAAAAATATCCTGAATCAAAATTATCTAGTGATATGAAGAAAAGTCCAGAGCTAGTCAAATAATGGAAAATCCAATTAAAATATCAGCTCACTGTATGTGTAAATATTTACACTAAAGGCAATGATTTATGCTCTGTTTCTTTGTAACCTGATATACAGGGATTTTTTCTCTGATTCTCCTGTTCACACAGTTAATACGTCTTCTTGCAATGTTACTTGTTACTACTTCAGTAATTAGATATAAAAAATTACACTGCAGCACATAGTAAATTACATGTCAATACTTTTAGTGCTTGGCATTTATGAATTTAGTAAGAGGCTTATAATTTTAAGCCTGACCATTTGTGAACTGTTTAAAGAGCTTTTCCTAAATTCCAAAAATACATGAAGTATTGCTATTATGCTCACTGTTATTTATGAAATCTCATGTCTTTAGATATCTTAAATTATATTTTCAGTAATTATCATGGGTAGATATCAAAAATGTAGGGATTACAGCTTAACAGGTGTCAGTTAATACCATGCTTGAGTGCTGCAAATAGCCCAAGGAGTATATTCATGCCTAATTGTCTACACTCCAGAGCACAACAGCTGCCACTTGTAGCAGATGCATCATCTGACTGATGATATTCCGCAATGTGTCGACAGAGATTTCTGGTGCAGCTGATTATATATGATTGTATTTGGCATAGCTGCATCCCCTTAATAGACACTGTTATCATTGTTCACTGAACACTGGAATACTTTAGTCAGCTGTTTGTTATGCCAGCTATAAGGAGCTATTGGCCAAAAATTTTCATCAAGTTGGCTGTTCACTGGACTGTGTAAAATGAATCATTGACCCTAATGAACTGGCGTCCACATGTCAAAAATACACTACAGTGGGTGGAAACAACAGCTTTGGCAAGAAGTCTTTATACAGAGAATGGAAACTCTTCTAATCTTGATGGGTAATTCCGCTAGTATTGGGCTAATAAATAATTAGGTGGTAGTTCTAAGAATCTGCAGAATCTGCACTGCTGCTACTTGTGTGGGTTTGTTTATAAAGGTCTCACTCCTACAAAGTTCTTTGCAGCATGGCTGTGGTTGACAGGCTCTCATTTCCCAAGTCTTTTGCATGGCATTATTCAGAGAAAGGGATGGAGAGAGGAAAGAAGGGGGGAAAAAAAAGAGGAAAAAAAAATTAGCATCAAGCCTAACTTTGTTACTTTGTTATACACTTTAAAATTGTATCTTATACCCAAGGAAACAAAGACCCCTTGAAGGTATACAAAACATTGACTGATTTAAAAAAAAAAAAAAAAAAAAAAAAAAGTGGTAGAATTTAAAGTTTTCTAGAGTATGAGTTTGAAGGAAGCTTGGGAAAAGCAGGGAGAAAAAAAGTAAAGTTGTTAACAGCTTTGGGATTTGTAAGAGAGTAAACTCATATATTTTTCCTCATATGTCTTCATCCAGATTCTTGATTTTCCTGAAAACTTTATTGCCAATCATTTCCTGGAAGAAAGATTAGAAAACATATAATGACTTACTCAAACACTATTCTGACTTTTTTCCCCCTCTCCTGTTTTCCCCCCTCCCCCTATTTTTTTTTTTTTTTCAAATCAGTGGCTTCTCTTGGAACTAATGTAAATAGTTCATAAACTCAGACTAGGTTTTCTTGATTTCTTCTTCTTTCTATGGCAGAACTCCATCTTTAAAACCAATATAAAAGAGAGGGACTACAACATTAACCTCTACTAACTTAATAAGGAAGGAGTTCCATTCAGAGAAGCTGCTACAAAACAAAATTCCAGTAGTGGACTGGGAAGTTAGATCAGCCACTCTCAAACTACTTAATACCTCTCTTATAGTTTTCAGCATCCAGGAAGGATCTTTCAGACATTATTATTCTTCACCACATGTAAACTTTTTGGGTTAATTTATTTCTATTAATTTAATGAGTGGAAGGAAAAATAAAATAGATCTAGGACATTTTTTTCCCCTGTCAAATTCCTGCAGTGAAAGTTTGGGAAGTGAAAATATCAAATCACTTTTAGTGATTCTATGTACTATCATCTCTTTTAGGTGATGAGGTCAAAACAGCCTGAATTAAGAAATAATTGAATTATCATATTTCATACCAGAATAATTTGGGGAAAGTTGATTTTGAAACCCATAGTAGATAAGAGTAAGTTTGCAGCTTCTTCTGATAGGTGTCCTGGGTAGATCTCATACCATGCAGAGTTTGATTTTCTGATTCCCAGAGACAGACTGAAACAATCTCCTGAAATAAATAAAAAATATTTTTATGGAACTTGTCAGCTACTAAGGAAGTAAAAATAGTGGTGAATTTTTAGAAGCAAGCTACTGAAGGCTGATAAAAGGTCTTTCAAGTGAAAAGAGAGATTAGTTCTAGGATCATGGCCTGCACTATGTGGATTCTCATGATCTAAGTTAATAAAGCTGAAGTCTTATCAAGTCATAGATCTCTACATCTTGTGCATCATAAAAGGCAGGAAGGCCTCTGTACAACAGATGAAACTGTAAGCTGTCAAAATTATGTTGGCATCTGGAGCACAGAATAGTGTGTTACACCACAGTGTTTTATTAGAATCAGTTAGGGAAAGCTACCTTATCCACAAACAAGTTGGATAAGTCAAAGCAAGACCTCATGGAAAAGAACACCTTTTGCATCTGTTGGAGTTGATGCAAACCAAGCATATCTTGTACTTCCGATTTCAGTAATCCAGTCTTGTGGAGGTATGAAAAACTTCCAAAATTATTCAAATGTCATTTTTTTACAAAGATTGTCAATGTTTAACAAGGCTAGGAGGGAGGCCTTGGGGAAGTCATTAACAAAGCCCGTATTCTGCATGAGTTTTGCTTAAATTCTGAAGGGAAGACAAGTTTACATGTAGTAGATTAGTCTGTCATCTGGGAAATACAAGCTGGCAATTTATAGGAAATTCCATGGTTTAGGTGGAACAATGCAAACCAAATTTTCTCTTTGAGGATGAGTTTAATTATGGAGGCTTTTTCACAAATCTCCTATATTTAATAAGCACCAAAATACTGAATTAATCAAAAATGGGCTAAACACACAAGTTTGCATTACAATTCATAGACATTGCACCAACACATGGAGTATAGATGTGTGTGTATGTATAAGTACTTGTGTGTGTGCATGTGTGCATATATATATACACACACATATATGTATTATTTACCTCAAAAAATCTGTCAGTGATATATCAGATTCCAAACAGTCAAAAAGGTGTACTGTCAATTCCTTGTCTTAAAATTGTTCTTATCCTTGTTTCTACCTTGAATAAAGTTTTACAGATTGTTCTTTACACTTAATATGAGTTTCCTCAGCACACAGAAAGTCTTCAGTTGGAGCGTCATTGTTCTTAGACAGTTTGCTTTGCTCTCATTGTGTTTTATCTTAACAATGACAAGCACGTGAAATATTCATATTCTACATACTAATTATTATGTCATAGAAGAAACCCTTCAGTTTTATCTTAACAACTGAATAAAGAGAGTTAACAGCTGTGTACAGAGCTGGCTGCAGTTTGAATTTCTTAGCCCTAATGGGACTTCAAGGCATATCAATCAAATCAACCTGTCACTCAGGGCCTTAGACAAAAGAGTGTGTGATATCTGACAAGACTGTGTATCTTCAATTCCTGTAGCTAGAAACTCTTATTATGTTTTAATACCCTTTTCAGCCTGAACTGATAACTCTGAACAGGATAGTCTATTGAGAAGAAGAGTTGGCTTTTTAAGGTCAGACTCAACTACTGTAAAAATATGCTGGTTGCAATTTTCCTCTTTGCTTGAGATATGCCTGTCATGGTCAAAGTTTGTGCACCTTGTATGTCATTTGCTCTGCCAGGAAAGGATTCTAGTGGTGCATCCACCACTGTGGAGAGCGAAGTTTTTCTCTCTCTTTGAGCGATAGCAGATTTAATGATATAAACCTGTCATGAGCATTGCCTGATGGTGAGTAGCACTGAAACTCTTTTTTCAATGGGCCAGCATTCTTTTCCTGCTGTTGACATTATCTGCTTTGAAGATTACCTCATTATTAGTGATTCCTCAAACTCCAGTTTTGCCTCAGGCCTTTCCCTTTGTTATCGAGTGAAACCTACCCATCTCTTTGCTAATGTATAGTTGATAACTCAGATTTGGGGAAATGGAACCTCTTATCATGAGTGTTCAGTTTACTATTTATTTTTTCCTGCCATTACTTAGCATTACCTTTCTCTAGCCTAACTGTGAAGACATTCAGGATGTACATTATAGAAAAACACCACAGCTGTCTAATTTTTTATTTCATTATTTAGCTTCCTGCTAAATCTTTTATCTTGAAAGGAAAAAAAGAATCTATTCTCAAAACTTACCTCTTCAAATCTATCTAAAATAGTATATTTGCCTGTGAGAGCCTTCCTCAAGAGCCTTTCTTATTTCTTCGCTAACACTACCTAATTTCTCAAAATCCTTTTTAGAGCTCGTTGCCTCTGAAGGTCTTGATTCACCCTTTTTTTATGTTTTGGGTTTTTTTTTAATGTGCACTTTTTCCATTGCATCCCTTTATTGTCATGCTCTACAAATAATGATTTGGTCCCTTTTTAGCCACTTGGCACTGGTGTCTGGGTTTTTTTATCATTCCCCATAGTTTTTGGGGTTTTTTTCACTCCATCTCATATCTTATTATGTCCCTGCTGTTGTGGTATTTGAGCATTCCCAAAGGCAGTAATTGCAGTCATCAGAGATTGGTAACTAACTTCTGTTATTACATCTCCCAAGGAAATTTCAGATGCAATTCTGACATGCTGTGCAAGGATTATATGCTGCTTAGCTTCACTCAGACTCTTCAATAGTCACTGTTTTTATCACACATGATTCTCCTAATTCTGAAATAAAATTTTCAAGGAAAAAGTTAAATTCTTAATAAGAACATTAACAAAGAGAAAAAAAAATGTGTAAATGTCTTTTTCTTTTTGATAATTCTTATTCATCATGCAAAAAATGGGTATTTCAGAGTCTTTTATGAAGTATTTTTGATTTTTATGTTCTCTGAAGCTTAGCATAAGACACTTAGTACCAAATGTTATAAAGAGATAAAGCTACCTTTAGATTTTTCAATTGAAATTTCATGTTTGTCACTTACATAGGCAGAAGAAATAGCCCTTGTCTGCAGAAGGGTATCTGGCTAGATTTTGCCCAAGTTGTCTCTTGTTTCAGTAGGCTATAATCATTTGGGGAAAAAGCCACCCTGATTTCAAATCTCCATTGCCATCACCATACCTAGCAAACTTCACAAGTTCTTAATGAATGCTTCCATTAAGTGAGCCTTATTTCTTTCTGAATTTTAGTGTCACAAATTTTATTTAAATCTTAACCGCTAGTAAAAATCATTATTTTAATAAATTTTAATTTTCAATACATATGGTGTCACATTGTGCTTAGTAATTGTTTCACCTTCTCTTCTCATCCAAACAACATAAGTTCATTGAGGCTTTTCTATTTTCCTCACCAATCCTATATTTATTATACCTGCCCTTTTTCTCTATAGGTCCTTCTATCATTTCATTTTGGAAACTTGATGTTCTCTCATGAATAAAAAAGGTGACATAAGATTCTGGGTTTTTGCTCAGGATGGTTGAGACCTTTCTAGATGTTCTAAAATTTCTTTAGGTCTGCATCAGGAGAGGTGTATGTACCTGGATTCTTGATACAACTGCACAACAGCTTTTTGGATGTATTTGGCAGGTCTCTGATTTTTACAGCTAAGGATATCACTGTTACGATTATAAAAGCCAATCTGCATATCCTGTTCAGATTCACTGCTCCTTTCCCCCTTTTTTGGCCTTAAAGATATTACTTTGCATTTTATGAATAAAACATATATAGTGGTTGCCTGGCTCTACATTACCTAATGATTTGGGTAGCACTGAAATTGACTCCTGAGGTCTGAGAGAAAGCTTCAGATGGCAGAGCTGTGCTGTCATATTTTCATAGACAAATTTGTTGTTCTGCTTTTAGGCATGTCCCCATAAGGGAGAAATTTAGAATCATTTGCACAGAATATGCGTTGAAGGCAAATTATTCCACCTCTCTCCCTTGTGGATATTTTTATTCTATTCTTCAAACATCTTTATTTACACTGCATTAGGAGGAAAGATTCAAGACTGTACTATGGCAAAGAAGATAGATCTTTTATACCCTATGGAAAAAATACTTTTTTCTCTCTTAGTGTATGTATTGTTGCCTCTGCAAATGACATTCCACACTCATGCTTCTCACATGACTTTCTCTTGAGATATGAACTAGAATGTTTTCAAACCTGTTTTGTAGAGTTGCAATTGTTCTGCTTTCTGGTTTACAGAAATGTATAATAAAGAGGCTGAGCCATAATCCTCTCAGCCAATGATTCTGAATTTGTCCTGTAATAGTTCTTAAATTATTTATTTGTGCATCCCACCTGTTTCACAGACAGCTCAGGTATTCAGTGTATTCACGCTGTAAACAACACAAAGTATTTATAACTCAATTCAGAGTGGCTCAGATCTGTCACAGCATGATAGATAAACCTTTTCTCAGAGGGAGATGCTGTCACCAGCATGATATCCTTCTGAGATAAGCAGGTCAGGCTGCAGACATACTTGTGTAGAACTATCATTATTAAGTTATTTTTGCTCATAGTCCATTTTATATGCTCACTTCCAGTCTTTGTGCACAGCCTTTTTACTTTGTCTATTTATAAAAATTAATGTCCAGTTTGGATGTATGCTTTCAAAGAGAAGACTATATTTTAATTTATGTTTAAAGTCTTATGCCTGCCTTTAATATTGTATAAATAGTAAAGGTAAAGCTTTACCTTAATTTTTTAGCTCATTGGGTAATATTTTCCTCTTTGCTTAAGATATGCCAAATAGTAAGGTCAGACAGAGGAAATTAAAGGCTTCCCTGTGGCAGGCAGAAAACTTCAATTTATCAAAGCTTTTTAGATAAACTGCCAACCCCCTCTACCATGGAGGGGAAAACCAGCAAAGTGTCTCTTGAAAACTACCAGGGGGATTGGCTGGTGTATTGACTTGTGTATCCATTTTCTGTGATCTGGGACACTCAGAATAAAATAATCAATCTGTATTACCCCACATTGACCTTTCATAGTGAAGGGACAATGAGAGGTAGAGAATGCCTGCTGGACAGAGCAAGTGGTAGAACCTCTTGTTACGTACTGGCAAAGATGGAAAACATCTGGCTCTAGCAAATTCGTGAACTGCTTATACACTGACTACACTTCTGAAGGAAACCAAAATAAATTAGAATGTTCAGAAAAGGATTTTTGATGAGGCTGGACAGATTAAAATATGAAGAAGGCTGCATTAAGCTCTTCTGGGAAAGCAGAAGTCAGCTACCGTGTGAACTGACAGAATATGCCGAATAGGTCATCACAATATTTTGGATATTTTTTAAGGGAAGGTACAGGAATGTAATACAACCTTTGGCATTTGTTGTAGTCATTTTTCTAGATGGAAATCTTTGAGATTCTTGGCATTCCACACACAAAACAAAAATCCACAGCAAGCAGTACTTAGAGGGTTTTTATATTCTACACTTCTGCACTTTAGCTTTTTCAACAACATAGTCTTGAAGGGGTTTTGTGCATTTGATAATATCTCTGCCTTTAATATCAGCACCACATGCAACCATCCCTGCAGTGCTTGTGAATACTTTGGTCGTGTTTCTATACGTGGAAGCTCAGGGATCACTAGAATTGGAAATCAATTTGGTTTAAAATTCTGTTTTCACCGTGACAAGTAAAGCTCTATCAAGCTAAAGTAATATCTCAAGCTGTGGTATTATTCAGCAAAAAAGTTCTAGCTTTCCTTGAAATAATCTCCTACATGTAAAGAATGAAGAAGTCTCTGAAGAAGTGCATCACATTCTTTCAAATATCAGGAAAGATCTGATGTTGGCAAGACTAGTACCTGCGTGAAACAGAAAGAAAATGTTTCTATGTAAGCTACAGGCTTACCAGAACAAAAGTAGAGCAAACTCTAACCCCAAATCTCTCAGTAGGTTTAACTCCAAGCCATAGTTAATTACCTTCACTATCTGGAAGGTAAGAGAGGATGTTTTTTAAAAACAAGGACTGATGATAACCGATAGTAAAGATCCTGATAGTAGTGAACCTTAAACAAAGACAAGGCTGTAAGGTATCAGTACACAAGGGAAAGCCACAATTAAATAGATGGCATAAAAGGAAGAATTTCTAAAATACTGGATTTGAATAATTTTCTGTCACATGCACAAAAAGAGGACAATTTGTAGGCCCTCACAGAGACAAAATCCAAAAGACCTTGGTGATGTGTATATGCTTTTAGACAAACCTCTGTAAGTGTTATAAAGAAAAATGTTAGACTTATGTAGAATCATAGAATAGCCTGAGTTGGAAGGGACATTAAAACTCATCTAGTTCCAAACCCCCTGCCAGGCACAGGGACACCTTTCACTAAACCATGTTGTTCAGAGCTCCATCCAACCTTGTCTTGAACACTTCCAGGGATGGGCTCCTATATTTGCATCTAAAAATTTGTTTACTATTCTTAATTACAGTTGGCTGTCTTGTCTTAAAGGCAAGTATGGCAAAACAGCAGTGCAGATCCCCAGAGCAATAACACCTCTTTATGGAAATTCTGAGTTCATGATGGCTTGCTGCATAACAGTGACTTTTAAAATTGCCATCAGTGGTCTGCTGCCTGCACTAGCTTTATGCAGGATATTCGAAAACATCCCTTCCATCTTATCAAGGCAAGAACATCCATTTCAGCAGAGTTTTCATTGTGCAATCCATAGCATGTAGTAGCATCCACAAAAATATTTTCCCTGCTGAGAGCACGAGCATTCACTTCACACTGTTCAGCCAACCAATTCCCTGCTGTCGGACCAGCTTACATCCCAGGGAATACCTGCTGAGTAGCTGGAGGAAGTTTGTCATGCAACTACATGAAAATGTGGGTTGTTTTTTCTTTAAGATTCTGAAGCAATGGTTGCATGTCACAGATTGACATCGCAGATCTGTGCTTGTAGAGTGGCATTAAGTTGCTGGTTCACTGTGACGAGTTTCTTGGAAATCATTTACAGGACTATTGATCTTCACATGCTGTCATCCTGCTCTTTGCTGTCCCCAGCTATTTGTCTTGCTGTTAGGGTGGGCCTTCAAAATGCCAAGTATTTTGTCTGAGCATGCTGAGGAGCACTGAAGCCTTTTTTCTCCAGAGTCCTGTGTTTCAAAGGTTAGCTTAGGACACGAGAAAGAATCCTCAAAGAGACTGGGATGGAGGAAAAGGAATATGGCACCTCAATTCTGCTGTCAAAGAAGAGATGTCCCATGTGTTGAGAGATTACCACTCTGTGCTGACCAGTGCAAATGGATCACAGGGCCTTTGCTGAGCTGGTCACAGTCCATCTCATTGCATTGAAATTTTATGCACAGGCAGATGGCTGTGGATGCAGATTGGCTTGTTAAAGCTCCTTCAGGGCAGTTTGCCAGCAGGGTATATTCTGGTAGAGCTTTGTGGCTTTTCTAAGGTTTTAATCCTGTGACTTCCTATCCCTCACCTTGGTCTGTCCAAACTTCATGATCTTTTTAGCTGTGTGGAATTCCAATAATTTGTAAGTCAGGGGCCTCCTTTCTGACCTTGCCAATTTGCAAAAGAATTAATTTTCCTCCTGTGACCAGTGATGTGAGAGAGCTGCTATCCAACTCCCTCCCAAAGCAGACCCTGGTAGCATCATCAGACTGCAGACTCTGGGATGCCTGACTTCTCAGCTGGTAGCAGTACTGGTAACCATCTCATGGGGTCACTGACATGGGATCAGTGCTCCCTGTGCAGCCCACCTGGTGACTTTTGTATGATCTGGATGATCTGATGAGCCACAGGTCAGACTGCTTCATTCTGAGCTCTTCTGAGCTCTCTTTGCAGGTTCCCCATTGCCTCAGGCTCTATCCTGGCTGGCTCCCCCAGCTGTGGGAAGGTTGGGGTGGTTTTCCATCTGCTGGGCTCCCAGACCTGCCTGCCAGGGCTCGGTGATGGGCTGTCTGGTGGCTCCACTGGTGGCAGCTTCCCTGGAGCTACCCAGGAAGCCAGGCAGCCCAGCTGGTGGCCACCCAGCTGGTGGGATTGATGCCCAAGCTGCTGGTGACAAAGACCTGGCTGAAGATCTTAAATAACAAATGTGGTTTCTGCTTATTACATGAGATCTCTGGGCATGCCATTCTCTGGTTTCAAGGATACTTTTCTGGGCTTATTCTCTTGAGTATCATGAGTAAAGATTCAGATTACTTCTGTTGTCTGTTGATCTGATAAAATGATAATTGTTTTGCTGAGGTATCTAATTAGGTTCTGTACATTTTATATTTCAAGAGTGGTACAAATAACTTTGGAAGTGATACTGAAGGCTGGGTATTTTAGCTTTGCCCTTCAATATTGGTTGGAAATGAAGGAAAGTACCACAGTGCAGATGGAAAACAAGTATTTTGTTGTTCTGCTCATGGCAAGATTATGGGACCCAACTAGATACGGGAGGAATTTTTTTCTAACAGCAAAAATTTTACAAATATTTATTTTACTTGTTTTACCCTATTCTGATGCATTTTTGAGTGATATTGTTATTTCTCTGTTTATGTTGAGAAAAAAAAAATATTATAAAATTATGAACACTTGTTGATATTAATAATAAATCTTAAAATATTTGAAGCAAATGCACTTTCTATTACCTTACAATTTCGTCCATACCATTACTTTGTCTCTAAAGTCATATTCAGGAAAATAAAAAATTAAGAAGTTGCTGTAACAGTGATTTCCTAAATATCTGGATATAGATAATATAGATACATGAAATGTAAATGTACACAAATTATCAGCTTATCAGCTGCTACAAATTATATAGCATATGATGTTTTAAAATGAAAAGCAGTCTAGTATAAACAGATGTCTACATTGACTAAATAGAGACAAAATTCATGGAGGTTTTGTCTACTATTTGATATTTTCTTCATTATTGTCTCACCTGATGTTTTAATCCACAATATTTTGAAAAATTTAAGTTGCAGGAAGAAAACTGTCAGCACATGACTACCACATATTCTTGGGCTCTGACTGTAGGCACAATAAATAGTGGATGAAGTTTTGTTTCTAATGGTTAGGTTTAAATTGCTGTTATTTTTTCCCTATTCTAACTATACACAGAACTTCAAAAATTGAAAATACCAGGTTCTGAGTAGAAAGCATGCTGCTGCATGCTAAAGGATCACAGTTTTAATACGTTTTGGATGGAAATGAAAAATGAAAGGCTGATGGCAAGTCTCATCAATATTTTTTAGCCACCTCTGTTCAGAGTTAGGCAGCAGGAATATGGAGGCTCACAAGCCCTAAAAAGCAGACTTGTGCGACAGATTTGTGCAACACTGATGCAGAAGTGCTTGAGTACTTCAGTACCAGCAGACTTGTTTTAACAGTCTTTTAAACTGTTGCCTTGTACCTTCCTTTTTCTGCTTTTACTGTTCATTTAATAGAATAGGAAGCTGCTCAGTGACTGCCTGTAGTTATGAATATCTCTTCTTAAATGAATAATACTTCACAATATGACTTATTTTTCACTTATTTCTATTTGCAGGGTTAGCTAAGTATCCTGAGTGAGATTGGAGCCCCTTTTCTCAAAATAGGAAACTGGTATGAGAGATTTGGGGCCACATCTGCAGAATTCCTAAATCATGAACTCTGTGACTTGCTTATGCCCCATTATTAGTGAGATCTGATATTTCTTCAGCTTCTATTATGAAAAAGAAATTAATTTAAAAGATAGAGCAAAAATATAACTAATTTAAAATTAGCAGTGTTTCTTCAAATGACCTAATTTTCCTCTTTCCACATTTGCCAAATAACTTTTCTGACCAGAATAAGGGAAATTCATCTAAACATCTGACCTTAAATGTAGTTACTATCAAGTTTCATCTGAGTATCAAAAAAATGCCTTACCCACCAAATTGTTCTTTTCCCGCCTTAACTCTCTGCTATTATCTTGTAAATTACTTTTGAATCTCTGGCATATTGATTTACTTTTGTCAGAACATGTAGAGTTTTGTATTTTGCATATTGTTAAGAGCTTTTTTTGAAGTTATGGAGGAGATTCTTTATTGCAGGTAAAACAGTTATTAAAACACTCACTTTTGTGTTTGGAATTTTTTGTTGAATGTTTTGGTTTATTTACATTTGTAAAAGCACACAGTATGATCAATTACATTCATACCAATCTATATCTGGGATAATTTCATTTCAGCAGAATTATTTGTTTGGACACATCTAAATTTAGTATGCAGCCTGTAATGCCTAGTCCTTAAACTGTGTGTTTCACAAAGGAGAAACACAAAGATTAAACAATCAAATGCTACCATAATGCAGAATTTGACCATATTATGTGGTTATAAAATACTTCAATTACATATTAAACCTATCCATGACGTAGTTGCTTCATTTATACTGAGAATCAATTAACTATACTGAGTGTCTATAAATGGTGGTTGTTCAGGTCATATGTGATTCCAACTAAAAGATTTATTAAATATTTTAAACTAAATTGTTCAAACTGTTTTTCAGTACTTTCTTGCCCCTTATTTGTGGGTTGGGCCATTTTTATACATATGTTCAGCACTGACAACGCATCAGTATTTAGTATTCTGTATTCAGGTTTGCTTGTTGCATTTAAAGAAAAAATAGTATTTGGAATTAATGAACATGAGTATAAGTAAATGAGCAGAGAGCTACAATACAGCACTTATGAGGATATTATGGAAGCTTTTCAGATGTGTGGTCTACACAAGTTATGGACTCCCTATAACTCGTGGTCAAATGACTTCATGACCAGGACTTAGACTAAATAATTTCTTTCGTTATTCTTCAGCTCAATGATCCTGTATTAAGTGTTAGAAAATTAACATGTCATTGGTCTCATAGTGGCTGATAAAAAATTATTCAAAAAAGCAGGCATTTTTTAAGCTCTGTGAATAGTATAACTTGAAGATTCCTCAGATACACAAGGGATTCTTTGGAATTGCTCCTCAACAAATTCTTATGTGTGAATTTTCCCTTATCTGGTTAGAATAGTTCAGCATTCTTTACTATTAGTCATCCAATTTGTGAGTTTTTGTCTAAGGACTTATTACAAGTGTTGGTGATTTGTTTCCTGGAGGAAAATGGCACTACACTGTCTAATCAGCATTTGGAAGAATGTTGGTTTTGAGGCAGAAATGGGGACTTCTCAGAGGCACAAAACCATCTGAGCAGCTCCTCTGAAGGGTTTCCCTTCCTGCTGCTAGCCCAAGGAGTGTAATACAAAGTGTTGTGACAGACAGGATGTAAGATATGGCACTTCACAGGCTCAGTCAGGAGATTGGACATTGAGCTGCTGAGAATGAAAGGAAAAAAGGTAACATTTATACACCCACGCACACCCTTTGAGTTCTCATTCTCCTCAACCACAGCTGAGGACCTGAGATGGCAGCTAAGCTGCAAGAGTGGAAATGCTTTTGGCTCACTGCGTGGGCTCCTCAGGGTTTGGGAAATAGAACCTGGATCTTGCCCTCACTGGTATGCAAAAGAAAAATGACTCCAGAGTTCCTAAGCAAAAACTATAACATGGAAGTATGTGCGTGCAAAATATGTGGGGTCCAGTTTCAGTGCATATCTTGAATTATTAGAGACCAGTGACTAACAAAAATCCCTGCAACCTTTCTTTTTGAGTGTACTCAGATCAGTCTTTGATTGCTGTGTTAATACATATGTTGTGCAATACATATGCTGTTTCTCAGGCTGTGTCCAGTCCTTTTTCTATGCATCTTCTGGATTGTAATATGCTCAGAGACAATCTTGAGAGCTAATCCCAGCATGCCTGAGCAATTATTTATTCCTGACAAGTAATAAAAAAATTGTGTTGTTAACAGAATTCTGTGTGAAGCCCAGAGAAATTGAAAGGGAAGAGGAAAGGTACAAAATAACACTGCAAAATTTTAAAGCGTTCAGGGAAAATTAGCTATCCACAGGGAAGTAGATTTTTGTGTGCGAGTCTTGTTTTACTAGGCTTTTTCAAATTAGACAGAGAGCTTAGCTCAGTGCAGTGAACCTGAAAGAGTAGTATATGACAGCTCATCTTTTCAGGTACATTAGCCCTTTAGAAGCCTACCATAATACTTCTGGTCCCTCTGGATTAATGAAAAAAATATTTGGAATAAGAGACAAATCTTTTTATTTGCACTGCTCTTTTGCAAACTCAAGTTTTAACAACTTTGGGAAAAGAAAAATGTCAGGACTGGTTTAGCAGTTGCAATTAATTCACTGTTTCATCAACTGCTAAAAACTAAAGGTGACACAGAAATATCTTCAGTTGTTCTTGGATATTTGTTTTCCTACTACAAAGTCCAAAAGACTGTGCTTGAAATGGGTGCATCTTTCTACTGAATCTGTTTTGGTAGCAGAGGGGCTAAAGGAGTGGCTTCTGTGAGAAGCTGCCAGAAGCTTCCCTCATGTCTGACAGAGCCAATGTCTGACGGCTCCCAGACAGACCAGAGTGGCCAAGGCTGAGCCCCACAGCAGTGCTAGTAGCACCTCTGGGATATTGTATTCAAGAAGGGAGAAGAAAGCCTGTGCAGCTGCAGCCAGAGAAGACAGGAGTGAGAATATGCGAGACACAGCTCTGCAGACACCGAGGTCAGTGCAGGAGGGGCAGGAGCTGCTCCAGGTGCCAGGGCTGATTCCCCTGCAGCCCCTGGGACAGCCCATGGTGAGGCAGCTGTGCCCCTGGGCACAGGGAGCTCCACGGGGATGCAGAGATCCACCTGCAGCCCATGGAGGACCCCACACCAGAGCAGGTGGATGCCTGAAGGAGGCTGTGATCCTGGGGGAAATCCATGCTGGAGCAGGATCCTGGCAGGACTTGTGAGCCTGTGGGGGATCCACCCTGGAGCACCCTGTTCTTGAAGGACTGCATCCCGTGGGAGGGACCACACTGGAGCAGGGGAGGAGTGTGAAGAGTCCTCCACTGAGGAAGAAGGAGCATTAGAGACAATGTGTGAAGAGCTGACCATAGCTCCCATTCCCCTGCTCCTCTGGGTGGGAGGAGGTAGACAATTTGGGAGTGAAATTTAGCCTGTGAAGAGGGAAGGAGCGGGGGAAAGGTGTACTAAGACTTGGTTTTATTTCTCATTACCCTTCCCTGATTTTGAATGGTAGTAAATTCAATTTCTTTTTCTCCAAGTTGATTCTATTTTGCCTGTAGCACTGACTGCTGAGTGATCTCTTCCTGTCTTTATCTTGACCCATAAGCCTTTTAATATATTTTCTTCCCCCAGTCCAGCTGACGGAATGGCTTTGGTGGGCACCTGGTATTCAGACAAGGTCAACCCATCATAGTCTAAATCTTTTTCTTAGACTGAATAAAAATTTCATATATCTTGAATCTTCCTGCTAAATTTTAAAATATTGTTTCCTTAATTATATAATAGTAATCACATCTTCGTTAAGTCTGTTTTGTTATACAGATTAAAAGAGATGTTCATGCCCTTTACATCTCATTTAAGCAAATTTTGTCATGGAGTCACTTGCACCTATCTTGGGCATTTGTGAGATAACCATGAAAAGTGGCTATACTGTGGAGATAATTTTAAAAAAAGGGGGAAAAATAAAAAACCATAATGTTTCTAACCAGAGCATTCTGTTAATGGTTGCTTACAAGAGGCAGGGTGCTTTTATGTGGTTGTTCCTGTCCTTTATTACTGCAAATACAGGAGAAAAATAATATTATATTATTTGTTTTAAATGTGCATTACTACTTAGTTTGGCTATTTTGTAAGTAAAGCATAAATGTGGCTACTACCTACAATTATCTTTTTTTTTTTCCTTCAGTTGCCTCCAGGCTCTCTATTTCTTTGAAAAATAAAATGTTGGTGATACAGGCCTTCTCTGAAAAAAGAGGCAATATGAAAATTCATATTTTAGACAACAAACATTGTGGAAAATCTTAACCCTAATGGTTAATCTTAACCCTAATGGTTAATTTGAATAGACTGGGATGAAATCCAACCAAAATGAACATTTATTTAATTTTAATTACGTTGTATTTTCAGAAATTATAATTTTGATTAATATTTTTTTAAAGGGAGTTGTATTTATAAATTTTTTACTTGAAGGGCTAAGGGGAAAAAAGTAATTTGAGAAGGAAGACTCTCTGTCCTCTAATGTCCTAAAATGCCCTTTAATTCAGTAAATTTCCACAGATTATAAACTGAAGCAGCAAAATCTGAGTTTAATCAGAGATTCCTCAATTCTTTGAATGTTCACAGATAAAAGAGTGAAAACAATATATGTTATAATCTTCACTTTTTTGCCTTTCTTCACTGCCTGTGTAACTGATGAATGCAGTCAGTTTCTAAACTCCTGAAGGAAAATCGAGGGACTTGAAAGAACTTGAACTTTTGTACAAAGCTTAATATTGCTCTGTTTTACTATTGACAAGGAAAATGTCATGTATTTATTCATGATTACACAAATAAGCAGTTAAAAGACTACTTGACAGTAGAATTTATCTTATTTACTTCATATTTTATATTCTATTATGACTGGTAATAGCCGGTGCATATCTTTGTGGGATTTTTTTTAATCCTTCCCAGCATCCATGAGGAATATAGTCAGAAATTTTTTGCATAAAACCCTGGATAACAATACAGTAGGCAATACCATTAAAACGTTTGTTGAGGTTTCCTTGCTACTACCTTCAGCCTGATGTGATATCTTTAATAGGGATTGTCTAGACCTATTTTTGTAGACTTGTTAATCTACCTGTGTAGAGTCAGCTGTGCTCTTCCACTGCCCATCCCTTGGCCTTTCTCGAGTTTTCCTCCTACTCAGCTCTTCAGCTGTCAAACCACGGGTGGGTAGTGCTGCCTGATAAACCAGTGCTCAGATTGGTTGCCAATGCAAACAAGAAACAAACGAGCAGAGGTCTTTGGCCTTCCAAACAAGTGAATATTGTCTGCCAAGAGGATCAGGATCCCAGTTTTGCTGTCCTATCTTCTGTCCATTTCCAGTTGGCTTCGCAGAAGTAACTGGGTCTGAAATAAGGCTCACAGCTTTAGACAGCTGTGAATTTTCTAACTGCACTTTTTGAAACATTCATACAGAAACACAGGAGCTCCCAATATGCCACAGTTTTTTGTCTCTGCTATGTACATATTTTTGTATGGTCTTGGCATTAATTAGAGCAGGGGTAATTTTACAGTAGACTGTTAGATGGTAAATTTTATTTGGACCAAATGTCGTACTGCGTTCTTTCCTTTAGATTTTATATTTCTGCATGTCTGCCACAGCTCATTGAATGGAAGGGAACATATAGCATCTGGTAGGCCAAGGACCACTGAAGCTAAATAGTAAATAATAAATACTTCTTCCTGGTTACTAAATGTTACTAAATTGTCTGGCTTCAAAAAAATTTGCCAAAAGAATTAATTGAGTAACCCTATTCTGAAGGCTGTAATCTGTAAGAGTGAATGTGGTACATAGAAACACATATTGATAAAAAATTCTTGGCTCCACTTATTTTATTGCAGACAGAACTGCAATCCTTTAATCTAACTTAAAAGGGGAAAAAAATGGAAGCAAACTTTATTAAGTTCTTTTTGCCAAAAGAAGGAAGAAAGCCAAACCTCCTTCCTCTGTGACAGTAAAGAAAGAGACAGGAACAGAAGGCATCACTAGTCATTTCACACTCTCCTGTAGAATTATACTGAAGGGAAAGTATCACTGAACAGCAGGGAAAGTATAGAATTCATGAGCAAAGGAATATTAGGTTTAATCTTTTCTTCCTAGTGAAATTCTCAAAGCAGAAATCATGAGTGCTACATTATGACTGTAGAGACTTAAAGAGGAAAGTATCTGAAGTGCATTAACACTTTCTAGTCTCCTCCATTTCTGCTTCTATGCAAGCATCAGTTCTTTGATAGAGAACTGACTCTTTTCTGACACTGCAGCAACTCATGGGAATACAATGGAAAGTCAAAACTGCTTCAAGATGGCTCTGCCGTTGTTCAGGTGTGTTTTCCTTATACCTACAGATATTCAAGTAATACGATTCTGAAAAACAACTCCTTAGAGTCAGTGTGACTTGTCATTTACTGCTAAATCACCTTATATATAGTAATACTGGCTCTGATCTGACAGGTATTTTTGTGATTACCAATTAATTCCCTGAAAATATTTTCTTCAAGTGTCCCCTAGCCCATAGGCTTCCACCTATTTTGCTGGTTAATGAATACTCTGTCAGCATCTCTCTTTATTTTGCTCAACAAGTGGAATCCAGGAACATCTTGTGCCTCTTTTCACTGACCACACTGCACTCGATTCCTGAGTTGTTTTAGCTCACCTCTACAAATGTTGAGTATGAATTGCACAAAAGGCTGTTGATCTGGCTTTTATTTTAAAAATTTTTCATTATTTTACAAAGCTAAATATTTGTGCTGTTCTCAATATGAACACTGGTAGACTTTTTAAACACTGCTGTATGTGGCGTGCTGGATCAACACAGTACAGGTACAATTTTTCCCATTGTACAGAATGCAAGTCCATGCTTTTTGTTTATGATTGTCAATTGAAGGAGAAATTTTGCTGTTCTTTCAGTGTTTTTTTCTTTAGCTTCTTGCTGAGAAGAGGTGGTTTTGTTTTGCAGAGAAGTTTTCTTCCTCTATGGCAGTGTACTGGGTAATATGTGCTTTCCATACTTAGAGCTTGTCTAAAATGCGTTAACACTTAATGATACCTCCTAAAGTTTGGTTATATCTATGCAGTTTTAAAATACCCATACATATATACATAGCTAATATACACCAGAGCTTTTAGTATGTGGTAATGGATATTGGATTTCCACTTCCCTTCAATGTCTAAAGCTTTAAAGGTAAATGTTAACCAAGCAAGGAAAAACAGAACAACCTTTCCAGAAACTCATGCATCTGTCCTTATGATAAAGATCATGAAGTGACCTGAATTTCCCAGCCTACATGGCCTGAACTCTAAAATAATCTGAGGAGTCCATAGGACAGATATTTCAGTAATAAGAGAAACTGTTCTGTAAGAATTGGTTTTCATATGAGAGAGAAAATAGGGCATGCTGATCTGGCTGTTCTGCACATTCATTTCACAGGAAATAGATACAAAAAATAAGAGCCAGATTAGGGAGTTAGGATGATAATAGCTGGCAGGAAATGGGACTCCAATGAGAGATTAATAGCCACAACAAAAATGTGTGCGAATGGGAAATAACAAAGTCTGTTGCCATTGATGTAGAGTAGATACCTTGAGATGATGAGTATTGTTGATTTCAGAGATTGAGTGTGGCCTGGCACTGTGCCAAGTATGGGTAAACACCCTCTCTTTTTTTTTCTTTTTCTTCCTTTTTTTTTTCAAATGTATAAGTCAATATTGACTGCTGTTCAGGTAACATGTATCTAAATTGTTGTGAAAATACTTAGGGACAGGACCTGTCATTTAACATTTTCCTTGTCTGTAATTAGAGTGCAGTAGCTGATCATTCTTGGTAACACTGTATTTTAAACAAGTGTTATGTGGCATGACCTTGAAGCATTACAGCAATCTCTTCTTAGCTTTACTAATATGTCAGCTATATGCATCACAAGCATTTATTTTGGCTGGACTAATCTACAGAAGCTTGATCTGTTTTTATCAAGGAGAAAAATAAATGAAAGAAGTCGGTTTAATTTTGTTATAATAGCGGTGCAAGCACCTGATGAACATAGTCTTTTTGTACTGCTTTTTTATATTGTTTTATTTATGTAAGAATGATTGTGGTATGGAAATTACTGTAAATAATGCATTGCCTTTCTGCATACAGATGAGAGAAAACTGAATCTGCCAGGTGAGGTGCTTGAAGCAGAATATTTACTAAGTTGTTCTGGTTGCTGGAATTTCATCTTATTTTATCTCCCTTGCCACTCAACTACAGAAACGGACAAACCAAATCTGACATATAAAAGAGGGATCTAAAAAGAGAAAGACAGTGTCAAGGTTAATCAATAAGAATATTGGACCAATGTGTTGTCAGCTGAGAACATAAGACATAGAAGGTTATATCACTACTTCTAGTGTCATTATTAAAGGTACATGTGACAAATTCATCTGAACCTGATGATATTAATATGATCAGCATATGATATTAAGAAATACTATATTTCATTACTCATTTAAAAAAATTTGTCTTGATCCAGTATAGTGTAAAATAGTATAAAAGGCAGAGCATATAAGCAATCTGTCACTCCAGAGTATCACATTTTGTTACTGATAAAATTATTCTGAAATATGACTGACATAAACTAAAAAGATACAAAGGAGGTAACTCTTAACAGAAAGCCATTGTCATAGTTAAATTTAACATTCTTTTGGGAGAGAAAAGTTTCTAGGGTGTTAGTCATGCTAGTATAAATCATAAGGGAAATGCTTCTTTAATTAGGCACATATCCTAAAACAGGGATACACAGAAATTTCATATAATTGAGCTATTGAGTAGCTCTGCCTTTCAATCTGAAAAATGTACTCATTTTAGCTTGGGTCAGCAATTGTCTGTCAAACTTTTCAACACTCCTCTGCAGGAATGGTCTGTATCTTTCTAATTTTGGAAGATTCAATTTGGTTATTGGCAGAAGTACCCAGTATTACTTGAAATTCATCCAATTAAATGAATTCTACATTTCTGGGTGGGGTGTGAATGCAGACAGCCAACAGAAGTGCCAACATTAATTTACCATTATATATGAGCATAATGTCATGGAAGGCCAATTTACTCTGTCTCCCAGACAGCACACAATTGTTACTGCATTACTGGCAGGATCTTTTCCTAGACTAGTTTAAGAGAATATATTCTACTTTATGTATGTGATAGGTGGGGAAGGGATGGCATATCTTAGACTTCACTTAATTTGCTCTATTTTGAATCAGCCACCACAAGGCAGGTTAATTGCTGCCTTATTTGCATATAACTCCTCTGTTACTAATGAAGCAACTGAATGTAAATCCCAGATTTGAAAGGAAATTTGGCAAAACTGTGCCCTACAAATAGTTCAGAAGAAAATAAGTGTGGACTAAAAATCCTTGTTTGCCATCAATGTTCCAATGCTCTTGAGGTCTTATCAACATTCTCTCAGAGAAGAAAATAGATTTAAGAGTTCTAAAGTAAAAACCAGTCAGAATTATTCAGCATGTTCAGTATGTAACAGCATTAGATGGGTTTATTTTTTCCTCTCCAAATTTTTATTCCTTTTTTAGTCAGATCCACATGGTTGCTTGGAATACTCACCCAAATCACACTGGTTGGAATTTTTCTTCTCAATGAATTGGTTTTTTATATTTATCCCAGTTTTCACTGCCTGTTTTATCTTGGTCGGACTGCACATACCCATTTTTTAATTTTCTATTAATTTGCCATGTAGTAGAATATGCAGTTAAATAGTCTTAGAAATACAAATACCATAGTAATTGCAAGATTTGCCCTTAAAGGGCCATCAATAAAATCTTTAAATGACTATGAAAAGTCACTTATTCCCAGTAAATACCTCAATGAGAAATTGTCTTCAGCCGGGTTATTTTTATTGAAGTGGATAAGAGAGGAAAATGTATCACATTAAATATATAAATGAATAAACAAATATGATGTCAAATGCCTATTAAAATGATCTTTTATGAAATAAAGGCTTGGCATTTTTATATGCAATCAAGTTAGAAATATTTTCTTGTTAAAATTAGATTTTAAAGATAATTATGGTGTTGTTAAGCAATAGTTTAATGATATGGTTTTGACACTGCATGTGTATGTTGCCATCTGTACTATCCTCAAACTGAGATTAGGAACGTTTTGATGAAGTTTCCAGGCATCGGTAGAGAACACCTCAGATACAGGACATCTTTTTTGTACTTTGTCAGAATTAAGAGTGCCAATAAGATAACAACTCAACATTATTTTATATTGTATTAAGAAAGCTACCTAAGATGCCAAAAGCATCAAATCTGATAGAAAGAAATTAGATAAACATAAACCCTCATGTGTTCCCACTAGCAAAGGGCAGGAAATGATACCCCAATAATGCTGTGGTTGTAAGTGCAGGCTGATATTGAAAGTACTGTATGTCAGTACTGTCACGATGGGCCTTGTGTTTGGCTTTGTGTTCTGTTCGGTGCCCCCAAGGTCTTGCCTTTCTTCCCTTGCTGCCTGTCATTCATGTCCTCCCATTCCCTGCCCTCCTCCTGTACTCACTTTGGTAGAGCTGGGGTGGTGGTACTGGCATGGCTTCCCAGCTCAGGAGCAAAGACACTCTGTGTACCTCCTTCTCTCTGTCTACACATTGCTGTCCTCCCCTCACTTTGCAAAGTGCAGAATAAGCTGCTCACATGTTAGGTCAGTAGCTGTGGGCTTCAGTTCCTAATTAAAACATTTGAACTACCACGTCTGCAAATCAGGATCTGGGCTGCTCCCACTACTGCCATCAGCAATCTACAGTCAGTGGGAGTTGGAGTACTTGGGGCTAGGATTTCCCTAAAGGACATCCTTACCTGCTGCTGAGAAAATCTGACCAATACTGAATTCTGGACTCCATTGATTGCACTGTCTATATCACCACTGCCTGTATTGACTACAGCTTCCTTGACAATTACAGGAAATTAAATATGCTCTAATGTGTAAATCCCTCTCTAATAATCTTTGATCCCAGAGCAGTGGTTAAGGAATAAGACTGTGGAAGGAGGAGGTGGAGTGCAAGGGTTTTGGTATCGAAGACTGAGAAACACAGTGGGGATGCCAGCACTTTTGTGAGCTGCTGCCTCTGCCATGGAATGAATGTCCAAAGAGAGATCCCATCAAAGCAGCTGCATTAGATTGGGTGAGGATCTGGGAGATTCACAGATACTCCCAGATTTGTCCCCTATATACACGAAATCCTAATGATTCTTACAAGTAGTCTTAAGAGTAGTAAAACATGTAATAATATCAGTTGGGAGTAAAGGGTCAAAGTTGGAAAATTTGGCAAGGAGGGAATAGTTTTGCTCAAAGTGACCTTGCAGCTGGGAATGCTAAGAATGTCAGTGTGGGAAAATTCCATTTATTATGCCTAGTGTTGTTCATCCTCTGCCTGTTTTGAGAAGTAGAATTCCTTTGTAGAGACAACACATTCTCAAAGACATGCTTGAGCCTCCTGCTGGGGGAGAGGGGAGATCATAAAAGTACAGACTGCGCATCTCTACAGCCCAGAGCTGTTAGCAAGGTAATGAAATAAATCTACTCTGCATTTCAGCTGTGGTTTGGTGGTTGGCTGGTTACCCGTATGTGTCAATGCACACAATATCACAATTTGTTCTCTGTAACACTGTGAGAGATGGAGCATGGTGGACTTAAAGAATACATCTTGCAAAAAACAGTTCATCAATTCCATGAGTGAACCACATTGTTAGGGGGATGACACAGGGGGTTTTGTTTAGTTTAAACCAGTGCTTCATAGGTTTGCTTGGTTATTATTTAGGTTGGTTATCATTTAGGTTGGAAAGGATCTCTGGAGGCCCCACCTTAATCAGAGCAAAACCAGACAAAATTGATCTATAAAATGTCAACAGCACACTCAGGCTTGCAGGGTCATATTTCCTGTATTTAACCCAAGCTAACTCAAGTTGTACTGCTTGCAGGCAGTTAAAAGCAAAGTCAGAAAGAGTATAGTACTAACTGTGTGTCTTCGATGACTTCTTGCTGAGTTCCTTTGAGAAATTCTGCAAGGAAGCAAAGCTCTGCTGTTAGACGAATTCCTGCTTTGCTTTGCACTTGCATCCTGGGGCTATAAGTTTCTGTTATGAAACAAGTGTAATACTCTTGTGCCTTTTAAATTTTTTTAAGCAGGATCTGATTTATATAACTTATCTAGTTTCGAGAGGAAAAATGTAAGTGCTCAAAATAATGTTGATGAAAATGTAAGGTGTATGTTTGTGTGTATGTATATATCACATATATGTGGTATAAATATAAGAGCTGATTATTTATCACAGTAGCTATTACAATTTTTGCAATTTTTTCACACAATTCATGTGATCAGCATATGATCAAACACCATTTTCCCACCATTTTAATGCAATTTATAGGAAAATAATGTTTCAAAGTTCTTGATGAGAAAATTGATTAAATTTTTTCCCCCGTTTATTTATGCTATCATGTATTTTGGTGTTCTAGTACAGAAAATTCTATGTCCTGTTTCCTGTCTTTCCTCCAGCTCTCTCATTCATGGCCTATTCCATACCATCTTAAATAATAAATGAAAATAATCACATAAAGGAATATATATAAGTATTAAGCTTTCAAAAATATCAAAAGAATAAAAGCCAATTTGATGGCAAGGGTACTGATAAAGTCTGGGTCCATTTTATAATAAATATAGGGAAGCAGTAGGAATTGCAGCGATATTATTCTAAGACAACCCTCATTAAAAAGCTTTAATATTTTGGAAGAAATTTAGACTTCATCATTTCTGTAACCAAAGAATCAAAATCTTTCTTTTTAGCCAACCAGAAACTATTCACATTTACTGTGCAATTAGTCTAATTCAGTGAAATTTGGCAACTATGAGAAGCATTATTTGACATCACAAAATATTGGTTCTGTTGCTTCATTCCTACAGTTTCATATAATTTTGCTGTATAATCTTAGTTTTTGATATTGTTGTCAGTTCTGACCAGTTTCAGCAGATAATTTTGAGTGCTTTTCTAAAAAGTAAGCCTTGACTGTTTTATATATCACCACTTACATATCATCTCTCAATTGAAACTCCACTGAGTCTTTTTTTACTGCACATAATGCTTTTATATGCTCTAAAATCTAGTATATGCTGTTTTGCCCAGCTACAAAATTGTTTGAAGTTGCATGTCTTTTTCAGACATTAATTTGTTGACCTTTTTAATTTGTTTAAAAATATGCTCAGTCTATTGTTGCATCATTCTCTCAGTAGGAATAGAATAATTTTATTACAAGCCCTTGACCTAAAGCAGTTAAGAGGAAACTAGTATTATAGACCGGTGCATGAATCTCTAGAGCTGTCATTTTCATGTTTTATGGTCTCTCCTTTCCTTCTAATGTGCAATTCCAGTGCATTACACACTGCCACATTATTAAGACATGCAGCTTGCTATTGTGATCTGGATACCGCATTATGCCTGGAATCTGTGCTTTTGAACGGCTTTGTCAATCTGTTCTCCCATAGAAAGTAGTGCTGCGAATTTGTAAAAAACGCATAAATTCCACCCTGCCCACCATAAACAAAAACAAAACTAAAACAAAACCCCCCCAAAACAACAACAAAAAACCCCCCAAAAACAAAAAAACCCCAACCAAACAAAAAAACCCAAAAAACCCCCAAAAACCTCCCAAAAAAACCAACAACAAACCCCCACCTCCAACCCACAACACCAACAACAAAAAACCAGCATAACAACAAACTCCTAGGTTCATTTGATTCTGGCTTGAAACAAATTCTGATGCAGAAAAGTGCAGCCCAGTTAACTGACCATGTAAAAGTTTCAGTTCTCTAAGATTTGCTTCCTTGGTAGATTTGTAATGAGTTTATTCAACTGTCGTGTGTATTATGTCTAAGGATCCTGGAAAGCTTATTTCATTACTGATGGACAAATTACGTTTTTAATTATGAAGAGGGAGGGAAGTTTACAAAGCAGAATTTGCAATACTTTGCTGGTCATGAAGCTGTCGCTAAGAAACAATGGTGATTTTATTTTCATGAATGCATTTTTCATGAAGTCTGAACAAGAAGCCTGATAACTTTGGATTTATCTCATGTTTTTGAAACTGGTTTTAATATGTTGTTCCTTCATGGTGGTGTTCTGCTTACTTCAGAACCATAATGGATTAAAAAAATAAATATTATTTCACCAAAATGGTATTCCTATGTCCCATAGGGGGCAACTGGATAAAATGAAAGCCTCAACAATTGATGGGGACAAAGAAAACCCAACAGGAGGTATATTTAAAGAATACATATATCTTTTTTTGAAAGGTATTCTATTTTTTATTACCATCAGTCTCAATTAGAAACCAACTGATAAGTCCTTTCACTTATTCTCCTTGTATGGAAGACCTCTGACATAGCTAATTTCTCCTTTTTTATTGCTTTTTAAATTCCAATTTCCCTTGATAATAATCAGTTTTTTCAAGTTACAGAAAAAATAATTAGATGTTCATAGCTAACTCATCTCTCTGCCAACAAACTAAATAGCAAAGCCGTTTAAGAATGAAAACAATAACTAGCCTTTATGAATAATGGAAAACTGGTCTTATTTGTGCCGGTAGACATGGTGGTGGTAGGATTGATTTCCATACAATCAAAGTGCAATGATTCAGAATTATAGCTATTGTTCTATTGAATACTGATAAAAGCATGAATATAGCCATCAGCATTACAAGATCTTACCATCTTTGTGGAACTGCTCTGAAAGGGAACAATTTGCTGGACTGAAAATGAAGAATTAATCCAGGCAGTCATAAGGTATGTTGACCTTAAGGAAAATCCTATTTGTTGACCTTATTTTTTAAAAAGTAAGTGAGTTCCAGTTACTTTCTAGTGAAGAGCAGGATATTGTGACACTGAAGTCTGCAAATATTCCTTCATTCCTCTAGATGGATGTACAAAGCTGAGATAACTGATTTCTTGATCTCAAAGCTTAATCATTGGCCCAGCATCTCTTTTGAATATTACTGTGTTTCAGAGGTGATACCTAGCAAAAAGTATTAGGAGTAATATTTTCTAATGTCATTAGGGGATACAATACAGTCTAAATCAAATTAATATCTTACCCATTCTCAAGACTGGATGAGAACAGGTGTGTTGAAGAAAGAATGCTTCTTTACATCGTAAAGTAGACAACGTTAGTAGAAATATTTTAGATTTGCAAGCATCATAGCAAACAGAACTTTTGAGTGTCTCAAATATTTGTATTATATATGTTATGAAGAAAAAAGTTTAATGTACTTCTTAAAATCTTGACATATACCAATGTACTTGCTCTTACCAGACTAGCTGAAGTTGGAGTTTGCATGAATTATTTTTCCCAAAAATCTCAAAATATTTGCTCAAAAATCCAATGGAATTTGGCAGACCTAGTTTTTTTTCCTACCATGCAACAAGAATTTCTATGTGTACAACGAAAAACAACATACCTTCATTTTGTTTGTTTCTAAAAAAGTCCCAAATGTGTCAATGAACACTTATTAGTCTCTCTCAAAATTGATTTGGTTGTTCTTACCAAATGTTCATTTGATTTTTGGTTTGTCTTCAGTAAATCTATTTTCTTAGGACTAATTTCTGCCCGAACTCACTAACGTCTATACATGTAATTACATATATATATGTGTATGTGTGTGTGTATATATACATACGAGGTGTGGCCTCTGTAGATGTACTATGACCTGGTTAAACAAGCCAACTAAAGTATTCTCTAACCCCAAAATCTGAAGGAAGGTGATGTAACATAGCAAAAAACAGAAAAGAGGAGTGGAAAAAAATGATATATTTTCTTAGTAACTGTTATACCTACTACAAACTAGCTTCTAACCTGCTTGAAGATAGGGACTTGAGAACACCCAAATAGTCACAGGAACATGTTGTTTGTACTTTATGTGTTTCTAATGCCATATATATTTTTGTTGAGTCTTCCATGCAACCGGTTTTGAAGTATGTGTTGCAAGACTATACACTAATAAACAAAACAAATTAAAGGAGAGAACATCTGTCAGAATACCATACTTTATAGGAGATTAGAGGAGGGGCAAAGCTTAGTGCCCTCCATGTGAAGAAAGATTGTATATTAGAACATAGGAAGAAGCAGACAGGAAAATTTACACAGAAAATTATGTAGTAAGAAAAAGGTTTTCTTTACTTTCCTCTTTCTTCTTTCCCCCATTTTAATTTCAAACTTCACTCAGCATAGTTAATATCAAGGCTCTGGAGCACAACAAGGGGTAGATAGAAATTCTTTATATTTCATGGGTGTTCTATTGTTAACACTACAGAACATTCACGTAAAAGAGTAGAAACCCTGTAAAAGGCAAAATTACAGGGTGTTATATTGAAGATCTTGCTTGACTGGAGAAGTTCATTATACCATCCTCTTTAGAAAACTAATAAAGAAATTTTAAAAAAAATTTAAAAAACCAAAACAGATTTTCTGTGAGGTTTGAAAATTTTCCTAACTCTTCTAACTCTCAAATTACTGCTTGAGTTTTGGTTCCAAATTTTACTTCCTCCTCTCTGGCCAGTCAGTGCTATGGCTGGCAGACCTCAGTGGCTCTGAAACTCTTTTCACCTCCTACTGATGGTTTCTGACACTGATTTAGAAGCACCCAAAATGGGTGAATGGGTCCCATGTGTAGGTGTTACCTACCTCAGAAAAATAGCAGCCAAACCATAAATACAGTTTGCATCCCTTATCAAAAATGTAAGGGGAAAGACATGCTCTCCTTCATGCTAAGAATATTTCTGGAAGATTGTGTTTTTCATTGAAAGAATTGTAGCATATTTCACAACAAAGCAGCAGGTCACAGATGAAGCCTTTTATACCAGGAAATCGTCTGACAGAACAGCTTGTGTGGGTAAAGAAGTAGATCTCACTGAGGGAAATCTCTAGACAGGAATCAAACACCTCTTTGTTTTTGTCAGGTTTGGATTTGGTTTGGTTTTTAAATTATAATCTGATGTATCTACTGTGACAGGTTTTAGAAGTTCTAATAATTTTTAAAAAGAGGAATCAATTTTTTTTAACAGGCAATGGAGACTACCAGGAAGGAGTCAAAAGGAAAAGACATAAGATTCCTATGTTTGCCACACAATTATGTGCCTCTCCACAGAATAAATCAGGGTTTGTAATAAGTAATGTATTTTTTAATATGTTAATCAGTTTACAAGGGTGTAATTTATCCCTTATCGTCTTTTCCATGTTTTCAAGCCCCTTACTAATATATTCAAAAATATTTCATGCCTCTGGTATAATCTGAAGTCAAACAGTAATATTTTGCTGCAATAACACTGAAACAAAGAAGCTGTTTTTTCCTTCCTCTCTTTTGAAAACCTAGAGATGCTATTAATGTAATAGAGAAAATGTAGCCATCCATTTCTGCTAAGGAGATCAAACTTCTTTGCCAGGTAGATCATTGTGCTTTGCAGATTTCTCAGACTGGTCCAAATTTCTTTTTGAAAGTGATGATGATTAAATCTTGTCTCATATTGCTGTGCTGTGTAACATTTCTTCTGCAAGTTTGGTGTGGTAAGTCAAGGATCAGCAAAGTGCTGGGATTCTGATGGATTAATGGCACAGAAGAAAAAATGAAAAGAAGCTCTGGTATTATTTTTCAGTATTTGGTGAGATAAAGAGAAAATATAAGATGTATCAAGCAGGAGACGGCTTAAAAACATAGGACAGAAGTAGAATTGAGTAGAATTTTGAGTTACAAAAAAAATTAGTGTAATTCAACACTGGGGACAGCAATTTGCATGAGACAATGGCAATTAGATTTCCAGTATGCATAACCCATTAAGAAAAGAGGTTATTCAGTCTAGAAGTTTTTGTCTAGGAATGAGGGGAGAGCAGATAATGGCCTTTATGAAAATCATCTAATGAGGATAGATAGATAGATAGATAGATAGATAGATAGATAGATAGATAGATAGATAGATAGATAGATAGATAGATTAGATAGATTAAATAGATATTTTCTCTGTCCATTGTGGAAAATTCAGTAAGGACAGGTTAGCCACCTAGAAAATCCACCTAGAAAGGTTGGTAAGTCTGAAATAGATTGAGAGGCTATATTGTCAACCTAGCTGCTGGAACTGCTTAAAAAGAATTAAAGCAAATAAAGTAGTATAGATGCATGCAGTTGTTTATATGTGACAGATTTTCTTCAAAAGACATGTGGTGGGGAGGATAAATTTAACCTGTGGATCAGGTTGTAACAAATTTTTTTTCATGTTTGATCCTTCCTATTTTTGGTCTGAGTTTGCCTGCTGTTAATGCTGAAATATTGCAATACAAATAAAACAGATGCTCTGACCTTCTAGTGAGCTACACAATGTTCAAACAAGGTATGTTTTTTACCACTATGTAAGTAGGAAAGAAACTGCACTATAGTCAGTAAAGCAGACTGAAAATCAGTTTTGTGTAGTGCCCAAAGGGCTTAGCCTTTGACAGCATAGCACATTAAAGCTGCTTGAAAAAAAATTGTCTAGTTCTTTTCTTTTGTTTCACAACATAGGAAAAATATTATTTCTTTTTCAGTGGAACACAAGGACAATAATATCAGCTGGCAATATCCAACTTTTTCACCTTTCTTTCTCTACATAATATTGAACTTTCAAAAAAAAGGCAAAGCTCTTAAAATTTTATTTCTTTGGTCTATTGAAAGAGCATGTTATTCACAGCAGCAGGTCAAATTATATAGGAGTTTGAATGTTGCAACTAGAGAAGTTATGCTGTACCGTGACCCATGGTTGTGTTATTTATTAATAGTTCGCAATTTAAACATAGCTGGAGAAGTTCACAGGAATGAAACATGCATAAAACCAACCATGAAAAATTTTTATAGACTTCCTTCTCTCCCTGCCAGCAGTCCAACTGGTCCTTATCCACCAACAGTTTTATAAGGAGAGGGACAGGAACTTCCCTCTAAAGGAAGTATCTCTATCCAAAGAATTAGGCCTTCATGCTGTTAAATAAACTAATGTACTACCCTGCAAGAATTAACCTATAAATCATTCTTCTCTCCCTTTGCACTTGACCCCAAACTGCCATTACACCATGAATCTACCTCAGCATAGCACTGGTCTCTGCTGGTTCCTTGAAGTCCGCTTGCTCTTGGTATGCAACAATTTACTTTACTGACATGGAGAAAAGATTTTTAAGATTTAAGGGAATAGATTATTCTGCATGATACTCAAAAACATGTAGAAAAATCTCTTTTCTGTTTTTTTTCAAGCAGAATTATTGAGACTTCACAGAAGGCACCATGGAGATTTTCAATTTCATACATATTATGAATAATTTATGAACAAACAGTGAAGTAGTTGACTACACGTTAAGATAAACCCTAATCATTGAGGTTTTTTTAAGTTTTGCCTGGTGTGTCTTTCAGAAAATAGAATTTTAATTCCAAGCACTTCAGTATACACTGAATAATATGGCTTTTTTTGTTCTGTTTTTATTAGACATGCATTACCTGTTTATCCAGTGAATTCTTTATTTAGAAAGGTAACTTTTGCATTATCTAACATTTTCTTTTAAAGTCAATCCATATGTGATCTGTAACTGTGACTGATTCAGTCAATTCATCGGTTGTGCTGGACTAGTTTTTCAAGACTAGAAAACTCGCCGGTGTACCATTCACCTGGTATGGCTATGATCAGAAGGTAATTTTTCTCTCAGTATTTGTATTAGGTTTATTGAAATCTGCTTTGAGAACCCAATTATATATCCTGGATTTCTTGGATCCACACTGTACAAGATTGATCAGATTAATGAGTAGTGTGAATCACAAAATATGCTGTGTACATTATAGGATAATGGTTTTTTTCATTGCCTTTATCTCAGCTAATCCTTGTTCTGCTCTGCTCCCTGTGGGAATAGCTTCCTCTTTGTATATCAGAGGGAACTTCTGTGGACAGCGGGGAGGAGGTTTTTACAAAACTTACCAAGAGCTGAGCGGTGCAGCATGGACATCCCTGAGGCTTGTGTAAGAAATCTTTGTGTTTCAGCTTGATTCAAGACTAATTTGAGCTACATACTTGTTTAAAGCCTCCTGCAGGCCAACAGCATCATGTCTTTAATGAAGAGGTATTGAGAAGATTCAGAAATTTGAATAGATATTAAAATCTCTTATTAAGAGAGCACATTGTCTTATGCTGGAAAGAGTACCTTCCAAAAAAAGAAATTTCTTGGTTTTTGTCTTCAGCCTGTGAGTAAGTCCAGTGTTCAAGGCCAGAGGAGAACAAAGAGCATTTTCTGAAGTTTAAAATTGCAGCATTGCTCTCAGGTTAAACTATACATATACATGTTTATTTGTTCTGTTTGGTAGGCTGTCATAAACATGGAAATACAAAATTCAAGTATCTGTATTTTTTTAATTTTTCAGCCTTCTCAAAATGTGGGTTTACTGCTTTGGTTCAGTTCAATAACTTCAGTCTTCCTTTAAATCACAGGAACATTTATAAGAGGGAATAGGAAGGAGCACAGAAGCGTATTAATTATTTAAGCTATTTTTGGGTGTGTTGATCCAGTGTCCTTTTTTAAATTTATTTAGTATTTATGGAAAGGACTCAGCTTTTTCTCCTCAATGAGGCAACCTTGCTGTTTGGTTTCTGTTTCATTGTGGGAGGGAGAGTGGGCTATTTTTTGTCTGCATTAATGTGTAATAACTTTTTATGGTGGTCAGTACTTATTCATGAGGGAAAGGACTGAGAGACAGCACCCTCAAAATATTTGTCATTCACTCTTTCCTGGAAATTACTTTTGACTGAAGTTATCAGGCATTCTTGGCAGGTCCTGGGCAACAAGGCTGCAGGTGGCACATGAAATGAAGCCTTGCAGGTGACAAGCCATGGCAGAGACACCCTGGGACTCTGCAAGTGACCTCAGCCAGGGCAAGAACACAAAAAATCATAGAGCAGTGGATGAAATACAGCAAGAAGGATGATGGAGAAGCAGAAAGAAACCAATGCACACAGAATTCTGACCTCCTGTGCTCCTCCTGCACTACCCCTCGCCTCCTCGTAGAGACTGGGACAGGTTGAATGTCACCACAGCAAAAACAGTGAATGTGGAGACCTGGCAAAATGGAGATGATTCTTTTGTTGTATGCAGAAAGTCATAATTGTCTTGCCTATGACAGTGGGTGAAGAACTTTATATTTCTCTTCAGTGTACATTGCTGTGATATCCACATGACATCAATTTCAGTTTTTAACTCATCTTGTTTCCTTATGCAGATCCTTATTGGAATACATATAGCTGTAAGTTTTCCCTAAGTATGTTTTTGCAAAAGGTTTTTCTTTCTTCAAATGATGTTCTATAAGTAAAATGCTCAGTGCGCTCTTTGATTTGCTGCTTCTTATATGACAAGTAACCATCAGACCGGCATTTTTATTATTAAAATTATAATACAAAAATATATATAATTTCAATAACTTATAAATTTGAGACTATTTTATCTGAAGATATTGTTTATATAGAAAAATACACTGTTCATAGGTTAGAGATTTTAAATGTAAGTCACTTAAAGTAGTAAACGTGACAGTTTTCTAAACTCAGTTATATTTTCATAGAGACAGTTCATATATTTTCATTGAGACAGTTCTAATAATGGATTATGCTACTAAAATTCAAATATTTGATTTCAGCTAGAAATCTCACAAGCATTTTGACTATTCTGTGTTATAATGTTATACTATAGAAGAAAAAGAAAGATTGAGTTGTTTGGGTATTGGAAAATTCCATACTTTTAATCTAGAATTCCCTTCATTTTGGAAACTTGCAAGGGAAAAAATTTCCTTATGTTATTGCCATTAGTAATAGCAATCTTATAATGTCTATTTGCTCATATGTTTTAGTTCTCAACTCCTTTTCTAATTCAGTAAAAGGAGCACACAATCACAGCATCATTTCACAGGATCCTATCTTGAGGATTTAATTTTAGTTATTATTGTAGCATATTTTGTTCTTGAAAATATGTTCTAGCTGCACACTGCTTTTCAGAACTTCCTTTGTCACTCATTACAAATGACTTTTCTAGCTGATAAGCTTTGTTTGTGGTTGACTTTTAACTTTTGATTATACCCTGAGCAAGGTCTGAACACTTCTTACCTAATTATGGAGTCAGGCTGACATGTTTCATGAGGAGTGTAAGTGCATCTGGCTTGTATAAAATAGCTAATTGTTTCTGCCCTAATATTTAATACTCAGGTGCTATTCATGTAAATTACAAGTGGAAAGCCATACCATGCTGCTGTGATGTCAGTGTCAATGCTATTTAGAACAGCCAGAAGTGTCTTTTTGCTAGAACTGTTTATTTTAAAAGAAACCATTACAGATCAAGTAGGGCATGCAGGAGAAGACCGACATAGAGAAAACTGAGATGGGAGGATGTAACGTTATTGGTTCCATGGTAGTAAAACAGCTGTGGTGAAGGCTCCATTTTGATTTACATACAGCCTCCCACTATATAACCAGCACTTTGGGCCAGCTTCCCTTCAATCTGTTCCTCAGAGCTTTTCATGGGCAAGTTCTTGTGAGTTTGTTCCCCTTCCCCGCTGTCAGGAGGGCAGCACACTGCCAATAGGCAAGCTAAGCTGGCAGGATGCTACCAGCCACATCACCACGACAATTAAATGCCAGGGATCACACACCTCCACAATGCTTCAACCTAAAGCTACCAAGAGTTTGCAACTTCTTGCTAGCACTGAAATTACTGATTTCATTCTTATCTATTTCTCAGCAGTAAAGTCAGGAAAATGAAAATCCATCATTACTCCAACATTCACTCTTAAATATATTAAATCATCTGAGAGTGAGTAGCAGTACTGCTATTTCTGGAGCAGATCATCATCATGTGATATTTGCCATATGAGTCTTTTAAACATCCTTGTCTTGTAATTGCCATATAAGCAGGATGAATTGGTTTAAAAATTGGATATGTTAGGGCATGCAGTGAAACCTAAGCATGATAGAGACATGGCATAGTTCCTTAGATTACAATGCGCACATATGGGTTAGTGTGTCTGAGGGTTGTTAAACTAACCATGCTTGTCAAAGTACCTAATTCTGATTGAAGATATGAGTAGATAACAGCTTGAATAAGAATGTTTGCCCTAATATTACTGCAGGACATACAAAAGAGTGCCTTGGTGCTGTTTCAGGCAGTGGTGGAACTGATGACATCTCCTTAGGAAGAACGCTTCTATTCCCTCTTCTTCCTCTATTTCTCTGATTCCTGATGTGTGCATGATCTGGCAAGCATGATCTGACTAGCAGCGCCTTTCATCCTCAAACACAGCCATGCATCCCAGCTCATTTGACTGTGACTTTCTCTTCCAGGAGTTTAATTCAATCCACAAACAACAAACTATATCCTGTACTCTCATGGCTGTTCGTAATGCTACCATTTTCCCTCATAATCTTTGTTTTATCAGTTAAAACTGAGTACTGGGAGACTGTACTGCAGGATTGTTCTTCACAGACTGTTATTGCTTGCACTAGGATCCTTCCTGTTAGCTATTACATATAGTATAGATCAATTTTTGTGGGCTGAGGAAGAAGTTGAGGCTGTATGTTGCCTTTCAAGAGCATAAGTAACATACTCATCATCATACAGCAGCTATGTGCCTGACCTTCTGTCTTAAAATATAAAAATAGAATAATTTAAAGTCTGCTCACAAGGAAATAGGAATTTCCCAGGGCATGAAATCTGCCCCTTTGAATGGTCTGACTTCTGACAGAGCTTCTGTAGTCTTCAGGGGTGGTAATCTGCAGCAAGGAAACATTCATTCACAGATATTGAAATCCAGCTAATTTTAATTACAGGAGCTTTCTGGCCATCTTCAGTGTTTTCTTTTATTTTATGGGTATTTTTAAGGATCATCTCTTTGCCCTGTTATCCATCACCAGCTGGATACTTCTTTTTGTCACGCAAATTTTGTTATGTAGAAAACTATGAAACTCATTGTCGTTATGAATTCACCAAAGCCTGACAAAAACTGAGAGTAAAATGTTAAAGTGGTATGAAAGATACTTTTTTACCAGTTAAAACCCTCAAATTTAATTCTTCCCCTAGAGAAGTAAGCCTGCACCAACCCTTGTAATCAAGTCCAAATTCATTAGACATTTTCAATAAGTGTTTTCTGTGGGATCCTTTGCATACCAATGGTTGCTGTGGCAACCATAGTTTGCCCATTCAGGTTATTTTCCCAAAGTACATAACAAAATTATCACTTGCCTCCAAAATTCCACAGTATGTTCAGCTCTGAAAACTGGTATATCTCCTTAATCTTACACTGTATTCTTTCTCTCTACTCTGTTTTACCGCTGATATTCTACCAACCTGCCACACATGCCAGATCTAACAGATATCTAATGAAGCTCTACGGTTCTCTTTCATAGTCAATTCACCACAGGTAGCCTTTGTTAAAGTTTCCTTTCCTAATTTTGGATATCATTAATTTTGCCGGTTCCAGTAGAGCCGAAACACCTTAACTGCTTGGAAAACATGCTTTCTTTGTTCCATTATTTCTTTAGAAAGTAGTGGAATTAAATATGCTTAATTTAATTTCTCCCTCTCTAATTAAAAAAATATTTCAGTATCAGTTGAATTGTCTTCTATTAGGTTGCATGTTTGATGCTTTAATTGATTTGATAGTTTTCATACAAACATGAGAATAGCACCACTGTATCATAATAGGCAGCTTTCTAGAAAAGAGTAAGTTTTGGCATATTTCTCTAAATTGTTTTTCACATTTCAAACATGTCATCATAACCTAGGCTAAGATAAATGGGTTCAAAACTATTTTCTTTTCAATACAGGATATGTAGCTTCCATGAACAAAGCTTCTGATATGAAATTTTAATACCCTTTATATAAGAACTTTTCCACTGGGCTGAACCTAAAAATCTTGTCAGTTTAGGTCATTCACATTTATGATCTTCTGAATTTCCTTTCCCCCATTCCACCCTCAAATGAACACCAACATTTCAAAACCTCAGGTTTTTATAGGTTTCCTGTCCAGATGAACTTAGTATAAATCACCTATACCCACTTGTCTTTCACTAATAGGGAATATAGCCTGCATTGTGTGATGCTAGCAGTGTTTTCCCATGCTGTCTGAGGGGGTCAAGTACATCCTTTGCTTTTGACCACACAATCAATATACTTGTTACTTCAAATGTTATCAAATAAATCTCACCCAATCTCCCTTGCCACTAAATGTGTCGATTCTCTTAAAAGCCTCTAGTGGTGCCAGTTAACCTTCCTACTCTCCAAAGGGAGACCTTTTCCTGGACAGGACTCCTCACAAGTCTTCGAACAGAGCTGCTGCAAGATGACAACTCTCTCTGTCCCTTTGCCCCTTCCAGTGGCACAGCACTGCTCCCTGCCTGTCTCTCAGCTCCCCCTGCTTGCTGTCCCTGCAGCTCCCCTTCTCTTGGATCCACGTGTGCTGCGTACCTGTGGCAGCTGTTTGCTTTAATCGGGACTGGCACAGGTTTAATGCAGCAATATCCTGTAAGCCTACATCAGGAGTGGCATTATTACCAGGGGGCTGGATGAGTCAGATGAGATAAACTAACAGATGTTACTGAAAGCAGAACCCTTTCATACAAAGTGCCCATCCTTACACAGCCGTACGGAAAAAGCCTTGCGTAAAACAATTCCACTTCCCACGTTATTTTTATTCTTGCCTTTGAGCAATCCAAAGACGTGTCATGCGGAAGCTTTTTTTTTCCCTAGTGTTGCATGGTAAAATAGCATAATTTGGATGTTTCCAGATGATGTGAATTATTTTGAAATGCTTGCTTTATAAATTAACATCAAATGATTATGAACCTTCTGATCATGCCCTGTATTTAGTTTGCAACAGGAAAAATGTTCTAAATATTTTATGACCTTTGTGTGTATGTAATCATCCCTCCTAGTTGGTATTCAAATACTTTTTTTTCCTATGAATGTAACTCAGACCTTCTGCTATGAACCCTGTCTTCTCTTCCTCTCAATATTTCTGTGTTCTAGTAATGCAGCATCCTTATTTGGGATTGGACTAGATGATCTTTAAAGGTTCTGTCCAACCCCAATCCTTCAATGACATATATATATATATTCATTACTTTATTCCTTTTCACATTAGCTAAGCTGCTAAGAGTTTCTGTTCACTTTTAACATCATCTTTTTATACTGGGACATCTTTATCATCATTAGAAAGTTATTTTGCATTCTTTCTTCACCTAGAACCTCACAATAGCATAATACTTAATTTTCTTTCTGGTTAGTAAAAATCTACTATTAACTAGGACAGCATGCCTCTGACTTCTCTGCTCTAATACACAGAAAATCTTTCATGTGAAATGTAACCATTTTCTTGTCTGTATTTATTCTGTCAAGGTTCATTTTTTATCTTTATAAATTATGACATATTAACACATATTTTCTCACTGAATTAGAGTTATTACACCGCAAAGCTCCCAGTCTGATAACCATTATAGATTCTACATCAAATCCTACTGCAGTTACTATGGCTGTAAAACTACCGTTGTGTATTTCTTGCTGTTACCAGATATTTGGTGAAAAACTGAACAAATTTTTTTGCATTTGTTCATAAATTAATCAAAAGCATTCTTCAAATGTACAATTACATAAAGATACCTGTGTGTTGTGTGTTATGTGTTATAGTTCACTTGTGTTCTTCACTCTAATCCAAGTCCATGTCAAAAATTGCAAATTGTACTCATGGGGAGCTGCAGTTTAAATTATGCTGTACCACACAGGAACAAAAGATTGAGAACATCGGCTGAAAACCAGCTATTTATTAATTGCTATATAGTAAAACCATGAAGATCTGGAGTCTCTTGTTAAAATTCTTTTTTAAAGTGATCATTCTGCTTGTTTGAAACCTCTAATGAACAACCACAGGCAGATGAGCTCTTCCCAACTGAATTCCCACATAAGCAGAGGTAATTGTGATTTTCTGTCCCAGACTTTTATCTTATACTTCTTTTTTCTCACTGCTATTGGCAAATAATTTGGAAGGACTCTGAGAATGTTTTGATCTTCTAGATTTTCAGGTTAGTAATGTTTGCCATTCATTTTTAAATGATAATATGTCATTCATCTTTTTGCTTATTTTTGTCAGGCATGCTTCTCAACAAACCATTAATTTTGCAAAGAGAACAGATGAAGCAACTTTCTTTAAGAAGCTGGGGTCTTAAAACATAAGATATGTACATAAATTCTAAATGCAAGATTTAATACAGGATGTAATTATTTACCTTGATGTGCTGTCTATATTCTCATGCAAGAGTGTGTCCAATGTTTATTGATTGCAGGCTATCTCCTCACTTCGAAATCCAAGACAAAATGGAGCAATTAGTGGATAAGGTAGGGTACATAAATGTAGCATGAGAAGTTTCTGGAATCTCGAATTTCAGTCCAAAAAAAGAGAAGTGGCTGGACCTAATACTTTTGAAACCCACAAGACCCTCTGAAGTGAGAATGGGTAAGTGAATTCAACATTATTAGTTCTGCAATGTGTTTGGTTCGGCTAGCTTAAGGCTATACTCCTTCAAATTCCCTACCTAGCACATTATTTGCTCCTAATATTCTGCTATTGCACATTTCCATTAAGATGACTGATTAGCCTGCTTTGTACTCAACTGTAAGTTCACAAATTATAACATAATCATTACCAAAATGGTTCTCTGCAGAATTAAGTTATATAGTTATTAAATATTTTAAATTAGCCTGTTAGTACCAGTGCAAATACCACAATTTGTTGTTAAATAGCTTTGTAACATTATACAGAAGAATGTCAATAATAACAATATTTTTTAAAATGAATATATGTGTATTTTATAAATATCATTAGCATTCTTTGAATATGGAAAGCCTGAGGTTTAGCTCCATTTCCAATCAAATTACCAAACCCCAAAGATATATGGTACCATGAACAACTGTACTGGAGTAACAATTGAACCATTAGAGGAATATCTCCACTGTTCCAGGGGTCATGGAATCAAGAGCAGCAGGTGTATTCTTCTGATGGAAGCTTGCTAAACTGACTTCTGAATTCTCACCTCCTTTCCACTGAATTATTCTTTAAATCTACTCTTGAATTATTCTTGCTTATTGCATAAACAATCTGACTGAGCATGATCACATTAAGTTCACATTTTTTAACTTTTTATAGTTTTGAAATATTTAATTTTCTAAAACATTTTGAATTACAGGAGATCCTCCACTGACCAGATTTATCAGGAACTAAAAGTCTAGCATGAAATATCACACTTCGTTGGCTACTGTTGACTCTGCAATGTAATTTGACAGGAAAGACAGGTGAATGATCTCCTCTGAGATTTGTGCCACTACATAAGGCAGCCTTGCTGAAAAGAAATGTGCAAAGGGAAAAAGCTAAACAAACTTGCTTTAAGACCATTAAAGCTGTCGGAAACTTGGTGGGTTGGTTTGAAAGTGATTAAATAGAAACCTTTTTTTTTCAGTTCATATCATCCCACTCTATTGCTCTTCATTTTCCTTTTCAGTTTTAACACAGAAGAAAAATAATTCAGCCAAAACAAATGTTTCCAATGTTGTCAGAGTGAAATCTTGAATCTATTAATAGAACTAGAGGTTAAAAGTGACCATTATTATTACCTTTGTGCGTTCTGGTAATAATTTCAATTCCTAAATTATATTTATTCTTTATTTAAAGATTTCTAAAGATATAAAGTGCCTGTAGGCCTAGGTATTTTTCTGTAAGTAATACTTCACTTTTAAAAATATTTATTCATTTAAACTAGTTTGGCTTTGGCTTGCAATGTACACTCTTGTAGTCATAATCTAAAATTCTGTTTAATCTCTTTTTTATTGCCTATAAAATCCCTGAAAGAAAGACGTAAATTGCTTTTTAGCTTTCCTCTCAGTAGACTGATTTTATTGTTTCAATCCTTCATTTTTTTCCTTGACTTTTGCCATTATTTTAGATTGTGGTAGTGAACAGAGGTCAGAAAAAGTCATTAAAACTACTCACAAAGAAAGTGATTATGAAAACCTGACTTAGGTGCTAGTTTTTCTTCACTAACATGGGCTTCTAATGAGTGTGTTTAAAATGCTTAAAGCTGATGCTGTCATTGTTTCCAAAATCTTTCCACCTGCAATCTGGTGTGAAGTCTGAAACAACCCTGGAAAAAAATCAAACATTATAGAGAAGACTTCTGGGAATTTCTTGGAGTACTATCAAAATGGGAAGGATCCTGGAAGCTTTCAAGGTTGGAAAAAAACAGTGATGCTGGATAAGCCTCTACTAAGCTTTACAGAAACCACATATTTAAAGGACTAACACAGCCTTCATAGAATCACCTGGAATATTTTTTTTTAAAAGTTAAACAAAACACTCTGACCTCTGGAGACATATGAGAGGACAAAAGGATGACGTTAAGACTTTTTAGCTAGTGTATAGCAATAAATTAGAGAAGCCAACCTGAAATTAGAGAAGACAACCTGAAGGAGATTGGATAGTTTCCATTCTCCCTAGAGGATTTTGCAGCAGTAGAGTTGTTGTAAATGATTATCTGTGCTTTATGGAAGCCTCATTTTTGTGAGAGGTTGCTTGGGGAATTCATTAAATATTTGATTTCTTTTCTGCTGCTCAGATCCCCTTCCTTTATGGCCAAATAAGTTAACCTTTGCTATGGTGTCAAACCTGTCACAAGGATTTTGCTGGGGGAAGAATTGTAGCTGATTTTACTTGCCTATTTAGATCACAGGTATGAGCACACATGGAACCTGACAAAGGTCCAGAACCAAATTTAATCTACTGATTTAACTTCATTCACCAGTAAAAAAATAAAATATAGTTTAACATCTGGAAAGTTGGGAAGATTCTCTTGATTATAGGTTACTGAATGATTTTCCCATAGTATTTTGACAGACAGCTAGCCTTGCTGAACTTCGTGAGGTCCCTCTGGATGCCATCCTTTCCCTCCAGTGTCAACTGCACCACTCAGTCTGGTGTCAGCAGTGAATTTGCTGGGGGTGCACTCAGTCCCACTGTCCATGTTGAGGACACAGACATTAAACACTGCTTGTCCCAATACCGACCCCTGAGGAGCACCATTCGTCACTGGTCTCCACTTGGACATTGAGCCATTCAACTCTCTGAGAGTCACCATCCAGCCAATTCTTTACCTAGGGAGTGCTCTACCCATCACATCCATGTCTCTCCCGTTTAGAGACAAGGAAGTCGTGCAGGCCAGTGTCAAATGCTCTGCACAAGTCCAGGTATATGGCAGTAGTTGCTCTTCCCTTATCCACCAAGACTGTAAATGCATCATAAAAAGCCACCAAATTTGTCAGAGTGGATATTCCCTTAATGAAGTCATGTTGGGCTGTCATCAGTCACCTCCTTATCTTCCATGTGCCTCAGTATAGTTTCCAGGAGGATTTGATCCATGATCTTGCCAGGCACAGAAGTGAGACTCGTGGGCTTGTATTCCCCCAGAGATAAGAAATAAACCTGATTTCAGATTTTTTTTTCTTTGTAGCCTATACATTCAAAGAAATTGCAAAGCTTAAGAAAAATAGAAAGAATTACAATGGGATTTCAAACAACTCTTGTATTTGAGAGCACAAGTGTGACTCTTGTCCTGGTCTCACTGCTTGCTTCAGAGTTGACTTTTGCCTCAGAGGAAAAGAATAAATGTATGGTACAATATGCAGTACATAAGCTATAACCATCTCACAGAACTCAGGGCAAAGTTACTTGCTCAATACAGGTGAAGAACTGGGATTTTTAACTGCTAATTCTTAGAACTTTTCAATTTAACAGAGGGAGGGGGAAAAACCTGTGCTGCCCAACTGTATATGTGACACCTGGGAATAACTGCAATACATAGCTATATTACCTTCTCCCTCAGAATAAAATCAATTTTGTCTTCATTTCCATTTTTATTTAAACCTAGACCAAAAAAATCCCAGGCTTGTCTCTATTAATGTGTATTTCTTTAAAAAAAAAGTCACAATACTTATCTAGGAATAGAAAAATATTTGTATGTACAACCAATATAAAAATCAGAATACCACGAGCTTAACTGTTTAGAAAATCTTGCCCTCTCTTTCTCTCTCTCAAGTATGATCTGACAATTTAACTTGTGCAAGCGTTTCCATAGGATGTGCATTTCACACATAGATTTACCAGCAAGGCTTTCATGTCCTATGTATTGTTAGAGCAGGATTTATTTTTCTTTAAAAAAAAATTATTAAACAAACAAACAAACAAAAAAAATTTAAAAAACAAGCCAGAAGATAAATGGTACCACAGGGGAAGAAAAGCACAAAATAGATCTACAGAAATAGTTTCTGTCTGGTATCAGACTACACATGAGCAGTCTGCTAACAAGCTGGAAAATGAAGAAGAGGCCTAGAGGTCACATCCAAGTTCAGCTTTTTACTCATCAGTGAACGGTCCTGTGGGAACCCACTGGATCTCAAAAGACAGCTGATGGCTCAAAATGTCAGGTTAAAAATGAGTACAAGTATGAAAGCTGGATAAAAGCTCTAAGATTCTGCAAGGGTTGTTACCATTGCACAAACATGATACAGAAGAAAAAGATAAGTCTTAAAGATTCCAAACAAAAAGGAAATCTTAGACCACACACAACTGCAGAACTTCAAGGTAGTCACTAATTTCACCTGTAATAATGATATTTTTCTTCCAGAAGTAATATTATTTACACTATGGTACCTCATTTTGTACAGAAAATTCTCCAGTGCAAGGCTGCATACTCTATGGGATAAATTATGTCGATATATAGATATTTTTTGATGAGTGACTTGAGCTGGACATTTCTAGGACCTGAGTGGGGTAGGGAAGGAAGACATGTTTCAAATATATATTTTTTAAAAACTGACTATTTTTTAAAGCAGAAACCTTCAAAAAGCTGTGCCAGGAGGCAGCATCTTTTTGGGAAATAGCTTTTGCACTTTGCTGCCAAGCTTCCTCTCTTCTCTGTGAGGATGGGTTGCAGATATTATTAAAAACTATGATAATGTTTTTGAAAGGATTTTTAACTTGATTCATCAATGCAGTTTGAATGCATGTGACAAATGGTAGAAGGGGATGAAACTGTGATCAGACCAAAGACTATATCATGCATGGGGCACTAGCAAGGGCTAAAAGCACAATATTCTGGGGCTAGATCCACATTAATTATAATGTGCACTGCATCTCGGCTGAGTCATGAAGAAAGTTGGTAGGCACTGTAGCAGTACTAAAACTCTATAATCCTTTATTTTATTGAGTGAGCAGCAATGAACTTTTCTGTTCTGGGACAAATAATTGCAAATATTATGTTCACTCCCTAAAAGGCAGGAGTGATGTTCATTCTGATCACAGGCTGGAATGCAGCTTATGGCTTCATAATTTCTTGCCCATATTAATGACACCACTTTGCAGAGGAAGAATCTGAAACTATCAATCTGGGAAGAAATATAGAGGAACAACCTAACCTTCTCCAAAATGTTCAAGAAATGCATGATGATTAAAATCTGTTGGGGGAATGAAATATTAATATCATGACAGTAAGGTTTTCATTAATTCAGAGGTACTGCACTACAAATAATGGTTTACTGCAGAATGAAAGAATTTTGGCTATGTATTTGCATAAAATATTTTCAGAATCCCATATGGATTCTGCCTGTTACTTTTGTATTGTAACAATTTCTCCCTTCTGAAGGATTTTTTTTCCTTTTTCCTCCAAAGCATATAAATACAGCAAAATACAATGTGTTAATATTTACACAAAAGCATCAAGTATACGTATGTATGTATCCCTGTCATTCATGTCTCATTGCCTAGTCCACATTAAAATAAATGTTGCTATTTTAGTTTGTTCAGCTATAGCTGATTTCTTTTTTCTACAGATGGCCAAGTAGCTGATGCCTTAGAGCTACCTCAGCCTATGGTTGCATCTCACATAGCTGTAGCTGAACAAGAAAGAATCCATACTACTGAAAGAAGTCACACTGCTGATTTGGTAGATACAGACCAGCCTGTCAGGAGAGCTCCACTATACTAACATGAATGTGACAAGGCAATTTGTTGTATTGTTGTTGTTTTAAAAATGGGACATTAATGTACACTTTCTTTTCCCTGTAGAAGTGTGAACACACCAGACACGGTCCTATTTTAACTCAAAATTTCTCTGGTGACTTCAGACACTTTTTTCCATTTTTTCTGATGCTGTGTGGTGTTGTTTTATCACTACATAGTTCTCTTTTCTGCGCCACTCATCTCTATATCATGAAGATGGGTAGAAAGATTACTGCATTTGATCTGAAGGTCTTCAATATTCACTCTGAAAAAATCCAGCCCATTAGCATAACAAAGAGTGTCAATGACTAGTACTCACAGCTACTGGTTTTTGGCAGTGTGCTACTTCCTTATTAATTCCTTGGTATAGCTACAGATTTAAGCTTCAGTGGATAAAGCAGGAGTACATATTCACCTTATTAATTTATATGTATTCAGTTATAGCCATCTCTGCTATAACCTGCTTGATTAGGCTAGCTGCCTGCCACAGAAATAAGAAAAAAGTATCCTTCTCAATGTGTGAGAATTGATCTGAGAAGCAAGGGGTCATCAGTTTCTTTGAAGTTTGTTTGCTCTCCCAGAGCAGTGCTCAGTGTCTCTTCCCCTTGGAGGCAGCAGGAGTTGACAAACAAGGAGAGAAAACACCAGGAGCAAACTCAGTAACAATAGAATTAAATCTTAAAGATCTTCCTGTCAGTGACTAGCACAAGAGACTTCTCAGCTTCTTATCACAAGTAACCAAAGAACGAGTCCATGTTTAGTCTGCCCTGTGGCTGGAATGCTGGAGAAGGCATGCAAAGCTGTATGAACTTCACTGATCTCTAATTAAAATTGGTAGATAAGGTAATACTGTTAAATAATGAATGCTTTGTTCTGTAGGGATATGATCTCTAAACATACATGCAAGAGCATTTAGATTTTCAAGCTTTATTTTTTTGCATATTGTTGCTTGGTTTCATTGGGATCTTTAAATTATTTTTAATTACCCCTTGCCAGGTGGCTGACATTACCTCCAAATACATTCTCCAGTGAATCAAAATTTTCTGCTGGTTTTGCATGTCGTGGAAAGTTATACACGACATAATCAACTGACTCCAGTAAAACAAATGATGAGCCTTTCTTTTGGTGTATGCAAGCACTGTTCAAAAATTCTGCTTAGATAAATGACCTTACAGCTCCATATATTTTGAAACAGTTACTCTAAATATCCCATTTAGTGTAAGTGATAAAAATATTTTTTCTTTTTTTTTTTTTTTTAATGATTGTTAGAAGGCCTTTGATCCTCAAAGAGTATACTTTAATCAGATTGAGACAAGATAGCTGTGATGGGCAGATTTATTTATTTAATGTCAGAAAAGCACAGTCATCTCTGTTCAGCCTCTCAGGCTGCTGTGGGATGAGGCTCTCACAGGGCTGTTCCACAGGTCAGCTGCAACCTATATCACTGACTGACTTTTATTGAACTTCCATTTGGTGCCCTAATCAAAATGCTTGTTCATTGGCACTTGCACATGGTAGCTTTATCTTATTCTGTTAACTTTTACAATGACTATGTTACTTCTTACGACAACTGGACTTGGTAACATTATAAAGCAAACAAACACCATAAAGCCAGGGCAGGCATGGCAACCATGGCAATCCCAATAGCCACTTGCTTTCTTCAAATCTTCCATGTTTTTGAAAGTTGTGAATTTATCTTTAGTAACTGAATAGAAATTCAGGACAACTTCTTCTTTATGAAGTGATTACAAGGCTAAGTGTTTATTGATATCTGTCAAACAGCAGAAACTTAGCATGCCAAAGTCGTTTAGGGCAGACCTAAAAAACCCAGACTGAAGCTACTGATGCTGTTCAAATGAACATTTTAATTAACATTCTTTCTAGAGGTCACTAAGAGCATCTAACTCAGTTTTAGTCACTGGTTTGTTTTTGACCTTTGTTGCCTATCTAACAAGCCCTGGTGTTGGTCAGAGTTCTGACACTGCGGCATCTTTAAAAGTGAGCAAGCCAAAATCTTCCCAGCTTATCATTTTAGGCTTTCTTGGAAAACAAACAAAAATAAAATAGCTCTGAAAGCAGAGAATAAAGACCAGGTCTACTAAAAGACAGGAGTATTCTAGACAGTTTGTAAACAAGCTTTTCCTCTGGCCAGTGTGCCCTAGAGGTTTCAGTGCATTCCTGGGTTTGTTTCATTTCCTCTGGGCCCTCAGGAAAATTTTCTGACTGCTATTGCTGGGTTAGGGATCTGTTCTTGCTATAGGCAAACTCAGTTAATGCCTGGACAGGCTTACCTAAAGCAGAGGCTAGACAAAGTTAGGAGAATAAAAAGCAGTTCGATTTATTGAAGGCCTTCAAGGTGCATTCAGGGCAGACAAAGCCTACTCCAGAGGCTACACCCAAAATGGACAGCGAGCCATGAGTTTTTCATACTTTATAAATTCCGTCCACTGACGTATTGAGTCTTAATCCTGCAATTACAGCTTCAGATGATGATCTCAATTACTCCGTGCGCTCCCCCACAATTCACTGTTCTTTACATATCTTGGGGCTCTGAGGTAGTGAAGTGTCCTTGGATTTAGAGGAATTGTTTTGTCTAAAAATGCTGGGAACAGAAGTTTTAGCTCTCTATGTGGAGTCCAGAGTCACACACTAAAACTACAGATACACGAAAAACATAGAAGCTAAAATCCTAGGCATCACAGTCACCCTCCGCTTTGCATTCATTCTTCCTCCTCTGACCTGCTTTTAAAAAAGAGGATTTCTCCAATCTTCAGGCCTAAGCTCTCCATTTCTTGCCTTGTCTCAGTCAAGCCAGCAAACAGAAAACTTTCTCCTCCACTGCTCAGAAACATCCTTTTTAAACATAGCATAAACTTTCAGCAACATATAAAAACCATGATAAAGCCAACCAATTATAGCGTGGAAAGAGGATCTCAGCTTACTGAACTCTGTCACAGTTGTTTGTGGGTGCCTTTCTGCATTTTTCTCTTGGAAACTGTGAAAATCACAGTGAAAAAGATATTTTTGGATAAGTCCCACATACTAGTCCCCCATTTGTGTCACTTTAAATGGTGTTCTGTACTTCTGCTTCATATGATTATCACATTCCCAATGTTAACTTCATTGAAGTTATTTTATAGGGTTGACGGAATTACAAGTTTTAATTTTAGTTACACAAGAAAACTGGAACAGGTATTTTGTCACAACTAAGAACTACAACGTCTGTATTTCATAGTGTAAGCATTGAATTATATGGTATCTACAATAGTGCTTCTATGACTTTGATATTTCTACTTCCAACTGATTACAGCATAGTATCGTGTAGAAACCTTTCCTTTTTTCCCCATTCTAAAAGTAAGATCAACTTTGTACTTCCTCCCTGTCTTTCTTACTGAGCTGACCCTGTAAAATTTCCCTGGTGATGTTTAGGAGATAAGATAAATGTAGGTCATTTCTCTTGAGATTCAACTGTAAAGGAATGGGAGAGAGAATATCACATTATCTCAATATAAAAGTCTTGTGTTGGAAATATTTGCTCCTAGAATGTGGATTATGTGCACATTGATATTGAAATAAATTAGATTTATAAGACCTAAAATTACTACAGCTATATTACCATGACCTCTGTGTCCATGAGCACGCAGGAAGGAAATAACAGTCAACCATTTTTGTTGTTTAAGTGAGAGAAATCCACGAAAGTTTTCTGTTAAATTGTTAGAGCATCTCTCAGCAGAGTGCTGAGTCACGTGAGTTTATTGGGATGAAGCTGGCAGTAGTTAAATTTAGACCACACAGTTATGAATGTTGTTTCCTGTGGAAGAACTTTAATTTTCTTAAAATAACTATCAAAGCAATTGAACAATTCTAACAGAAGAACACAAAGCAACCTCTAGGCCCGCTTGCACCATGAGAAGTCTACTTTTCATTTGCTACACAGCTGAGAACAGGGCTCAATTGAAATCACATGGTTATAATATATGCTAACCCTGAGGCTGCAGACAAGACCCCAGCCGATTTCAAGTAGCTTTTGCAACTCGTATAAATAGAAGCAGTCTCTGAGCACCTCATGTTATCAGCTGTGCATGGGGTTATATTTATAGCCAACACCCCAACATGCATAAGAAGACAACTAGAAGAGCCATATGCTCCAGAGCATTTGTGCAATGTATTTCCACTTACATAAATGGAAAAGGTTGACAAGAAAATTACAGTTGCACTGGACACAATCACTGCATCTACATGCCAGGAATATTTTCTAGACCAGAGATAAGCTAGCACTGTTAAGTCACATCCATCCCCCTGACTATCTCACCTTCCAAAACTGACTTTTGAGAATTACTTCACTGGTCTATTCTAATTCCCAATTCATGGTCAGGAATTACCTAAAAATGCAATAGCTGGTGAGGTAAAAAATACTTCATCAGTTCTGTGCACTTAATAGAAGACATTGTCTTAATAGAAGTTACGGTTTGGTTTTAATTTTTTATAATTTTCTAATTTTTTAATTAATTTCAACCTCTCATCCAGGTATTAATATCTAACTTGGGTTAGGCAGTGATCAAAACGGAAAATTTGTTTCAAAGGAGTCTGATACTAGTCCCTGTCCAGAACAATGTGTCACTGAGATATACAGGACAGCTGGTGGCTTGCCAGCTGTGCAAATGGAAGCAAGACATCTTCACCACGGGGGCAGGGCTCAGACAGTCCTTGCAAGACAGGGTGCGTTTGGTGCCAGTGCTTTATGAAGGACAGTGACAGTCTCTCTGTGTGTCATTGCAAACACACTGCCTCTGGTATATGTATCCAGCTGTTTAAGAACCACCTTCACATACATCTGGAGTCTACCAGAAGTCTGGAATCCTCAAATCAAATTTCTGGTTACTGAGAGTATGAGATTCTGCGGGCTGCACGATGCATATCCAGGGCATATACAAACAATAATAACAATTATTTCCATCCTGTAGTTAATGTCAAGTATATATTAACTGAATTAACTATAATGGATTATTTAATCTTCTTACATTCTGGTCTGTTATAGAAATAAATTCAATTATGGATAACATTATTTGTAAGTTATAAGCCAACAAAAATACAGTTTTCTTTTACTTGACTGCTCAAATTTTTTTTCTGAAATTTGTTCAATGTATTTTCTCCAGACATGTGATTTGAGAATTGTGTGAAACAAAGATGTAAATGAAATTAGCATATGCTCACCCACCAGTGCACTCTAGTAATTACATGAAGGATTTTTTTATTAGATCATGTTTTTCAGTCAAGCTTCCAAGAGCAGAACATTGATAATAACGTCATTTGTACTCAGGATTACCATTGTGGATGCTGGTGATATGCATATTTGAATTGGTTGTAATTAGTCACTGTCATTCCATGGCTAAAATTCAGAATGGTACCTGACCTCTATGATTTAGTGTCATTGCAGGCACACTACCTTTATTTGGTCAGGACATAGCTGTGTGCATTTAGCAGCTTGTCAGTGGAAACCAGGCAATGAAAGAATTAAATGTCAGACTTCTGAGAACTACAAGAAAAGCTTTCTTCCTGCAGATCAGAGACTAGAATAAGGTGTCAATCAGACTAAATCTTCTTACAAGGTAAAAAAAAAGAAAAATACAGAAAATCCATTTTAATACTGAGAGTTGGATGGAAAGAAAAGATTCACACAGTTTATATATGGTTTACAATGAGTACAAATAAATTTTACAAAAGAGTATTTATCAGAAAGCCTTTTTTTAATAAATCACAGGTTATTAAAAACCTGCAGAAGCTGAAGAATTTGGTGTGACATCAGCCTGATCAATACAAGGTGAAAAAAGAAAAAGATAGTCTCATATTTTCAAAGAAGAACGTTGTATATTTGATGTGCAAACACTAATTAAAAAAAAAAAAAAAAAGCCTACCACAATGGTAGTTGTGTATTTGGGTAAGTTTTGATACGGAAGCACAACACAAGGTTGTACTCATGTAACATAAGGCACAGTTGAGTTGGAAAGCTGATCTGTTATTGTGCAATGAGGCTGTTTGAAAATCATCTTACTTATAACGTGTCACAAACCAGTTGAGGTAGGTATGCCAAACCATGAGTCAGGAGTAAGGAGGTAGGAGGTGTAAACAGTAATTCATCAATATGGGCAAAAATAAACATCGTTTATGGTTTCCCAAAGCTCAGATGCACTGAGGCAGTCTGGGGAAAATTCATCACTAGAGAAAGTAAAAACTGTTCTGAAATCACTGAAGGTGCACTTGTTCCTTCAGAAAAATCTGTGGGCAAGTAACTTAAGTGTCTGAGACATAAATCCCTTATATCCACCATTTACGGCATCAGTTCCTGCTTCGGTGCACTGGTGACTCCTTAAATTAGCTACAGCTGGCCTAGCTTGGAGTCCAGCAGCTTCCAATCTTCAGGAAATGGCTGGCACATTTTGTCCCTTTTAGTAAATCAAGCTGGTAAAAGGAACAATTGCCTGTCTTTTTCCTCTCCTACATGTGAGGGTCCTTACCAACAAAGCGGGCAAAAAAGGAGGGGGAAAATTAGCCAGAGGTTTTCTTATATTGAGAAGACACTAGCCCTTTCTTGCTGTCTTCAACCTTGATTTGGCAGAGTTACAACTGCAACTCTCCACTTCTGTACTGAAACAAGTAAGTGAGACTTAGAAGCTCTTTTTCCTGTAAAGGAAGGTTTACAAAAATTGACCTTTACAAAGGTCATGGTTTAAAACCCTCTGCTGAAAACAGGTGTGATTTGTAAGGTTAATTTGAATAAAGATTTGTAATGTTGTGAGGAAGGATTAAAAGGTGGGGTAAAAGCAAACAGAATTTAACCCAGGCATGCTGAATTCCAACTTAATCCATATCTGCTAGTGTACAGAATTTTTCAATCAACATCTGTATCATTTGCTCAGAGTAAGTGAACTGTATGGGTTTACTGTATGGGAAAGTTCCACTAATCTAATTTGTTGACTAGACTGGAAACCAAAAATACAGTACTTCTGTTTAATTAGTCTCTCTGATTAGAGAGTTACATATAAAGTAAATGTTGCAATAATAACTTAGTTGTGGTAATATGATAATCGTTCATACATATTTGCTAAAACTTTAAGCAACTGATACTGTGTAGCCAGTGCAAAACTGTATTGCTCGGAGATTGTGAGGACTATTTGAAGTGTGCTTGAAACTGGAATAAATTAGTGGAGATAAGTTTTTGGAGCTTTCTCTTAATTACATTTTGTTGACACCAAGGCATCCTGCTAGCCAGATTTTGTGAAAGAAATTGCAAGTTTGAAGCCACATAAGAAAGACCTGGCAGAAAGAGTAATTCATGTTCATCTAAAATCAGACTGACATGAGATTAAACAATTTTAATCCATGCATGATACAGAATACCCCTAAGAAACAGTGAAACTTCTGGGTTATTTGAGAGCTTGATATACTCTGTATTTCTAGTTTACTGCTGGCTTTCACTAGGTTAAAAGCCAGCTGTTGTGTTGTTTTGGCTATAACTGGTCCCAGCGTGTTTCTCTTCCAGTTTCTGACAGATAGAGTCATAGATTTGCAGAAAAACAGTAAAGAAATGCTGTTTTCAAATGTGTTAGTAGTACTGGATGAGGATAAGTGACCTAAACACAGGAGACCTTAACCCTACCATCTGTACCCCTAAGTTTGTGCTGGGCTCTGTAACCCATAACTCCACTGAGGTAGAGTTGATTTAATTTTCTTGATTTTTTCTAACATCACATTGAGGGAATACAAATATTCTGCTTACTATTTTAAATATCCCAGAATTTATCTTAATATCAGAATATTGCTGGTCTGTTTGCAGCTTGATTATTTAATTGTAGTCATTACTGACCCCAGGAAGTAAGACACTGTATACTTAGAGATGAATGAAAAAGCCAATTTCTTTATTGATTTGTTCAAGCTTCTCTAGTGGAAGGAAAAGATGCTATTTAAATGAAAAAAAGCTTTGCTCAAATGTGTTAGTAGAAAAAGTAAAAATATTGACATCCTCCAAAAATTTCAAATTCCAGGATTTAAAATGAGGGCACTTAACCCACTCCGATTTTAATAATCACAATAAATGAACAAGATAGTGTTCAAAATTTTCATGCAGCCGCTGAAGAATAGCAAGAGACCTTGTAGCTTTCCAATTGTTACAAATCTTCATTGGCTCTTCCCTGGAGAGGAATTGTTTGAAGAGAGATATACTTACTCTGAGAAGCAGTATAAACCTTTTAAACTGGCATGACCTCAAAGGGAGTTACCAAAAAAGAGAAATAAGTTTTGTTCTCTGCTAAAATTTAAGGGAAAATATTGTTTAAAAAAAAATAAAATCTGTGTCACTTCTGATTTCTTAATTTCTTGCTAAACTAGTTACTTTCTGTATTATTAGAGTTACTTTTTCATTAGGAACACTTGTCTGAAAAAATAAACTAGTGCATATCTTCAAAGCTAAAATGTATCTTGTAGATCTATTGGTATTCTATTGAAAAATTTCCTTGTGATACCTACCTGAGCTAGAACTGGTGAAACACACTTAATGAGGTGCTTGGTTTTGGCTTTGTTTTGGTTGTTTTTTTGGTTTTTTATTTTGGTTGGTTGGTTGGTTGGTTTGTTTTGTTTGTTTTTTTAAATTCCAACTATTTTACATGAATCCACATGTTTTAATAGAATATAAGCCAGGAAGATTTATAACATCCAAACAGACATTTTGGTGTCAGAGAGTTTTTCTTGGGCCTCATTATCATCTTGCATTGGTAAATAAAGCACTCTGCAAACCTAAAACTACTGCATCATTTCACTGTCCAAAGTTTACTACCTGCTAGAAGAACTTGTAAGGAAATGCTTAGTTTCTGGAGAATGGAAACAGAGAATACAGGTGAATAGAAATTGCATACCTTAGCTAGTAATAATCTCATTCTTATAATGTGCCTCAAATACTTTTATTTGTAGTAGGATGTGGGAAGGGAAAGGCATCAAAAGTCCATGATCTGTAATGGAAGTGTGTGATTCCTTAAAGACGTGAAGATTTGCATGCCATTAAAAATGAATATTTTATGAGAGTTCATGATGCAAGATCATCCTATCTCTACTTGAAATATACATATTAGAGACGATTATGGGGTATACTTGTAGTGGATAGACAGAAACACTCTCCCACTGTAAAAACCTTAAGTGCACAATTTACTGTCTCGAAACACTGTCAAAGAAGGAAGTTCACGTGAGATAAGCCACCACAGCAGGAACTTGAGATGAGCACAGATTGCAAAAAGGAAGGTGCTGGATCCAAGCCTTACAGAGGTGAAGGTTTGGAACTAGCACACTGAAAAAGACTGAGGGAAACAACTGCTTTCACCCATGCCAGCCCAAGTTGTGGGAACATCTGTGACTACCCTGTGGGTACCCAGAATTTGGATTCTGTAAATGTGGCACCACCAGAAAAATGACTCTGATCCCCACCACCAAGAAGACCAGGGTGAAGAAGGACCAGCAGGATGCTGACAAATCCATGTAGTGGAGATATCTTTCCACTTAATCTCTCACATTTTCTCACTCTTTCTCACTCTCTCCCTCCCCCCTCCTATTTCTTTCTGTCTCTCTACCTCACACTTACTGTTAAATAAAATCTGTACTATTGACTTCAGCATATGGTCTCCTTCACACTTTAATTCGGCAGAGGCATCTCTCAGTAATCGGGTCTTAACACACTTAGATCCACAAAAGATTGGTGGGGAAAGAAGGACAAATAGAGTAACTCATACAGGCCCTTCTGTGTTGTGAATTTCAGTAACTGTTAATGTCTTCTTAAGCTTCAAGTATCCCCATGTCAAAATGAGCTCAGTTTCGGAAACATCATTAAACATCTCAGCTAAACAGACGTTCCTTGAACTGCTCATAAAATGCTTTACTCTAATTCAGATTACTCCATTAAATCTTTGTCTACAGTATCATAATGATTTTCACTCCTGATAAAGCTATATAAGCTCCGTAGTATAATCTTAAAAGCTCAGTAGCTGTTTCATCACATAAAAAACTTAACAAGACTATATATTTAAAATTGTTAAAATAATTGCTCTTTCTAAAATATGCATTAAAATCTACACTGTGAGTACCAGTAATTTTTAGGGTAATATAATTCAATTTATATTGTAGGACTCAGTTTTAATTTATAGGATGTTTTTGTAGCTCTTGCAGAACATATTAATATCTGGCTGACCAGGTTACAGAGTACACAATTCTCCTTTGCTATTATATTCCATAGGAAAATATACACAAGTATACCAGATCTTATTGCATTTTTTTTTAACTTAGAAATGTAATCAAGCTATAATAATTATAAAATGAGAGGAATGCATGGGAAGGTGTTTCAATTAGTACTTCTTCATAAATTATTGCTTCCTTCTTTTACCTTCTCTTTTAATGAAAATCTAGCTCTTTTGCTAATAGCCTGGTCATAATTCCAGATGCAGCTAATCATCATTAACTGCATCTGAATGAATACTCTGAGTTATAGCCCTATAAAGTCCTATACCCTATAGCATGATCTTCAAAATTGTGCTGGAGACTATAACTTAATTCCTTATCATCATTCCCAATATTTGCAATAAAAGATGTTAAAAAGAAGTGTCCATAAACTGGACTCCTTAATGTAAGGTGGAAATTATTGTAAGGAATTAAAAATTCTACTCTGAAATTATGTCTCTCTGGATTGTTTGGTATCTAAAAGCTACTGCAGAACACTTTTTCACATACTGCACTTAGTTGGAAGCTGGAAAATGTCAGTTCCAACACCAAAGATGCATACAAGTAAACCAACATTGTGAATTATTTTTCCTCTTTTCCCAGATTTCATTCTCAGTAAAGACAGAGCTGGCAGGTGATTACAAGTCTCCATTTGTGTTAGCATGACAACAGACAAGAGTTTGGCGTGACTCGGCAGGGTTGCCCAAAACATAAAGCCTACTCAATAATTGGTGATATGACTGTTTACCTACCTAAAGAAAAATACTGCTACCTACCTATTTTCAAAAGCAGATTCTCTGAAACTTATTCAGTTCAAAAGTTGAAATTATTCCAAAGAAAAAAATTCCAGTCAAGTATGTTTCATGAGTACTTTCACACCAAAATTCAGAAGTAAAGGATTCAACAAACATTGAAATGAGTGTTTGTGAAGCCAATAAAATACACAGACACAGTGAGAGCTTCTAATGTTGCCACTATCATTCAGTTTGTATTTGCTCTTCTTTAATACTTAGCAGTAGTCTCCTGCTGTGCTACAGTGGTAATTGTCTCTTGCTGTCATACAATAATAACGTAGTATTTGGTAAGTGGAAAAACTTTTGAGTCCACAAAATTTTACACTATCTCTTGTTTTGAGGGGGTTTTGGTTGGTTGTTTTTGTTTTTGTCTTGTGTGTCAAAGTCCCTCAAGACTGCAAAAGTTCAGACATTCTTCTGACAGCCCTATCCCTGTCTGAATATTCCTCATTATCCCAACTCACCAAAACAAAATTCTTCTCTCTGCAAATCCTTGTGATGTAAAATCACAAACTAGGAATGCACAGCTTCTACAGAAATTGCTGGAAATCCTGGGTGCTTGAACAAGGTTCACACATCTGCCTTACCTTTGGATAGAGGAAATCTTACTGCTAAGCACTGTGAAGCCACACTTAGGTCAAGTCAGGTTAAAAATACATATTAGCTTCAATTTCTGCAATAGAAGAGTGACACAGCTCGGTGAAAAATCTCCAAAGTTAAAAGAGAAAGGAAACTGTACTTACCTACTCTTCTCCAAGATCAGATCCATAAAATGTCTTGCCCTATATTCATCTGACTTGCTGTGGACATTTGGATCATACATTTCCTCAGAGTTTCTGATGTCTCAATATATCACATCTCAGGTTGTAGTCATATGGCAAACTCCGCTCCTGCCAAAATACACTAGCATTTGTAGAGAAACCATTTCCTGGAGTCCTGCAGAGTTTCCATTTAAATTGTTGGGGTTTTTTTCATATTGTCCCTTATTACAACTTACTTAGCAAATGACTCTAACAGTTCTTCTTTCAAAAATCTCTTTGAGAAGCGCAGGTTCTATCAGGCACTAACCTCTAGTAGCAAACAAAACCTGCCTAATAATTAACTTTCCTAGAGATAGCTCTTCCACTCAAGCAAAACAGCTACTTCTCTCTCTTACTCACTTACCCTTGGTGAGTGTGAAGTTCAGTCTCATATTTTATATTGTGTCTTATTTTGGCAAAAATATTTGGTATAATAATCTAAATGCAATTAAAATAAATTAATTCGTTTAACTCTTAACCCAGTCAAGCTTTATTTAAAAGTCACACATAATTTTTGAACAGAAAACAAAATTATTAGGCCAATATACACTTGGTATCCATTTCTCCTATGGTATTTCTGTACCCTTGCTGGTTTCCTGTGTCCAGTGAGCAATTTGATCCCTGTAAGATACTTATGGCAACTGATATTTTGCCTGAAAGGTTTACCACGAGTTCTGGGGGATATCCCACATGTGTCACCCAGCCTAAATTGCATTCCCACTCTTAAACAGCTCCAGCTTTCTTAAGACTTCAGATGGATGATAACCTTCCCTCACATATCCTCTTTCTATGTCATTAAGGAATAAGCCAAAATGCACATTAGTTCAATTACAGGTTTATAAAATAAAGGTTGAGCATGAATTAAAATTTGAATTAAACATTAGGCAAGGTTGAGGTTTTCTTTGTTTGGTTTCTTGTTTTAGTTTTAATTTACTAGAAGGAAAGAATTGAACATAAAATACTTTCTCTTTTTGCATAGGTATAAAAGACAGCAAAATAAAACAACTTTGCTTTTAAACAATCAAATCCAATAATGCTAAATTCAGAAATGTTTTTCTCCTATGGTCTCTAGAAATTAATTACACCTATGGAGGACTGTTTATTGATAGCATAAATTTTGAAGTCAAATTAATCTAACGTTTTACAAACCACTTCATAACAGAAATGCTTATTGCTATAAAATATAAAATGAAAAAACAAGCAAACAAAACCACCAAAAACCCCACAATATGAAGGGGTTTCTAGTGGATTTTCAATTGTCCTGTCTGAAAGTCTTTATATTGTCTACTCTTAAGATGTAGTAAAGTTGTACTCCAAGGAAAGAATTAGATCTCAGCATAACAAACACCATTGTGATCATTATCAAGACGAGTAGAAATTAATTAACTTTAACAAAGTTATATCTAATTACAGCCGAACTGGACTTAGAAAATTGAACTAGATCACCTATGCTAAAGCTTGACTTTGTTACTTCTCAGCTTGACAATGAAGGACTGAGAAAGTGCTAAAAGTTGAAAAGGTTTATCGCTTTCAGAAAGTGGAGTTTAGCTTACATCTAAATCCTGAAAGTTCATCTTGTGAACTACCTTGGATAATTTCTTTAATGCCACAAAAGCTAGTGTGATTCTTATCATAAAGCTCTACACTACACGCAATGAAAAATTTTAGAATAAATTCTGCCTTTATGAAGGGAAGCACGATTAAAAATATATTTTTTGTAATGAACATCAGGAAAAGCCACATTAGAGAAATATGATAAGCAAATTTCCTACATTGCTTTTACTTTTTATTTGTGGAAATGGAATGGACATTTTAGTTTCAAATGGAAAATTTTAGTGACAAAATATAATTTTATATAAAAACCTAAATTCATACTTTGAAATAAAGACAGATGGGAGGAAGGCAAGTGTTAGAAGCTGTGAAACTAAGAACATCTGTGCTATGCTAACGCATAAGGTGGAAAAATAGTAAGAATTCTTAATTTATTGGCATTGTTAAGAAACGGATTTTTTTCTGACGAGCTCTTTCTGGGGTTCACTGGAAAAAATTTCCTTTATAAATGTTCTATAGACATTTATATATTCTATAAATGTTCTAACTTTTATGTAAACCTGTATCAATTATAAAGCAGTAATACATTTACTTTTCTGCCTGACCCTTTAGTGTTGAACTGGCAGTAAAATTCATAGGTAAACAACATGAAAGACTATCTCCATCAAAGTTGTCCCAAACATATTTTTCTTTTTTTTCAGTAAGTGGAAAGTTCATAATGGACACTTATAGGTAAAGTCACAATAGAAGAAAAGTAAAATGATATTCTACAAAGAAGTGTTTGAAGTTAGATAGATGACAACCTTACAAAGGCTTGTTATGAGAAACATAGCTCCATAAATTGTTTTATTTCTTTTATCAACATGATGCTCTTGCTGGTGACAGTTTTGATTTATTTGTAGTTGTGACCTTTCAGACTGAGGAATGTTGCTCTACTGGGATCTGATAAATAGATCTAAAATATTAGAAATAGTATTTTGAAATATGTTATTTTTTTAATAATACTTCAGTGTTTGTTAAATATAGGAGCAAATATTGCAAAATTTATTTCTTCTGAAAATTGAAGTAATTATTATCATTGTTAAATATAATATCTCTATTTAAATCTTTGTGAAAGAAGGTGAAGTAACACAAGTGCACATACTGTGACCTTAATAGAGACATAGAAAAAACTTTTTTAGTGTGTATGTGGGTCCCGTCACAATAACACATAAGCTCTAGAAATTTACAACATCCTTTCACATAGTGTGATTTATTTAGGTCTTTTCATTAATTGTTTTATAACGTTTCATTTCTTTGTGGTTGACATGACTAGTGATGTAGCATTAAATCTTATAATTCTGACATTACCTGTCTAAAATCCTCAATTGCTGCCATTTTGATGACAAGAATGTCCCTTCCTTTCCTTGTCAGTAAGAATGCGGCTTTGGTTTAGATTTTGGTGGGGTTTTTGGGACTGGCTTTGGGGGGGGTTTTTTTGTGTTGTGTATTTTGGGGTTTTGACACCTAATAAATCTATCTGTTAAGCCTTTTAACAGATAATAGTTAGAGAATAGTATCTCAGATGGCAAGACTGAGGCAGTGGCAATTTCATTGACCAGCAAGGCACTGTTTTTCCTGCTGGAAGCAAACATGCAAGACACATTTTGCCCACATTTGAATTTAATTCTAAAATGCTGTAAAGGTCTTTAAACATCTGATGAGGTGGGTTTTGGTTTTTGGGTTTTTTTAATAAAAAAATTATTCGAGATCCTGCATTAACTGGTTTTCTTGACGTAGCAACAAGGTCAACATTGCAGGATGCAGTAATTTCCGTATGAGTACAATGTCCTTCTGCCTTTTTATATTTTTGTTTATTATTTCAGTGCCTAAGGCAACTTTCTTTATCCAAACATACATTTTCATGATTTAATTTTCATAATATCTTTGCTGTTGGCTTGCTTTTTCCTTTTATGAATTGCAAATAAAAAAATAATCTGAAAAATTTTGTGTGGTACCTTTCATCAAAGAGAAACGTTTTATTTGTATTCAAATAGAGATTATTGAAAATGTAGGTTGAAAGGCCTAATGTTGAAAGAGACATGTTCTTCCTTTTCTTGTGTCCCAATAGTGTCATTAACACTTTGAATTTCGCTCTTGCCAATGCTGAAAAGTAACTGCTGTCATCTATGTCACCAAAATTACTGAAGAGAATGTGATGTGATATGCTAAGTCCACAAGGAACTTTACAGAACTTTTCATATCAACTTGACTTTGTAGTATCTATCCGTACATTTTAGTTGCTTTGTATATAATCTTAATAAGTGATTACTTAATGTCTAAATATACTTGGATTTGATACTGAATAAGTAGGCACAGCAGAATTAAAAAAAGAATCTGGTTTTAGTACCACGAAATCGAAGTGATAGAATAGATCCTTCCACAACTCAGGGATGGAAATCAGCTTTATGCATTCCCAGAAAAATTGTTTCCTTTTTCTTTTTCCCCTTTAAAAATGAATAAACAAATACTGTTAGAAAGTTAGCTTGTTTGGTTTTGGTATGCTTTTTTTTTTCCACCAGTAAAATGTCATTTTTGTAGGGTTTTGTTTGGTAGAATTTGATTCTATACCTTGGTTTGAGACACATAGGATTAGATTGGATTTTGTCAGCTTCCTTTGAGTTTGTCATCAAACCCCTATGAAGACTGTGTAAGGTAAAAGGAGATTGAATGAAGTTACACATTAAAAAAACCCAACCCAAAAGACCAAACAAACAAAAAAAAAAAACCCAACCCAAAAAAACCAAACAAAAAAACCAAAACAAAACAAAAACAAAAAAACACCCAAACAAACCCCCCCCAAAAAAACAAACCCCAACAAAAAAGTCCTCCAAATAGCAGGCATACAGGGATAAAACAGACAAAGTGGGTCAGAGCTGTTGCAAGCCATACGAAATAATCTTTTTTGTTGTCTTGCCACTTTTGAGGCTTCTGCTAGCATACTGTGTCCTGAGCACAGCTCTACCAGTGCAGAAATGAACCAGCTGGGGAAGGTTTAGGAGAAGGTGAAAATAATCGAAATTCTTGGGTTTTAACTGTCTGAGAAAAGACCGCAATATAAATCCTAAAAATCTATATAAAATAATAAGGGGAAGAATGTAAGTCTCAAAATACATTGAAAGTACGTTAGCAGTTCTGAACTTGGTCTCTATGCTCTGTACAGGTGTTTTGTGTCAATATTCTTTAGGAAAAAATGCAAATGAAAGAAAATATGACTTCTCATATTATAGAAAATTCATTTAAATCTATGAAAAAGCAGATAAAATTGACCCATTGAGATAGCAGGGGAAGAAAGGAACAGGTAATTTTGTGGATTCTATTTGCAGGGATTTGGATTTATTGTGAGAAATATCTGTAGTGTATATATCTTTCTGATATACCACAGATGTGCCGCACACGTCTTGAAGGAACTTTCCTGTGTGCAAAGCCCTTTTGATTTTTTTTCTGTCACTTCACCATATATGCTCTTAGAATTTGTGTCCACAAACACTCTTATAACTGGATCTCTATAGAATACCATTATTTTCCCCACCTATTTGTGATCAGCTCCCTTTAACTATCTTGCATCCCAGCCTTGACCTATATCTGATGTACAGTCCTACTCAAAAATAGCTCCGTCCAGAATAGTACCACTAAAAATTGTATTGTTGACCAATATAAAATTTGTGAATTAAAAGATTAAGCTAATCTAGCGGTATAATTAATGTTTTTCTTGTACATCTGACAGCTCAGGCTCTCTGAGGAGGTATGCACATAGTTTACACTTCCACCTTCAAGTCCTGTTTTCAGCAAAGTGTGTAAAAATCCATTAACTTTGCAGAGTTTGCTTCGTCATTCCCTCCATCGAATTTAAATTAGTTCTGTGTTCAGATCATCAGTCCTTCATCAGATTCATAAAGGGGAGAGAGTAGATATTTAAAATTATTAGGAGTCAGACTATTTATGGTTCTAACATTTTTTAAATCCTCTTGAATAATTACATGGGAAGAATAGACACCTGGGAGAAACCAGATCACTTAATATGACCTAAACTACTCATTGCATATTGGTTTTATAGGAAGCCCTTTGTGTACAATTTATTTTACATCGCTGATGTTTAATGCCTATTTCAGTAAATAACTTTTAAAGTACTGATATTATGATGCATAACATGATAAATTAAAAATTCTGATCTGTCAGAATATTTGAATTCAATACTCTAAAAATCCCATCTTCCAGAGAGCTTCTGCAGCTCATGATAAAAAAGGAAAGAATTCTCACCTGAGTCCTCTCTTTCTGCACAGAAGACACTTTCAAATTTAATTCATTGGAGAAATTCACAAATTTAACTGATTGACAGCATTAATATTAATTCCAGATTATTACAATGAGTATATTGTATTTGCTAAAGTACATGCTGTCAAGAAAAATACTTGAACAGTAATCAGTGGGTGGATATAAATGGGATGGTAACAGGAAAAATTTAACAGGCTGATGTGAAGAAAATAATGTGTTTGCCAGGAAATTGTTGTCTTGCAATTTAAACTACATTATAATTAGAAACTAATAAAAAAAAATAGTATAACTTATAGAACTATGATTTCCCCAGATAAATACCTTCAAAGCAAGCTCAACAAAAACATTTGTATCCCACATAAGAATTTGACTCAGTTCTACTCATCCGTGCACCAGTTTACTAAAATCTTCAAAAGAGCCATGAATAACACTGGAATATGTGTGCTGTCCATGTGCTGGCCTTAGCAGCAGGTCAGGTCCTTGAGCAGCCAGGCCTTTGGCCAACTTCTGCCATGCTATTTATTTTCAAGCAGTTGCTCAACCAAGTCCCTGTCATTCATTGCCATGCTTACAGACGGGGAGCAAAGCAAAAGGAGACGTCATTAATTTCTCTGTTGGGGATGAATCTATTCCTCTGTCACATCGTGCACATCAACACAACCTCCTCAGATGAAGGGAATTTATGAGGGGGAAATCATGCATGACCTACATGATAGCCTTTTATGTTGAGAAGAATGGTCTGGTGAATGCTGTGGAAGCTTTTTGAAAACCAGTAAATACTCTGATTTAAGATTAAACATGGATTTGGAAAAGCTTTGCTGATTAGGATTTTATAACATTGAAACAAAGCCAATAAGCATTTTCTCTGTGACAATTCAATGCTCTGAAAGTATGTGCAGTGTCAGATGGAGCTGTGCTTATGTCTGGGGTTATCAGCCCCAAAGAGGAGTGGGATTGAAGAACTTGAGTGTTATCTTTCCAAGAACAGGTCAAATTCTCTTATGTAGTTTCTGCTGTTGAATTTGCTTTGAAAAAATAGAATTTTAATTAAATTTAATTAAGCTTAAGTAATTCCAATCAGATTGCTATGAAGTATAATTAAATCAATCACTTATATTTTCCTGAGAGTAGTTTTATGAATTGCTGCAAAATTTTCAAGTCCCTCTGAAATTTCCAGGCACTGCAAATTCCTTGGGGAGAAAATTACTTGGGAAGACACTTCACATACAATAAAAATTTACATAAATGCACAATGTGTTCAACTCCTGCTGATGCAATCTTCTGAGTAGATTTTAAAGAATTACAGATATTAAAAGAAAACCTGACAACCATGTAAAAAAAGGATAAAAGGTTACTATGATCCAGCTGAGAGTCTGACAAATGGTCTAACTCATGAATTTTGGGTAGATTTCTGCTAAAATGTAAACTAAAAAAATCCCCAAAAGCATAGTAGTCTGTGCTGACCTGCAAAACCAAAAAGGTCTGATGACTGCCACTTTTGTGAGTTTTGGCTACCATTATAGTGTTAATTTCTCCATTGTGATTTACAAGTATTCCTCATACTCCTTGTTGTGAGGCATGAATATTCCACTTCTGTATGTGATATAAGTTGTCACTGTTACCAAGTCTTGGCTCTTGTGTACCAAATGTATTCCTGTTTTGTAATTTTTTTATAGAGATATTAGAATAGGCCATCTATCATCAAATGTAAATTACTATTTGGGTACATAAACTTCTTTTCCAATAGGTATGGAAATTCCTGTGAAAGGTTAGAAGTAGCTAGAAAATATACTCATTTATGGACCAAACTGTAGTTGTCAAGTAGAAACACACTGTTGCTGCTGTGTCAGCAGACAAAATGATTCCTAAAATAGAAATGAAACTACTTTGCCCATTATGGTTCGTAGAGATTGTAAGGAAAGCTAAGGAGACTTAAGTATTTTATCCTTTCACATCAGAGCAAAGACCAAGAATTTTGCGTTGATTCTGTGGAAAACAGAAAAAAAAAAAAATGTTTCCATTGACTGTAATTATTATCACTAAGTTAGGGTATTCATGTCGAATATAGCACACTTCAAATGAAGTTTTTCTCTATCTAGTTTAGACAAGAGTCTGTAATTTGTCTCCATTTCCCAAATGAGGATTTGCATTCCCAGGTTAGCAGCTGAAGGACTACGGGTAATTCTTTTGAAGTTCCAACTTCAACTGTATTTAAATAAATGACTCATCTTAGTCACACTGCTGGAAAGAAGCTTTGTACCAACCAGAAGTTCTCAGTCTGAAAAAAAGAATTTCATGGAAATCAATGTGTAAAGCTTTGGTGCAAAGATGTTTCTTGAAGAAGGAGCATGGTACAAAGAAAAATTGTAATAGACTCTAGTGAATAACCCATACCTTGAAAGTAGAAAGTTGAGACAAAATTTTCAAACAAGCTACAAAAAGTACAGAAGGAAAGAAGATAGGAATGTTTTATTCCTGAAGGGTATCAAAAGGCATGGTTAGAATTCCTTGTCAGCTAATGCTGAACTTTCCCTAAGCTTTGGTCAATTACTATCAGCTTAAAAAAACAACCCACAAAAACACACCATTAAAAAAAAGGTAGGGGGAAAAAAAAAACCTTTACACTGAAAAGTTAAGTTTCTTAGAATCTCTAAAACTATATATGCATCAAGATAAATAGTGTGGTGTACAAATACGTTGCGGGGGGAAGTAAAAATTAGTAGGAAAAAATGAATTGACTCTAAACAATTAAATTATGTTCATCTCTATCCTTTTAATCTTCTCTAATTATTAGCTCCTTGCTTTCTCTGTATCTATGATAGACTTTCTTAATTCATATTGATTTTGTACTCACATGTTTATTGCTGAAATTTTTATAGAATTAATTTCCTTCACTAGTACATATTGTATGTGGAGTAGGTGAAAGACTGAAAGGCTTAATTTTAAAGGTGTAAATGACTCTGTCTGGAAGGTAAGTAATCCACCCTTATTCTTGAGGCTGATTAGAGGTGTCACTCAAGTGTTTTGCCATTTGAAATCAAGTATCTTAGATAGTAAGAAACTGAATTGTGTGATAATGCCAGTCTAAGAGAATTAAAACTCATATATTAACATCAAAGGGAAGAAGGAAAAAGTAACAGGAACTAGAATTGCTGAGGGATTAGCTAAAGTCTCTATAACAGCTTGCGCTTGTATTCCTGAGTTACAGAAAAGTTTTCCATGAACTATGGAAAAGTTCAGATGCAGCTTCTACAAAACCCATCTATGTGTTTACATTTCTTCCTTCTACCAGATGTATAAGTGGCCTTAGAAAGTCTTGTTCTTTCGTACTATTGCCTTCTTGAATGCTGTTCTCTGTTGGAAAGAAGGTTATGTCTCTACTGAAGGCAATTTCAAAAAAAGAGGCTGACATGACGCAAGTGTACCTTGTGGTCCTACATTGAGGGTGGTTTTGTTCTAGTGCTCTAGCTCTCCAAGTGTAAACCATGTATTGTAATGAGGAAAATGAAAACATACAATGTAGATTTGCTCCCTCAAAGTGAAGCATAGGAGCTCATACCAAGATTTCAGACTTTGAATAAAAGGATATGGAAGCACAGGTTTAATCATTTGGAGTGAAATGTTTCCCTTTCTTACACAGACAAATATATGACACTGTTTGTAATATTTTATTCAATGTACTACCAAACAACTCTTTTCCAAACACCAGGTGTACGCTTACTACAGAATATACCCAAAAATATCGCTCAAAGAACAGAGTAAATCCTTGTGGTCACTTTCATAGTGGTAATGAAGCAATTTGTACAGCAGCTTGAGGTAGATGTTTACTAAAGTACTTATTTCAGAGAATATAACTGTAACTGGAATTTACTGACACTGGGAAGAAAAATCTACTCCAGTGGTGTTGCATCTGTTTGAAAGAGGAAAATATATTGTAAACCTAGTCACAGCATAAGTCACACAGTATGTTTTGTTTAATGCAAAGATTTTACCCCAAACTAATACAGTAGCAGCAAAATTAGAAAGAGTTGGCTGCGAAGTGTGTGTGCTAATTGAGATCATGTTCTCCAAGCGTGGTAGCTGAGTTTGTCTGCTTTCAACTCCAAGGTAGTATAAAACTCGGAATAGCAATAATAATGAAACATAGGTATTGCAGGTTAGGACTGCTGTGAGTGCAAGAATAGCGACTTTTCATTGTGAATTACTTGTCTAAGGAAAGAAGTATTAATACAAATGGGATTATTCTTCCCCCGGTACAGGACTCTGCCCTTGCCTTTGCTGAATTTCAGAAGGTTCCTCTCTGCCCATCCCTCCAGTCTGTCAGGTCCATCTGAAGGGCTGCACAGCTCTATGGGGTACTGGCTGCTCCTCCCAGCTTTGTGTCATCAGCAAAAAGATGAGGCATCTGTGCCTTCATCCAGCTCATTGATGAATAAGTTAAACTTATTCATAGACTGAACCCAGTATTGAACCTTAGGGGACCCCAGTAGTGTCAGGCCTCCAACAAGACACTGATATAGGTATTTAATTTCTGACATTGTATAACTAATTTTTTTTCTGATAACTCTTGTGTGAAATCATGTTTCTTGCAGCTGGCTGTCAGGTATTACACATGATTATACATTTACATGCTTTTTTTCACTCTGTTTTAACATACACATGCACTAATACTCTCTGCTGAGGGGACTGCTTCATGTATCAATTGCTGCCAAGAGCACTCAGGCAAATACATAGTTGAATCAACTGGAGGCTTTGGAATTTTTTAAGGATAGCAAATTAAAGTCCAAAGCTCTCAAGCTTTTGTCGATAAAGTTTCTTTTCTTACAGTTGTGTTAATGTAACAATAGTAATATTTTATCACTTACCTTCAAACACTGAGTTCTACTAAAAATGATACCGTGGTGTATAAAGCACCAAGGAAATGCAGATTCTAAAATGTAGTACTCATTCTGTCTGGAAATAATAGAAGGCGGTGATGACCATTTCTCCTTTTTCAGTAGGAGTTGCTGAGTGTTGTTCTGTGTTATTCTTTCAACAGTGAGAGAGCCAATTTATTTTATTTATAGCACAATAATTGCATGTCAAGAGTATAATTCTTCGCAAGTAGATACTTTGAGATTTGAATGATTATAACGTGAAACAATACCAAACACCGGGATAGTGAAAATGAAGCTGTGTTTTCATTTTCAAAGTAGGTAATGTTGAATTGAACTCTTTCATACAGTACTTAATACAACAAAAAGTGCCATGTATGAGAATTTTCTACTCCTGAGCACCTGGCTTTTTACCTGTTACTTCATTGGTTATGTACTGGATAACCTGTCACAGGTTTTCAGAATTTCTTTGCAGTGAAGAAAATAAGTAATGTTTATTTCTGAGATTACTGAAGCATTGTTGTATCTACAAGGGCACACAGAAATGGAAAACAGCTTGATTACAGTAATTTACAGTACTTACATTGTTTTCCTTATCTCAAAAAGCAACTGTACATTTCATATGTTTCAAATATTAACAATATCTGAAAGCTTTATGTAGAAATACTGAATTTAAAGCACCCATGTGCCTTTCAGAAAACCGTTGTAAATTCCACAGATAACCGAACCACACTAGTTTACTGATTGATGCTTGGCTGGTGTCGACAGTTGCCCAACAGATGTACCAACAATATGCTTTTGCTGCTAACTCCTAGCATGGGGTATGGGCCATAGCTTCTGTACTCAGGGTGGGAAAAGCCTCCATGCCCCACCCACTCCAGGTGCTCTCTTGGAGAGAATAAGAATTCCCGGACCTGGCAGCTTCAGTGTTTTCTCAGTGAGTAAGTTGCCATTTCACTTGTTCACTCCTGCCCCAGGATGACATACTGCCGGAATCCCCTCATCCCACGTGGGGAGACTGCTCACCTAACAAACCTCTTTTCCAGAGAACAGATGCTCAAGTCTCTTTACCTTATATCTCATTTTCTAAGTGGTCTTCTTGCCTTTTCTGTCTTCCTCCTGACTCCTTTACCCAGCATGGTGTTGCAGCTGTCTCAGAAATAAGCTTAATTACGTTTTTGTGCCACCAAAAATAACATGCAATGTGGAAAGTTAAAGTGCCCATCATTAAGCTGGATGTTCCACTTTTCCATTTGTTTCCATCATTCTAAAGTGATGTTTTCTTAAATAAAACAAGGAGAAACTTTAAGTAGAAAAAAAACCCAACATAATTTGTTTTTCCTGCATGCAGCATAGAATTTCTTGTTAAGGGACAAATAAACATTTGATGTCTAACAGCCTTAGATTGTTTTGCTGCATCTTTAAACTGACCTTGGTTATAGATTATTTAAATGATCAGTGCTGAGATGTAAATAATTATGGAATGATCATTTATGAATGTTATAAATTATAAGGAAGCATCCTTTTTAAAGGAAATAGGGGGGAAAGAGTTTTGCTTATTTATTTTCTTCCTTGTCCCCTTGCTTCCGAGCTTTTTCATTTTTTTTTTTTTGCCACTTGACTGCATCCAAGGTCAGACTGAATGAGAGACAGATAAGAGATGACAGAGAATGCATTCAAAACCAAATAATGCAATAATCTGATAGTGGCGGTAAAGGAGATGTTACCAAAGCAGAAAATATGCTGTAAATAATCATTTTTTCTCTGTAATTTCAATCGCTACTAAATAAGTGATAAATATTAAAAGGATATGAAGTGGGAGAAAATATGAAAAAATAAGAATAGTTCTTTGGTTCAACAAATTGTTTAAATTGAAATGATGAGCCATCCCATCAGTTAGGTCTATGTTTTAATTCACTGACTAAAATGCTCCACTATAAGATTTATCACTAAATTGACTATTACTTTCATGGGCATATGTGCTTACTTTTGATGGAATTGTTGTATAAACCAGTATGTAATGCTAAGTAAAATAATAATTATGTTTTCTGAAATTTTGATTGGAAAAATATCCAACATTCTTGATATAACTTGCATTTCCCCATCCAATAAAACCTTAAAAACAATTTTTAAAAAATCACAAACAAATAAACAAACCCCATTTGGTCATTTATGATCAAAAAAAAACCCCAACAAAACCAAAAACCTGTAATGTAGTTGCATAACAGTTGGATAGACTGTGATGGTTTGCTAAAAAATTAGTTGTGAGCTAGAATTATTTCAACATGGTTTCATTTACATGGTCATTTTATTCCAGTGCAAAAGACATGTAATAAGGCAGAACTACAGTGGATTTGGGTATCATAGTACTGATGTTTTCTAAGTTAGAAATGTTTGCCGTAACTGCTTTATGTTCCTCTTTATTTTGACTAATTAGCAAATACTTTATCATAAGCAAGGCATAAATACAGACTAAGCATAAAGTCTCTCTGATGGTGTAAAACCTCCTTAAAACTGCAGACAGGTGGGGCAAGATATTCATTCCCAGGAGGTCCACACTACTATGGCCTCAGAGAGAACCACATTTATTTTGGAGGTGAAAGAATAAGATCTAATTAGCCCTACTGGAAAAACCTTGGAAATCAGAGCTAGCTAAAGCATGGAGCTAATACTTCTCCACTGCTTCAAGTTTTCCAGGCTCCCTGCTTGGCAGTAGTGGCCTGTACTGTGCAGTCATTATGCTAAAGAGCTGTGATAGTAGGTTCTGTGGAGCCATTTATTTTTTTACTATCAATTCTCAGTTATAAATGACACACAATACCTTGCCTGTTCATACTGCCAGAGGCCCTGACTTTACCGTCAGTAATACCACAAGTTATTTTTTTTACAGGCAGAGGTTTAACTTAATGATCTTTGAACTAACAAAGGGAAGGACAGAACAAACATGCCCTCTAGGTTTTTGGGTTTCTTAAAATCAGAACTATGTTGACATTTTTACTGTTGCAGACGCTTATAGTTAGTAAATATATGATTCGTTTCCCCTTCAAGCATAAGCACATGTAAGAATCACAAAAGTAACTGCATTCAAAACTGAACGAGCAAACCATTACATCCACTCAGCTTTTGTATTCCAGCAAATGTGCTGCCCTGCAAAGTGCATGTTCTAGCATTCTGGCAAGGAAACACTACATATTCACTATTATTTGTTTTAATTATTCAGTAGTAACTGACAGCAGAATATGCCAGTCAATTCTTGAGTGAAGGTTAAGGTCTCTTCTGTGTGAGTACCGTGAGCTGGGTTTCACTTCTGTCTTTCTTGATTTAATAGTTATAACAACTGAAAATAAAAGCCGTGGGGTTGCATGGGCATAATAAAAGTATAAGATAGCGAAAATAATCTTGTAAGCATTAGCTATTCCCAAAAAGCTTTTTAACAGATGTCCTGGTGTTGCTTTTAGAAAGGTTCTTGATGAAATCTACTAAACACCATTATTTATAACATTTAAGTACAGTTGGATAGCCCCCTCAGGGATGCATTTTGACTACTGAAGTGCAACAATATAGGTAGCAGCAGGTACTTCTAAACATCAGGACTGACAGCTTGGTGATAAAACAAGCACAATATTTAAGTGTTTCATATTCCAGAGGGACAGGATGAGCTGGTTTCAAAACTCCGTGTTCCATTGCAAAATATGTTCCATGCATACATGCATAAGCCAAGGCAGACAATAGGCACTCAGTCTCAACTGAGTGCTGTTATCCTCAGAATTTTTCTCTTTCAAATTTCTCTTTCTCCTCCAGACAGTGAGTAAAGCCCCTTGCAGAGGCTTAGATCTCCTTGCAGCTTTATTATATCTGCGTGGTGTTTGAAGACTGATGTGCACTTGCTGCTTGGACTTTCCAGTAAAGAGCTGAATGTCAGCTCTGATCGGAGGGCAGTGTGCCTGAGCTAGGTACCATAATCTGCTGGGGCCACAGTAGGTATGGCTTGGAGCTGGTGGGCACCCAGCCAGAGGGAAGGAAAGAGGGAGCAAGGGCGGCTCTGTCTGCCAAAGACAGTAATGGAAAACCTGTGGGCTAAAAATTAGTGGGTCCAGATAGACACCTCAGAATTTAAAAATGTCTGAGTGTACTCAGAGCCCAAAATTCGGACTGTGGCCCTCATTCAAGCAATATTTAAGTGCAAGTTTTTGATCTCCCACCAGCCAGGAGCACATTCTGAACTTAGATAAAACAGATTGAAATATGCTAAAGTTTGTCTAGTTTGGGTGCATCTTTAATGTCTCTATTGCCAAGATCTTGCCTTTAAGGGGAAAGGGATAATTGAAAAAAGGAATATGACATCAAAAACTGAAATGAGAATGGGAAAACTCTTTTCTTACAATCAAAACTAGATCAAGAATAGATTTTTTAATGGAGGTCATGTTACTTCTTAGTATTCAGACTATGGCACAAAATATGATATTAAATTATGGCAGTATAATGTCAGTGGTATATCTCACGGTACATTTAAATGACATACTACTCTAAGGCTTTAGAAGATGAATTTGAGTAATTTGAATATAAATCAGAAAAACATGTTAAAGTTGCCGTAATTTTGGTTACAGAATACCAAACTAAACTGCATATTCTATACAAAAAGGATTTCCTAATTCTTGTTCTAATTTCATATATATATAAAATGAAAACTTAAGATATTTTTCCTGCCATGTTCTAAAAGGAGATACAGAGCTGAAAGTAAAATTATGATTTCCATTTTATAGGAGTAAGTATATCAAGAAATAAGCTTCAAATAAGGAGGTGTGAGCTTGTGATAGGACATAAAAGGTGATCTTGGAAGAAAGTACTCCTGGCTAAGATGTCTTGAGGGGGAAAAGTCCTTTGCTGAGAGGTTCCACACAGATACCGCATGCAGTTTTGGACTTATCGCCCTAAAAATGCTGACATACATTTGAAACAGAAGTTCACACGGGGATAAAACAGTATTTCTATCAAGAAAAATCTGCAGATCTGAATATTCCCTAGTCATATGAGATGCTTTTACCACTTCTGTGAGTATTGTACTTACAGTGTTGGAGTCCCAAAGGAAATGTAACAGAAATTTAGCACCAAATATGACAAGTTGAGACTACAAGAAAAAATACAGTGATTTAAATTTATATTGCACAATGTTGGTATCTGCTTGTTTAAAGGCAAGAAAATGCTGGATGACTGTTACTTTGAGATTTTGGAAATTATGAGTTCAATCTTCTGAAGAGATGAAAAGTCATTCCTTCACCCTGTCTGCATGTGGGGGCTCTTGTTAGTCCAAAATTGAAACGTATCCAGAAATTATACAGAAATTAAATCAATTCAAATTACAATTTGATTCACATAATATTAAATTGAACCTCAAATTTTAGATAAAACTGAGAGGCAACTTTAAATGGTCTCCTGTATCTATAAAGACTAATAAGAGGGAATGAGAGCAAGCATCAATCATCTGTCCTTTTTAAGACCTGTATCAGCCAATTCTTTATTACTGATAGTTCCTCATCTCACAGCCAGGCTCAGCTGACGTGCCATATGACCACTGATAACAAATGAGACAGATAAGAATGTTCCACTTTCTTTCAAGTTTTGTTAATTATTCAAATAGCTGACATATCAGTTGACAATTAAATCAGATGTTTTGAATAAAGAGAACACCTTATGATCAAGGTGACTACATTTTAACAGCCATAGAAACATAGCAAGACATGAGTATAAGTATCCAAAACCCATCTGCAAACCAAAAATTTGTAAGCAGGCTATATTTGTACATAGAGCAATTAAGTCCATTTAAAGATTGATTTTTTACAGTGGATTTTCTGTATGGCAGAGATACTTTAGTCTGTAGAGACATTTCCCTTTTATAAAGACTTTAAATGCTGCATGGTAATATTCAGAACAGAATATTAAAAATACACTTATGTATTGCTATGTGTAAAAGAGTGCATGACATCATAGCAGGCTTTTGTATTCCCACAGAGTGCCTGAGACAAGTTCTGCTCTACATCTGGGAATGCCTTCCAAGAAGTTTTACATACATTTCAATGGAGGCTTTGGATCCTTCTGCTGGCCCACACTATGACACAGGTCTCATTTGTACTCAGAGAGGGAATTTGTTGGAATACACAAGAGGATGAAGGTCAGAGTAATCTCATTGTGTGGTATCTTCCTCTTATCTCCATTCTGCTATACCATATGTATGACAGTATCTGATTTTAATTCAAGGATAAATTCTTCAGTAAACATGTAGCATACTAAGCATAGTCCAAGATAAAATAAAGTCTGATATTAAGTATAACCATTGAGAAATATAGACATAAAAATTATTGATGACAAGGAGTTACAGACTGTCTAACCACAGGTACAGTCAGCAAACAATTTGCTATGGGGATTAAATGATCAACATGAAAATAGATTTTATGGTATGCAAGAAGGTTCAAAGAATTTCTTTGGAATTGTCTTATGCAGAGAGGGTTGAAAAAGAATATGGGCAGGGGAAAAAAAAAGAACTCTAAAAACTTTGCTACAGTAAGTATTTGGTAAAACCAATGTACGAACAAAAAAAATATATTTTAATCTAAAAATTATTATGGTACACCTATTGACGTGAAAAACAAACCTCATTAATAAAATGACCATAAGGAGACCACAATATTTATGCATGCCAAATATCTACTGAAACTTCTAGCAACATTACTACAAAGAACTTTTCTACAGAAAGAAACAGAATATAACAAAACTGAGAATCAATTCTAAAGGTTTTTAGTAATAGCAAGAGGGATTAAACATGTTAAAAGAGGATAGAAAGAAGGAGTCGTGACTCAAACTTTGAGTTGGTGCTATCAGAGAACCCAGTAGCACACATGAGAAGAGTGCCCTAAGGATGCAATATTTCTCTTTTTGCACCTAGTGCTCCAAGCATGGGAGGCAGTTACCTTAGTTTGTATTGGAGAACCTATGTTGGATTTCGTAGAATACAGCTGGGTTAATTCACCTTTCAATTTCTGCCGTAAATGGACTAGCTCTTGAGAGTTTTTTGCTAATAGGCAAATTTAAGTTCATATTTAAAGTTTTATTATGTAAAGTGGTAGTGCTGGATCCCACGTAATTCCTGGGTGACTTAAACTCCTTCTTCCTACTGCAACCACATATGTGTCTGAGTGGTTGCAGTTTTCACGTGTTCTGTGTCAAATGTCACAAAACTCTGTACCAAAGGAGGTTTAGTTCCACACAGAGGACAAGGAACGAAAAAGGAGAGAAAATTATCTACTGGGAAGAACAGGAAGGAAATCCAGTTTTGTCTCATTTAACTTGCCAAGCAGGGCTGATTTGGCAAAGGGAGGACAGAACAGCACAAGGTCCTTAGACAAGGAAACCTTGGTTGAAGTGTAAGCAGTTCTAAAATTCATCAGGAAAATAAAGCAATTGCACTAGAAAGCTGAATGTCAGTGCCCAAGCTGCGAATCTTGTGCCAGGACGTGGGACCAGGTGCAGCGTAACTGAGAGGGTAAGAGTGGGCAAGACTTTCCATGACCTTGCCTGGGCCAAAGCCTTTCCCTTTCATGGTGTGCCTATAACCATGCCCTGGCTGCATTCTTACACGAGTCCAGGGCCTACAGGGAGCCAGCTGGATTTTCCCCATGATTAAGCTTCAAGGCCAGCTAAGCAGGAAGGCAAGCTGGTTTGTGTTTTCCCTCTTTCCTGCCACATTCTAGTCCCAATGTTAGTGTCACAGGTGCAGAGAGATGAAGACTCAGAGTGGTCATTAGGTCAAACAGTCTGGATTTGGGTAGCTTAGATTTTTAATTTCACAAGATGTTTTATAACCCAAGAATTTGTTTGTACTTCACTGAAATGATCTTTCAGAAAAACAGACAAGATAAAGAGATAGAGAAACCAAATTTCTTGAAGCTTTTTCTAATATAAGCACTCCTATTTTTTTCTGAAAAAGAAGTCTCTGAATTTCTCTTACTTCAGATTTCAGCAATTTTTTCATGTTATGCCTTAGAAACCAAAGCCAGACAGTACTTAATTTAGGCTGTGCTTTCTTGCTTTGAAGTGGTATGCTGAAAGTAGGTCTCGTTTCAGTCCTCTCTTCATTAGTTAAACACATTCCTCTCCTTAAATATTTGCCTTTGAGTCATGGACCCCATTTGAGAGACACTACTCTGTACTTTATAACTCCTGAATTCTGTATCTCACTGCCTATTAAAACTGTTTCCCTAATTTTTCTAAATTCTAAAATATATAGATTATATATACAAATGATATATGCCATTCTTAACTGTAGGTCTAGAGACCATTTGTTGAATGTGGAAACTTTAGTTTGGGCAGGTAAAACCACTCTTTAAATATTGATAATTTTCTGTTCTGTCTAGTCCTTTAACGTGACTAATTGCAGACAGAAAGGTAAAAAATACAAAGCAGAATCCTCACCTTGCAAATAAGAGGAATCAGTCAATGTAAAGTTAAATCAAAGAATCATAAATAAATGTAGCATTAAACAGAGAAAAAAGAACAGCATATTAAAGCACATCTATTGACTACAGACTGTAAATTTTCTCCCAGCAGGTTTGCATAGATTCCATGTCTTCCACAGAAAAGATAATTATGTTCTAGGATTTAAGCGAGGTTAAAATATGGATAAAAATAAAAAATTGATGACAATTAAATATTGATTACAAAATAGTTATGACATTAAAAAAAAAATTGTGATGGGGAAAAAAGTAGAAGTAAATATATTAAGTTTCATGGTACTCAAAGAATATTTTAAGTTAATTTTTAAGTCATTAATATAAGCCTCAATCCCTGCACATCCTGCAATCTTTTCCTGGCCCTATCTGAATTACCACCTAACAGTTCTCCTATGTGTGGCAAACACCCTCATGGTGTGAGAGCAGGAGTGGGAGCTGAGGTGGAGTCTCAGTCAGAGGCAGGTGTGAGGAGGAGGCCCCAGAGATGCCAGAGCTGTCAGCGTTCAAAGGCAAGAGAGGGCTGTGAGCACAGCTCCAGCAGAAAATGGGAGATTTCCCCAAACAGAAACCTTTAGGTTCAAAAATTTTCAAGAGGCATAAATCATGAAGGGATGACCATATCCTGACCTCATCAAAGAGGGAACTATTCTCTTTCCAACCGGAAAAGTGGGAAGGGAAGAATAAGACACTAAATCAAAAAGAAGCCAGCATGGACAGAGCAGAGCTACAAGATACTCTGTATGACTTTGAAAGAAATTACGTGTCCTAAGAAACATGCTAGGTTTTTTTCTTTAAAAGAATTGAAAATAGAGCTGAAGAGAGGAAATTTATAATGGCTTTGTTCTGAGAGTGTTTGAAATACATCAGCATCAAAGATGAATCCACAGGGTCAGCAGTAAGGTGTAATCCAAGGGATTTCAACCAAAGAAAAATGGCACTTTTGGAAATTATTTTCAAATAGAGAGAGAGGACAACCAGAAAGCAATAAGCCTCAGTATTATGACCAGTTTGTTCACTGAAGTGGAGCCATAGAGTAAGATATAGACCACTGCATGTTGTTGTAAAACATGCATATAAAATTGAAATAAGATTGGAAAAGGAGGTAGAAAATAAATTATTATAGTAAAATATCTGTCTGAATAACTGCAATTTACTCCCTGATTGAAATACTCAAAAAATACTTATTTATTCCTGAATAAAAAGAGTGCATTCTTGGAAATGTTTCAATTACATTGCCCTCAGGGTCCAGGGACCACTAAACCTTGGCTTAAGATGAGGAATTTTACTTTAAATTGAGATGAGTATGGCTTCATTTGTTCTGCATTTTCGTGTGATAACTATGTAGTGGCCTTCTCAAATGGAACTAAGTTATCTTATCCCATGTGACTGTCTGAATTTGTCTTACCCTCTAAAATCGCAATTTGCTCATAGTAGAAAAAAATAGAAAAAGTCCAGTGCTGAAACCTGGGGTTTTTTTTATGAGGGGGTTGTTGAGAGATTTATTGGAAATTGAAGTGACTGTAGAGCAGATTATGGAACATATTGACACAATAAACAAGTAGAAATCACCAGGAATATATGGAATCCATACAGCAAAAGAACTGAGGAATGAAATAACGAAGTTACTCTAAGGTGCTTGCAATGTATTTCAAAGTCTTTTGGTGACTTAAAATTGAAAGATGGTATGAAAGACACAAATACAAGAGTTTCAGGGGAGACCTACAAAACTTAAGGCCTTACTAACCACGTCAGGCCAAATTGTAAAAATTATCTTTAAGAGATAGGCTTTTGAGATGGTCTGTTCCGTGATGAATTGTAAGAAATTAAGCAGCTATAGCATAAAAGGATGTCGTTTTTATTCTAATCCTGTTTTTATTCATTTTTATCTATTTACAACTAGCTACTGCTGGAGACATGACTTCGAGTTACATGTAGAAATTGCTGTGCCCTTATTTTCATGTTTTTCAGTGTTTTTCTAGCACTACTTGTTGTGTTAACTTCATCCTGTGTCTTAACCTCCCTGTGCCTGCCCTGCTAAGTTACACAGCACATATAAATGAGTTACTTATTGTTTCTATCAATTTGAAAGGAGCAGCAGGTATTTAAGTGAGGTGAACATATGCTATCTGGGTCATATTAAGATTCTCCCACACTATCCCAACTTAAATTTACAAACCTGAAAATAGATGCCTGAAGACTAATATTTACAAAGTCTCTTTTCTATTTCAGAAATGTAAACAACTCACTGAAACCAGAGATGTTACAGGGAGGCTTAAAAATGTTGGACTATTCATAGTGAAATTCTTCTAGAAAGTTTTGTAATTATGTGATTTTTAAGGTAGAGGCAAACTTCTAAATTATCTTCATGACTTGTAGATGAGACAGGTTCAGCAAAGGTGAGGTTTGCCCTCCAGTCACTCATTCATATTCATTCAATGTGCATAATACTGAATGAACTCTTGAAGACTAGGGGAAAAAAAAGCTCAGTTTCACCTGCTAATTGAGAATCAGTTTTTGGTTTAGTATGAGTAAACTAAATTGCATGGGATTTTTTGCTGTTGTAGGTACTTTTATATACATTAATGAATGTGCTTTTCCTGTTCACCACAGCTCCTTACAGTTCAATGTTGTGCCTCCTAGTAGATTTTCCTATCCATACCAGATGGCTTAAGAGTTATCTGTTCTCTATCAGACACCTTTTTACCACCTTTTCATTCCCCTCTTTCCCATGCCTTGAGTCTTCCAGATGGACCCTAGTTCAGCTGCTCTTTCAGTGATGTCTCTGTGTGGAAAGGGCAACCACAATTTTCCTGGAAAGTTCAGGCATCCTGATCCCAGCTTGAGGACTTCACACCCATTTAAAGGAGTAACTATTGGCTGTTTGGATGTTCCTTCACTCTCATCCCACAAATTCGAGTGTTTGAGCATTTCAGTACATGCAGAAGAATAAATGACAGAGTATCTTTCTTCCCTGAACCCCAGACAAAAATTTCTGTTTCCAGCTGGTTGTTGTAATAAACAAATCTGCTGCTGCAGCATCTGGAAGCATCCGTACTTATTATTCTTGACTGGGAAGGAGAACCTAAGAGCCTGAGTGCTCTGGTGTATGTGGAGAACGCGAGTTCTCTGTAAATGATGTTATGAACATGAAAACTCCTCACAGACAGTAATATCCATCTGACTGCACACTGCCAAGTTTCTGTAAGTAAAGAGTTAAACGGTGTTAAACTGCTCTACAGACAGGAAACTTTTCATGATCTTGAAATGAATAATTTAGTGCTGGTATTAGATGAATTGTAAGCATTATATAAATAGAAATTAGAATAAGATTGTAATCTTCCTAAGGTTCTTTTTCTGAAAATGCAAAAGACTTGGGGAAACAGTGTTAAAACTAAAGTAAATCCTAATTCACCATACCTATATACATATTTGTTTATATATTTATTATTTGTATATATTTATACTTATGAATTTATATATTCTAGGCAATTTTATACTTACCCAGTAGAATATATTCCTATTAGAAATTTTTATATATTGATTATACTGTATGAAATATACTTTAATATTTAATTTCTAGACTTAACCTGTTATTGAACATCAATGTCAAGTCAAATGACTTTCCACCTACTTTGATTTTTATCAGAATATCAAAATTCAGCTCTTAATTCTCAGCAGTGCTAGCTTTGTTTGTGGCCCTCACTCCCTATCGCTCATAATCACCACTACAAGTTTACTGTCTCACATGGGCAAAAGTTCCCAACAGTTTTCCTTCTTTGTTTGGTTTTCCCTCTCACCTTGTTTGTAGTGTTCTCATTTTCAAAGTTCCTTTCTTCAGTCCAATCTCTCAAAATTTGCTACATTGCTCTCTCCTTTTGTAAATGTAAACTTTATCTTTTCCAATACCACAGTCAGGTGATTCATTAAACTCATTATGATGGAATCTACAAACATCTTTTCTTTCAATCTGTTTCTTAAATTAATCACTTTGTTTCCTTCAAATTATATTTTTTGCAAAGCCTTATGTTTTTCTGTGTGTTGTGATTTAAACCGAGCCGTCAACCAAACCCCACACAGCCCCTCACTCACTCCCTCCAGCAGGATTAGACAGTTTAATACAAAAAGCAAAAGTGACACACATTAATTGTCCAGCAAATTTTTATCTTTATTTTTGTTTTCTTTATTTTAAATCTGCAAATCATCAAAATCAAGCTATTCTTTGGGTTTCAGTAACTGAGCTTGGAAGTCTCAGGACAAAGTCCAGCCTGCGGTGTTTGCAAAAGCAGATCTGTAAGATGCTATCACTTTTTTTTTTCCTTTGAATTAATTAAGGCAGTACTTTGTTAATTATAAACACCATTCTGATGTCCTGAACATCTTTAGGTACTGCAGAATGGATCGATGATATTGGACCCTAGGCTACAAGAGACTATTATGGCAAAAGGACACCTTTTGTTGCATACTGCCTCACTGGAGTCTTTTCTTGAGGTTCTTTTTCAGAAAATTGCAAAACAATTAATGACGCCGCACAGCTAATCTTTGTTAGAGAGGCAGCCACCAAGGAGACTATATGAAAAATGGGAAGAATCAGGACAAAACCCCACGATAAATGGAGAGAGCAGGGACCCACACTACACACCTCTTAGTTGTCAACACCAGCTGTAGAAATAGAAGGGAAAGAAGTATAAATTGTCCAATTATGACTTCACAAATAAGAAATTGTGGACTATCCCAGAATATGTTGCATGGCAAATTCATACACCACTCTGATAAAGTGAAAAGGAGATTTTTTTGAGGGACTATTCTCTGAAGACCCTATTAAGTCTGTATTCCTGTATGGACAACAACTTTCACAGAGGAAAACTCTGGTGGGGATTATTACAACCACACAGCTGTAAATTGGTGGATAGTTAAAGGTCACTCAGACAAGGTAAATACTCCCCCTGCTCCAGTGTAGATCTAAATCACAGCAGTATCATGTTGTTTTCTAATATAAAAACATGATTTTTATTAGGTATAGTACCATGAGACCACTTCAAAAATCCTTACTGGAAGTCACAAGTAAAATATATGCACATGCTTTATGAACTAAGTTTGAAGACTGGGATAGTACTGCCCAAAATAAATAAATAAATAATCTATTTATTTGTTCATCCATTCATTGTTGTTCTTTTCTGTGGGTGTTTTTTTACTCTTCCAAATTTCCTAATCTTCTTTGAACTGATAATAAATAAAAATGTAATTATTTGGTGCAAGCAATGATAGATTTTCAAAGCAAAATATTTCAAAACAAAGGTGTGGATCAAAAAAAAAAGGAAACAGAAGGTTGGAGAATATTTACATAAATTAGGGCATCTTAAGTTCAGAAGGCCTGACGGATTCATTTAATATTGCCAAGGAAACTACTTACAACTGTTTAGCTGTTCTTACGGCATTTTTCTCTTGGTCAGGAAGAAAGGGAAGGGGCAGGTAATTACAGCAACTCTCCCTAAAGACCAGTAAGGGTGAGAGGAGGATGTTCTGGGCAAATCTGTTACAGCCGGCGCACTTTCATTTTTGAAAGACATGAGACCATAAACTAGCTCATCGGTAAGTATCTAACAAAGAGTGAAACACTAAAAAGATGGTGTGGATCTGTCAAGAGCAAATCATGTCAAAGTACTCTAATTTCTTCCCTTGACAAGGCAACTGACCTAGCGGACTAAAGAAACACTAAGATTGTCATACCTTGACATCAATAAGGCTTTTGACACTGCTCCACATGACATGTTCATAAGATTAGTGTTAACAACCTGGATGACAGAATGGATAGTACACTTATAAAACTTAATGCTGATATCAAGCTAGGAGTATTTGCGAGCTCTTTAGAGAACAGAATGTGAAATCAAAATTATCTTGACAAAATGAACAAATTGTGTAAAAGGCAAAGATAAAAGCCAGAACCAGGAAGGGCAATTCTCTCAAATGACTCTACTTTTAAAGGGAAGGAGAACCCTAACAAAGGACATGGGGTGTCAAGACTTGCAATACATAAAATTATTCAAATGATTTCTAATATTGTAAAAATTTTATGAACTATGTTTTTTCTTGCTCCTAAGTGGTGATTACCAGTGGGGGGAAATAAAGCTTATTTAGATTTTTAAGGAAAGGTTTCCAACTGTAATAGTCTACTTCGTCTGATGCGAGATTCTTTTCAGTGGTGTTTTTAAGAAGTCTGGAAGATAAATATCTTCCCAGTTTTTGAAAACTTAAATTAATTACTATCCCTTTTATATAATTTCCTTTTTTTTTTTTTTTTCCAGAGGAGGAAACCATCTTGGAGAGTTTCAATTCCCTAAATCATAGAAAAATTACTAGTTTGCTGTTCAAAGGGAAAAAAAACCTGATTCAACTGCATTACCGAAAAGTTGCACACCATGAAGCTTCACAGGTACTGAAAGGCAAGCTCATTAATAGAGCTCATGGGATGTTGAATTATTTCAATTAGTTGAAGAGCATAAAAATATTTTGATACTTCTCAGTTTTAAAGGTGAGATGTAATGCTGGTAAGTACAAGGCTCCCAAATTACTTGAAGATCAGGAGAAAATTTTTAAAAGATGCTTGTTACAAGCATAGTGTAGCTAGATGCTTCCAATTTTACAGCTACCCAGGTACAGTAGTCTGCTCAGGAACTTTTGTCTTGTACTCTAGACTTGTCAACTATTACCAAATATTAAAAGATTGTAAAAGAGGAATTAAAAAAGGAATTATTAAATTATTCTTAGCAAATAAGAAAAAGAGTAATTTAAAAAATTTGCATATTAAATTATCTTTACTTGCTAATGCAAGCCTCACCCTTATTTTCCTTTTTGCTTTACATTTTTTAAGTTAATTGAGCCATCTTAAAATATTCCTGTAAGAAAGCCTGGTGACTTATCAGGAGAGGACAGAGTTCACATTCCTTTTCCTTTGCCCTTATGTGTTACTCTTACTGTGTTGCCTTAAGACCTTGTGACATTTTAAGTAGGAGTATGCAACATCAGGCGGTCATATGCAAAACTGAGGGAAGCAGATTGTAATTGTTGTGGCATACATTCCTATCTGAGGTAAACCTCCCCCATGTACAAAAGCACCTTCTGAAGAAGTAAGACTTGTGTGTCACTGATAATGTCAGCACAAAGATTCAGCAAAACTGCAGTGACCCAAAGTCTTTAAGTCTTAGTAAACGCATTATTTCCAGAGTAGGCTGGAAAATATGCTCCTGCACAATGGCAGGGAATATCTTCTCTCACCTTTGACATCAACCCTTTAACTGGTAGGCTTAACTGGGCATTGTGTATGAGGGCAAATTTCAGCCCTTAGATGACAGAGTGGCTGCATCTTGGCCACCGAAAGAAAGAACTTTTGGCTAATAATGGATGCACCAGAAGTATATATTTTGACATTGGTTGTCTAACTGCAGAACTGAATAACCATTTTATTTACGGAATACCGAATAATTTACTGAATCATCAGTATATGATAATGCTGCTGATTTTTTTTAATAGTAACAGTCAAACAGGTATTAGTCATCATACTATAGGTTGTACTGCAAAAAAACATCTTCCCTTAGACTGGAACTGCTACTAGTGCTCATTCTGTATCTGTATAAGAGTATTTGCACGTCTTAGAACAAGTTTTTCAAAAGTACTTATGTACAGATTGCTTTCATAAATATTTGTAAGATAATGTTTTTTAATTATTTTGGTGCTTTTTAATGTTCCAAAACATTTTAGCATTTTGGAAAAGTAAGCAGTATGTATTTTGTACCTGATCTACACGATCAATTGAAAGTTGGGAAATATGATTTTGAATTTCCAAGCATTTCTCAGGGGAGATAATAGTTATCAGAGATTACAGCTCTTCTGATAATACAAAAATATTAAACTGTCATAGGTTAAAGAAGTGCAATTTTGTCACCTAAAACCAAGAGAAGTTGGCATTCCTTGTAGGAAAAAATTGTAAAGGTTATAAGCTTCAGAACATAAAGGAACGACAATAATCATGTGAAATTGCCTCTTAACTCACTGCTTGCTTATTTCTGCATCTGTGCATTAGGTCTTTTTATCTGTACACTGAAGTAGGCAAATTTCCCCATGTTTTAGAGTTGGCTGCCACCTGCTGGGGGTCTGGCCTTGTTTCTTTAAAGTAGTTTGGAGGAGCTGGGGGAGGTTGGGTTTGTGCTGAAACTTTATTAAGATGGATAATATAAACTGTGAGTGCCTAAATGTAAGAATTTAGGCATAAATTATCTGAAAACAGAAATTACACGCCCCTGCCTGGTGAGATACGGTTAAAGGAAAGGAAAAGGCATCCTCTCAGCTGTCATGTGTAGGGATATTATTCCCTACATCAGAGAAAAAATAATAAAAAAAGTTGAATCTTCTGAATAATATTCCCCTAAGGCATTGCAAAACAGCCCAAACCTCCTTTCCTTTTACCAGCATGAATAAACTATATATAAAATCATCTATTATTCAATACATTGTAATATTTACGAAAGCTCTGCAGTATAATGACACTGCAAGAACCTCACCCAAGAGGGTCTGCCAGCAGCTAATGAAGACAGGCTATGCCATGTATTATAAAGACCTACAGCTTTTTGGACAGTGATATCTGAAGCACCAGGGAAACTGTCACATGCTTGGCCCCTTGCAGAATCATGGCCACAATCACTGAGAATAAATTAATTTTTTTTACTGTTTGAAACCAATTGCCAAATATCCCTGCAGTATACAATGACAGTGTGAGATCCAAAATGCCCAACCGCTATGGGATGCCTTTTCTGCTCTGCTGTACAGTAGGAGGAGCAAAAATCCTAAACTATTTCCAAAGCTATGTAGTGCTAAACCCAGTTACCCCAGGCAGCAAACTAGATCCCAGCATTGGCTGCTTCCAGTCTTCACTGCCACTATCACTGCCAGGAAAGGTTCACTTTGTGTATTAAAGCTAGTTGCAGTCAAATGTTTTACTCAGCCTGTTTCAGTTAACACCATCCTCAACAGAAAGGTGAAAATCTTGAACTGTAGTCCTGGGCTAACCCTGGGGCATAGGGAATGCTCTTTGTATGTGAAGACAGCCCTCAAAACTTAAATAAATCTCAGATGAAGTAATTAATTATCTGCTCAATGAAGAGAAAGGCAGAACTTTAGAACTTTCTGTTGATTAATCAAAACTCATCCAGACCACAAAGTCTGAAGGTTCGTTATACTCTTAGAGAGAAGTAAAAATCTGGTTTCCAAGAGCCTAGATTAACTAAACTATGATTCCAAGTGTAGGACTTCACTTTAGCAGCAGCCTGGCTACACTGTAGCGGAAGATCTATCTCTGTAAGAGTCTCATCTAATTCTACTTTTCTACAGTGTGGTGGGTTGACTTTGGATGTCAGGTGCCCATCGAGGCACTCCACTATTCAGCTGGACATCATACTTAGTAGGAAATTATTACATACCTCCTTTACTAGACTTAGACAGAAAGTAAGAAGAGATTTTTCTAGTTCTTTAGAAGCAGAGGTTATCTGATTGTAATTGACTTAAAAGACAGATGAGACTTGATGCTATCAAGCACTGTTTTGGCTTATGGATGACAAGTTACATAAAATTCTGACATCTTGAATCACCAGGAACAGTGACACAACTTACTAGAATCATGAACAGATATTCTGTATTTGTGCCAGTGAAATTTGGGCGATGATTTATCTACCTGATTTTGTGTTTAAGTTTCATATCTTCAGTACAGTCCACCACTACAGAATGTTTTCTGATAATGAAAACAAATGCAATGGATCTGTTGAAACAGGTGAATCTAGTTAGTCTTACTGTCTTATTAACAAAAATACAAAAATAAAAATTCCTTACATTACTGTTAAACTACAACAGTTCAGTTCCGAATTAAGAAAAGTGAGAATTAGGCAGTTCATGTTGGAGCAAAACCTAGAGTTGAACACACTAATTGCCCCTCCTACTGTTTGGTTCAAATCTAACAAGCCTCAAGCTGTTAGTACATACTTTGTGAACAGATGAACACATCAGTCTGTGCACTACCCCACGAGCCAGCTGAGTGCATTATCATATATAACTGAGGAGGTGGGTTGTGGGTGTCACTGGCATGTCCTGCAGCTGACACTGCAGACAGTGACCCGGCAGGAATCTCCCCACTGGCACCGCACAGCTGTGCTCTGGACAGAAAGCAGGATAGCTGTCCAGTCAGGAAGTGTGCTGTGAAACAAAGGTGCCCTGCAGGAAAAGAAAACAAGACCAAAAACCATATTCCTGCATTGCACAGTGCAGATATGCCAGGTTAGTGAGAGGAGATGTTTTCCCCATCTTGCTGAGGGAAATAGGCCGTGCATAAGTATACTTTTTCTACTTAGTAGTTTCAGTTCTTCCTGTCCTTCTTTTCACTTTTATCCTCTTCCTCCATCTATCTTCTATTCCAAAGCTCACTTCAGAAACAGTAGTCCTGGGACCAAGGTGAATATTCTTGACTTCAGTCATCAGTCTTTGCAGCATGTTACTGAGCCTACCCTTCCAAGGGTGCTATAACACTGTATCAGCTCCCTTCCATTGCAGCCTTTGTCATGTATCCTGAGATACATTTTTATCTGCTAGACAAAGATGGCATACATTAACTACATCTCCCCAGTGCAATGTCACATAGCACTGCTGTATTATGCTGCCAAGCAATTCTTATCAAAATAAAAATATAAAAAAAGAGAGAGAGAAAGAAAAAAGGTAGCAGTAAGAGCTGTCAGCTTAGTAGTTGCACTCAGAAGGTATAGATGCAGCTTTAGTCCAGAAAGAGATAATGCATCATCACATTTCATCTTAACGTTGAATTTACAATTACAATACCATTTAAGAAAGGGTCCTCTATTGCATCCTGATTGTTTGTTTTCTTTTTGTTAGATATGTCTGTGTTAAAATTTCTAGGGAAAGCTTAATTTATAAGATTTTCTGACCTTTTAAAAACAGACTTGCTACAGGGAAAATACTCATACGTAAAATAGCACCAACAGTACCATTAGAACTGCCATTAATTATCTGTGTTCTTCACTTTGTGGGTGATTTTGTGTGGATTGGATGTGAATGCTTTTTCTTCAGCATTTTTTGCAGATAGTATTTTCCATACTAAAGGCTTATCCAGCTTACAGTCTAGAGCAGAAATTCCCACACTAGTTTCTGACAGCCTAGCAGTAGTATCGCAAGAGTAACTCCTAAGACAGTCTGCCTTTCAGGCTATTATTAAAATAGCATCATACTCTAATTATATTTACAAGCCTGCTAGAGAGACACATGCCTTCTGAGTTGCGATGGTAGTCACAACCAGGGACATAGCAGTGCTTGCTACAAATTAAAGCAGCAATCTAGAAGTGTAAACAAGCTTTAATTCAATGAATTTCTCCCTCTGTGAGCACATTTTTTTATGTCTTAGGAAACATTATGAGAAATTATCAAAGATCTCCTTTTCAAGGGTGATTTTTGGCTCTTCTCTGCTTACCTATTGTGTGCACAGCAAATCTCTCGTAGTCAGTTGGCAAACCCGTCTGAGAAATGAGGATATTTTTAGTAGGAGTAGGGAGAAGGTAATTGATTATTTTTACCTCTGCAGTCTTTGATTAAAGACAATGTGCTTAGGGGGGAAAGTCAACAATCATTCCTAAACATATACAAGCATTTAATTGTAGTAATTAATTTATCTATACAACTCAGTGTACTTTTAAAAAGCTTCTTGACTGAGAATGAATGCCTCATCAGTCTTAAATATAACAGCCTGAAAGAACAAGTGGAGCCAGTAGAATAACAAACAGTACTGCAGAAACCTCAGGCACTTGCAGGAAACAAAAAAGACATTTCCAACTGAGGGCAGAGAAAAAATATGAAGAATTTGAGAAATAAAGGCTGCAGAAGGAACATCAATTGATAGAGCCACAAAAATTACATCCTTGTATACATTGCCATGTAAAGGAAATGAAAAAGCAGAGAAGCCTTGAGATGTAATTACAAAAAAAATTTTGTAGGTGAGTTTGAAGAATTATGGATCCCATTTTTATAAATGTCATGTTCCCCATCAGTATATCTGTTCACTACAAAGAAGAATGGCTGTCAAAATGGAAGTCAAAAGCAGCAGCTAATGGAAAATAAACATCCAGAGAAAGGCAGCAAAGACAGATGAGCAGCTTCAGAAGAATCAATGCAAAAATGGCTGTGCCATTAGCTGGGCAGCGTAGACAACTCTTTGTTCTCTCCAAGCTTGCAAGGTTCACTCTTCCCAGATGACAGCCTAAATGCTGAAGGGAAGCAAAGTTAGAATACCACAATTCTTGGGAAACAGGAAAAGGGATCAGGTGTAGATTATCACCAGGTGACCCCATACTGGACATACTATGTAGAGAAAACTCAGTAAAAAGCTTTATTTTTTACAAATGGATGTGGGACAAAACTGAGGTATTGAATAGGCAGAGCTCTCAGAAGGACCCTTCTGGATAGACAGGGAACAGAAAGGACTGTCTTGAGTAGAAACAGGTTTCTGCCCATCTAAACCAGTTTTCTTCTAAGTGATTTTTAATCAACAACTCATTGATTTAGATACTCTCTCACAAGCAAATCCATGTCACCAGGGTTTACTGCACACCTTACATCTCTTTCCTCACAGGAAGAAGAGAGAATTATGAAGAGCAAAAAGACAATGGAAACTAGCTAAAAGCACAAAATTAGTGTTTTATTACCTAGTTTTATCCTTCCTCTAACTCCACAATACCACCAAACTCCTTGATATTCACTTTTAGTAAAGTGTGACAGGCAATACCCATGATATTAGTCAGATAACTGCACCAAATTTCCTGACATAATCAGAAATGCAAGGAAATACAGTCAATATAATAGGGAGCATTACTTAGACACCAGTCACATATGTGATGTGGCCATTTTTATCTTTTATAGTTGTATGAAGTTGTATGCATTTCTAAGAAAGACAATAGCATTCATCTAGAAGAGAATTCCAGGATTTTTCAAGTTTTTCAAAAATTAAATCTAAAGTCATAGAATCATAGAGTCATTAAGGTTTCAAAAGACCTTCAACGTCAACCAACCTTTGATTAAACAACACTGTGTTAAATAAACCATAGCACTAAGTGCACATCCAGTCATTTCTTGAATATTTCCAGGCATGGTGACTCCCCCACTTCCCTGGGCATCCCATTCCACTGCATCAACACTTTTTCAGTGGAAAAATTCTTCCTGATGTCCAACCTGAACCTCCTCTGGTGCAGCTTGAAGCCATTTCCTCTTGCCCGACTGCCTGGGAGAAAAGGCTAACTGCCACCTGGCTACAGCCTCCTTTTGGGTAGCTGTAGAGAGTGATAATGTCACCCCTGAGCTTCGTTTTTCTCCAGGCTAAACAAGAAGAGATAAAGAAGACCTTCCATTTTTTTAAATTTTTTTTTTAAATTTTTATTTTAATTTTTATTTTTAATTTTTCTTTCCACGTATAAGAATTTCAGCAAAGTGAATTGCAGGATATTTCTGCCTTTTTTTTTTTTTTCTAAGGAGGAGAATGCTTGGGTGATTTTGGTTTTCAGTACTGTAGATACTTGTGTATTTGCAGTCTTCTTTTTCTTTCTATTGATGTAGCGGTTGTTAATATTTATAAATCTGTTCTAAATATACAAGAAAACTCTTGGGATTCTCTGAGGAGAATTAGAAAAAGTCATCTGGAAGAGGCAGAACTGCTGCTATAGAAAACTCACTGACATTATTTCTACGGCTTCCTGAAGAACAGCCAGTCCCAAGATAAATCCTTTCACCTGATCTAAATGACGTAGTTAGAGCTTTGAATGTACCTTTGAAGATAATTGAGAGCTTGTAGGCTCATGTAAGTCAGATGGGTTGCAGCAGGAGTTTTATCTGGTTTTGCTATGCACAACAGGCTGTTAGGAAAAAACAAGAGTCAATGCAAGACACAGCAGCTTTATTTGTTGTATTTCAGGTGGGCTGATGGATGCTGATGAACAAGGGAAGAGATTAAACATTTTCTGTTTTTTCACTGTGCCTACAAGTGGTTGTCCAGGGCTTTCATTTTACTTGTTCTACTAGAATCCACAGGTTGTATGTAAACCATTATAATAAAGCTGATACTGAGGTAATTAACAATTAATGAAATCATCAGTCAAAGCTAAAAAAATATATAAATAATTAATATTATAAGGACACACAATTTAGCCTGGTTTGGTACCAAAACTTCATATAAGTATTGTATTAATAACATAATACTGAAATTCAGCAATGAATAGGGACAACATACAAAAGAAAAGTGAGCAAAAAAGAATAACCATTCTCTTTCATATAAAGAAAGATGCAGATACAGCACTTATTAAATTGCCAATGAGAAAACCAACCCCTAAACAGATATTTGTCCTTTTTTGGGAGTGAGAATAAATTCCTGATCTAATGGCCTGAGAACTAGAAAATAGCAAAAGACATGAGCAAAACAGAGTGAAAGAAAACAATATGATTATTTAGAATAAGGCAAAACAAAATAACTATTTATATTTACATGTACATTTACATTTGCGTATAAAATTCTGGAGCATAAAATGGGCTGTAAAGAAATTTTTACCCTGTAACCAGAGCAAAGAAAACAAATATCAACACAGCAACATGTCTCATGTAAATAACCTGCAATTATTAATTTTATGGTATCTTTAAAATTATTACTTTATTCTTAGGAAAATTTTCATAATTTGAAATGTTTTTCATATACATTATTTATATATTATTTCATAAGGTTGCTTTATTATTTGCTTGTTTGGGATTTTCATTTATACTTGAATTTTTGGAACACAGTTCTACAGATTACAAACTAGTCTTTTTTTTTTTTTTCAACACAGTTAATATTACAACACTGAGAACTTTCCCCCCACCTTATATTCTGAAAAATATTTGGTCCTTAAAACTTTCTGGTTGAAAGTTCTGTAATTTTACTGTGAAAATATTGCAAATATATTCTCTGCACAAAAATTTCCCTCTATCTAGGCTGAAAGCCACACAAGACAATTTGTTATAAAGCTTTGGGAAAGGAGGATGCAAACATCCCTGACCTTGGAAGAGTTAGCCAGACCACAAAACAAATAATTAGGGACATCCTTGGACATGGAGAGCTGCCAGGTCCAATTAAGATGGGTCCCAGCCGTGAGTAGTTACTAATAAAAAGATTTGGGAATAAGCAAAGCTCTGAGTGCCCTTAGGGGATAGGAATGCTAAGAAAGTTGAGAGTGTTTTTTATTTATTTCTTTTGTTGTTATTACAAGCAATCTTACAGTAGGTAATATAGGAATGGCAATAGTGTTTGTGCTAACAGTAAGGTTTTATAGAGAGGCATTTCTGAGCAGAGGTCCTGCCTGGATGTATTTCAGAGAAACTCTACAGCCCATGGCAGGGATGCATTTTGCCTGAAAGAACACCTCTGGGTTTGAGCACAAACATGGATTTTTCCTGTATTAAATACTGGGAAAATTACAGAAAATTCTTTTTGAGGGGCCCAAGGAGAGTGAAATGGAGTTATTAAACTATGAAACCAAGGCTGAAGAGCTGGTGTGAAACTCCAGATTTTCTACATAGGAGAAAACCACAGTGTCATAAAGTCAGCTATGGCTCAATTGGCTTCAAAGGAGGAAAACTACATGCTGTGGGAAGTGCTTGGATTTATGGAGTACAGCTACAGTGAGATGTACCTTACGGTGAGTTTCTTCCCGTAAATCTAGATGCACTAGGTATTAAAATTACTGAAACTCATGTGTTGGCTTCTTTAACATTAGGAGAATTATATTGAAGTCTGCTGAGACACTTATTCACATTATAAATATGCAGAGATGGTGAAATAATGAACCCAAGCTATGATCTTGTGCCTTCAGAGAAGTTTGCATATTTAAATACATTTTCCCATACTTTAAGCAATAAGACTAGAAGTTCTGCTCTGCAGATGCTTCTTTTCGTGGCACTCCTTAGTTACCGTACTTCTGGACAATGCTAAGACGAGGTCAAACTGCAGCTGAACTCTTGTCTTCACGGGTAAGGCAGTAACCACCTGATTCCACTGCCTGCCAAAAAATATGGAACGCACATTTTTATTCCTAACAACTAGTGAAATTATCAGCCACTATAGAACTTGCTGTAAATATCTTACATGGTGAGATTGGGAGGAGAAATACAAATTTAAATTTTCATCTCTTTCACTCTCAAACTGCCACTCAGTTAAATAGTAAGCAGTAAGTACTTGGCTAAAGCAGCACCCAATTTTTGGCAGCTGTGAAGGAGATGAAGCCAGAAGAGAAGGGCTGCTCCTGAAGTGAATAGCAGCAGCTGATAACATAAATTACTGCCATGATATTTGGATATGAGTAATCTGAGTAGAGAGAATCAACGCTTGTTGGAAAGCTCTAATCCCAAAAAGAAGGAAGCAATTCACCAAAAATGTGTGACAAGCACCTGAAAGATTAGAAATAGGCTCATGTTATACAAATCTTGTATTCCATTGTCTGCTAGTATTTTTAACATAGTAAAAAGATTAATAAGATGAGAAAACTAACTACTTATTGGAGGTTTTTGTTGGGTTTCTTTTTATTTTTTTATTTTATTTTACTTGCAAGTTCACTCTTTCTAGATGTTGAGGTTAGCATACTACTCTTTATGTAAACAAACATTTGTTGACATAATGAAATATAAAAAATATTGTTGTTCCTTAAGAGAGGTAAGTTAAGGTGTTCCATATGTGAAATACACTTCTTTTCATGCACCACTTTACTAAAAATTAATTGTGTTTCTCAAAATGGAATCTCGCTGCATGTAATTTGGGGCTGAATTCTGCTTGAGCTTTAAATTTTACCACATTAAAATAGTTGTGAACTATATAGTTCTGAACTACACCTAGTCCCTTTCCACTTCTCTATATGACTTATGAATGTTATAAGAAATAAGGGAAATAACTTGATAAGTGTAGTTATAAAAACAGATATCAGTATCTTTTAAGTATTTCAGCTGCTACCTGACTGTAAGAGGTTATCCCTTCCTGAGGGTGAGATATTGGGTGTGTTTCTATCACCTTCTTATTAATGACTAGCCATGATCCATGTTCTGGTGCTATATTTTTGAAAGTTGTCCAGAAGTGGTGCTCGCTTGTGTAAAGTGAAAAAACCCCTTGAGAATAGCAGAAAAGTCATGGGAAATCTGTTAGGGGCTGGAAGGTCAAATGTAATTCTGCCTGCTTCCAGCTGGCTTCCCGCTGTGTAGGCTGCTGTGAGAAAAGTTCCAAGGCTGATGGAGTTTGGGACAAAGCAGAACACTCTATGTGTAGTACACACAAGTCTTGCCATGCATGTTCAGTGCTTCAGACCGGAATACAGACAGGAGACAGCTGGCCCATATGGAGAGACCAACATTTGGTATCTGACTCGCAAAAACTAATGGACCAAAAATGTAAAATCCTTGTCCTATCCTGTGCGCAAACAGTATGATGCTGATTTCTTAATAACAAAATATTCCATTGTTTTATGGTATGTACTTGGGAAGTGAATACATTCTACCTTTAGACCCCAAAACCCTTGAGACAAAATATAAAGAAAATAAAATGGTTTAGTTTTATGAAGAGCTGTTATCCTTGACGCTTTAACCTTGTTATTTGAAAACTTCTATAAAAATGTCTTCAGTGTTATTTTTATCTTTTGTTTGAGGATATAATCTGCTAAATTTAAAAAAGGCTGCTCAAACTTCTTGTATTGGAGCATGTCTGGCTCATTTTAGGTTGTAACTTGTTAAAATTGCTAGCTTCTTTTAATATTGTATCAGAAATACTGTGCAAAAGAATGTTTAACCACTGTTTTGAAAATCTATTGCTTAAACAGGCATCTAGAATCCATTTTCAAGCAGAAATTAATTTGAAATACAAGGAGTTTATGAGCAAAGTGTATTATTTCTGTAAAAGATAACTGTGGAGAAACAGTAAATATTCATTTACCAAGTTCGTTTTAGGATCAAGTCATTAAAACACACTTTATTCTCAGAGACTACATTGATTTCTAACAAGAGTATTTTTTTTCTGTGTGTGGTGTCTGGTTAGGCAGCTCCCTAGCATAATAAGATGGTATGACAAGAAAAAATTACGTACAGATTCTTTTTCATGAATTGGTTTAGTTCTTTCCTCTGAAAGTTTCTTGGGGAACAGAAACTTTGGAGGAGCAGGATGAAGTCAGATTATTTTTGCTGTCTATCTTCTGTTTAATTGGACAGAATTATTAGGAAACTAAATGAAGCTTATGCTTGTCTCAAACTGAGGAGTACTTGTAACTCAACAGTGAGCTAAGGGAAGGAAGTACTAACTAGCACTTCCACAGAAATTTGTAGGGATGCGAGAAACAGGTGACTGTGCAATGAATGGTTTTCTGATTCTGAAGAGAAAATAACACTGTAAAAAAGAAATAACTCTGAATTTTATAGATATAGATATATACACACTGAGAGTATGATGTACATAGAGTATCTCTGGTTGGGCAAATGTATAGCATCCCATAATACAATTAATGAAATAACTTTCCACCATGAAGCTGAAGACATGTCATGCGTCTCCTAATGTTACATTCTCATTAATCTGTTTTCACTTTCACTTTTTCTCCTCTATTCCATTTGCTCTTCAGACGGGTATCATTGAAGAACTCATTTTTCATATTTTTTTAAGCCTGTTTTTTACTCTTACCTTAACATGGCCTGTGTACATATCCTTCAAATTAAATTTTAGGGTTTGCAGCTACTATGTGTGGTGATACTGGGGAGAGAATATATTCCTCGCTAGCAAATACGGTTTTCTCAGCACTCAAAATCCAGCTGTGCACATGCTGTGAACTACCCAGAAAATATCATGCCCAGGACCTGTGAACTTAATGAATAATCCTCTTTCATCTCCTGTGCTGTCAAATAATAAAAGTCCCCTATGCATTGTGATTCTTTGGGCATAACATGATGCTGCAGTCCTTGAAAATATAAGCCATTTTTCTTCTGTCACTAATTACCCACTTGGGTATTATCTGAATATTATGATGACCTAGGAGATTTCAAGCCATAAAAATGGCACTTGCCGCACTGGCTACATATCTGACAGAAGACAAGCGGCAGTCAAATTTTCTTAGAAAACAAGCAACCAAACAAACAAAAAAGAGTAAACCTGTAGCTCATTTTATAGACAATATAGACATTTTATATACTGTTGACAGTACAGCCTTTATAAAATAGATCAGTGCGCACATGTGTTTTAAGACCAAGCCTACAGCTATACATCACTCAGACTTACAAGTTCTATTAATATTGATACAAGTGTCATTCAAAGGTGACTCTTCCAGGACCTAATTAGTCCTGGAAGAGTCTTAATTAGTCTGGGAGAGATTTAATTAGAATAATTAAAATCTCCTTAACTTCATCTTATTGGTAGCTTTCTAAGAAAGGAGGAGGATTTGGTAGAGGGGCTTACAGGCACTATTTGAACTCTGCCCATGGCTTATTTTGCAACTTCAGAAGCGTTACAATGTATTCAGAATAGAAAGCTTTATCATTGCTTCAAAAACTGGTTAGGTTCTAGTGTTGGTCGACTCAAAGTCATTGGTTAATTCTGTTCTAGTGTGAATTGCAGTCATGCTTTTTTTTCTTTTTACTCTTCATTTCCCCCCCCTTTCATGTAAAAATACTTTCTATTAAAACACTGAAAGTTCAAGCCCAAATAAGACAAAAAATTAGTGTATACACTCTTCGCACCCTGCTTTAAATATAAAAAAATTAGAGTTAGGGAGCGGGCGGCTGAGCGAGCCGTGAGGAGGGACTTTCGGGCGTGCATTGCGGGAATGTCGCCGCTCGATGGCACTCTTTGTCCTGCTCTTTGCCCGAGGCTCAGCCCATCGTCCCCTCGGCTCCCGAAACGCTCCGTGCCAGCAACAGCGCTCAGGTCGCTTTGAAGCGCTCCGCAAAATGTAAGGACCGTGGGGAGAGGAGATGTGCTTGGGAGGGTAGGACAGAGGTTTCCTTTTCGCTCTTCCCCCGCCGCCATGTGAAGAGTCAGGAGCTGTTACTGATTCCTCCTGCCGTACAGAACTATTCTGCCCCTGCTCTGAGCCAAAGCAAAAGAACAGGTCTCCCTTCTGGAAAGTCAAACTCTTTATTTTCATTTTGCTTGTGGCTGATTGACTGCTGCCACCCAGAGAAGGTGAGACTTGCACATGTTCTGCTGTCTCTTAGTTTTACAGACTAGCTTAAGTGACTTTCCGTCACTTACTGCTTGAGCCAATGCTTAAGTATTAAAACAAACATGAAGATGGAACTCAAGCATTTCTACTCCTGAAGGAATTTGAGCATCTATTTCTTAAACAACAGTGCTTGTAAACAAATATTCACTTGGACTTTTTCCTACTTCAGTAACTCAATCTCATCTAGGCAGGAGAGCTGTGCAGACAAATGGGGGGGGGGTGGGAGGACGACAGGGCATAATGGGCACAATAATAGCTCTCAGATGATTTCTTTTTACTATTATTCTTTTTTTAATTTATTTTATTTTAAGCCTTCACACTTCAATCCCATATCTAGTAATTCAATATAAGCCTTGAGCCTTTATTAAGGAATCATAACCTAGACCTTTATAACTATTTTCTTTAGAGCTGATACTAATTCTTTTTTCTGGTCACCTCTGTTTTTTATGAATTCCTATAGCCTTGTCAGTCAAGAAATATTGACTCTTCTGGTGTTTTTCATTTTCCCGGGTGTTAGTGGAATAGAATGTACGTAATACCATTGGATCAGAATAATGTATGATATAAGTTGGTGTGACTTGCCAAACTAAATGTGGTTATGTTATTTTGCTTGTGAAGCTTTTTATAATAGTGGCCAAATTGCTGTTTTTCAAGAAAATGGGTTTTGTGGCCCTTCTGCAATGAGTCTCAGCTGCAAGTTCCATGAATACTAATATTCAGGAACATCTTGAAAGTATTTGTTTTCTCCTAATAAAGTCAAGTTATCTTTTTGTAAGTGCTGAAAGTGATGCTGAAACACACACCATTAGAAATAAGCCTTTTTATTGATCTTTTGGACTATATATATTTATGTATCTAATTTACCAGCTGCTTTGCTCTAGGCATTTATTTACATGTGACATTTCCTAAGACTAAGGTTTGTAGTAATTCATCCATTCAGACATTTCTGATTTGTAAAAATATGCCTACATGCCTGTTAAAATGCCTATAAAATTAAATAATCACTGTCATAAAGAACTCTGTTCTTTATGATAGCTTGGATATTGTCATACAATCTTACAGAAGTGCACTAACAGCTTAGGAAGTGATTACCAGGACTGTGCTACCACTGAGTTGTGGTAATTCACTCTGGATGCTCCTAAGACCACCCAGCCTGCAAAATGTGACACATCAGCTCAGTGTCCTGCTGCTGTATTTAACAGTAGGAGGTGGCAAAGAGCATGTATGTAGTAGTTACTGGAGCTTAGAAGGTCACCTCATCACTATCCCTGTTTGTGCAACTCGAACTGAAAGGCATTCAGTTGTGCATTCAGGCCTGAATCACAGGCAATTCTGCATCATTCAATGGTTAAATCCAAGACTTGAGGCTTGTGATAGCTTCAGAAACCTGTTTTTTTTGGCCAAAAAGAGATTATGAAGTCTGAAGTTTAACTTGAGGACAAGAGGGCAAGAAGAATGGTCATTTCTCATCTTGTCAGCATGCTAAGATGACAGTGATGACAGATGGTTTCCAGACATCTTCTGGTACAACTTCACAAGAATACCTTTTCAATACTACTATCTCTTTTTAACTACAGCTGAGGGAATGTGTGTTCAAACAACTGAGCCTTGACTGACAGAGCTGCTCTGGAAAAGCTTTGGTGTGGCACCATCCCTGCTTTGCCAAAGAAATGTTGTTCTAAAATTCTTTGTGGAAAAAACAATATCTGCATTTGGTAGATCATCTAACAGCACTCATATTTAACTTTTTAGAGACAATCTCAGAAGGATTTTAGAATTTAGGATTTTATTAATCAGCAAATAGTGGGAGAAACAGTCACGAGCACTGTTGCTCTCAG